>JASVEL010002453.1:0-679536 GCA_032618575.1 Nicotiana noctiflora | reverse complement strand
CGGGTTCGATTCCCGAGATCCTGAGTTATTTATTGGTAGGGACTGCGGGTTCGATTCCCGAGATCTTGAGTTATTTATTGGTAGGGACTGCGGGTTCGATTCCCGGAGATCCTGAGTTATTGTGATATTATTGAGACATGGGCTGCGGGTTCGATTCCCGGAGACCCAGGGGTACTGAGAATGGGACTGGGGGTTCAATTCCCACAGATCCTGGATTTGTTTATTTGAGTTGGTTATTTGTTATTAGCTTGGTTGTAGAGAGTTTCAGTAAATGTTGTTATTTTGGAAATTTTGTTGTTATCTGTTAAACTGTTTATGTTGTTGTCATCATATTATTATTGTTTCTCAGTAGGGCCCTGACCTTCCTCGTCACTACTCCATCGAGGTTAGGCTTGGCACTTACTGAGTACCGCCGTGGTGTACTCATGCTACTCTTCTGCACACTTTTGTTGTGCAGATCCGGGTACATCAGAGCAGGCTCGTACTAGGTGATTCCGCAGCTTTCTGGGAGACTTCGAGGTATGATCTGCTACGTCCGCGGATCCGGAGGCTTCCCTTCTATTCTAGTATTACTAGTTGACATTTTTCTTCATTTCATTGTTAGATACTCTTTACACATAGAGCCACGGTTGTATTTCCATTTTAGTCTGTGTTACCGTGGGGTTCCGGATCTTGGTAGTGTTTTATTCATTGTGTGACGGATGTATGTGCCAAGCGGCACGAATTACATATCTTTATGTTATTTTCCGTTGTTTCTTATTTAAGTAATTAAAACTTATGGATTTCCGTAACGTATTTGGCTTACCTAGTCGTGGGGACTGGGTGCCATCACGACATGTTCACAATTGGTGAACTAGGGTCGTGACAATAATAAATAAGCCAAATAAAATAATTATTCAAAGCTCGAGTTCTTAAACCCTGAACCAGTGGTTCTGGGTTTGTTTCCCCAGCAGAGTCGCCAGAGCTGTCACACCTCCTTTTGGCGCGCCCACCTACCCCGAAGGGTAAAAGACGGGCGAGGGAGTTTTTCCAATTTAAGTGACAATATTCAAAATGGGATTATTTATTTAATTCGGAGTCGCCACTTGGAATAAATTATGGTGTTCCAAGTCACCGATTTATTTAAATCCCAAATCGAGGAAATTTACGACTTTCCAAATGAAGTTTGCGAACCAGAAATTCTTAGTAAGGAATTTTGTTGACCCGAGGGAAGGTGTTAGGCACCCCCGGATCCCGTGGTTCTAGCACGGTCGCTTCAATTATTATAAATGGCTAAAAATACATGATAGTATACATGTTCAATAAATTATATGCTTTAATTAAAATTTTAAACCGCTCTGTTAATTTGAAACTGTACCAAAAGAAAAACTAATTACAACATAGATTCGGACTTTTGACAAATAGGTAAATAAATAAAAAAAATGTATCCGGATTACTTATTTTGAAACTATGCTGATTAAAGTGATTGTTTAGACTAGAGAAAAAGAACCATTTTATTGAGATGTCCATTAAGGTTATTTCCAATTAAGACCTGTACAAAATGGTATCTTATTTCGTAACTTGTTTACTTAGGGCCGGAGATTGAACGAAAAAAAAAGTATAAACTAATAAAAAGTTGATTAAACTATGCGAAGTAGAGATAATTCACCATGGTTCATTATTAGACTTGACGTTGTTTACTTTGGATTTCACTATCCTCAATCCGATGTTAATTGACGAAATCAAAACTATGCGGTTAGAATCGAACTAGCATTGGCATTTTAAAAAAAATAAAAAAAATTGGCTATTTATCTTTTTTGCTTAACTACAGATGGATTTTAAGAAAAATCAAAAAATGAAGAAATTCGAAAATGATTCAAAACACCTTATATTAATAGCTAACATCAATCAAACTAACACCTTAAACATGCTTAAACTACTTGACTTTAACAATTTACCTATTTAAAATATCAAAGAGAATCCCGATCTGAATTGGCTAGTTTTACTTACACAAGTCCAAACATATATTAAAAATAGAAACTAGTTAAGCATAAACGAAAAAACTGATATCTATTTTAAACAATAGTCCAAAAATAATCCAAGTTTACAATAATAGACAACATAAGCCTAGCAGATTTTATTTCAAATTATACATAACGAAAGTAAGAACTAAATAGACATACATAATTGTGTGCACTCTTAAACCCTCAATGACTAACAGTACAATCCCTAATACAACTAACAGTCCCCAATTTAATAGATATCTAACAAAATCATTCATATGGTGGCTTCCCGGCAATATTCAAAACATGCTTTCGTTTCATTTTTTAGTAAAAGAATAGAAAGCCCATAGATGTGTACCTAGAATTCAAAAAGCAAGAGAGGAGTTCAGCGATTTGTTTGGCAGTGAACAAAGCAGCAAAACAACAGTAGCAGTAACACCCAATTTCCAACAGTAGATTGAATAACCAATAACCCCAAAGAGGACAAGACATCCCAGCAATGGGCTAAAACAAAACTGGGAATCTTATAGATGTCAAACGACCAACTTAGCGCCAAAACATTAACAAACGAGCCCTAAACAACTTTCAGATAACTTCGGACAGAATCTAACTCGAATGAAACAAAGACAGCAGATTCAAACTGTTCGAAAACAATTTTGGGACTCGTTTCATTATAACAGTATTACGGGATAGGATTTCCTTTCTTCTTTAGGCTAAATACCACTCTTGAGCTCACTGTAAAGTGTTTTTAATGACGGACGAACTTTCAGAAAATCAGCAGTCTCTCATTCTCACTAATGCCTCTAAGAATATCAAAGAATATCTCTGTTTAAAACTGTTTTTCAGGATATCAGTGTGAATTATGAAAATCTGTTATTCAAATAGGTGAATCTCTGTAAGAAACTCTCTTTTTTGGAGGTTGTCTGTCTCCTCAAATATGTTTTTTCAGCCTTTTTTTATAGCCTTAAAGACTCAAAACAACAACCTATTTTAATTGTTTCAGATCCGTCCAGCATATGTTATTCTCCCTTTTTTGCACTTTTCAGCTTTTTAATGTACTAGACTAAATAAGAAACTAATTTCTTCCCATGTTCAGCCCTTATCCATCATATAAAGACTGCCAATTCTATTTAAAACCATCCAGGACAAACCTTTTTCTATTAAAAAACTAATCTGCAATTCAAACATAATGTCTATCTTGCTGTAAAACCAAATTCCACTAACTTTAAACCATGTGCATTGCACTCTTAGATACCTAGCTGTTGGCTTTCAAATTCTAAACTAAAACAGCTATATCCAATTCAGTAGCTAAACTCATAACCAAAATCATCCTAATGGCCTAATTCAATTCAAGCAGTGAATTCGGGTCAAATGAGCCATGCTACATTTCTGTCCTAATGTTCTAACATATGAAAGTAAATCGACGACATTTGATTAGTTGATTACAACAGCTATAATATATAACACATAGTCGACGAACAAATGATCCAAGAAACTCTCGGACAGAATAGTTCAAATATGAATATTTAGCTATTCGACGAATTTATCGAATCGAATTCCTATCTTATAACAATATCATTTATAACAAACAATAAGAAATGAACAAATCGACCAAATAAACGGTCCCAAATAGATGAGAAAAAACAGAAAAAATTGGGAATATCTGAAGAAAATCAACAACAAATGAAACTACAAAACAATTAAACTAAATCGACGAGTACAAGTAAATAAGAACAGAAAAAGAAAAGAAATAACTTGAGAGGAGAAACTTGGCTTGGAAACAAACGGACTTGACTTGAAATTTGGTATTCGAGGTCGAACGGACCTTAATTGAAATGTTTTCAAGTGAAAACAATCCAATTAAGGTCTATTAGACCCCAATTTCCCTTTGAATTTAGACAAAAATCCCTAATTTGAATTCTAGGGTTCATACGGCCATTTTGGGCTTCAGATTTTTCTGGTTAGATTCGAAAAAAATGGGGCATGGATTCGTGGAGGGGGAGGTCCGGAGATGCTATGGTATCAATTTGGGGCGATTTGGGGTAAGTTGGGTTTTAACTCGAATCTTCGATTGAAGATTCGAGAAGTTCCGTTTTGATTCGAGATTAACTAAACACGGGGTTGGAATGAGGGGATCTTAGGGGTTCAGGGGTGTAAATGTGGGAGGGATTGGACAACCGGAACCGCCGTGAGGCAATTTCTGGTGGGACGGAGCACGGTGGCGGCGGCGGCTATTCTTTAGGGTTTTTTGTAGATGAAGGTGAGAAGGGAAAATGGGGAAATGAAGTGGGGTAACCGGGTTTGGGGGAGTCTTTGGTATAATCAAATTAGTGATTTAATTAGGACCGTTGGATGGATGGAAACCAAAGGTCCATATTACAAGATAGGAATGGGGTGGGTTGGTTAAATGGTGGGCTGGGCGGACTGATTTACATGGGTATATGTCTTTGGGCTTGGTTTTTGGGGCTATTTTAACTATGGACTTGGGATTTAAATCGATAGTTGGCCCAATCCTAAGTTTCTTCTCTTTTTGTGATGACTCGGCCCGTCGTCACAAGAATTATCACAATATTACCCCTTCGTATATATGTTTCATGCTTTTATATCAGTGTTAGAGTCTATCGGGTGAGTTAGGAGTGATTCTTGTTGAAAATGAGGCAAATTGTCTTTTTGAATGAAGCTTGAATATGGAAAGTCAACCTGGAGTTGACTATTTAGTTAGAGTGCTCGGAATCGGATTCTGATGATTTGGTTAGTTCCGAGAGGTGATTTGTTACTTAGGGGAGCGATCGGAATTGAATTTGGAGGCCCGGTGTAGAAATAGGCTTGAATTGGCTAAGGTTGAATTTTGGCGAAATCCGAACGGTAGGTGAGATTTTGATCCGAGAGTCGGAATGGAATTCCGACAGTTGCAGTAGCTCCGTTAGGTGATTTTGGATATGCCTGCAAATTTTCAGGTCATTCGGACATCATTTGGTCAGGTTTTTGATAGGATGTTGGTTTCGGAAGTTTTAGATGAAATTAGGCTTGAATTCACTTTGATTTGATGATTTCCGTGTTTAGGGACTTGTTTTGATGATTGGAACAAGTTTGTATAATGTTTTAAGTCATGTTGGTGCTTTTGGTTGAGGTCCCGGGGGGCCTCGGGTGTGTTTCGGATGCCTAACAGGTCATTTTTGGATGTTTTTGAAGTGATGTTGCTGGTATCTGGGGTTGTCCTTCGCATTCGCGAGGTCCCATCGCGTTCGCAAAGAAGAAATTGGATTCTGAGATTTTTGGCCATCGCGTTCGCGACAGTGCTTCGCGTTCGTGATGAAAGATTTGTCATCTGGGACTTGTGTTCTTCGCGTTCGCGACAGTGCTTCACGTTCGCGAAGAAGGAATTTCTGTCGCGTAGGTCCTACTTCGGAAGCTCATATCTTTTTATCTACAAGGAATTTAGAGGTGATTCAAAAAACGAAAGTTGTAGCCCTTTGAATCTAGTTTTCAGAAACATATTATAATAGTCATTTGGAGTTGTGTGAAAAAGGTTATGACCATTTCAATAGAGGCTGTCCGAGCAGAGGTGAAAAACAAATTTTTGGAAGTTTGTCCTTCGCGAACGCGAGAGTATGACCGCGAACGCGAAGAACAAGTCTCTGGGCAGCAGAATAAAGTCCAAACTTCATCCCATATGTCATTTGTGACGATTTGGAGCTTGGGTAAGGCAATTTTTCGGGAGATTCTTTGAGAGAACAATGGGGTAAGCACTCTTAACTCAATTTTGGTTGTATAACTCGAATCTATTGCAAGTTTTGGTGTTTAATTTGAGAAATTTTGTTGAGAAGGGTAGAAAACCCTCTTGGATATAAATGGTGATTTAAGGGGACAAATGAACTCCGATTTTTATAAATTTGGTATGTATAGACTCGTGTTGAGACAAGGATTCCGAAAATGTAACTTTTGTAATTTTTCGAGAAGCGTACCAAAGGTCGGGTTTTAACAACTTTGCGGGTTTTGGTGCAAATTGAGTTATTTCGAATGGGTTGTGTATAATTAGCCTATATTGATGTATTCTCAATGATTTTGAACAGATTCGGCATCCGAGGTGGTAGAATTGCGAGGCAAGCGCAAGGCGGACTAAGGTTTCTACCGGACCGAGGTGAGTGGTGATAGTAAATAATGTACTGAGGGTTTGAAACCCCGTACTAGCACTTCACAGTGCTATGTTGAGATGAGACACGCGTCTTGTGACGGGCGTGGTGACATTGTGATTGGGGAATTGGACTTGGTCTTTCCCGGTTGATAGTTATTGTGTGTTATGACTGTGAATGAGCTTATAACTGTGTAGTTGGGCTGGTAGCCATGTTTGGGGCCTTATGCCGATCTGTAGAGCATTAGGGAAACTTGTAGAACTAGGTGACCCTTATATCATGTTGAAAACTTACACTCAGCCGTAGTATATCATGCTGGATACATACACTCAGCCGTAGCCATAGCTGTATAGCATATCATGAGCCAGTACTAAATGTGTACTATGAGAGAGAGACTACCTAGGGTGGAAGTTCCCTGATTTAGCCGAGTGGGCCTGAAAGGCCAAGTCTATACTGACTAGGATAGGGTCGAGGACCCATTATGAGGTATCATATATACATACCTATATTGGATCGGGCTGCACGCCGCAGCTGTATATGTGTTGGATCGGACTGCACGCCGCAGTGATGTATATGTGGATCGGACTGCACGCCGCAGTAATATATATACATGTGGATCGGACTGCACGCCGCAGTATTATTGCGCTTGGGCTGTAGGAGCCCCTTCGGAGTCTGAGTCCGCACACATTCTCAGTGAGAGCTGGAGTATATTGTGGGATCGGACTGCACGCCGCAGCATTATCGTTATATATGTATATATACATTGGATCAGGCTGCATGCCGCAGCAGTAATATATGTGTGGATCGGGCTGCACGCCGCAGCATCATAGTGCTTGGGCCTAGGGAGCCCCTCCGAAGTCTGTATACACCCCTAGTGAGCGTCGTCGACGTTAAATGGAGCGGGGTGCGCACCGCAACGGTATATTTATTGGAGCGGGCTGCACGCCGCAACATTATACTTATCCGTATCCTTATACATACTTAAATACTTATACATTATAGACATATGTATATATCTTCATTCGTTGAGATGGCTGTACACCGTAGCGGTACAAGTGAGGATTTGGTCAGTGTGGGACCTTGTTGAGATAGATGTGGACTGGAGATCAGAGTACTCACTGCAGTGATGACTTACCTGTGGGGGTTTGCCTTAGAACTGTTTAGTGATAGTGCAGGAGTTCTTATTTTCAGTTATTATTTATTATTATTACTCACTGAGTTGAAATATACTCACCCCACTCCCCTGCACTTTTTGTGCAGATTCACAGGTGCTCAAGATCAGTTGAGTTGTTGTAGCTGCTTACTCATATCTACTTTTGCGGAGACTACAAGGTAGTTGCCAGCGTCCACAGAACCTGTTTTCTCCTTCCTGATCATTTTTGTTGCTTTCATTTTGCTTAAGACTTGTTTTAATAGGATGTTTTATTCTGTAGAGGCTCAGACTTGTGACACCACGATTTGGTTAGGACCGTATTTTGTATGCTTCTACTATCACGTTTATCATTTTGATATGAACACTTGCTATTTAAGTTTAACTTGATTAACTGGAATTAATAATTGACTGGTTTAAGGGATAACATGGTCGGGCTTGCCTAGCATTGTGTTGGGTGCCATCACAACCGGATTGGGGTCGTGACAAGTTGGTTACAGAGCCTAGGTTAACAGGTCTCGCGAGTCATGAGCCGGTTTAGTAGAGTCTCGTGGATCGGTACGGGGATGCCTGTACTTATCCTCGGGAGGCTGCAAACCTTTAGGAAAGTTTAAAATTCTTGGAATTCTCATCGTGCGTGTTTGATTCAGCTTGAGATGTAATCCTTTTAATTCCTCCTGCACATTGATGTGCGCACTCGAGTGCTTAGTGATAAATTTGCCTTGATGGCTTATGATTCCTCAATCGAGGGACGAGATATAATCTCTATGAGTTCATGTTTGGCCAATCTGGAGGACTTGAGGCTGGATCCTTGTCTATGGCTTGAGCACCAAGGTGCTAATTTCGCGAGCCGGATTTATAAAATTCATGCGATCGGTATTGATCTTAATTGTGAAAATGGCAGTTTGACGATGGGAGAGCTGCAAGGTATTCGATTCTTATTGTGATTTGATACGTAGCCCTAGATATGGGCGTAGGGAATATGTTCATTGCTTCTTAGCGGAAATGTATAGGGCACTACGCGTGGTAGTATAAGTTCAGAGTCAGGAAGACCGAATTGGTTGTTCTATAAGTATTGGGGTGAAAGGTATTTGATATGTGTTATAATTCTAGCAGGTGCAACGCATGTTCAGGTATTAATTGTGATAATATGATTCGTATAGTATTGAGATTTATGTTGTTGATATGCATTGTGGTGTCCTGTCGAGTTGTGGACGTATTGTTAGAATGGTTTGGTGCTTCTCTGGCAGGTGGATATGCCAAATTACAAAGGAAACTCTGTCAAAAGTTTTGGAAAAATTTGGGACTTAGAAAAGATTTCTGCCACCGAAAGAGAGTAGGCTTAACTGTGGTATGTGTATAAATGCAAGAATTGCAGAATAGTTAAGGTTTAAGAGGGTTAGAGTCTCTGTCAAGCTTGTAAATGACTTGAGTTTAATCTCACAATAACATTGTGGCATCATTTGAGTAAGAATGACATAGGTGGCTAAAAATGCTTTGATGTATGGCTCCGAGCCAAGTTGGGGAGGTTGTTATTGATTAACTGATTGCACTGTTGTGTGCTATGTTAGTTCTGTATCTAAGTATGTTGGGAAAATTCTGATAAAGGTTATGGTGTTTCGTAGATGTGAAGAAATCCTAGGATAATTTGAACTGTTGTTGGTCAAGAATGTTCGGTGTATAGAAAAGAAAGATAGCTAAGTGCATATGTATGTAATCATGTTCTGCAATGTTAGAGTTCTAACAAGGCAGGAGTGGTTCTGCTCAATAAGACAGCTGAATTATAATGGAATAAGGGTGAATGATGCTCGAGAATAGCCTTGCGGTGTTCAAGACTTTGCTTGTAACGGTAAGGTGTCTTAAGATTGTGTATGTGGCTAAAGACGGTGGTTTCGTTAGAAGGGATCAAGACTTGTGTAATGTTATGTGAATGATGGGATTCTATGTATCTGTATTGGGGCGTAATGATAACGAATTCAAAATCATAGGAAGTTCTTCAAAATAAAGTATCGTAGAATGTGGTACTTCTGAGAAACATTGAGAGAGTATTCAATGACCTATGGGTCTTAGACCGTGTGGCCTTATGTACGAGTTTTGTGTGGTAACATGAGTTGAGGTATTGTGATCCTCCGGTGAAAGAGAATATTAAATTAAAAATGCCAATAAACTGGAATAGTATGAAAAGGGCACGAGTAACTCTTGGTATGTGTTCGAAGTAATGAGTCTTGCAGAAATGGTGCAACAAAGCTCTTGAGTGCTGGCAGTTGCGTAGCTCAGTGTGGGTAAAAGGACTCAGTCCTGGCAGTTAAACTTATGCAATGAATGGGAAGAAGGAGTTGTGATGTGTTTTATCATGGTTTAAAAATTAGTATGTTCCTATGGGTATGCGAAGCAAGGAATGGGTAATGACTTTATCTTATATGGTATCATGAAGGTCCTTGACTAGTTGAGTGCGTTGATGTTTGCGGCGTAGGAGAGGGATAGAAATTCTCCATGTATCTTGGTGCAGAATGGTATATGCGATGTGTTATGGAAAGATGATAATGGCATGTTCAGGGTTTTGAGATCAGTTCATATTATATGGGAAGTCATTAAAATCCCCAAGCAGCGTGGGCAGCTGCAGATAATCTGAGAATCAAGATTCCTGGTGATTAAGGAATATGGTACTGCTATTTTAGTGATTCGGCAGAGTATATGGTCAAAAAGGGCAAGGTAATGTAAACTGATAATATCTAGTGGTATTGTGGTATCCTCTTGTTGGATTGACAGTGGTGATTGAGTTGTAAATGGCATAAGGAGATTTCTGAATGGCTCGCGTGGTATGAATGAATGCTTGATGTGTGTTATGTGTTCGTGTGGTGGAGTGTGGAATCAGGCGTAGTGATTCATGTGTTATATATGTGTTGGAGACTAGAAGTTCTCGTAACCCGCCTACACAACGGTGGTATATCGTGTGTATCGGCACTGTTTAGCGGTTATCAGAAATTGTAAGCCCTAGTGGCTATCTTGTTACTTGATACGATGAATTTGAATAATGATACATGAATGCAAACTGGTTGTCATAAGCCAGGTTGTCCAGACTAATGTGATATGGACTATGTTAGAAACATGTCGCAAACTGCATGGCAAAGTGCATTAGATCATGCCCTAGTAGGGTAGATGTACCCTAGGACCAGAGGATGGCTGGTAGGTATTGCTTTGTCAGTTGGGCCTTCATGGCGGATGTCAGTGCAAAGGTATCTACCATTGACTCTGTTCCAGTATTGAGGAACTTTGTCGGATGCGTTTCATGTGGCCGAGCTTGAGGCTATATATATGTTTGTTGCAATGAGCAACTTGAGTCGATGTGCATTCCCTTTTGCTAGATTTATGCGTTGATCGGGTGGCACGCCGCCACATGTATAGTATCTGGATCGGGTGGCATGCCACCACAGGTATGGTATCTGGATTGGGTGGCACGCCGCCACAGGTATTCTATTGGAACGGGTTGCGCGCCGCAATAGTGTGATGTGGAAAATATAGCTTCCTATATGTTACCTTATATACAATACTTCCCGACTTCTTAGGAAAAGTCTGTATTGGGTACCGCTCGGGGAATAGCACATCGGTTGTGTCGTTTCAGGACTTGATAGCGTATATTAATTGTATCACCGCAGGTGTGATTGATTGCTTGAGTTCAGACCTAAATATGTGTGTGGCTGACCGTTATGAGCATGGTGACTTGGGGTGCTTTAGGAGTACTAGTGTTTGGATAGAATCATGAGCTGTGGCAAGGCCACGTGATGTTATGACCTTTCGATGAGGATTCAGGTATTCTAATTCTATGATGTGAGACGAGATCTCAGTTATGTGTTGTGATGGTATTGAGGAATTTGAATTATAGCTCTTTGTGTGAGTTAGTTGTCATGATTCGAGTGTGTTCAGATCGTTCTTATTGGATCCTGTGTTGGGCTCTTTGTGGCATAGGCCGATGCTGAGGTGTCATGTCACCAGTGTGGTGTGTTATAACCTAAATAATCATTTGAGTCATTAATGACTGCGAGCATGTATGATTTCAGTTGGTTAGAAGGGTAATATCGAGATTTGGCTCCGAATTCTATTGTAGTATTAATTAAAAGGGAAATGGATTCATGAATGGTTGACTTGAGAGATGGGTTCGATATATCGCGTGTGCGGTTGCCGTAGGCAAGATATGAAGGTGTTGGAAAAAGACTCTATCTAATGAGAAAGGTTTTTTTGTTAGTACTTGGTTACCTTGGGCAATTGTTGTGACCCGAGGCCATCGTCTCGAGCGATTGGGTTATTTGATACATCATGTGATCTCACCCGGAGTGGCGAGTATGGGCTATTACAGTGGGTTCGGGTATATCCTGAGTATAGGCATGAGATTAGCATTCGGTATATGATTTCAGGAAGTGCACTGTGGTTTACTGTTTAGATGGACTGTGAAATTCCAGCTATATGGTATTATCGGACTTATGTGAGATAAGGCGATGTGGGATCGCCCCGAATATATGCTTGGTAAGGTCATTTAGCTATTGGGTTGCTTCTAGTACAACTCTGCTACGCTCGAGGACGAGCATTTGCTTAAGTTGGGGAGAATGTGACGACCCTGTCACGCCCCAAATCGAGGGACATGACCGGCGCCTGACCGGGTTGCCCCAGTCAAGCGGACCTGGGTGCCTTCCATTCCCACGCGTTACCCCTGTGTTGACTGTTACTCATTAACCAAAATATCTTACCAACAATGACTGATTTCACAATGCATAAACATAACCATGTGATTTATTTACTAACATGTTCATAATTTATATTTACAACGCCCCATACATATACATAGGCCACAATCCCACAGTTTACATGTCTACGGAGCCTCTAGGATACAAAAAGGAAATACAATACTTGCCGGTAACAAGGCTCCGGCTATACCTAAAAAAAACCAAAATGAAATCTAAACCGAGTGGCATGAACCACACAAGGCCCCGAGGAAGAAAGGGGCTCACCAAGACGGGCAGTGGAAGGAGAAGAATACTACCGCCGACGAGCTGAAGTGCCTGCTACTGATCCACCTACAATCATGACACGAATGTAGCGCCCCCGGCAAAAGGGACGTCAGTACACTTGAATTGTACCGGTATGTATGGACAAACTTTGTCCCAAGTAAACTCAAGCCATTAAATTACATCAACAATTAATTAAGCCAACCAACCATGTTTCCACATTTTCCTCATTTCAAATAATTCTCAACTCAAAGCACTTCCTACGATCAACCAATTTAACAATTACCAATCAATCACATAAAGCACAAGTAGTCAAACAAAGGGGCAATCAGTGCCCCACAGGTTGCAAACTCTCCTGTTGTCTCCTTTCACAATTTCACATTATTGATTTATGTATCAATTTTCAATAGCGATTTCGATCGCTTTCCATCCTTATTGCCCCTGACCACCCTTATTACCTCGGCCACCCTTATCACCCCAACCCAAACCTTATTTCACCACGTCGCGGCGCGCGACACGACCCCGCCTTACACTTGAAAACACAACAATTTCAAACAGCAGATAAGGTACTACACACAATTTCAACAAGTTCAAATAAGCAACTTGCACATTGTTTCATGTTCTCAATTACTTCTCAAGCCAATATCACAACCAAGTTACAATGTTTCCACATTCAATAATATTCACACATGTATATTCAACAATTTTCCATAATTCAAGTGTTTCATCTCTTTCCACAATAAACCAATTCTCAAGTGTTTCGATTTCTTTTCCACAAGGTGCCATATAGGCCATCATAATCATTATTCACAAATTCTTTACCCAATTCAACTCTCATTTACCTTTCGGTTCATATTTCTTACCACAACACTCATAGTTCAACAACAACTTTGAATATCCAACAACAACATCAATTAATCACATACAATTTCTCAAATCAACACATGCCAAACAATTTTACACATAAGGGCGATTTCACAAGAATCAAAATTAGCCATACATACCTGGTGATGAGTTTTCTTCCTACTTTATGATTACCCAAGATATCCTACTCTTGCCAACCTTGTTCTTGAAGACTCTTACTTCTACTCACTTCTTTTTACTAGAAATCAAGTTAAATAATCATGCATGAGTGTAAAAATTCTATTTTTAAAAGCTATTATATGAAAACCTCTCTTTACCCAATTAAAACTGAAAATCAAAGAAAATAGTTAGGGTTTTTACCTTGAAAATATTGGGGAAGTTGAATCCTTGCCCTAGAATCCCTTGGAATTAAGTAGTTGGAACAATCTTTGAAGATGAAGAACTTCTCTCTCTAAAAACCCTCTCTTCTCTCTCTAATTTTTGGTGAGATGATATGATAAAAATGAAGAAGAGGTGTGTTATATTAAAGAAGAGATCGGGTCAAAATGTTACAAAAACTGGGCCGGGGTCAAATATGCGGTCACTATGCGACCGCAGAATCAACATGCGGTCCGCATAGTGGCCGCAGAATGGCTCAAAAATTACGCAGGCTCTGGAACGATTTGCGGTCACTATGCGGACCGCATGTCGATTCTGCGGTCGCAAAAGTGCACCGCAGATTGACATGCGATCGCATATCGACCGCACATTGGACACAATTTTGGGCAACTCTCTGGAACGATTTGCGGTCACTATGCGGACCGCATATTGATTCTGCGGTCGCAAAAGTGCACCGCAGATTGACATTTTTCTGGAAAAAATTTTATTCTACATTTTGAAACTTAAATCACTACCAAGGGTCCGAACCTGCGGCTCGCAAGCTCGCCGCGAAGAATTCTACGCATTCCTAACACATCATTCGGACCATGACACCACATCTACTAGGTTTTGTGCACAAAAATTTCACGGGGCCTTACATCCTCCCCCCCTTAAGATCATTCGTCCTCGAATGAGGATATTGAAATAAATGAGTTGGTTTTGAAAGACATGATATGCAACCCTCAAAATTTTGACTAACTCTTATATTTTAGAAAAATTTCGCCAGAGTTTCCTTTGTATTATGGACATATCCACCTGTCAGAGGGCCCCCGAAACACATCACCAAACAACAATATACAACAATAACACTATTCACAACTGGTATACACCTTCTTACCTCAACGAATGCACATAAACTAGTCACTTCAATGAATTCTTACCTTATTTAACCATTTTAACACACCATGTACGCTTAACAAATCATTACCAATCTACACTTACTATTAGTTGCTTATTAAACACGTAAATCTTTATAAGGCTTTCATTTATCAAGAACGGTTCAAGTGACCCAAGGTAACAACACATTTAACTCATTACAAAATGAAGGGGACTTACTAATACTAAGAGGGAAACAACTTAGGCAAGATGACAGCTACTAGGAGTAGGAGGGTCACCTAATTTCTTCTAGACTTGATCAAACAAATGGGGGTACTTTTCCTTCATCTCTTTCTCTGCTTCCCATGTGGCCTCCTCAACTTGTTGACTTCGCCAGAATACTTTAACAGAGGCAACCTCCTTATTTCTTAACTTACGGACTTGCCTATCAAGAATGGCAACTGGAACTTCTTCATATGACAAATCTTCATTAACCTCAATAGCCTCGACTGACATGATTGCGGATGGATTTCCAATCACTTTCTTCAACATGGACACATGGAATACCGAGTGCACCGATGACATCTCAAGAGGCAATTCTAGCCTATAAGCAACTTGACCAATCCTTTGAACGATCCGATATGGCCCGACATACCTAGGACTCAATTTCCCTTTCTTTCCGAATCGCATGACTCCCTTAATAGGAGATACCCTCAAGAACACCCAATCATCGACTTGAAACTCCAAATCCCTTCGATGAACGTCTGCATAGGACTTTTGACGACTCTGTGCTGTTTTCATTCTCTCCTGAATAACCTTGACCTTTTCCATAGCTTCGTACACCATATCCGGCCCTAGCAATTCCGCTTCACCTACCTCAAACCACCCGATTGGCGATCTACATCTTCTCCCGTACAATGCCTCAAATGGGGCCATCTGAATGCTAGCATGATAGCTGTTATTATAAGCAAATTCTATCAGTGGCAAGTGTTCATCCCAATTACCTTTAAAATCTAAGACACAAGCCCGCAACATATCTTCAAGCGTCTGAATGGTCCGCTCGGCCTGTCCATCGGTCTGTGGATGGAAAGTTGTGCTGAGATTCACCTGAGTTCCCAAACCTTGCTGAAACTTCTTCCAAAAGTTAGCTGTGAACTGAGCCCCACGATCCGAGATAATAGAAAGTGGAGTGCCATGAAGTTTTACTACCTCCTTGATGTACAATCTTGCATATTGCTCCGCAGTATCAGTGGACTTGACAGGCAGGAAGTGAGCTGATTTGGTGAGTCGATCCACTATCACCCATATTGAGTCAAACTTACGCCGAGTGCGAGGTAACCCTACCACGAAATCCATATTGATCATCTCCCATTTCCACCTTGGTATTTCTATAAGCTGAGTTAATCCACCGGGCCGTTGATGCTCGGCCTTCACTTGTTGACAGTTCGGACATTTAGCTACAAAGCTTGCTATATCCCTTTTCATACCGTTCCACCAATAAATCTCCTTAAGGTCATGATACATTTTCGTGGAACCTAGTTGTACAAAATATCTGGAAATATGTGCCTCTGCCATTACCTTTTCTCGAAGTTCGTTCACGTCCGGAACACATAATCTGCCTTGACACCGCATTACACCATCTTTGCTGCTGTGTACAAATGTTGAGGTCTTGTCATTCAGAACTGCTTCCTTTACCCGAACTAATGCTGGATCCATGAACTGTTTTTCCTTGATTTCCGCGACCAATGATGATTCTGCTCCATTATGCACCAAAACATTCCCCTCGTCTGACGCAGAGATACGAACCCCCAAACTGGCTAATTGGTAAACCTCTCGAGACTGGGGTCTCCGATACATACCCAAATGAGCCAAACTACCCATGGATCTCCGACTAAGAGCGTCGGCTACCACATTTGCCTTCCCTGGATGGTACAATATGTTCATATCATAGTCCTTGAGCAATTCTAACCACCGCCGCTATCTTAGATTCAGCTCCTTCCATTTGAACAAATACTGGAGGCTCTTGTGGTCTGAAAACACATCTACACGAACCCTATAAAGAAAATACCGCCATATTTCAAAGCAAACACAACTGCCGCGAGCTCCAAATCATGTGTCGGATAATTCTTCTCGTGATTTTTTTGAGTTTTCTCGAAGCATACGCTATAACCTTTCTGTGCTGCATCAACACACACCCTAACCAACCTTGGAGGCATAACTTTCACCTTAATACTTTACATCGATAGCGGAACATCCTTACTATATTCCTCATACATAAGACCTTCCACGAATTGAGTTCCACTATAATTTCCTTGATGTGGTTACGACCCCATGTGAACAATTGCTACTAACTCTTCATAATTCTTAACCCAAGGCATTGCTGAATGAGTTTTCTCATATGACCTCCTGTCTCAAATGAATAGCACTGGCTAACTTTGCACATATACCCCGAATAACACTAACTTGCACGGCATTGTATCGAATGTAAAGTAGCATTGTGCTCTAACTTTTCTTAACCAACCTCTTCTCCCCATATGTGCATTATAGACTTTAAGAAACTGCACTACTTCCCCTGTGAAATTTCCTACCATCCCTCATTACGGTTAAACACCTCTCAAAACGTATATCAACAACCTTTATATGCATATGACTTACGAAGGGTCACTATCCCGAGAAGGGTATTCTCTGAAACTTTAAATCCTCCTCAATACTTCAACAACAACTTTTGGTTTCACTCTTAAGTGTAAGGCTTAGTCCACTTGATTCTATCTCGGATGAGTAACTCGCCTTATTCCCCATGTTATAGTTACCAATAAAGTTCCCTGATATTGCCGCTTAAGAGTTATCATGCCAAACACGTCTAGTCTGTCACGAGTTTTCATCCTCTTTCAATCCATTCCGAACCTTTCATTCCCATCTTGTTTTGCGGATAGTGCATAATTAATAGCTTTATTTTTCCACACATTTGTCTGCCTCCTGTGAACTTGAAAAATCATTATGTCTTGTTTAATCATTTTACAGTACCACAACCTCACCAACGATAACCTCGCTTCCCATTGTGTGTAGACATGAACTATCTCTAGACCCCTTTAGTCGATATTCGGTGTCACCCATGTCCGTTGCATTGCGGTTGATCCCTCATAACCTTTATTAACACTTGTGCCCTAAGTGAGTCCACCATTCTGATGCAAAAATTGTTTTAAATAACCATGACCATCTCAATTTAAAGGTTTTCTCCCCATTTCTTCTCACCTCATTCTTCCTAGTTAGTGAATAGCCACGCACTCTTCCATATATTACGTGGTCTCTTACCTTAGGTATTCCATCCGGCTCACCTCTTAACTCTTATTGGGATATATGTAGCAAGGAGTGTTCGTCTGAACATCACTTAACACTTATCTATTTGTAAGGCTCTTTAGAGGCTCTCTATCAAGCCCCAATTACCATCTTGGGTTGTTGTGGCAACACATTTATTTCTCCCACTCGTTTTGGCTTTCTTAGTATCCCGAAACTTTGTTTAAATCACAAATCTATGACTAGCCCATTCTAGGAACTCACAATCTTTCACATTTGACATATGGTACCTCCTTGGGTCCCATTTCTCCCGACCTTATGACAAGTAAAAGTCTCTTTACAAACATACTCTTATTTTCTAGAATCGTTGACCCCATCAGTCACATTGCCATGCGTGAAGAATTTACATTCCTTAATCTCTTTTCTAGACCACACATGTCTTCACCAAAATATTCAAATATCATAGCTACATGGTCTCGCTCTTGTTTCATTATATTTAAGTGGCCTCACGGTGGTCCTCCCTCTCCCACATGGGGAAAATGTCCTGGATCTTGACACAAGTCTTGAGTTTAGAAACTTTAGGAACATATGCCTCATATATCTATACCTCTTATATGCATACTCGACTATTAGGAAAGTTTAAGTCACCATAGTATTGATCTCATAAGTTCCCTTCTCCTATTCAGCCACGTAGGTATGGGATTCCAAGTCCCCACGCATATCCTTTATGAGTGTAACGCAACTTCGTACATTTCTGGGTCCTTATAACGTTCGTAAGACAAGGGTCTTCTCACCTAGGGTCCAATTGAGTCTCATTTCGTAACTTTTTACCTCATGTGAGACACTTACACTCTCACCATTAACCTCCTAGTCTTTCTCTCATATATCACATGCTTATATAACCAATATTCTTTCACACCTTACGATCAATTATATACTTCTTGCACTAACCATGCTTGCTATTTAAGCTTACATATCAATCATCAAATCAATGCCTCTTCGTGCGGGTAATCACTTCTAATCCTTTCCCCAAATAAAGTATACTTGTAGTACTATGTACTTATACTATATATATTCATACAGTTTATTCAACAAGATACATGTGCAATCTCCATAGCACCCATGTCTTTTCCCATTGGTCATGACATATGACAACACTACATAAAATAGACGAAAGAGCATTTAAACTTACCTTGAATCTCAACGCACGGGTTACAAAACAATCTTATAGTCAAGCTTTATCGCACGATTTGGAGTGATGAAGAAGGGTAATATTCCTAAATGTCCGTGCAGCCCCCTACTTATATGATGTGGTCGACAACACACCTATAAGAAGGGCACTACTAGACACGGCTCCGAGACATCCTAGGACACTTTAAAAACCATATGCTCTGATACCAAGTTTGTCACGCCCCAAATCGAGGGACATGACCGGCGCCTGACCGGGTTGCCCCAGTCAAGCGGACCTGGGTGCCTTCCATTCCCACGCGTTACCCCTGTGTTGACTGTTACTCATTAACCAAAATATCTTACCAACAATGACTGATTTCACAATGCATAAACATAACCATGTGATTTATTTACTAACATGTTCATAATTTATATTTACAACGCCCCATACATATACATAGGCCACAATCCCACAGTTTACATGTCTACGGAGCCTCTAGGATACAAAAAGGAAATACAATACTTGCCGGTAACAAGGCTCCGGCTATACCTAAAAAAAACCAAAATGAAATCTAAACCGAGTGGCATGAACCACACAAGGCCCCGAGGAAGAAAGGGGCTCACCAAGACGGGCAGTGGAAGGAGAAGAATACTACCGCCGACGAGCTGAAGTGCCTGCTACTGATCCACCTACAATCATGACACGAATGTAGCGCCCCCGGCAAAAGGGACGTCAGTACACTTGAATTGTACCGGTATGTATGGACAAACTTTGTCCCAAGTAAACTCAAGCCATTAAATTACATCAACAATTAATTAAGCCAACCAACCATGTTTCCACATTTTCCTCATTTCAAATAATTCTCAACTCAAAGCACTTCCTACGATCAACCAATTTAACAATTACCAATCAATCACATAAAGCACAAGTAGTCAAACAAAGGGGCAATCAGTGCCCCACAGGTTGCAAACTCTCCTGTTGTCTCCTTTCACAATTTCACATTATTGATTTATGTATCAATTTTCAATAGCGATTTCGATCGCTTTCCATCCTTATTACCCCTGACCACCCTTATTACCTCGGCCACCCTTATCACCCCAACCCAAACCTTATTTCACCACGTCGCGGCGCGCGACACGACCCCGCCTTACAGCTGAAAACACAACAATTTCAAACAGCAGATAAGGTACTACACACAATTTCAACAAGTTCAAATAAGCAACTTGCACATTGTTTCATGTTCTCAATTACTTCTCAAGCCAATATCACAACCAAGTTACAATGTTTCCACATTCAATAATATTCACACATGTATATTCAACAATTTTCCATAATTCAAGTGTTTCATCTCTTTCCACAATAAACCAATTCTCAAGTGTTTCGATTTCTTTTCCACAAGGTGCCATATAGGCCATCATAATCATTATTCACAAATTCTTTACCCAATTCAACTCTCATTTACCTTTCGGTTCATATTTCTTACCACAACACTCATAGTTCAACAACAACTTTGAATATCCAACAACAACATCAATTAATCACATACAATTTCTCAAATCAACACATGCCAAACAATTTTACACATAAGGACGATTTCACAAGAATCAAAATTAGCCATACATACCTGGTGATGAGTTTTCTTCCTACTTTATGATTACCCAAGATATCCTACTCTTGCCAACCTTGTTCTTGAAGACTCTTACTTCTACTCACTTCTTTTTACTAGAAATCAAGTTAAATAATCATGCATGAGTGTAAAAATTCTATTTTTAAAAGCTATTATATGAAAACCTCTCTTTACCCAATTAAAACTGAAAATCAAAGAAAATAGTTAGGGTTTTTACCTTGAAAATATTGGGGAAGTTGAATCCTTGCCCTAGAATCCCTTGGAATTAAGTAGTTGGAACAATCTTTGAAGATGAAGAACTTCTCTCTCTAAAAACCCTCTCTTCTCTCTCTAATTTTTGGTGAGATGATATGATAAAAATGAAGAAGAGGTGTGTTATATTAAAGAAGAGATCGGGTCAAAATGTTACAAAAATCTGGGCCGGGGTCAAATATGCGGTCACTATGCGACCGCAGAATCAACATGCGGTCCGCATAGTGGCCGCAGAATGGCTCAAAAATTACGCAGGCTCTGGAACGATTTGCGGTCACTATGCGGACCGCATGTCGATTCTGCGGTCGCAAAAGTGCACCGCAGATTGACATGCGATCGCATATCGACCGCACATTGGACACAATTTTTGGGCAACTCTCTGGAACGATTTGCGGTCACTATGCGGACCGCATATTGATTCTGCGGTCGCAAAAGTGCACCGCAGATTGACATTTTTCTGGAAAAAATTTTATTCTACATTTTGAAACTTAAATCACTACCAAGGGTCCGAACCGCGGCTCGCAAGCTCGCCGCGAAGAATTCTACGCATTCCTAACACATCATTCGGACCATGACACCACATCTACTAGGTTTTGTGCACAAAAATTTCACGGGGCCTTACATCCTCCCCCCCTTAAGATCATTCGTCCTCGAATGAGGATATTGAAATAAATGAGTTGGTTTTGAAAGACATGATATGCAACCCTCAAAATTTTGACTAACTCTTATATTTTAGAAAAATTTCGCCAGAGTTTCCTTTGTATTATGGACATATCCACCTGTCAGAGGGCCCCCGAAACACATCACCAAACAACAATATACAACAATAACACTATTCACAACTGGTATACACCTTCTTACCTCAACGAATGCACATAAACTAGTCACTTCAATGAATTCTTACCTTATTTAACCATTTTAACACACCATGTACGCTTAACAAATCATTACCAATCTACACTTACTATTAGTTGCTTATTAAACACGTAAATCTTTATAAGGCTTTCATTTATCAAGAACGGTTCAAGTGACCCAAGGTAACAACACATTTAACTCATTACAAAATGAAGGGGACTTACTAATACTAAGAGGGAAACAACTTAGGCAAGATGACAGCTACTAGGAGTAGGAGGGTCACCTAATTTCTTCTAGACTTGATCAAACAAATGGGGGTACTTTTCCTTCATCTCTTTCTCTGCTTCCCATGTGGCCTCCTCAACTTGTTGACTTCGCCAGAATACTTTAACAGAGGCAACCTCCTTATTTCTTAACTTACGGACTTGCCTATCAAGAATGGCAACTGGAACTTCTTCATATGACAAATCTTCATTAACCTCAATAGCCTCGACTGACATGATTGCGGATGGATTTCCAATCACTTTCTTCAACATGGACACATGGAATACCGAGTGCACCGATGACATCTCAAGAGGCAATTCTAGCCTATAAGCAACTTGACCAATCCTTTGAACGATCCGATATGGACCAACATACCTAGGACTCAATTTCCCTTTCTTTCCGAATCGCATGACTCCCTTAATAGGAGATACCCTCAAGAACACCCAATCATCGACTTGAAACTCCAAATCCCTTCGATGAACGTCTGCATAGGACTTTTGACGACTCTGTGCTGTTTTCATTCTCTCCTGAATAACCTTGACCTTTTCCATAGCTTCGTACACCATATCCGGCCCTAGCAATTCCGCTTCACCTACCTCAAACCACCCGATTGGCGATCTACATCTTCTCCCGTACAATGCCTCAAATGGGGCCATCTGAATGCTAGCATGATAGCTGTTATTATAAGCAAATTCTATCAGGTGGCAAGTGTTCATCCCAATTACCTTTAAAATCTAAGACACAAGCCCGCAACATATCTTCAAGCGTCCGAATGGTCCGCTCGGCCTGTCCATCGGTCTGTGGATGGAAAGCTGTGCTGAGATTCACCTGAGTTCCCAAACCTTGCTGAAACTTCTTCCAAAAGTTAGCTGTGAACTGAGCCCCACGATCCGAGATAATAGAAAGTGGAGTGCCATGAAGTTTTACTACCTCCTTGATGTACAATCTTGCATATTGCTCCGCAGTATCAGTGGACTTGACAGGCAGGAAGTGAGCTGATTTGGTGAGTCGATCCACTATCACCCATATTGAGTCAAACTTACGCCGAGTGCGAGGTAACCCTACCACGAAATCCATATTGATCATCTCCCATTTCCACCTTGGTATTTCTATAAGCTGAGTTAATCCACCGGGTCGTTGATGCTCGGCCTTCACTTGTTGACAGTTCGGACATTTAGCTACAAAGCTTGCTATATCCCTTTTCATACCGTTCCACCAATAAATCTCCTTAAGGTCATGATACATTTTCGTGGAACCTAGTTGTACAAAATATCTGGAAATATGTGCCTCTGCCATTACCTTTTCTCGAAGTTCGTTCACGTCCGAAACACATAATCTGCCTTGACACCGCATTACACCATCTTTGCTGCTGTGTACAAATGTTGAGGTCTTGTCATTTAGAACTGCTTCCTTTACCCGAACTAATGCTGGATCCATGAACCGTTTTTCCTTGATTTCCGCGACCAATGATGATTCTGCTCCATTATGCACCAAAACATTCCCCTCGTCTGACGCAGAGATACGAACCCCCAAACTGGCTAATTGGTAAACCTCTCGAGACTGGGGTCTCCGATACATACCCAAATGAGCCAAACTACCCATGGATCTCCGACTAAGAGCGTCGGCTACCACATTTGCCTTCCCTGGATGGTACAATATGTTCATATCATAGTCCTTGAGCAATTCTAACCACCGCCGCTATCTTAGATTCAGCTCCTTCCATTTGAACAAATACTGGAGGCTCTTGTGGTCTGAAAACACATCTACACGAACCCTATAAAGAAAATACCGCCATATTTCAAAGCAAACACAACTGCCGCGATTTCTCAAATCAACACATGCCAAACAATTTTACACATAAGGGCGATTTCACAAGAATCAAAATTAGCCATACATACCTGGTGATGAGTTTTCTTCCTACTTTATGATTACCCAAGATATCCTACTCTTGCCAACCTTGTTCTTGAAGACTCTTACTTCTACTCACTTCTTTTTACTAGAAATCAAGTTAAATAATCATGCATGAGTGTAAAAATTCTATTTTTAAAAGCTATTATATGAAAACCTCTCTTTACCCAATTAAAACTGAAAATCAAAGAAAATAGTTAGGGTTTTTACCTTGAAAATATTGGGGAAGTTGAATCCTTGCCCTAGAATCCCTTGGAATTAAGTAGTTGGAACAATCTTTGAAGATGAAGAACTTCTCTCTCTAAAAACCCTCTCTTCTCTCTCTAATTTTTGGTGAGATGATATGATAAAAATGAAGAAGAGGTGTGTTATATTAAAGAAGAGATCGGGTCAAAATGTTACAAAAACATCTGGGCCGGGGTCAAATATGCGGTCACTATGCGACCGCAGAATCAACATGCGGTCCGCATAGTGGCCGCAGAATGGCTCAAAAATTACGCAGGCTCTGGAACGATTTGCGGTCACTATGCGGACCGCATGTCGATTCTGCGGTCGCAAAAGTGCACCGCAGATTGACATGCGATCGCATATCGACCGCACATTGGACACAATTTTTGGGCAACTCTCTGGAACGATTTGCGGTCACTATGCGGACCGCATATTGATTCTGCGGTCGCAAAAGTGCACCGCAGATTGACATTTTTCTGGAAAAAATTTTATTCTACATTTTGAAACTTAAATCACTACCAAGGGTCCGAACCGCGGCTCGCAAGCTCGCCGCGAAGAATTCTACGCATTCCTAACACATCATTCGGACCATGACACCACATCTACTAGGTTTTGTGCACAAAAATTTCACGGGGCCTTACAGACCCGGCCCGTCGTCACAAGAGTTATCACCCTATTACCACTTTGTTTATATGTTTCATGCTTTTATATCAGTGTTAGAGTCTATCGGGTGAGTTAGGAGTGATTCTGGTTGAAAATGAGGCAAATAGTCTTTTTGAATGAAGCTTGAATATAGAAAGTCAACCTAGAGTTGACTATTTAGTTAGAGTGCTCGGAATCAGATTTTGATGATTTGGTTACTTCCGGGAGGTGATTTGTTACTTAGGGGAGCGATCGGAATTGAATTTAAAGGCCTGGTGTAGAAATAGGCTTGAATTGGCTAAGGTTGAATTTTGGCGAAATCCGAACGGTAGGTGAGATTTTGCTCCGGGAGTCGGAATGGAATTCCGACAGTTGTAGTAGCTCCGTTAGGTGATTTTGGATATGCCTGCAAATTTTCAGGTCATTCGGACATCGTTTGGTCAGGTTTTTGATAGGATGTTTGTTTCAGAAGTTTTAGATGAAACTTAGGCTTGAATTCGCTTTGATTTGATGAGTTCCGTGTTTAAGGACTTGTTTTGATGATTGGAACAAGTTTGTATAATGTTTTAAGTCATGTTGGTGCTTTTGGTTGAGGTCTCGGGGGCCTCGGGTGTGTTTCGGATGCCTAACGGGTCATTTTTGGAAGTTTTTGAAGTGCTGTTGCTGGTATCTGGTGTTGTCCTTCGCGTTCGCGAGGTCCCATCGCGTTCGCGAAGAAGAAATTGGATTCTGAGACTTTTGGCCATCACGTTCGCGACAGTGCTTCGCGTTCGCGATGAAGGATTTGTCATCTGGGACTTGTTTCTTCGCGTTCGCGACAGTGCTTCGCGTTCGCGAAGAAGGAATTTCTGTCGCGTAGGTCCTACTTCGGAAGCTCATATATTTTTATCTGCAGGGAATTTAGAGGTGTTTCAAAAACGAACGTTGTAGCCGTTTGAATCTAGTATTCAGAAACATATTATAATAGTCATTTGAAGTTGTGTGAAAAACGTTATGACCATTTAAATAGAGGCTGTCCGACCAGAGGTGAAAAACAAATTTTTGGAAGTTTGTTCTTCACGAACGCGAGAGTATGACCGCGAACGCGAAGAACAAGTCTCTGGCAGCAGAATAAAGTCCAAACTTCGTCCCATTTGTCATTTTTGACGATTTGGAGCTTGGGTAAGGCGATTTTTCGGGAGATTCTTTGAGAGAACAATGGGGTAAGCACTCTTAACTCATTTTTGGCTGTATAACTCGAATCTATTCCAAGTTTTGGTGTTTAATTTGAGAAATTTTGTTGAAAAGGACAGAAAACCCTCTTGGATAGAAATGGTGAAATGTACAAAATACAAAAAGAAAATACAAGAAAAAAAATAAAATACAAGTCAAAATAATAAAATACAAAAATACAATACATTGTATAATTAACATTGGGCCAAATACACATAATACATCCAGCCCAAACACAAAACACAGACCATGCCCAAAACATTTTGGCCGGTCTCCAACAACTGCTAACCAAACGACACCGTATAAATTGAACAAATCAGAGCCGTTGATTGTATTGATCAACGGACCATAGAAGGTGATGCATCTCTTAATTAAACAATGTCGTATTTGAAACCAATCACATCGATTCATTAAAACAGATTAAACGGATGAGACTATTAGGCCATTAACTAAAACGACGTAGTTTGAAGTAATTAATCTCAACCGTTCAAATTACTTGATCTAACAAATCTCATAAGACCTCTCACTAATTCACACGATATCGTTTAAGACCCACCAAATCCTTTCCGTTCATCTCAATTAATCCAATTGCAAGGAATCGATAACATAAGATCGGTATATATATTCCCCCTCCCCCCCGTCTTCCCACTTCATTATACACAAACACTCATATCTTAACAAACCCTAGCCGCCCTAAGTCATCACCCTTCTTCCCTAGTCTCGCGTGGAGATCACCAGAGACTAACTCAGCCACCGTCTCAGTCCAAAGCTAAGCCACCATACACCATTCCCACCTCTAAACCACAATAAACCCCATTAACTCCGACCAAAAAACCAACATTCCCTTATTCTTGAAATCCCTGTTGCCGGAACCCTAGCCGGCGACCACCCAAAGTATGAACCAAACCCCCAAAATAACACCCATTGACCATCTTTAGACGATCCACCACCCCACCCAGGTGGTTTCCTTCGAATCTGCCTTTAACTTGCCGAATAATCAAAAAACACTAGCCGGAACCCTACTCCGGCGAGTACCAAAAACAAATCAACTCACAAAACCTTACCCCAAGGCTTCGTATCCCCTCCCATACACTCAAAATTAAACCCTGATGCCCTATTTTAGGAAATCTAACACCCAGAGACCAACTGCCTCTGAATGTCTGAAAAATCAAGAAAATGAAAAGAATCAAAGAGAAAAGAAAAAACAAAGAATAAAAGGAAAAAGAAAATAAAAAGAAAGGAAAATCCTAAAAGCTAAGTACCTTACCCTGTCTTTAGTCATAGATTTTCATATGTTCATCCATTCTGAGAACCTGATTCTTTTTGTTTTTGAACTTGTTCTGTTAAGTGCTTTACATGCCTATCATGCTTAGAACTTGAAATTGTTCATATGCATGCTTTTATTTCTATTTTTGTATCTTGATTCGTACTTGCCCTGAATCTTATGCATGCCTGAAGTTATATAAGTGTTCATAAGCTTCTGATAGTAATTACTCATGAATTATATGCTTAATTAGCTAGTTTAATGCGATTTTTCATTATATTCTATCTCGATAGGGTTTTAGTTAACTGGAATTCAACTATTATCAAATGTTTCCTTTGAGTTCTGATTAATTGGATGTTAATTCGTGATTAGGGTTATTTGTGCAAAACAACATGAATTTGGTTATATTTGTAGCTTGATTTGTATGTTAGTTTCTTCTGAACTTCTGAGTACTTATGTGTACTTAGGTTATATGTATAAGTATTTTGTGGCTATGTTTGTAAAACAATGAATTCTGATTAATGGTATTTGTTTAAAAGTGACTAAAATTGAAAAGGGACTATAACCTGAAACTGGTTAAGTATTAAAGGTATGACTGACTAGTGGCTATTTATTAAATAAGCACTACTCTGGTCCTGCCAGACCTAAGGCAGGTCGGGTAATAACAATTAAATATAAAAGGTAAAAGGGGAAAGGTAAATGTCATTATTGTGGATTAAGTAGATCTTATAGGGATAAAAATGACTTTAGTGTTTGGTTTTTCTGAAATTACTTAGATAATAAAGGGTATAATAGGTAGAGCTAAAATGCATTTTTGTAATAAACCTTAGCAAGTATGGCTAATTGGGTAAAACCTGCCTAATAGAACCTAATAGAACTGCCCAAAACCTTCTAGCAGGGGTTCTAGGGTATTTCGATACATTTTTAACGGACCAATATGTAATTAATTAAAAAGAATAAGGGGAGGGAAATAGATTTAATTTATTTGAAATTCTCCCCCTAAAATGCCTCTATAAATAGACTTCTAATAAGCCTGAAAAAGAGGTTAGACTTTTGAGAGAGGTTCTGAGGTCGAGACTTTGAAAAATAAAACGAGTACACTAAAATACACTGAAATACTGCTATTGTTTCATTGCTGCTGGATCAAGTGATATTTTGAACTTCTGCTCATTGTGCTTCATCTGTTTGGTGGAACTCACTGGGTCTTCTACTTGTTTGGTTGAATTCGCTGGGTTTTCTTCTTTGAAATAGCACCCGTTGCTGTGTTAATCTGTCTTCATTGCTGTTGATACTTGGTTGATGTCTATTGCTGATTCTCTTCATCCTTCGCTTCCCTAGAACTCATTGTTTTATCTCATTTGATCAGGTGCACTGTTGTCTCTCGAAGATGTAATTGAAAACGTGATGAAGGAATGAAATATTAGACAGATTTTTGTTGAAGCTATACCTGTTTTCTTATGTTTATAGTTATAGCCTTAGATCTCTTGTAATTCATTAAGAATGGGTTGTAATAAGTAAATAACTATATGAATTCAATCTAGATTAAAGTAGAAGAAGCTAATGATGTGGTTAAACGTAATCTAATAGGTTAAGTATAACTATCACCTAATTTTAAAACTAAACCTGCTAAGATTCAGCTAATACACTTGGATATAAATATATTCTGAAATTGGACGTATAAATTCGTACTTAGCTATTTTTGTTAGTTGAATCCTGAATCAGGATCGATTTAATCCAAAAAAGGATAAGTAGTTTAGAAGTTCAAATTGTATTATCGTTTACCTTTGCTTAAATATGATTTATCTACAAATTTGCTTTTAGATTGTGTGATTGTTAACAACAGTAGTTCAAGCATGTATAGTTAAAATTACAACATTGTTTCCTTCAGTTAAGGAGTAAAGTGACAGAAATAATCCTGCAACTAGTATCATAATAATGATCCAAATATTCAATTCTATCGAGTAGAATAATAACATTGATATAAATTACTATGTTAGAACTCTTAATTTCTTGTTAAATACTGGAATCAGTAGTGATTAAGTGCAATTTGGCATTTAACCTCTTAATTGTTACATTCATAGTTGCTGTTAAAATGATAATTAGTTATTGTAAAGCTTTAAATGTAAATGATTTGGGCCTCAATGAGAACCAGGCCCGGATAGAATTAATGTGGCATTTATGCCTTCGATTAGAGTCATAAGCATACTGGGTTCAAAAGCCCAGTTGTATTTTGATTATGGACTACTAGGCAATCTGAAGTTCAAGCCCAAAAATGAATAATGGCCTGGACTCCCATATCAATAAATCTAAAATTAACACAAAAATAGATATATACTAGGAAAGAAAAAAAATAGAAAATATAGTATATGAATAGGTTTGAACCTTAAAATAAGGGATGAGCCTCGTTCCGAACATAAAAATACATGGGGCCCCCAAACGGATTTTAACGTGAAAATGTTAGACTTCGAGGGACCGTTTAGCAAATTTCACGGTCTTTTCCAAAGAAAATAAAGACGTAGACACTATAGGCACGATAAATAAAACATTCCTAATTCGGGTGCACATCTTATGTGACCCAAATCTCAAATCCCACCGAAGCTGAAATACATTAAAGTCACAGGCGTACTAGTTGCGGTGTGACTTGAAATGCATTTTCGTGACGTCGCATGTCCTAAAAATCAACAAAGCGGAACATTAATAGAATTTGAAAACTGAAGCATATAAGAAAATCAAATAGAAGCAAATACGACAGTTGAGCGACCGTGCTAGAACCACGGAATCCGGGAGTGCATAACACCTTCTCCCATGTTAACAGAATTCCTTATTCGGATTTCTAGTTTCGTGGACAGTTAAACAGAGTCATAATTTCCTTAGTTAGGAATTAAACAGGTGACTTGGGACACCATTATTTTCCCAAGTGGTGACTCTGAGAATTAATTAATAAATCACGTTCCGAATGTCCTTTAATTGGAAAAACTCCTTCCTTGCTATTATTATATCCCTTCCCTGGGTGTAGTAGTAAATAGTTTGGACACGAAAAAAGTAGGTGTGACAGTCACCAAGTAGTTCGATGCGATGATCATTTGGGTTGCCCGATATCCCACCTGGTTAGCTAATGTTGTGCTTGTACCCAAGAATGATGGAAAGACTAGAGTGTGTGTTAATTACCGTGATCTTAATAAGGCGACTCCAAAAGACAACTTCCCACTGCCAAACATCCATATAGTGATTGACAATTGTGCAAAACATGAGATTTGTTCCTTCATGGATTGTTATGCGGGCTATCACCAGATTTTGGTGGATGAGTAATATGCAGAAAAGATGGTACTCATCATGTCTTGGGGAACGTATTGTTATAGGGGTATGCCATTTTGGTTGAAAAATGTAGGGGAAACATATATGAGGGCGATGACCACCATGTTCCATGATATGATACATCAGGAAATTAAAGTCTATGTAGATGACGTGATTATAAAGTTGAGAAAGTAGTGTGATCATGTTAAAGACCCGAGGAAGTTTTTCTAGAGGCTCCGCAGGTACAATCTCAAACATAATCCAGCTAAATGTGCATTTGGAGTTCCGTCAGGGAAGTTGTTAGGGTGTGTGGTAAGTCGACGCAGTATTGAGTTAGAACCATAAAAAATCAAAGCCATTCAGAAGTTACCACCCCCAAAAAGCAAGAAAGAGGTAATAAGTTTGATCGGCAGGTTGAATTATATCAGCAGGTTCATTTTCTAGCTTACGATGACTTGAAAGCCTATCTTTAAGCTGCTAAATAAAGATGATACGGTCAGATGGACAGATGAATGTCAGGAAGCATTTGACAAGATTAAGGAGTATTTGGCCAGTCCACCTGTGTTGGTTTCGCTAGAGCTGGGAAGACCCTTGATCCTTTATCTGACAGTCTTGGATAACTCTTTTGGCTATATACTGGGGTAGCATGACATCACGGGAAAGAAAGAGCAAGAAATTTACTACATCAATAAGAAGTTCACATCTTATGAGGTAAGATACACCCAGCTTGAGAGAATGTGTTGTGTTTTAACTCGGGTAGCGCAGAAATTGAAACATTACTTGTCATCATATACTACCTATCTCATCTCACGGTTGGATCCATTGAAGTACATTTTTCAGAATCCCATGCCCAAAGGGAGGCTCGAAAAGTGGAAAATCTTTCTCACGGAATTTGATATTGTCTACGTGACCTGTACTGCAATGAAAGCACAAGTAGTGGCTGATCATTTAGCCGAGAACCCAGTTGATGATGAATATAAAACTTTGAAGGCATACTTTCCTAATGAGGAGACAATGCATATCGAGGAATTAGAACAAAATGAAAAACCGGGGTGGAAGTTGTTCTTTGATAGGGCTTCCAATGCCAAGGGCATTGGGATAGGAGCAATACTTATTTTTGAGACGGGGCAGCACTGCCCTGTTACAGCTCAGCAGCGCTTTGACTCCATAACTAACATGGCCGAATACAAGGCATGTATCTTGAGTTTGAGGTTGGCTATAGACAAGGGTGTCCAGGAGATCTTTGTCATAGGTGAATCAGATCTTTTGGTCCATCAGATTCTGGGAAAATGGGAGACACGAAACTTAAAGTGTGATGACCCAAAGGGTCATCACTTATTTTATTAATCATTTCGAGCTTCTGAGGTCCTGAAAACCTCATTTATAGTTGCCTCGATTTGTGTGCGCTATCCAGGCGCGAAGCTCGAAAATTTTTATGTTGAAATATGTGAAAATTTTGAAGAATTTTGGTATTAATATTGATATGGTTGACTTTGGTCAACATTTTTGGTAAACGGACCCGGACCCGGACCCGGACCCGGATCCATGATTTGACGGTCTCAGAAAATCCATAGAAAAATATGGAACTTGGGCGTATGCCCGGAATTAAAATCCGAGGTCTAGAACCGCGGTAAAAGAATTTTTCTGTTAAATTGTTTTGTGAAAATGCTTAAGGAAAATGAAACTAAAATTTGATTAAAAAGTGGTGATATCGGGCTCGTATTTTGGTTCCGATGCCCGGTACATGTCATATATGTTGGTTAAGCGCTTCCTATAAAGTTTGGTTGAAAACGGACGTCGTTTGACGTGTTTCGCACTTAAATTGGAAATTTTGAAAGTTATGAAATTTTGAAAGAATTCTTGAGTTTTTAGGCTAAATTTATTTATTTTGATGTTATTTTGGCGATTTGATCGCGCGAGCAAATTCGTATGATATTTTTGAGTCAGTGTACATGATTGGTTTGAATCCCCGAGGGCTCGGGTGAGTTTCGGATAGGCATCGGGATGATTTTGAACTTAGAAAATTGCAGAAAAATCTGTAGCAGGCATTTCTTCACCGCGTTCGCGAAGTGTTGGTCGCGTTCGCGATGCACATTTCATTCCTTCATCGCGTTCGCGTCCTGTTGGTCGCGTTCGTGATGCCCATCTGTTTCCCTTCATCGCGATCGCAGACTCCTTCTCGGGTTCGCGTAGCGTAAATTGAACCAGCCATATTTTCCTCTACGCGTTCGCGTGGCTTAGCCCGCATTTGCGTAGGCCAAAAATTAATGCCCCAGAAATTCCTCTTCGCGTTCGCGACGTGCCCCATGCCAATGCGATGCATATCATTTTTCCTTCACTGCGAACGCAACCGGGGTGTCGCGAACGCGATGAACAAAGTGCTGCCCAGTGAATTTAAGTTCTGAAAACAGAACAGAAACGGGATAAAAATCACATTTCTGTTCAACTCTCTTCTCCACAGCTCCTTGGGCGATTTTTGAGTGATTCTTCATCAAACTTCTTGGGTAAGTGATTCTTAACTCGTTTTCTTCATTTTCCATCAATATTATTTGAATTCCTAAGCCTAAATAGGTGTAAATGGGTAGAAAAACTAGAGAATTGAGTATAGTAAGGGTTTTCAAAGAATTTGCGATCTAGACTTCATTTTGGAGTCGAACTTAAGAACAAACTGTATATTTGAACTCGTGGATGATTGGGTGAATTTATTTTGGTTCGAAACTCGAGTTTCGATTATATGGGCCCGAGGTCGATATTCACTATTTCGGACAGAATGTTGTAAAAATTATAATTGGCCATATGAATTAGTTTGTTGAGTAGTATTGATGATATTAAATCAATTGTGTATAGATGCGATTGGATTGGAGCCAAATTCGAAAGGAAAAGGCAATTCTACGGATTGAATTGTTCGTAAACTTTCGAGGTAAGTGTTTGTTCTATCCTAGCTTGAGGAAATAGGAATTGAGTTATGCATGAATTGTTGATTTAGAGTTATTGGTGTTATACCAGTAACGAAGATAAATTGTAGGTTCAATGTCATTTATTGGTTGTATACCGTTAAAATTCATATAAACTGTTGAGTAAGAGTTATTGGTGTTACACCAGTAACGGGGATATATCGTTGATTTATTGTCATTTATTGGTTTTACATCGGTAATAAAAATATTGTTGATCAGAGATTATTGGCTTAATGCCGGTAATATACATTATTAAAGAATTGGGATAGTGTGGCGTGCCGTCCACTTATATATTAAAGAACTTGGGATCGTGTGGCGCGCCGACCACTTATATGATAAGAAATGGGATCGTGTGGCACGCCGACCACAAAGTGATTTGAATCTTGGCATTGGCCATAGTTGTCGGTAGCGTATTGTTACATTTGGGAGTGGGTGCTACGCCTACCACAAGATATAGCTTATTGTTACATTTGGGAGCGGGTGGTACGCATACCACAAGATATGAAATGAAAAATGAATTGAGACATGGAAGTAAGATTTGTTCCGTTGACCAGATTACTCTGGATATTGTGAGTTATTGAGTGTTATTTCAGAGCAGATTCTTTCTTTATAAATGTTCGATAATATTTTCTGCTGTTGTACATGTATATATATTTCAGCTGTACATGTTTATGTGGGTGACTGGCCTTAGTCTCGTCACTACTTCACCGGGATAGGCCAGGCACTTACCAGCACATAGGGTCGGTTGTGCTGATACTACACTTTGTGCTCTTTTTGCGCAGATACAGGTTACGGACAGCAGTGGCAGTAGTACAATTTTGGATTTCGACTACTGAGACTACAAGGTAGCCTTGCAGGCATCCGCAGGACCCGTTGTCTCTTCTATCTATGTATTTCATCCTGTTATCTAATGTATTCGGGATAAACAGCTTATATTTCTTTCGAAGAATTATGTGTATTGTTCTTTGAAGTTCGTGAGTATTGTCACACCAGTCTTGGGTAATGTATTATGTTTGGGTTTTCTGTATCATATTTGATAAAAATTGACTAAGTCTTCCACTAAGTTTAATTATTTCGCTATAATTATATGTTGTTAATCAATGTTTCAATAAGAGATTAGTAACTAATGAAAAATGTAAGTGACAGTTGGCTTGCCTAGCTTCCACTAGTAGGCGCCATCATGACTCCCGATGATGGGCAATCCGGGTCATGACAAGTTGGTATCAGAGCACTAGGTTGCGCAGGTCTCACAACACACGAACAACCTTAGTAGAGTCTGAGGAATCGGTATGGAGACGTCTGTATTTATCCTCCAGAGGCTACAGAGTTAGGAAAATATTCCCTTTATTCTTTCCAGTCGTGCGACTTGATCTTTCAAATGTTAATTGAATTTCTACTTTGTTCTTCCGCAGATGGTAAGAACACGTGCATCTTCATCTAGTGACCAGCAGCCTGGGGTCCCATCAGCGGCAGCTCCCGCTAGGGGCAGAGGCCGAGGTCGAGGTCCTCCTATAGGCCAAGGTAGGGGCAAAGCTCAGCCCCGAGCAGTAGCACAAGTGGCAGAACCTCAGGCTCATATCGAGTAGGAGGTTCCAGTCCCAACAGCTCCAGTAGGCCCAGCTCAGGTCCCAAGAGGTAATATGTTTTCACCGGATCTTCAGGATGCTTTGGTTTGGATAGCAGGTTTTATGGACAATATAACTAGACTAGGTTTATTACCAGTAGCACCAGCCACTTCTCAGGCTGGAGGAGGTAATTAGACTCCTGCTACGCGCACTCCGGAGCCAGTAATTCCCCAGGCTCAGGTTCCTATGATTCAGCCAGTTGAGGCAGCTCAGCCTGTTTTTGTGACTCAGGCTAATGATGGTGCAGCTATGTCTGCTGATGCATTATGGAGATTGGACAGGTTTACCAAGTTGTTCACTACCACATTCAGTGGCACTCCTTTAGAGGATCCACAAGATTTCCTATATAGCTGCCACGAGGTTCTCCGTACTATGGGCATTGTGGAAACTAATGGTGTCAACTTTGCTACTTTTCGATTATCTGGTTCTGCCAAGACTTGGTGGAGGGATTATTGTCTATCAATGCCAGCGGGATCAGCATATTTGACTTGGGGGCAATTTACAGAGTTGTTCTTGGAAAAATTCCTTCCAACAACTCAGCGGGAGGCTCTGTGCAGGCAATTTGAGCGTCTTCATCAGGGTTCTATGTCAATCACTCAATACGAGACTAGGTTCATGGACCTGGATCGTCATGCTATTGTCATACTTCCTACAGATCGAGAAAGGGTGCAAAGATTTATTGATGGCTTGAATCAGCCGATTCGACTAAAGATGGCTTTGGGGCAGGAACTGAAATGACTTTTCAGAAGGCGGCTAATGCAGCCCACCGGATCGAGATGGCTTAGTCACAGGGAGCATGTCATGGATCAGATAACATGCCCCGTAATTCTGGTACATTCAGTGGTACCTCGCCGGGAGGTAGAGATTCTCAAGATAGAGGCCATCCTCCTAGGCCTTATCAGTCAGCTCTTCAGGTATCTCATGATGCTTCTGGTGGTCGTAATTCTCAGCCACGCTATTCTGATCAGCAGCCTATCAGTGCACCACCACTTCGCTATTTTCAGCTGCCGAGGGCTTGTTTTACGTGCGGCAAACATAGGCACATTGCAAAGTATTGCCCTCGAGCTTCTGGCAGATCTCAGCAGTAGGGTTCTCGTGCTATGGTTCAGGCCCCAGTTCCCCCACAGCCTGCCCAGTCAGCTAGAGGCGGGGGTAGAGGACATAGAGGTGGAGGCAGAGGTCATAGAGGTGGAGCTCAGACCGATAGAGGTAGAGATCAGCCAGCAGCTAATTGTCCTAGAGATACTGCTCAAGGTGGTGGGGCACAACCCCGATGTTATGCACTTCCTGCCAGACCAGAGGTTGAGTCTTTAGATGCTGTTATTACATGTATTATTTTGGTTTGTGATTGAAAGGCATCAGCATTATTTGACCCTGGGTCTACATATTAGTACGTGTCCTCCTGTTTTGCACCGTACTTCATTCAGCCTAGTGATCCACTGGGTGTTCCTGTTTATGTGTCTACACCAGTAGGCAATTCTATTGTGGTTGATCGAGTTCATCGGTCATGTATTATAGTAATTGAGGGTCTTGAGACCCGTGCTGATTTATTGCTCCTAAATATGGTGGACTTTGATATTATATTAGGCATGGACTGGCTATCTCCATATCATGCTATTTTAGATTGTCATGCCAAGACTGTGACTTTAGCTCTGCCGAATTTGCCTCATATATAGTGGAAAGGAATTTTAGGTTATACTAGTCCCAATGTTATTTCTAATATTAAGGCTCAGCGTATGGTTGGAAAGGGATGTTTGGCTTATTTGGCCTATGTCCATGATACTAGTGCTGATGTTCCTTCTATTGACTTTGTGCCTGTGGTTCGCGAATTTCATGAAGTATTTCCTTCAGACTTGCCAGGTATGCCGCCCGACAGGGACATTGATTTTTGCATTGACTTGGCTCCATGCACTCAGCCCATTTCTATTCCCCCATATCGTATGGCTCCACCAAAGTTAAACGAATTGAAGGGGCAATTGCAGGATTTACTTGAAAAGTGTTTTATTAGACCCAATGTTTCGCCATGGGGTGCACCAATATTATTTGTAAAGAAGAAAGATGGTTCGATGAGAATGTGCATTGACTATCAATAGTTGAACAAGGTGACTATCAAAAATAAATATCCACTTCCACGAATTGATGATTTATTTGACCAGCTTCAGGGTGCCAAGGTATTTTCGAAGATAGATTTGAGATCCGGCTATCACCAGCTGAAGATTAGGGCATCTGATGTCCCTAAGACAGCGTTCCGCACTATGTACGGACATTATGAATTTCTGGTCATGTCTTATGGGTTGATAAATGCCCCAGCATCTTTTATGGAATTGATGAATCGGGTGTTTCGGCCTTATTTAGACTTGTTTGTAATAGTTTTCATTGATGACATATTAATATATTCCTGCAGTCAGGAGGAGCATGCGCGCAACTCAGAGTGGCCTTACAGACTCTGAGAGATAGCCAGCTATATGCAAAATTTTCAAAGTGTGAATTTTGGCTAAGTTCGGTTGCATTCCTGGGTCATATTGTGACGGCAGCAGGTATTCAGGTTGATCCGAAGAAAATTGAGGCAGTCAAGAGCTGGCCTAGACCGATATCAGCCATAGAGATTCAGAGTTTCTTGGGATTAGCGGGTTATTATCGGCGATTCGTGGAGGGGTTTTCATCTATTACAACCCCACTTACCACATTGACACAGAAAGGTGTTCAATTTGAATGGTCAGATGAATGTGGGGCGATCTTTCAAAAGCTCAAGACAGCTTTGACCACATGACAGGTATTGGTTTTACCCACAGGTACGGGACCTTATACCGTTTATTGTGATGCTTCCCGTATTGGGCTTGGTGCAGTGTTAATGCAGGATGGCAAGGTTATTGCCTATGCTTCGAGGCAGTTGAAGATTCATGAGAAGAACTATCCAGTGCATGATCTAGAATTGGCGGCGATTATTCACGCATTGAAGATCCGGAGGCATTATTTGTATGGTGTAGCATGTGAAGTATACACCGATCATAAGAGTCTTTAGTATTTGTTTAAGCAGAAAGAGTTGAATTTGAGACAGAGAAGGTGGCTAGAATTGCTGAAAGATTATGATGTCACCATTTTATATCATCCGGGAAAAGCAAATGTGGTGGCCGACGCTTTGAGTAGGAAGTCAGTCAGTATGGGCAGTCTTGCTTATATTCCAGTCGATCAGAGGCCACTTGCTTTGGATGTTTAGTCCTTGGCCAACCGATTTTTGAGGTTGGATATTTCTGAGCCTAGTCGAGTTCTAGCTTGCACGATCGCTCGCTCTTCATTATTGGAGCGTATCCGTGATCAACAATATAATGATTCTTAATTATGTGACCTTAGAGACACGGTTCAGCGAGGGGGTGCTAAACAGGTCACCTTAGATGCTAATGGGATCCTAAGGATGCAAGGGCTCCTTTGTGTGCCAAATATTGATGGGCTTAGAGAATTGATTCTAGAAGAAGCTCACGGTTCGCTGTATTCTATTCATCCAGGCGCAGCGAAAATGTATCAAGATTTGCGACAACATTATTGGTGGCGCAGAATGAAAAAAGATATTGTGGCATATGTGGCAAGGTGTCATAATTGTCATCAAGTTAAGTATGAACATCAGATACCTGACGGTTTATTTCAGAGAATTGAACTTCCTGAATGGAAGTGGGAGCCAATCACGATTTACTTCGTTTTTGGACTTCCGATGACTCGGAAGAAGTTTGATGCTGTTTGGGTGATTGTTGATAGGCTGACCAAGTCAGCTCATTTTTTTCCTATTGCCACTACCTATTCATCTGAGAGGTTAGCTGAGATTTATATCAGGGAGATCGTTCGCCATCATGGTGTGGCTATCTCTATTATTTCAGATCGAGGTGCACAGTTTACCTCACATTTCTAGAAGGTGGTTCAACGAGAGTTGGGCACGCAAGTTCAGCTAAGTACAGCCTTTCATCCCCAGACGGATAGTCAGTCCGAGAGGACTATTCAGATACTGGAAGATATGCTTCGGGCGTGTGTTATTGATTTTGGGGGTTCGTGGGATCAATTCCTGCCTTTGGCAGAGTTTTCTTATAATAATAGTTATCAATCGAGTATCCAGATGGCTCTTTATGAAGCATTGTATGGTAGCCGGTGTCGTTCTCCGGTTAGATGGTTTGAACCGGGAGAAGATCGGTATTGGGTACGAATTTAGTTCAGGAGGCCTTAGATAAGGTCAAGATTATTTAAGATAGGCTTCACACAGCTTAGTCTAGGCAAAAGAGATATGCAGATCGCAAGGTTTGAGATATAGCTTTCATGGTAGGGGAGCGAGTATTGCTCCGAGTGTCGCCTATGAAGGGCGTGATGAGATTTGGAAAAAAGGGCAAACTTAGCCCTAGGTTTATTGGCCCATTCGAGATTGTTGATCATGTGGGAGAGGTGGCATATAAACTTGCCTTTCCACCTAGCTTATCAGCTGTACATCTAGTATTTCAGGTGTCCATGCTCCGAAAATATCACGGCGATCCATCGCACGTGTTAGATTTCAGCACTGTCCAATTGGACAAAGATCTGTCCTATGAGGAGGAGCCGATAACTATTCTAGATCGACAGGTTCGACAGTTGAGGTCGAAGAGTTTTCTTTCTGTCTGAGTTCAGTTGAGGGGTCAGCCTCCTGAGGCATCGACCTGGGAATCCGAGTCTGTCATGCGGAGCCGATATCCTCATCTATTCCATGACTCATGTACTTCTTTCTTTTGTCCATTCGAGGACAAACGGTTGTTTTAGAGGTGGAGAATGTGACGACCCAAAGGGTCATCATTTGTTTTATTAATCATTTCAAGCTACTGAGGTCCTGAAAACCTTATTTATAGTTGCCTCTATTTGCGTGCACAGTCCAGGGACGAAACTGGAAAATTTTTATGTCTAAATATATGAAATATGTGAAAAATTTGAAGAATTTTGGTATTAGTATTGATATGGTTGACTTTGGTAAACATTTTTTGTAAACGGACCCGGACCCGTGATTTGACGGTCTCAGAAAATCCGTAGAAAAATATGGAACTTGGGCGTATGCCCGGAATTGAAATCCGAGGTCTAGAACCCCGGTAAAAGAATTTTTCTGTTAAATTATTTTCTAAAAATGATTAAGAAAAATGAAACTGAAATTTGATTAAAAAGTGGTGATATCGGACTCGTATTTTGGTTCCGACGCCTGGTACAAGTCCTATATGTTGGTTAAGCGCTTGCTGTAAAGTTTGGTTGAAAACGGACGTAGTTTGACGTGTTTCGGCCTTAAATTGGAAATTTTGAAAGTTATGAAATTTTGAAAGAAATCTTGAGTTTTTAGGCTCAATTCATTGATTTTGATGTTACTTTGGCGATTTGATCGCGCGAGCAAGTTCGTATGATGTTTTTGAGTCAGTGTACGTGATTGGTTTGAATCCCTGAGGGCTCGGGTGAGTTTCAGATAGGCATCAGGATGATTTTGAACTTAGAAACTTGCAGAAAAATCTGCAGCAGGCATTTCTTCATCGCGATCGCGATGTGTTGGCCGCGTTCGCGATGCACATTTCATTCTTTCATCGTGTTCGCATCCTGTTGGTCGATTTCCCGATGCCCAGCTATTTCCCTTCATCGCGATCGCGGACTCCTTTTCACGTTCGCGTAGCGTAAATTGAACTAGCGATATTTTCCCTTACGCGTTCACATGGCTTAGCCCGAGTTCGCGTAGGCCAAAAAATTAAAGCCCCAGAATTTTCTCTTCGCGTTCGCGACTCGCCCCACGCGAACGCGATGCATATCATTTTTCCTTCATCGTGAACGCGACCGGGGTGTCGCGAACGCGATGAACAAAGTGCTGCCCAGTGATTTAAGTTCTGAAAACAGAACAGAAATGGGATAAAAATCCCATTTCTGTTCAACTCTCTTCTCCACAGCTCCTAGGGCGATTTTTGAGCGATTCTTCATCAAACTTCTTGTGTAAGTGATTCTTAACTCATTTTCTTCATTTTCCATCAATATTATTTGAATTCCTAAGCCCAAATAGGTGTAAATGGGTAGAAAAACTAGAGAATTGAGCATAGTATGGGCTTTCAAAGAATTTGCGATCTAGACTTCGTTTTGGAGTCGAACTTAAGAACAAACTGTATATTTGAACTCGTGGATGATTGGGTGAATTTATTTTGGTTCGAAACTCGAGTTTCGATTATATGGGCTCGGGTCGATATTCACTATTCCGGGCAGAATGTTGTAAAAATTATAATTGGTCATATGAATTAGTTTGTTGAGTAGTATTGATGATATTAAATCAATTGTGTATAGATATGATTGGATTGTAGCCAAATTCGAAAGGAAAAGGCATTGCTACAGATTGAATCGTTCGTAAACTTTCGAGGTAAGTGTTTGTTCTATCCTAGCTTGAGGGAATAGGAATTGAGTTATGTATGAATTGTTGATTTAGAGTTATTGGTGTTATACCGGTAACGGAGATAAATTGTAGGTTCAATGTCATTTATTGGTTGTATACACGTAAAATTCATATAAATTGTTGAGTAAGAGTTATTGGTGTTACACCGGTAACGGGGATATATCGTTGATTTATTATCATTTATTGGTTTTACACCGGTAATAAAAATACTATTGATCAGAGATTATTGGCTTAATGCCGGTAATATACATTATTAAAGAATTGGGATCGTGTGGCGTGCCATCCACTTATATATTAAAGAACTTGGGATCGTCTGGCGCGCCGACCACTAATATGATAAGAAATGGGATCGTGTGGCACGCTGACCACAAAGTGATTTGAATCTTGGCATTGGCCATAGTTGTTGGTAGCCTATTGTTACATTTGGGAGCGGGTGGTACGCCAACCACAAGATATAGATTATTGTTACATTTGGGAGCGGGTGGTACGCCTACCACAAGATATGAAATGAAAATTAATTGAGACATAGAAGTAAGATTTGTTCCGTTGACCAGATTACTCTGGATATTGTGAGTTATTGACTGTTATTTCAGAGCAGATTCTTTCTTTATATACGTTCGATAAGATTTTCTGCTGTTGTATGTGTATATGTATTTCAACTGTATAGGTTTATGTGGGTGACTGGCCTTAGTCTCGTCACTACTTCGCCGGGATAGGCCAGGAACTTACCAGCACATGGGGTCAGTTGTGCTGATACTACACTCTGCGCTCTTTTTGCGTAGATACAGGTTACGGACAGCAGCAGTGGCAGTAGTACGATTGTGGATATTCCGACTACTGAGACAACGAGGTAGCCTTGCAGGTGTCCGCAGGACCCCTTGTCTCTTCTATCTATGTATTTCATCCTGTTATCTCATGTATTCGGGATAAACATCTTATATTTCTTTTGGAGAATTATGTGTAGTATTCTTAGAAGTTCGTGAGTATTGTGACACCAGTCTTGGGTAGTGTATTATGTTTGGGTTTTCTGTATCATATTTGATAAAAATTGACTAATTCTTCCGCTAAGTTTAATTATTTTGCTATAATTATATGTTGTTAATCAATGTTTTAAGAAGAGATTAGTAACTAATGAAAAATGTAAGTGACAGTTGGATTGCCTAGCTTCCACTAGTAGGCGCCATCATGACTCCCGATGGTCGGAAATCCTGGTCGTGACATAAAGCTCATACCGTACCAACAATGTTCGCATGAAATTTTTCAGCGGTTTAGTCAATAGATTTCAGGCGTATTCCAAGGATTCATAATGAAGTTGCTGACACTTTGGTCATTTTGGCATCAATGTTGCATCATCCAGATAAGGCTTATGTGGACCCATTACAGATTCAGGTCCGAGATCAGCATGCCCATTGTAACATGGTAGAAGAAGAACTTGATGGTGAACCGTGGTTTCATGATATCAAAGAATACCTCAGAATGGGAGTATATCTGACACAGGCCGCAGGGGATCAAAAGAGAGCCATTAGACGTTTGGAAATTAGTTTTTTCTTCAGTTGAGGAGTGTTGTACAAAGAGCTCCAGATCTTGGATTATTGAGGTGCATAGATGCTAAACAGGCTACAACTATCATGGTCGAGGTATATACGAGATTTTATGGACCTCATATGAGTAGATATGTATTGGTAAAGAAGATTCTCCGAGCAGGTTATTATTGGTTTACTATGGAACGAGATTGAATTAGTTTTGTGTGCAAATGTCATCAATGCCAAATACACGGAGATTTGATCCATTCTCCACCATCTGAGTTGCATACAAAGTCAGCACCATGGCACTTTGTTACTTGGGGGATGGATGTCATTAGGATGATCAAGACAGCGGTGTCTAGTGGGACAAGTTTATTCTAGTAGCCATTGATTACTTCACTATGTAGGTTGAAGCAAAAACTTTCAAATCGGTGACCAAGAAGGCAGTGGTTGATTTTGTGCATTCAAATATAATTTTTCAATTTGAAATTTCGAAGGTGATTATCACAGATAATTGTTCCAGTCTCAACAGCCATCTGATGGCAGAAACATATCAGCAGTTTAAGATCAAGCACCACAATTCTACCTCATATCGTCCTAAGGTGAATGGTGCAGTTGAGATAACTAACAATAACATCAAGAAGATACTTCGGAAAATGGTGGAAGGATCCAGGAAATGGCATGAGAAATTACCTTTTGCTCTAATAGTCTATCGCACTACTATTTACACTTCAATAGGGACAACTACTTATTCATTAGTATATGGCACGGAGGCAGTGATACCTGTAGATGTTGAAATACCATCCCTTTGGATTATTGCCGAAGCCGAAATTGATGATGATGGGTGGGTCAAAGACCGTTTGGAATAATTGGCTTGATTGATTTAAAAGAGATTGGCAGCAGTATGTTATGAACAGTTATACCAACAGAGAATGGCAAGAGCATATAACAATAAAGTACGACCGTGGAAGTTTGATGTAGGGCAATTAGTGTTGAGGCGTATCCTACCTTACTGGGTTAAGGCAAAAGGAAAGTTTGCCCCCAACTAGAATGGGCATTTGTTGTACCCCGAGTATTGTCTAATGGTGCATTGTACCTAACAGATGTGGAAGGGAAATGTGTAAAAATGGCTATCAACTCTAATGCAATCAAGGGATACTATGTATGATTTCTTTATCTTTATGCACCTAATTGTATTTGGCATGTTTTGAGATTGAAATGATGAAGGCATTTTGTTATGCTATCCAAACAATTTATCCTTTATTATCCTTTTGAGCTTTATTCTATTTTATTTCATATTCCCCTTTCAGAATCAATAACAAAACTCAAAAGCCCGAGCGGGGAAAGTAAGTAGAAAAACAAGAGAAAAACAGCGGAAAAAGAAAAGAAAGGGAAAAGTAAAAGAAGAGAAAAGAAAAGGAAATAAAAAAAAGGGAAAATAAAAATAAATGAAAAGAAAGAAGAAGAAAATAGAAAAGAAAGAGAAAAGAAAAGGAAAAGAAAAAGAAAAGTGAAAAGGAAGGATCGCAACAACAAAGTAATTTTATGACCTGAACTACATTCAACTTGATCCCGAAAGGGTATGTAGGCAGCCTCGCTTTGATGTTCAGTCACAAGAAAATAAAAGTGCAAAAATTTCCAAGAAATAAACTGGGGCAAAAGTTGTGGTTGTTGCGAGAAATATGATTCCGTAAGTTGTAATTTTGGACCCATGTTGAATTATTTTGAGCCTCTATACGTTCTTTTGCTAAAACCAATTCAAAAGCCACATTACTGTCTAAAGAAAGACCTTTCGATCAATTTTCAAGAAATACTAATACAAGAAGGTAAAGTGATTCATGTTGGGGGCAACACTCTGGTGCTAGATGGAAAATAATGAAAATAAAAGAGTCTTGTCGGTGAAAACCCTCACGGGCACTGTAAGGCGACGAGAGTTGAGAGAAATAAAAATGAGAGAGTTTTATTGGTGAAAACCCTCATGGGCACCATAAGGCAAAGTGAGTTTTGAGAGATATAAAAAATGAGAGAGTTTTGTTGGTAAAAACCCTCACGGGCACTGTAAGGCAAATGTGAGTTCTTAGATGGGCAAATGAAATACGTTTGTGGTTGAAAGGTATTTAAAATAGGGAAAAACAAGCAAGCTTTAAGTTTTGGTGAAATTCGGGTTATGAAAGTATGGAATAGCAAATATGGAAATTGAAAGTTATTTGGTTGAACATACTAGGCTGGTTAATCCAAAATGTATGGCACGATCAATGGTACCAGCCTTTACACTCAGACAATTCCTATCCTTTTCTCTTCATTACAAATCATCTGTTTTCAGTGTCTTTCTATCCTTAACCTTCGAGGTCATTGCATTTCATTCTCTTGAAGTCTGTCTATAAGAAGTTTCAGTGTGAGCTCTATTCAAAAACAAAAGAAGGATATCAAGGCAAACTACCACCTTCCCAATTGTATGGCACAGCAAGTTCGGAACAGATCAAAAAAAAGTAAAGTATGAAGGACCAATGGAAATCCCATAAGTGGATTAATCAGATAATTGTTGGGGAAAAAAGAAAAGTTTCACAAGAGGGGCCAAAAACACAAAACAACAATACCAGGTAGAATATTTGGGTCATGAAAGTGAGAAGGTTGAAAGTCAGTCAGGAAGTCGACGCATTTCAAAGCAAGTCCAGGGAAACAAGTTGGAGCAGAGCTAGAAGAAAGAACATACCCAACAAGAATGCCAGCAATTAACCACCATTTTATATTGACAAACCTTTCTTTGATTAAGACAGGGGCAGAAAATTTTTTTTGTCTATTTTGTTGTGGTAAGGAGCCCTCCTGGAGAACAAAGTAATACATTTCAAGCAAAGCAGTCACGCACCCACCTGGAGAACAAGGGAAGTATAATGCAAATTTTAACCATCAAGTTTTACTATGTGGTAACATAACGCACCGAATCATCAAACTGGGGCAGGAAATCTTCTTTGTCTTGTATGTTTATTGTAATCAAAAGCCCATCTAGAGAACAAGGGAATACTTTTCAATCTCAGCAGTCAGGAGCCCACTTGGAGAACAAGGGAATTCATTTCAAATTTAGCGATCTGGAGCCCACTTAGAGAACAAGGGAATCTATATCAAAGTTCAGTAATCAGGAGCCCACCTTGAGAACAAGGGAATACATTTCAAAGTTTCAGCAGTTAGGCACCCACCTGGAGAACAAGGGAAGTACAACTCAAATTTTTAGCTTTCAATTGTTCATATTTGATAACATGTTGTACCTAGCTGCCAAACTGGGGCAGAATTTTTTTTGTTTGTTTTCTTGCAATAAGGAGCCCACCTGGAGAACAAGGGAATACTTTCCAAAATAAGCAATTAGGAGGCCACCCGGAGAATAAGGGAATGCTTTTCAAATTCAACAATCAGGAGCCCAATTGGAGAACAAGGAAATACTTTTTAGAGTTCAGCAATCAGGCACCCACATGGAGAACAAGGGAAGTATAATTCAATTTTTAGCCTTTTAATAACAGATAACATGATATGCCCAGTCAAAAAACTGGGGCAGAAGTATTTTCTTTGGATGTCTATTTTGTTACAGTCAGGATCCCACCTGGAGAACAAGGGAATGCTTTTCATGCATCGCTGTCAGGAGCCCACCCGGAGAATAAGGGAATACTTTTCAAGCATCGCCGTCAGGAGCCCACCTGGAGAACAAGGGAATACTTCTCAAGCTTCCGCAACCAGGAGCCCTCCGTGAGAATAGAGGCACGTATTTCAAATTGCAGCAATCAAGCATCATAAAGAGGAATGGCAAAACATCGCCAAGGCAACAACACCAATCCCATCAGAAGAATACAAGATACAAGTTCAAGGCAACACAAGAGCAAATTTGAAAATATACATAGATAGTATCTTTTGTAAATCATAGATCATAGCTTAGGCTAGCTTCTTTTGTTTTACCACGGTGTAATAAGGAGGTGAGAGAGTAGTAGCAGCAACAACAACAGTAAAATCACAGCTCCTGGTAGTCCCAGCTACCAGACACTCCTGAACTACACTAACCTGATTCCTATTTAGCCCAGGATATGTAGGCAGCCTCCGAAGCAGTGTGCGGTAATATCTTTCAAAAATGCTTCAAACGGAATATGCGAACGAGCAAAAATCGCTCATTTCAGCCAACTTGTCTTAGCACGAAAACCATTCGTATTTCCGAGCAATGAGGGGCAGTTGTAAGCACGTGATTTCTGCCCTAAGCAAATTATTCCCACAAAATTCCAAATAAAATGATTTCTTTAGTATTTTATAATTTTTGTGAATCTTGTGGCATTTTCTTGTAATTTTTGCATTTTATTTGTGCATTTTAATTCATATGAAAATACAAAAATATGCATTCTGCATTTAGGATTTAATTTTATATTTTAGTATTAATTTATTTTAGAACAAAATGTAAAGAGAAAAATAACAGAAAATAGTCCTTTTACCATTTTTAATTCTATATTTTACTTTTTTAGTTTATCTTCTTTTAAGTTAGGAATTAGCAATTTTGGAAATTAATTAAAATAATTTTAGAATTGATTTGTGTATTTTATTTTACATAATAAAATATGAAAATATAAAATAATAATAATATAATAATAATAAGTAAAATATAAAATAAATGCAAAAATGAATAAAAGAGAGAATTAAAATGACATGGTCTTGATAAAAGACCAAAACATTTGGGCTAAATCCATTCTGAGCCCAACAACCCTCCAAAATTGGGAGCCCAAGTACCCAAAACCCCACTTTATTTCACTCCAGCCCAACCCAGTCTCTGATCCGGTCTAGACATGCCCAAAACGACGTCATTTTGGTGCAATGAATCTGGACCACTCATCTCCTAAATCCAACGGCCAATATTGGTACTTTGATTTTTAATATAACTGTCCAAAATGTATAGAAACCTTAGAGACCAATTTTAGACTCATCGTACACTCCCCATGTAACACCCCACCGTCTCCGCCGCCCTCCACCCTAACGCTGCCAGCCGAAAATCGCCGCAGCCGGTGGCTAACCTCCATTTCAATCCAAAATCACACCACAGATTCCCCAAACCCTCCTCTTTCCAACCCTCAAATTCCATGGTTGAAATCCACATCAAAGACCCCAAATCTTCCAAACCCTAGGCGCCGCCACCACCATGCACGACGCCGCCACCTCCAAACTTCACCAAAAACACACCCCTAAGTCTCCTCCATCCCTCTATTCAAAATCTGTAGCCATTAGTTATCAAATATCACTCGAACGCTTCGAAAGTTAAAGCAAAATTTTGGATCAAGATACAAGTCCGTCCATTCGACTCCAAATTCGTACCACGTGACCTTCTAGCCTCCCTCATGATAAATAATGCGTCATTGGCGATCAAATAACCCCAGAAACATCTAGATTTTAAATTGAAAAGAAAAATAAAATTTAGACCGTCACAGTGAGTTTTCTTTTTCTTTTTGAGTAATTTTCTTTTGTTTGCTTCTATTGATAAACAAAAAATTGTTTTAATAATTGATAGTTTAGCTTAGTATTAATCTGTTTTGGTTTGTTACTATTAGGTGTTAAATGCTACTTTAGTTCTTAGGTTAATTTCTATTTTTTGTTTGTTTGTAAATTCTGAATACCTTCGTTATATTGATTTAGATGTTCAATTGTTATTTAGTTCAATCAAATAGTTAGTTTAATTAGGGGTTTTGTTTGTTGTTTCATCGTTTAAGATTTTGATTCGTTCTATTAATGTTTGATTGACAAGATTAGTTTTTGCTAAGTGTTGATTGCATGACTGTTTTATTTAAAAATGAAATTCACTTTAATTGTTTTGAATTTCTCATTTCTGATTTTTGTTAGTTTTAATTTTGTTTTGATTTTTGGCTCATATATGATTTTTGTTTCATTAACTTCAATTTTTTATTTCAGTTAATGCTTTCATTAGTCATAGGCTTAGTTTAATTCATTTTAATTAGGTTTGTGGATTGGTTATAGCTGATAGTGATAACTACAATTAGTTTTTAACTCTAATAAATGGGTTTGGGTGGTTAGTAATTTCAAGAGGGTTTTAAGGGTAATTTGGGCATGAAAAGGGGTAGGTTTAAGAAATGGTTAATTTAAAACAAAGACAAGGGTAGTATAGGCATTGCATAGGCAAAAGAACACCTTAGAACCCTCTAGATAAGGGTACAAGTAGAATTTTAGTGATTTTTAGGTAGTTTCTTGAGTAAAAAGTTAGAAAATAGAGGGATAAAAAGAAATAAAAGAAGGACTAATTTGTAAAGTTAAAATTCTTAAAATTCCTCATTTTGTGTCTAGAAAAAGGGCATTAACCTGCCTTGTTTCAAAAGTTTTCAGCCCCCAAAATCCCCCCCCCCCCAAAAAAAAACCCATCTACAAATCTGAGCCTAAATTTTGAATTTCAAATCTTAGAAAGTTCAAAAAGTCTCCTTCTAGATCTTAGTTTTATATAGAAAAAACCAAAAATAACAGAAATCCAATAGAAACCCCCCCCCCCCAAGAAAAGTTATTATTCCTTTTAAATTTTCATTTTATTCAAGTAGTTCAAGGTCTGTTAATTACACTTACTAATCTCGACTGGTTTCGGACAAGTTTTGAGTTTGCTGAAGTTGTTTTGGGGATATTTCGAGTGAATATGGGTTATTTTGATTGCAGGTTGTTGGCTGAGCCACCTCCAAACATCACCTCCAAACCGTGCACGGCGGCGCCACCTCCAAACATCACCAAAAACACACCCCTAAGTCTCTTCCATCCCTCCATTCCATATCTTCAATCATTAGCTCTCAAATATCACTCCAACACTTCGAAATAAATCAATACCACTATTTTAATTCTCTTTTTTTATTCATTATTTGCATTTATATTGTTAAGAAGTGCCAGGATTGTGAAAAGATGGGTTATATCACTTTCTTTGCAGCAGTGATGATATTTGTTTGACAGGCCATGAGTGATTTGGAGCAATCACAAAAGGGTCTTGCGAGCAGGCCCGCGGCGATGCCGAATGATGCTTCGCAGGCCCCAGGATGTGAAGCTTTGATGTACTCTTGATCTAGTTTTTATCATCAAGCCTACATTTTATTATTTTGAGTCTGCTTTTGTAGTTTCCTTTCAAGAAATACAATTTGAAAATCCAAAAAAAAATTGCATTCAACAGTGAGAACTACACCTGATCTGATTCATGCGGGGTCATGATACATTGGCGATCTCCAAAGGATTAGACCATAACAAAAGAAAAAATTAAAAAAAACAACTTTGTCGTTTGAACTACGTTCGACCTGATTTTCGCCACCATAAGATACCTAGGCAACCTACATATGGTTCTATCAAATCATTTTTAAAAGAAAAGGTTAAAAAAAGAGTGAAAAGGAAAAAAAAAGGAAGAGAGAACAAAATTGTAGACGTGAGAAATGGGAGAAAAGAAAAGAGCGATAATCAGAAAGAAAAGAGGGTGAAAAAAATAAAAAACTATGCGTTGTTAGAAAGAAAACTAAATAAGGAAATGGAACAAAAAGAGTGAAATTGGGATGATGTCATATGACCTTCGTACCTTCGAAGCCATTCTAGAACTATTAACTGTGGCTAGGGGCATTGCACGCAATGTGATGTTTCTATATGATAAATGTCCTAACGCTTTGGCTTTATTTTGCTCTTCTTTGTTACTTTCATTGTTCGTAATAGAGGGTGGTAAGTTTGTGGCAATTTGGCGATTCATCTGGACAACACAATGTCAAAGAACAAGGTATCTATGGCTAACAACGACTTAGACACAAGAGTTGTTGATCCGTCAATGGAGATTGAGAAGTCGGAATCTGAATTGAAAGAGGAGGTCCAAAGGTTGAAACAATAGATGGTAGAAATGTGTTAGTCTTGTGTCAAGGGGTATCCTCCACCTTCATTCCCTACCAACTATACAGAAAACCATGCCTCTATCCTACCACTATCAAAAGCCTAAGATCTCACTACTGTTGACCTTTCCACTCAACATGCATCGGGCTTTAGCCTTTACCACAATTACCCTGGCACTTTCTCCCAAATTTTCCATGCTCCACCAGCCAAAACAACCTCATACCCTGCTCCAACATCTGCTCCTATTTTTGTAGCTCCTCCACCAGCTATTCTTCCTCGGTCCTTTATGCGAGACTGTGTTCAAAGTTCCTGATGCCCAAGGAAAAAGACCTAAGGAAACTTTTAGGGAGTTTTCGGTTAGATGGAATGAACAAGTTGTTGGGATCAGTCCTCCGATTGATGGAAAAGATGTTGTCCAGCCCAACCAACAATATAATCCAGTGAGCATTTACGCTAAATGTTTTCAGCCTCAATACCGACCACTTGAATACCGTTGTACTCCAAATAATCCGCCCTAATGCTACTTTCCTTCAAAAAATCCCAAAATTATACCTCGCCTCCCCAGCACTCTACCTAAAATGCACCGCCACATGATCCTCACCCACAAAACCCGAAACCGCTTACGTGCACCTCCTCAAATGTCTTACCCACCCCTGCAAGCATATCAACCCCCTACCCGAAAGAGTTTCCAATCAAGGCTAGAGTACAAAATGAGAAGGGAGAAGCAAAGATAAAAGTTTTTCACTCCTATTGGAGAATCATATGCCAGTCTGTTCCAAAGGCTGAGGCAATCGGACATGTTGAAGCCGATTCAGATAAAAATATCGCAAAAACTTTCCAAAGAATTTTGATTTTTCTCAAAGGTGCGCATATTACTCTAATGCCTTAGGGCACGACATAGAGAAGTGTTGGCATCTGAAAAGAGCCGTCCAGAAGCTTATTGATGTAGGTGACATTACCGTGCAAAATCCAAATGCAGCAAATACTAGCCAAAGTCCATTGCCTGGTCATAATGAGAGGCATATGGTGGACATGACTTGTGTGGAAAAGGAATATGGGAACTGGCAGAAAGGAATCAGTCTCGGTTCCAGAGGTTGAACTTAAGGATGAGTTGGTAGAAAGGACCCCCAAAGCTATTTGCTAAGGTCAATGTGATGGAAAATAGTGATGGTCCTAGTAGTTTTGTTGTGCAACCCAGTGGCTAGGATGTCGAGCTTGGTAATTTGAAAGACACTCCTTTTTCGGCTAGTCAGGGAGGAATTTTGGTGGTTTATTTTATTGTCATTTTGCTTGTCTGAGTTATTTCAAGGTTGTAATTCGGATATTATCTTGTGGCCCCAGCTCTTCATCTTCTTATTTTGTCTCGTTTGTTTAGGTGTAGTAATTAGTCTAATGTTATTTAGGATTGTTACAGGGTTGCAACCCATGTCTATTTTCTTGTTTCGTTCAAACCCTTTTCACCATCTGTCTAATGCAATCTCTTGTTTTCTTTTAGTTCTGGTTAGTTTTTGTTTTGGTTACTATTTCTCTTATAGTTCTCTTCATCCTAACTCTAGTGACATGATATGCACACATAATTCTCAGCATGATCTTGAAAGCTAGTCCAATCATGAAGCAATGACATAGTACTGAACATGATAAAAGAGGTATTTGAGGAAACAAGTAGAGATTCATGCATTCTAATATAATTTGAAGGTTGAAATAAGTCAAATTGAGGCAGTAAGTCTACGAAATCAAAAGGTTGATAAGAGCATACAACAAGGAAATGTCTCTCAAGCAGTTTGAGGTAAAGTAGTCAATACTGAAATGCATTCTTCTACATTAAGATAAGTTTGAATCAAGTATGCTTCGAATTGGCAAAGTTCATTCATCAGGACAAAGGTATTGTCTGTCGGCACTTTCTGTTTGTGTTGATTCCATTAGTAGATACTATGTATGATTTCTTTGCTTATATTCAATTGTATGATTTTACTTGGTATTTTTAAGGTGTTATATGATGAAGGCATTTTATTCTGCTACCGAAACACTTTTATCATTTGTTACCCATTTTGAGCCCTGGCCTTTTGTTTCATACCCCTCTTTCGGAATCAGAAATGAAGTCAGGAAATAGAAGAGGAAAAGGAAAAGAGAAAAAGAAGAAAAAAAGGAAAAGATAAAAAAGAAAAAAAGAGAAGGAAAATAAAAAGAAAAAGAAAAAAGGAAAAAGAGAAAAATAGAAAGGGAAAAAGTAAAAAAAACAAAAACAAAAACAACAACTTTGTTTTGAACTACGTTCGATCTGATTCTTGTCACCACAAGATACATAGGCAGCCTTAGGGTTTGGTCACACCAAATAAAGCATTGCATAATCCACTGAAGTCATGAGTGGGGCATATTTTCTTAGAAATCTCATAAAAAAGCCAAAAAAAAAAACAATTCCCCAAACTCCAAGAAACTGAGGCAGAAGTTTTAATTTTTGCCAAAAGATCTGATTCCAAATATTGTAATTTTGAACACTTTTCATCTTAAATTATTTTGAGCCGCCACCCACCACCACCAGACTGAACGCCGACGACCGCTCACTTCAGCCCAACAACCACCTTCTCTCAAAATAAAGCATCCACAACCGTCACTCCACAATAACAGAACCCTAAAACATCAACAAACCCACGCTGCCAGTCACTGGACTCACCGGAAAAGACCAGCTACTGCCATTACACCCAAATTATTTCCCCATCGCTGCTTCTTCTTCATCGCCGCCAGATCTCCACCAGTGGCTAGAACAGCGATGCTGGACAACCAGCATCATCACGATTCAGCTTATACTTCTTTCAAGTTTCACAACTGATGTTCAAGCTTTGAATTAGCTAGGATTTATGTTCAATACCATCATCTCTCAAATGCAATTGGAGTTCGAGTATCGAAAATCCGGCGAGGTTCGGTCAGCCTTTCAATCCGTCGAGGTCGTTCGAGGTTCCAGTTGTGTCGCATTTTTGTTTGAATTATTGTCTGTTATTCGAGCTTCAAAACAAAAATGTGAAGACTTAAGCTCGTTGATACACTATCCAAGGTATCCGCTTCCTTATTTTATTGACTTTATATGCTTATTGATTCTTAAAGGATTGGTTATATGATTTAGTTATTTATTTTGCAAGTTTAAGTGTTATGTATGCTTCATGACATAGATCTATTGAGTTTAAACTAAATGTTCTTGGCTTAAAATTGGTTTGTCTTATTTATTTTGTTTGGTCTTGTTTGCTAGTGACTCTCTCTTACCATAGCTTATTTAGTTTAAAATTACAATTCCAAATTACAGTGTTGTGTGTTGGGATTTGAAACAAACTATCGAAATCAGGCTCTCGTTAGCTTAGATTAAATGAAATCTAGGCTTTGGTTATAAGTTTATAGTTGGGCATAATATTACGTATAATTATATTTTATTTGTTCAAATCGACCGCTAGAAGCATGCTTAGGTCGATCGCATTTGGGCAGGCAAGCCTTAGGATTTTGTTAGTTTGGAGGCGAGCGATCATTCCCATAGTTAAATTTATCTGGGAAATGCCCCGTAAAGTTTGTATATATTATTATCTGGGGTATGCCCCGTAGAACTATGTAAATATTTTGGAGGCTTTGGCGAGGATGGCATAGAAGTCATAGTATAGGTTAGCTTAGGATTTTTCTTTTCTTTTACTTTTCATTTTCTTTAATTTAGGTAGGGACGACCTCAAGCCTCTTGTGTGTTTATTTTATTTCTGCATGTTTTACCTCAATTTGAATGTTTTGGAAGCCAACTTGATTGAGTACGCAACCGTACTAGTTACGAGACTTGGGGAGTGCCTAACACCTTCTCCCCGAGTCAAATTAACCCACTTACCCAAATCTCTGGTGCAGACTTAGTTTTGGAGTCCAAAGTGTTTTAAATGAAAAAAATAATTTTTTTAAAAAAATGGTGACCTGACACACCAAAGTGTATTAATTAATGACTCCAACTATCACCTCAAATCCAACACAGCACTCTGGTGATATGACACCTTAACACATGCCTAAGCCACAACTTGCATAATACACGCACATATGAGGAACGGTCTAAACGTATTAAACCATGACAAATGACTCAAACGAAAGAGTTGTACCTCAAGCTCATCAGTACCATTACAACATAAGGCTGAGACCCCATCCCACATCATGGAAATAGGATACCTGAATCTACCCTGAAGGGTCATACCCCTGCGTGGCCTTGCCACAATATGCGGTCCTACCCAAAAACTATTACATATGAAACACCTCAAGTCGCCATGCTCAATTGATAGCCACAAATAATCTGATGTCTGAAACCAAAGCAATTCATTACACCCACAGTGAAACAAATAACATATGACACGCATCTCGGTAGGCCATAACAAATACTCTATTTACCGAACAACACTCAATTACTCTTCACGCTCAACTTTATCTATGAATCCTCAATAGAATCGTGCCACATGTGCCCACTTCCAACAAATTATAATGCCTCATAGCACAAAAAAAGAAACTCATAGATCTCCCCAGATCACTAACAAGTTCAATAACGACTGAATCAACCTATCCTTCAACAATTCAACTCGGGATTAACCATTCTAACTCAAGCCAAATATGTAGCCACATCGGCCTGCCAACGAATTCAATACCAAGAAGCCTGAAGCTGCTCTTTCCACAACTATAACTTCTGCCGGAGTTGTACGATACGGTGCCCGGCACCAAATAAATATCGAAATCCACAATCTCGCCCGACGATATGCCCGACCACAAGAAACGCATCCAAAAAATGTCCCTCAATACCAGAACTGAATCAATGGTATAAACCTCTACACTGACATCCGACACGAAGGGGTAATTAAGAAAAGCAATCCTTCCCAACCGCCCGCTGGTCATTTGGAATACAAACCATTCTGCTAGAACATAATCTAATACACCTTGCCACGCAACCTGTGGCATTTTCTGACACATCCCACTGCAGAATAGTCTAGAATAACCCAACATTGAGACAACCAGTCTACACCCCAATAGCATATCCAAAATCTAATATACCAAGCAAAGAAATATCCACTCGGGCCTCCAAATCCTAATAGCCGCTAACAGTACCAATACACCCGATCCACAACCACTAGATAGCCTGTACCTGAGAAATCCCAGTCTCCAACTCCATATGGCATAAGAATCAATGTACCTAATCCCAAATTTCGCATTATGAATACATATTACAACTTGAGTACCAAATCATTCCATGAAAGATATTCTAAAATTCCCCTGCGCCATCAAACAAACTCAGATATCAGCAGACGATCTAGAAAGAAAGTGTCACAATACTACCGAATTATCAGCAGTCCAATCATATTACCCTTTTTCCGAGACATATACTCTCGTCAAATCACTTCCAATTAGCAGTACCATTTCCTTGATTACCTGAGGCTACCTGTTGCCTAAGAATTTCATGAACTTCTTTTTAGAACATAATTGTAACTCATCTAGACAAGAACTCCCGTTGATCCCTTTTGGAAGAAAATCATTACACATTCCATGCTTTGCATGCCCATAGAAAGATATATACATCTCCAAACTATGGTAAAACCCAACAAGAACTCTCCCAATTCCATATTCACGAGCTAAACTGCTAGGACTAAATCCTTCAATCCCAACCGAGCTAAGAAAGAAGAACTCAAGAACTTGCTACAAAATACCTATAAGGGCTTATTACCTCAAACACATACAGTGAATTAATCATATCCTTACCTTCCCGATTTGGTCCACTGTAAAGCTATTCCATCTATCTAATTTCCCTTCTGATTCATCATCAACTTGATATTCCCTCTTATTGTAGAACCACATTTCCTCAACCCAAGATCACTACTCGAGACCCAAGCACAAGACCACACTGTCTAAGACCCATAAGCCACCTAATACTCTCTCAAATGTACCTAGAAATACCACATTCTAGAATACTTACTTGATAAACTTCTCGAAAATCTGAATTCGTTACCATTACATTCCAAATACCGATACTTAGGATTCCAATCAACATAAAAACACCACATGTCTTGACCTTTTCCAATGAAAACGCATTCTCTACCCACATACACAACTATAAGACACCTGATTGTTACATGTAGAATCTTGAACACAATAATACCATTCTCGAGAGTCATTCACTCTTATTCGAACTGCAAAATACCTAACTTAACAAACAAAATCACTCGTGCCTTATTAGCACTCTGACACCACAAGATATGATCTTATTCCAATACAAACAACCATCTTCCTTCTCTATACACTAATCATTCTTTATCAACAACATCTTAAGACATCCTAGTATTTTCTCACATATATAAAGCACCATATAACCTTTGTTAAAATTTTGCTTCACTAGTTCCATCCGACTCAATTTCTATGACCAGGACTGATCCGCCAGCATACCTGGAAACGGAACCAAAATAGCACATGGCCATGCAATCAGCTAATCAATAACAACCTCCCCAACTTGGCTCAAAACTATATACCAGGACACACTCAATAACCTATAATACTTCTGCAATAATGATGCCACAATACCATAATGATAATAAAATCATATCATTTACAAGTTTGTGAACACACAAATTATCTAGTACTGTAATCCTCTTCATTTCTCGCATCCATCTCTACATCAGTTGAGTCCACTCTCTTAAGCGACCCGAATTGTTGAATTTCAACACGTACCCTTCAATTACACATGAGATCTTATAACATACACATAAGGATCACACCACTTAAGAACACTCTGTAGGAGATAACCCACCTACTTCGCCTTAATTTAGTACTCTAGTATACCTTCCACCATCATTATGTTACACAGTCATTAGTCTTCCTGAGTCTAAACTCGTACTGCCATATGTAATGCACTACCCTCCCCAACTAGGAGAAGCGAAAATATTCTTCACGCGCTCATATTTGTGCTACACATCGAATCACAATAGGAATCAAACACTTAATAGTTCATCTATTATCCAACCGAATTCTTCATCACTACCAAATAATATACATACATCTCGCATTACTAACATACTCATCCCATGGATATCTAACCGCTATTCCGGCTAATCGGGATAATTCTAAACATATAAATTCAAAACATTTGCTCACACAATGAGCCCCTCGATGCTCAAACCATAGGAAATATCCTACCTCAAGTCCTCCAGACTGGCCCAACATCAAACTCACGGAGATTACATCTCGCCCCTTGATCAGTGAATCACAAGCCATCAAGGCACATCTGACGTAGAGCGCTCACGTGCGCATACATGTGTGGACGGAATTTCAAGAGTTATATCTCAAGATGACTCAAGTATGCACGATAAGAATTCCAATAAAGTGAAGTTTTCCTAAAGATTCTGCAGCCTCTCGAGGATAAATAAAGACATCTCCAAACCGATCCGGGACACTCTACTAAACCTACTCATGACTGGTGAGACCTAGCAACCTAGGCTCTGATAACAACTAGTCATGACATAACTCCCTAAACCTGGTCGTGATGGTGCCTCTCGTGAAAAAAAGGCCAGCGAACAGAACAACAACGCCTCTTTTAATAGTTGCTTAGCATGAATAAGTCTGAATCATAGATAATGAAATCATATTGCGGAATAAAAATGATAAAATAGGGGACCCATCCCGACTCAGCCCAAAATTGGGGTGTCACAAGTCATGAACATCTAGAAGGATTTTGATACAACTACAAAACCTGTAATACATAGAATAAATTTTGGAATCAAAATGAAGAAAGTCGGTGCCACAAACGCTGGCGATCACCTTACTCGACTACAATAGCAAAATCCTCAACTAGCTCAAACCCGCTACCGGGTAAACCAATACATGCGTTTGCACGCGAGGTGCAGAGAGTAAACTGAGTACTCCAACTCAGTGAGTAATAAAGGCATGAGCAGCAAGAAACCATGTAAAGAAGGCCATCATGCTATACAAAATAGTGTTACCCTTTGAGAAAATAGTGAAACCGTGAACTCTTTAGAAATATTTGGACTCAGTTTAAAACCTCTTTTGAAATATCTTTTTCCAACAGTTAAGCAAATGAATGAAAAATAGGTAGTGCAAGTCAGCACAACAGTCATCCCCTTGGGCACAACACCCTATTTACAAATAACACCAAGATATCAGGTAAACAGTGCAAGAAGTATCATGGATGCCAATGAAATGGTAGTGTTGGAATGACATGACAGATAATACAAATAGGAACAAATGCATGATTGCAATGCAATGCAAATGACGGTACACTCCTGTACTCACTACAGCGTGCAGCCCGATCCATTAACATCAACGGCACTCACTAGACTTGTGTACAGATTCCGGAGGGGCTCCTATAGCCCAAGCACAATATCAAGTCATTTCGTGAAATGAATATAACACCGCTGTGACGTGCAGCCTAAGCCATCCATAGTCCACAAATACACATGTAACACTGCTGTGGTGCGCAGCTCAATCCATGCTCAATCCAGAAATTCACATAAGCCACTTGGACAATACAACATGGTAGTTCTCAACTCAAAATGCCAATAAAATATTGTTTAAGTTTTCAAATCTTTGAAAAAATGGCTGAGTTTGCAAAATAGTATTAAAACTTTGGACCGAGATCAAATAACATGCAAAGTAATGCGAAAATAGATATATCAATCCCAGAAGGATTCACATAGTTGGCACAAAGCCCAAATATGGCAATCAGCCCAAATTATGATGATAACAAGCAGTTTTGGTCTAATACGTAGTAATTTCATCAATCGGACGGACCAAGTCACAATCCCCAATAGTGCTCTACCCTACACCCACTATCTGGCGTGCAAGTCTCCTCAATACAGTACTATGTTGTGCAAATTCTAGGTTTCAACCCCTCAGGATATCATTTACAATCATAACTCACCTCGAACCGGTGAAATCTCAAGCTCACGATGCCTTTGCCCTCAAATCGGTTTCCACGCACATCAAATATATCCAAAATCAGAGCGAATACATCACAATATGCTAAGGGCACAATACCCAATCAAAAACAATCAACAAATAGCAAAAATCTCAAAAATAGCAAAACCCGAGCCCCGGGCCCACTTCTTGAAAAATTATAAAATTCACATCATTGGATTCTTCATCTCTCCATGAGTTCATACATACCAAGAACTCCAAATCCGACCTCAAATGGCACTTCAAGTTCCAATTCAAAATTCCCAAAACTCAAGCCCGAGTTCTTCCACTTTTGTCCTAGTTTTCAAGAATTTCTAGTTGGATTTCACAATAAAAATGTGTTTTAAAATCAAAAGTCTTACCTCCAATTGTTTCCCCTTGAATCCCTTTTTAATTTCCACCAAGAAGCTCTCAAAATGATCAACCTTGGGGGAAAAATGGCTAAAACTCGCAGATGAAATGTTTATAAACTTTCTGCCCAGACCAGGAAAATCCTTCATCGTGCTAGCGACCACTACCTCACGAACGCGAAGTCCAAAAATTTAAAAATTCAGAAACACTCTACACGAGTGCAACTCAATCAATGTGAACGTGATACTTTAGGCCTCATACTTACGCAAACGTGCTACCTCACATGCGAACGCGTAGAACAAACTCCACTAGGCTTCAAATCATTATTCATGAACACGACACCTTTACTGCGAACGTGAAGCATAGGGTCAAGGCCCTCTGCGGATACGAGACACCAAACGTGAATGCGAAGGCCAAAACTCAGGCCAACCCAATTTCCTTCTACGCGATCGCGAGGGACCTTACGCTCATAACATCCTAGGAAGCTCAACTCTATTCAAGTACAAGGATGAAGTGTTGCAATCTCAAATAGGGCATTTGACAAGATGTCAAGCTAAAGAATTTCAAAACATGATCATTGGACTTCAAGAGCTAATAAAGAAGCCTTTAATTGTCGAGAAAGAGCTCTAACCCAAAGGAGAAGTATTGTCTAAGTTTTCCAATTATTTTTAAGGTCCAAATTTATGTCCAAGAGGAGGAAGATTGGTTCACCCAAATCAGCTCTTGAAGTCCACCAACATGGCTCAAAGTGAGTTTAAAATAAGTCCAAAAGGAGGTACTACAAAAGGAGCCCAAACTAGTTATTTTATGGCCCAATTCCGCCCAGAGAGTCTTGGCCGCCCCTCATCTAATTTTATGACTTTTATTACTCTTTAGAAACCACCATACCTAATTGTAATGAGTTTTTTTGCCATAACAACCATCCTACCTAATTGTAATGATTTTGTTTTCCATAACAACCACCCCACCTAGTTTTAAAAGGAATTTTTATGCCTTTGTACTCCTGTATATAGGGAGTTCTTCTCATTCATAAGATACTACATTATTGATTAAGTATATCATACGTTGAGAGTCTTGTGATTTGAGATTTATCTTTCAACCTTTACTAGTTTATAGTTCAAGGTAGTAAGATTTCTCTTTTATGATATCATTGATTCCTTTGTGGTATTCTTAAAAGGCGATTAATACTAGTATTAATTGTTGTCTCAAGCTACTCGTAAAGTGGTCAATATCTGAATCTATTATTTTGATTTGCATTTTAAGTAAAGGCGTTTGATTTCTTTCATAAATCAAGACATTGTTACTTTTATCTTATCTAGGCTATAGAACTTGCGTTCTTGAAAGTTATCGGAACTCCTTCCTTGAATCTTTCCCATATCCTTTACTTTCATCTCTCTAACTCTAGTTGTTCAATTCTTGTTGTTATTGCTTTCGCATTTACTTATCAAATTCTTACTCTAGTTTGGATTCCCGATCTAGTTGTTATCAAGTGGTATCAGAGCGGTTCTATCTAAATTTCGTTCTTAATAATTCTTGGGATATCATGAATACTAAAAGCAAAAAAAATAAAAACGAAAACAAAAACAAAAACAAAAAAACAAAACGAAAATTTGTTTAAAACAAGAAAAGTATAACTGCTTGCTCTCCAGGATGTTTCTTTTTTATCTAACTTGTTTCAAAAAATTAACTCTCACTACCCCAAACCCCGGTCGAGATGGCGCCCAACACATTGCTAGGCAAGCCCGACCACCTTATCCAATTACCAGCCAAGTATAATTAATACCGATTAATCGACGTGATTAGCCTGTTTTCATAACAAATCAAGAAGTGTAGAAATGAAATACAAGAACACAGTCCCAACCAAATCGTGGTGTCACAAGTCCGAGCCTCTACAAATGAGATCTACTGCACAATTAAGTCTACGCAGAATAGAAACAACGAAATGATAAAGAGGAAGAGGTCAGGTACTGCGGACGTCGGCAGCTACCTCGAAGTCTCCACGTAATGGGGATAATAAAGTAGTTGCGATAGCTCAACTGCCCTCCTGAACCTGTATATCTACACAAAAAGTGCAGGGGAGTGGAGGTGAGTATTTTTCAACTCAGTGAGTAACAATAATAAACAATAACTGAAAATAAGAACTCATGTACTATCACTAAACAGTTCTAAGGCAACCCCCACAGGTTAGTCATCACTATAATGAGTACTCTGATCTCCAGTCCACATCTATCTCATCTAGGTCCCACACCGACCACATCCTCGCTCGTACCACTACGGTATACAGCCATTTCAATATATGGAGACATATACATCTGTCGATAACATATAAATATTTCAGTATATATATGAATATGAATAAGTATAATGCTGCGGCATGCAGCCCGCTCCAATACATATACCGTTGCGGCGTGCAGCCCGCTCCATTTAACGTCGACGGCGCGTGCGCAGCCCGCTCCATTTAACGTCGACGGCGCTCACTGGGGGTGTATACAGACTTCGGAGGGGCTCCCTAGGCCCAAGCACTATAATACTGCAGCGTGCAGCACGATCCACACAAATATTACTACGGCGTGCAGTCCGATCAAATATATATGTATATATCACTATACTGTTGCGGCGTGCAGCCCGATCCCATAATATACACCAGTGCTTACTGAGAATGTGTGCAGACTCAGACTCCGAAGGGGCTCCTACAGCCCAAGCGCAATAATACTGCGGTGTGCAGTCCGTCCCACATGTATATTACATGTATATTACATGTATATTACTGCGCGCGTGCAGTCCGATCCAATATATATATTGCTGCGGCGTGCAGCCCGATCCAATATAGGTATATATATATAATACCTCATAATTGGTCCTCGACCCTATTCCAGTCAGTATATACTTGGCCTCTCAGGCCCAATATAATATATCACAGTGGGTCCTTGACCCTGTCTCAGTCAATATAGACTTGGCCTTTCATGCCCAATATAACATCTCATAGTGGGTCCTTGACCCTATCTCATCTCAATCAGTATAGACTTGGCCTTTCAGGCCCACTCAGCTAGAACAGGGAATTCTACCCTAGATAATCTCTCTCAATGTACACATCTAGTACGGGCTCATATTATGCTATACAGCTAGAGCTACGGCTGAGTGTATGTTTCCGAACACGATATAAAGGTCACCTAGCTCTATAGGTTCCCTAATGCTCTACAGATCGGCACAAGGCCCCAAACATGGCTATTAGCCCAATTGTACAGCTATAATCTCATTAACAGTCATACAATACAGTATTCTATTAGCCGGGAAGGACTAAGTCCGAACCCCCAATCACAATGTCACCACGTCCGTCATAGAACGCGTGTCTCATCTCAATATAGCACTGTGAAGTGCTAGTACGGGGTTTCAAACCCTCAGTACATTGTTTACTACTACCACTCACCTCGAACCGGTAGAAGCCTCGGTCCGCCTTGCGCTTGCCTCGCAAATCAATCTCCTCGATTGCCAAATCTGCTCAAAATCAATGAAAATACATCAATATATGCTAAATTCACTTAACCCATTCGAAATAACCCAAATTGCATCAAAACTCAGAAAGTTGTCAAAACCCGACTTTTGGTGCGCTTCTCAAAAAAATATAAAAGTTACATATTCGGAACCCTCGTCTCAATACGAGTCTAGGCATATAAAATTTACCAAATTCGGACTCCATTTGCCCGCTCAAATCGGTATTTTACCAAAGCCCTTGCCTAGGCTAAATTTCCCCACAATTTGATCCAATTTCAGTGAAATAAAGAAGGATTCTAAGATAAAAACACATATTTTAACCATAAAACTTACCTCCAATGACAACCCGGTGAAATCCCAACAATTTTCCTTCACTTTTGCTCTCCAAGACTCAACAATGGAGGTTTTCAATTAATGAGTCGCAGATGAAATGCCAATTAAAAACCTTCTGTCCAGATTTTTTTTAACAAAATACCGTTCACCCGTGTTACTGTTCACCTGTGTTACTGTTCACAAGGTACTGTTCACGGGGGGACTGTTCACAATGTACTATTCACGGGATACTATTCACGGGTACTATTCACGGGTACTGTTTATTGCAGCAGCTTTTTATCTAAATTGCAACACAGTCATTTTTTACTAAAATGGCTCTAAATCCATCGTACGAACTCGAAATTAGACGATTCTTTTTCCTATGGCTCCGTAAATATGATACGGATCTAGTAGTTCAAACAAAACTGAATTTGGAGCTCATTTGCTTAGTTCAATACCAATTTCGCTCGTTAAACAATTAACTCACATATCGCGTCAAAAACCCAATCGCGACTTGATGAAATTAAACCAAAATTTCCAGATCAGTCGTATAATTCATGATTTAAATTCTCGAAGTCTTGAAGTTAAATTTGGTTCTCTAGAACTAAAAATAGACCTTTGGATCATTACATTTACGGTCAAAACTGCAAAAATCTTCCAAAAATGACCCGTTGGACATCCGAAACACACCCGAGACCCCCGAGACCTCAACCAAATATACAGACATGATCTATTACCTCATTCCAACTTGTTCGAATCATAAAATCACTATCGTTAACATCAAAATCGTCCGTTTTCAGCAAATTCAAGCTTAAGTTTAACTATAACTTTCAAAATTCTTATTCGATCAAAACCCGACCAAACGACGTCCGAATGACATGAAATTTTGCAGACATATCCAAATTTACCTAACGGAGCTACTGCAACTATTGGAATTCCATTCCGACTCCTGGATCAAAATCTCACCTACCGTTCGGATTTCGCCAAAATTCAACCTTAGCCAATTCAAGCTTATTTCTACACCGGACCTCCAAATTCCATGCTGATCACTCTTCGAAGCCACAAATGACCTCCCGGAGCTGACCAAATCATCAGAATTTGATTCTGAGCTCTCTAACTCACAAGTCAACATCCGGTTGACTTTTCCCATCTATTCCTTCTTCTAAGAGACTATTTGTCTCAATTCCAACCAAACTTAATCCGAATTGACTCAAACTCACCAAACATACATATTTAAACATGAACAAGAATATAACAGGGAAAACGGGGTGATAACTCGTATGATGATGGGCTGGGTCATCACATTCTCCCCAATTTAAGCAAACGCTCGTCCTCGAGCAGACCAGGGGGTTTACTAGAAGTAACCCAATAGCTGAATGACCTTACCAAGCATATATTCGGGGCGATCCCACATTGCCCTATCTCACATAAGTCCGATAATACCATATAGCTGGAATTTCACAGTCCATCTGAACCATAAACCACAGTGCACTTCCTGAAATCATATACCAAATGCTAATCTCATGCCTATACTCAGGATACACCCGAACCCTTTGTAATAGCCCATACTTGCCACTCCGGGTGAGATCACATGATGTATCAAACAACCCAATCGCTCGAGATTATGGCCTCGGGTCACAACAATTTCCCAAGGTAACCAAGTACTAAGAGAAAAACCTTTCTCATTAGATAGAGTCTTATTCCAACACATTCATATCCTGCCCACGACAACTGCACACGCGATATATCGAACCCATCTCTCAGGTCAACCATTCATGAATCCATTTCCCTTTTAATTGATACTACAACAGAATTCGGAGCCAAATCTCGATATTACCCTTCTAATGAGCTGAAATCATATATGCTCGCTCTCATTAATGACGCGAATGATCATTTCGGTTATAACATACCACACTGATGACATGACACCTCAGCATCGGCCTATGCCACAACGAGCACAACACAGGCTCCAATAAGAACGATCTGAACACACTCGAATCATGACAACTGACTCGCACATAGAGCCATAATTCAAATTCTTCTATACCATCACAACACATAACTGAGATCTCGTCTCACATCATAGAATTAGAGTACCTAAATCCTCCTCAAAAGGTCATAACATCATGTGGCCTTGCCACAATTCATGATTCTATCCAAACACTATTACTCATGGAGCACTTCAAGTTGCAATGCTCAAAACGGTCAGCCACACACATATCTAGGTCTGAACTCAAGCAATCACTCACACCTGCGGTGATACAATTGATATACACTATCAAATCCTGAAAAGACACACCGATGTGCTATTCCCTAAGCGATACCAATACGGACTATTCCTTAGAAGCTAGGAACAATTGTATTTAAGGTAACATATAGGAAGCTATATTTTCCACATCACACTATTGTGGCGCGCAACCCGTTCCAGTAGCATACCTGTGGCGGCGTGCCACCCGATCCAGATACTATACATGTGGCGGCGTGCCACCCGAACCTGATATTATACATGTGGCGGCATGCCACCCGATCCACGAATATATCTAGCAATGGGAATGCACATCGAGTCAAGTGCTCATTGCAAAAACATATATATAGCCTCAAGCTCGGCCATATAAAACGCATCTGACAAAGTTCCTCAATACCCGAACTGAATCAATGGTAGATACCTCTACATTGACATCCGCCACGAAGGCCCAACTTACAAAGCAATACCTACCAGCCGTCCGCTGGCCCTAGGGTACATCTACCCTGCTGGAGCATGATCTGATGCGCTCTGCCACGCAGTTGTGACATTTCTCTGATACAGTCCATATCACATTAGTCTAGACAACCTGACTTATGACAACCAGCCTTTAGTCATATATCATTATTCAAATTCGTCATATCAAGTGACGAGATAGCCACTAGGGCTTCCAATTTCTGATAACCGCTACACTGTGCCGATACACACGATATACCACCGCTGCGTAGGCGGGTTATGAGAACTTCTAGTCTCCATCACATACATAACACAGGAATCACTATGCCTGATTCCGTACTTCACCGTATGATTACATAACGCACCTCAAACGTCCATTCATACCACAAAAGCCATTCATAAATTTCACTATGTCATCAACGACTCAATTATTACACTCGATCCAACGGGAGAATACCACCATACCGCTAGACATTATCAATTTATTTTACCTGTCCCTTTTTACCATAGACTCTGCCGAAATACTAGCATAGCGGTACCGTTCTCCTAAATCACCAGGAAGATTGATTCTCAGAATTATCTGCAGCTGCCCACGCTGCTTGAGGGTTTTAATGACTTCCCATATAATGAATTGATCTCAAAACCTTGAACATGCCGTTATCAACTTTCCATAACACATCGCATATACCATACCATACTAAAACAACAGGGAAAATTCATATCCCTTTCCCTACACCACAAATATCAGCGCACTCAACTAGTCAAGGACTTTCATGATCCCATATAAAGAAAACTCATTACACATTCCAAGCTTTACATACCAACAGGAAATACACTCATTTTCAAACCACGGTAAAACACATCACAAACCCTTTCTCCCAATTACATTGCATAACTTAAATTGCCAGGACTGAGTCCTTATACCCATACCGAGTTACACAACTGCCAATACTCAAAAGCTTTATTGCATAATATCGGCGAGACTCATTACTTAAAACATATACCAGGAATTAATCGTATTCCTTATCATACCGTTTCGGTTTATTAACAAGTTGATCCATTTACCCAATTTCCTTTCTGATTCATCTTTAATTTAATACTAGTCTTTACTGTAGCACCACAATGCCTCAACCCATGTTACCACAAAAGACTCGTACATAAGACCATACGGTCTAAGACCTATAGGCCACTGAATACTCTCTCAATTGTTTCCCAGAAATACCACATTCTACAATACTTTATTTTGAAGAACTTCCTGCGATTTGAATTTGTTATCATTACTTTTCAATACGGATACTAAGAATCTCATCATCCCCATAACATAACAAAAATCTTGATTTCTTCTACTAAAACCACGGTCTTTAGCCACGTACACAGTCTTAAGGCACCTGACTGTTGCAAGCGTAAATCTTGAACACCGCAAGGCTATTCTCGGGCGTCATTCACAATTAACCAGTTATAATTCAACTGCCTTATTAAACAGAACCACTCGGGCCTTAATAGAACTCTGACACCGCAGAACATGATTACATACGGATACAATTAACTATCTTTCTTTTCTATACATCAAACATTCTTTAGCACTAGCCACTCAAAACCTCCTAGTATTTTCTCATATCTTCGAAGCACCATAACCTTCGTCAGAATTTTTCCCAACATGCTTGGGGACAGAACCATCATAGCACACAATAGTGCAATCAGTTAGTCAATAACAACCTCCCCAACTTGGCTCGGAGCCATACATCAAAACACTTTTAGCCACTCATAGCATTCCTACTCAATTGATGCTCCAATGTTACAGTGAGATTAAACTCGAGCTATTTACTAACTTTGGCGGAGACTCGAATCATCGGATATCTTAACTCTTTTGCAATTCTCATATTCATTCACACGCAACAGCTAAGCCCATTCCTCAGGCGACAACATCTTTTTTTTTTAAGTCCCAAAATTTTCAAAAACTTCAGCAGAGATTCCTTTGTAATTGGGCCTATCCACCTGCCAGAGAACCACCAAAATCATGCTAACGACACGTCCACAAATTGACAAAGCATCACAATGTATATCAACAACATTAATCTCAATACCACCTGTATTATATTATCAAAATTGATACGTGGACATGCGTTTCACCTATTTGAATCATAACACATAGAAAATACATTTCAACCCTCCATTATCTGGGCTATTCCACCAAGTAAGAACATTTTCTTTCCTTAATATTTCTGTATACCTTCCAATGCCATAGACATTACACAGTACCAACATACTCATTACATAGCTATCTAGCCGTCATTCCCACAATCAGGGACACTAATAAACATATAAGTTCATAATACCAGCTCGTAAAATTAGCACCTCGGTGCTGAAGCCATAGGCAAAGATTCGGCCTCAAGTCCTTCAAACCGGCCCAACATAAAACTTACGGAGATTACATCTCGACCCTTAATCGAGAAATCATAAGCCATCAAGGCAAATTTATCACTAAGCACTCGAGTGCGCGCATCAATGTGTAAGAGGAATTTCAAGAATTACATTCCAAGCTGAATGAAACACGCACGATGAGAATTCCAAGAATTTGAAACTTTCCTAAAGGTTTGCAGCCTCCCGAGGATAAGTACAGGCATCCCCGTACCTGTCACGACCCGGATTTCCCACCATCGGGAGTCATGATGGCGCCTACTAGTAGAAGCTAGGCAAGCCAAATATTACTTACATTTCCATTAGTTACCAAACTCTTATTAAGACTTTAAAATTAAAAACATATAACTTACAGCGAAATAATTAAACTTAGCGGAAGACTTAGTCAATCTTATCAAATTTGATAAAGAAACCCAAACATGATACACTACCCAAGACTGGTGTCACAATACTCACGAACTTCTAAGAATAATACACACAATTGTCTGGAAGAAATATAAGTTGTTTATCTCGAATACATGAGATAACAGAATGAAATACATATATAGAAGAGACAATGGGTCCTGCGGACACCTACAAGGCTACCTCATAGTCTCAGTAGTCAGAATATCCACAATCGCTACTGCCGCTGCTGCTGTCCCGAACCTGTATCTGCGAAAAAAGAGCGTAGAGTGTAGTATCAGCACAACCGACCCCATGTGCTGGTAAGTGTCTGGCCTATCCCAGCAAAATAGTGACGAGACTAAGGCCAGTCACCCACATAAACCTGTACAGTTGCGATATATATACATATACAAAACATTTATAAGGAAAGACTCTGCTCTGAAATAACAGTCAATAACTCATAATATCCAGAGTAATCTAGTCAACATAATAAATCTTACTTTCATGTCTCAATTCCTTTTTCATTTCATATCTCGTGGTAGGCGTACCACCCGCTCCCAACTATAACAGTACATTATATATTGTGGTAGGCGTACCACCCGCTCCCAATTGTATCAATAAGTTATATCTTGTGGTAGGTGTACCACCCGATCCCAATTGTATCAATAAATTATACCTTGTGGTAGGCGTACCACCCGCTCCCAAATATATCAATAGGCTACCGGCAACTATGGCCAATGCCAAGATTTTAAATCACTTTGTGGTCGGCGTGCCACACGATCCCATTTCTTATCATATAAGTGGTCGTCGCGCCACACGATCCCAATTCATATATATATATATATATATATATATATATATATATATATATATATATATATATTACCGGCATTTAACCAATAATTTCTGCATCAACAATATTTATAATTACCAGTTTTGAACCAATAATTGCTAATAATTCAACAATTTTTCTCTGTTACCGGTGTGACACCAATAACTCTTAATCAACAATTCGTGCACAACTAAATTCCTATTCCTTCAAACTAGGATAGAACAAACACTTACCTCGAAAGTTTACGAACGATTCAATCCGTAGCAATGCCTTTTCTTTTCAAATTTGGCTCCAATCCAATCGTATCTATACACAATTAATTTAATATCATCAATTCTACTTAACAAACTAGTTCATATTGTTAAATATGATTTTTACAACATTCTGCCCAGAATAGTAAAAATTGATCCCGGGCCCACATAATCGAAACTCAAGTTTTGAACCAAAATAAGTTCACCCAATCATCCATGAGTTCAAATATACAATTTGTTCTTAAGTTCGACTCCAAAGCGAAGTCTAGATCGCAAATTCTTTGAAAACCCTTACTATACTCAATTCTCTAGTTTTCCTACCCATTTACACCTATTTAGGCTTAGGAATTCAAATAATATTGATGGAAAATGAAGAAAAGGAGTTAAGAATCACTTACCCAAGAAGTTTGATGAAGAATCGCGCAAAAATCGTCCTAGGAGCTGTGGAGAAGAGAGTTGAACAGAAATGGGATTTTTGTCTCGTTTCTGTTCTGTTTTGGGATTAAATTCACTGGGCAACGATTTTGTTCTACGCGATCGCGTGAACAGGGTCGCGATCGCGGAGGGCAAACGTTCAACACTACGCGATCGTGTGGTCAGTTCTGCGATCGCGTAGAAGAATTTCGCTGGGGTGGCTTGTTTGTACTACGCGATCGCGTGAACAGGGTCGCGGTCGCATTGAAGGAGAACAGAAAGCTACGCGATCGCGTGCAGACGGCTGTGATCATGTTGAAGAAGAACAGGAAGCTACGCGATCGCGTGCAGACAGCTGCGATCGCGTTGAGTAATTTGACAAGGCAGTGCGATCGCGTGTACAAGGCCGCGATCGCATAGAGTAAAATGTCTGTGTAAAAATTGCAGAAAATCTGCCAGTTTTCTAAGTCCAAAAACACCCCGAACCACCTCCGAAACACTCCCGAGCCCTCGGGGCTCCAAACCAAATATGCACACTAACTCAAAAACATCATACGAACTTGCTCACGCGATCAAACCGCTAAAATAACATCAAAATCAATGAATTGAGCCTTAAAACTCAAGAATTATTTCAAATTTCATAATTTCCAAAATTTCCAATTTAAGGTCGAAACACGTCAAACGACGACCGTTTTCAACCAAACTTTACAGGAAGCGCTTAACCAACATATATGACCTGTACCATGTGTCGGAAACAAAATACGAGCCCGATACCAGTACTTTTTAATCAAAATTCAGTTTCATTTTCCTTAAACATTTTCAGAAAACAATTTAACAGAAAAATTCTTTTGCCCGGGTTCTAGACCTCGAATTTCAATTCCGGGCATACGCCCAAGTTCCATATTTTTCTACGGATTTTCTGAGACCGTCAAATCATGGGTCCGGGTCCGTTTACCAAAAATGTTGACCAAAGTCAACCATATCAATATTAATATTAAAATTCTTCAAAATTTTCACATATTTCACATATTTCAACATAAAAATTTTCCAGCTTCGTGCCCAAACTGTGCACGCAAATCGAGGCAACTATAAATGAGGTTTTCAAGACCTTAGAAACTCGAATTGATTTAATAAAACAAGTGATGACCCTTTGGGTCGTCACATTCTCCACCTCAAAAATAACCGTTCGTCCTCGAACGGGCAAAAGAAAGAAGTACCTGAGTCAAGGAATAGATGTGGATATCGGCTCCGCATGTCAGACTCGGACTCCCAGGTCGATGCCTCAGGAGGTTGACCCCTCCACTGAACTCGCACAGAAGGAAAACTCTTCGACCTCAACTGTCGAACCTGCCGATCTAGGATAGCTACCGGCTCCTCCTCGTATGACAGATCCTTGTCCAATTGGACATTGCTGAAATCTAACACTTGCGACGGATCGCCGTGATATTTTCGAAGCATGGACACATGAAACACTGGATGTACAGCTGATAAGCTAGGTGGCAAGGCAAGTTTATATGCCACCTGTCCCACACGATCAAGAATCTCGAATGGTCCAATAAACTTAGGGCTAAGTTTGCCCTTCTTTCCAAATCTCATCACGCCCTTCATAGGTGATACTCGGAGTAGTACTCGCTCCCCTACCATGAAAGTTATATCTCTAACCTTGCGATCTGCATAGCTCTTTTGCCTGGACTGAGCTGTGCAAAGCCTTTCTTGAATAATCTTGACTTTATCTAAGGCCTCCTGAACTAAATCTGTGCCCAATAACCGAGCTTCCCCCTGTTCAAACCATCCAACCGGAGAACAACACTGCCTACCATACAATGCTTTATAAGGAGCCATTTAAATGCTCGATTCATAACTATTATTATAAGCAAACTCTGTCAAAGGCAGGAATTGATCCCACGAACCTCCAAAATCAATAATACACGCCCGTAGTATATCTTCCAGTATCTGAATAGTCCTCTCGGACTGACCATCCGTTTGGGGATGAAATTCTGTACTTAGCTGAACTTGCGTGCCCAACTCTCGCTGAACCGCATTCCAGAAATGTGAGGTAAACTGTGCACCTCGATCTGAAATAATAGAGATTGACACGCCATGAAGGCGAACAATCTCCCTGATATAAATCCCAGCTAACCTCTCGGATGAATAGGTAGTGGCAATAGGAACAAAATGAGCTGACTTGGTCAGCCTATCAACATTCACCCAAACAACATCAAACTTCTTTCGAGTCTTCAGAAGTCCCGAAATGAAATCCATTGTGATTCGCTCCCTCTTCCATTCAGGAAGTTCAATTCTCTGAAATAAACCGCCAGGTCTCTAATTTCATACTTAACCTGCTGACAATTAAGGCACCGTGCCACATATGCCACAATATCCTTTTTCATTCTGCGCCACCAATAATGTTGATGCAAATCTCGATACATTTTCGCTGCGCCTGGATGAATAGAATGCCGCGAACTGTGAGCTTCTTCTAGAATCAATTCTCTAAGCTCATCAACATTTGGCACACAAATGCGCCCTTGCATCCTTAGGATCCCATCAGCATCTAAGGTGACCTGTTTAGCACCTCCTCGCTGAGCCGTATCTCTAAGGTCACATAAATAAGAATCATTATATTGTTGATCGCGAATACACTCCAATAATGAAGAGCGAGCGATCGTGCAAGCTAGTACTCGACTAGGCTCTGAAATATCCAACCTCACAAATCGGTTGGCCAATGACTGAACATCCAAAGCAAGTGGTCTCTGATTGACAGGAATATAAGCAAGACTACCCATACTGGCTGACTTCCTACTCAAAGCGTCGGCCACCACGTTTGCTTTTCCTGGATGATATAAAATGGTGACATCATAATCTTTTAGCAATTCTAGCCACCTTCTCTGCCTCAAATTCAACTCTTTCTGCTTAAACAAATACTGAAGACTCTTATGATCGGTGTATACTTCACATGCTACACCATACAAATAATGCCTTCAGATCATCAATGCGTGAATAATCACCGCCAATTCTAGATCATGCACTGGATAGTTCTTCTCATGAATCTTCAACTGCCTCGAAGCATAGGCAATAACCTTGCCATCCTGCATTAACACTGCACCAAGCCCAATACGGGAAGCATCACAATAAACAGTATAAGGTCCCGTACCTGTGGGTAAAACCAATACCGGTGCTGTGGTCAAGGCTGTCTTGAGCTTTTGAAAGCTCGCCTCACATTCATCGGACCATTCAAATTGAACACCTTTCTAGGTCAATCTGGTCAGTGGGGTTGCAATAGATGAAAATACCTCTACGAATCAGCGATAATAACCCGCTAATCCCAAGAAACTCCGAATATATGTGGCTGATGTCGGTCTAGGCCAGTTCTTGACTGCCTCAATCTTCTTCAGATCAACCTGAATACCTGCTGCCGTCACAATATGACCCAGGAATGCAACTGAATTTAGACAAAATTCACACTTTGAAAATTTTGAATATAGTTGGCTATCTCTCAGAGTCTGCAAGGCCACTCTGAGATGTTGCGCATGCTCCTCCTGACTGCGGGAATATATTAATATGTCATCAATGAAGACTATTACAAACAAGTCTAAATAAGGCCGGAACACCCAATTCATCAATTCCATAAAAGCTACTGGAGCATTTTTCAACCCAAAAGACATGACCAGAAATTCATAATGTCCATACCGAATGCGGAACGCTGTTTTAGGGACATCAGATGCCCTAATCTTCAGCTGATGATAGCCAGATCTCAAATCTATCTTTGAAAATACCTTGGCACCCTGAAGCCGGTCAAATAGATCATCAATTCGCGGAAGTGGATATTTATTTTTGATAGTCACCTTGTTTAACTGTCGATAGTCAATGCACATTCTCATCGAACCATCTTTCTTCTTTACAAATAATACTGGTGCACCCCACGGCGAAACACTAGGTCTAGTGAAACCCTTTTCAAGTAAATCCTGCAACTGTTCCTTCAATTCTTTTAACTCTGGCGGAGCCATACAATATTGGGGAATGGAAATGGGCTGAGTGCCTAGAGCCAAGTCAATGCAAAAATCAATGTCCCTATTGGGCGGCATACCTGGCAAATCTGAAGGAAATTCGCGAACCACAGGCACAGAGTCAATTGAAGGAACCTCAGCACTGGAATCACGGACATAGGCCAAATAAGCCAAGTATCCCTTCCCAACCATACGCTGAGCCTTAACATAAGAAATAACATTGCGACTAGTATGACCTCAAATTCCTTTCCACTCTATACCAGGCAAATTCGGCAGAGCTAAAGTCACAGTCTTGGCATGGCAATCTACAATAGCATGATATGGAGATAGCCAGTCCATGCCTAATATAATATCGAAGTCCAATATATTTAGGAGCAATAAATCAGCACGGGTCTCGAGACCCTCAATTACTATAATACATGACCGATGAACTCGACCAACCATAATAGAATCACCTACTGGTGTAGACACATGAATAGGAACACTCAGTGGATCATTAGGCTGAATCAAGTACGATGCAAAATAGGAAGACACGTACGAATATGTAGACCCAGGGTCAAATAATGCTGATGCCTTTCTATCACAAACCAAAATAATACCTGTAATGACGGCATCAGAAGACTCAGCCTCTGGTCTGGCGGGAAGTGCATAACATTGGGGTTGTGCCCCACCACCCTGAGTAGTATCTCTGGGACGATCAGCTGCTGGCTGGTCTCTACCTCTATCGGTCTGAGCTCCAACTCTATGACCTCTACCTCCATATCTATGTCCTCTACCTCCGCCTCTAGCTGGCTGGGCAGGCTGTGGGGGAACTGGGGCCTGAATCATGGCACGAGAACCATGCGGCTAAGATCTGTCAGAAGCTTGAGGGCAATACTTTGCAATGTGCCCAAGATCACCGCACGTAAAACAAGCCCTTGGCTGCTGAAAATAGCGAAGTGGTGGTGCACTGATAGGCTGCTGATAAGAGTACCGTGGCTGAGAATTACGATCACCAGAAGCATCATGAGAAACCTGAAGAGCTGACTGATAAGGCCTAGGAGGATGGCCTCTATCATGAGAATCTCTACCTCCAGACGAGGTACCACTGAATCTACCCGAATTACAAGATCTCTTATCTTATACATCTCTTGCTCCCTGTGACAGAGCCATCTCGATCCGGCGGGCTGCATTAGCCGCCTCCTGAAAAGTGAATTCGGTTCCTGCCCCCAAAGCCATCCGTAGTCGAATCGGCTGATTCAAGCCATCAATAAACCTTCTCACCTTTTCCGGATGTGTGGGAAGTATGATAATAGCATGACGAGCCAGGTCCACGAACCTAGTCTCGTACTGTGTGACAGACATAGAACCTTGATGAAGACGCTCAAATTGCCTGCGCAGAGCCTCCCGCTGAGTTGCTGGAAGGAACTTTTCCAAGAACAGTTTTGCAAATTGCCCCCAAGTCAAAGATGATGATCCCGCTGGCCTGGATAGACAATAATCCCTCCACCAAGTCTTGGCAGAACTAGATAATCGAAAAGTAGCAAAGTCCACACCATTAGTCTCCACAATGCCCATAGTACGGAGAACTTCGTGGCAGCTATATAGGAAATCCTGTGGATCCTCTGAAGGAGTGCCACTGAATGTGATAGTGAACAGCTTGGTAAACCTGTCCAATCTCCATAACGAGTCAGCGGACATAGCTCAACCATCATTAGACGGAATCACAATAACAAGCTGAGCTGCCTCAACTGGCTGAATCACAAAAACCTGAGCCTGGGGAATTACTAGTTCCGGAGTGCGCGTAGCAGGAGTCTGATTACCTCCTCCAGCCTGAGAAGTGGCTGGTGCTACTGGTAATAAACTTGCTCTGGTGATACTGTCCATAAAACCTGCTATCCGGACCAAAGCATCCTGAAGATCCGGTGAAAACATAACCTCGCCTGGGACCTGAGCTGGGCCTACTGGAGCTGCTGGGACTAGAACCTCCTCCTCGATATGAGCCTGAGCTCGGCCACTTGTGCTGTTGTTCGGGGCTGAGCTCTGCCCCTACCTTGGCCTCTAGGACGACCTCGACCTCTACCTCGGCACCTAGCGGGAGCTTCCGCTGCTAGGACCTCGGGCTGCTAGTCAGTAGATGAGGATGCACGTGTCCTTACCATCTGCGGAAGAACAGAGTAGAAGTTCAATTAACATTTGAAAGATCAAGTCGCACGACCGGAAAGAATAAAGGGAAAATTTTCCTAACTCTGTAGCCTCTGGAGGATAAATACAGACGTCTCCGTACCGATCCCTCAGACTCTACTAAGGTTGTTCGTGAGTTGTGAGACCTATGCAACCTAGTGCTCTAATACCAACTTGTCACGACCCGGATTTCCCTCCATCGGGAGTCATAATGGCGCCTACTAGTGGAAGCTAGGCAAGCCAAATATTACTTACATTTCATTAGTTACCAAACTCTTATTAAGACTTTAAAATTAAAAACATATAACTTACAGCGGAATAATTAAACTTAGCGGAAGACTTAGTCAATCTTATCAAATATGATAAAGAAACCCAAACATGATACACTACCCAAGACTGCTGTCACAATACTCACGAACTTCTAAGAATAATACACACAATTGTCTAATAGAAATATTAGTTGTTTATATCGAATACGTGAGATAACAGAATGAAATATATAGATAGAAGAGGCAACGGGTCCTGCGGACGCCTGCAAGGCTACCTCATAGTCTCAGTAGTCGGAATATCCACAATCGCTACTGTCGCTGCTGCTGTCTGTAACCTGTATCTGCGCAAAAAGAGCGTAGAGTGTAGTATCAGCACAACCGACCCCATGTGCTGGTAAGTTTCTGGCCTATCCTAGTGAAATAGTGACGAGACTTAGGCCAGTCATCCACATAAACCTATACAATTGCGATATATATACATGTACAAAACATTTATAAGGAAAGACTCTGCTCTGAAATAACAGTCAATAACTCAAAATATCCAGAGTAATCTAGTCAACATAAAAAATCTTACTTTCATGTCTCAATTCCTTTTTCATTTCATATCTCGTGGTAGGCGTATCACCCTCTCCCAACTGTAACACTAAATTATATCGTGTGATAGTCGTACCACCCGCTCCCAATTGTATCAATAAGTTATATCTTGTGGTAGGCGTACCACCCGATCCCAATTGTATCAATAAATTATACCTTGTGGTAGGCGTACCACCCGCTCCCAAATATATTAATAGGCTACCGGCAACTATGGCAAATGCCAAGATTTTAAATCACTTTTTGGTCGGCGTGCCACACGATCCCATTTCTTATCATATAAGTGGTCGGTGCGCCACATGATCCCAATTCATAAATATATATATATATATATATATATATATATATATATATATATATATAACCGGCATTTAACCAATAATTTCTGCATCAACAATATTTATAATTACCGGTTTTGAACCAATAATTGCTAATAATTCAACAATTTATCTCTGTTACCGGTGTGACACCAATAACTCTTAATCAACAATTCATGCACAACTAAATTCCTATTCCTTCAAATTAGGATAGAACAAACACTTATCTCGAAAGTTTACGAACGATTCAATCCGTGGCAATGCCTTTTCCTTTCAAATTTGGCTCCAATCCAATCGTATCTATACACAATTGATTTAATATCATCAATTCTACTTAACAAACTAGTTCATATTGTTAAATATGATTTTTACAACATTCTGCCCGGAATAGTAAAAATCGACCCCGAGCCCACATAATCGAAACTCAAGTTTCGAACCAAAATAAGTTCACCCAATCATCCATGAGTTCAAATATACAATTTGTTCTTAAGTTCGACTCCAAAACGAAGTCTAGATCGCAAATTCTTTGAAAACCCTTACTATACTCAATTCTCTAGTTTTTCTACCCATTTACACCTATTTAGGCTTAGGAATTCAAATAATATTGATGGAAAATGAAGAAAAGGAGTTAAGAATCACTTACCCAAGAAGTTTGATGAAGAATCGCTCAAAAATCGTCCAAGGAGCTGTGGAGAAGAGAATTTAACAGAAATGGGATTTTTATCCCATTTTTGTTCTGTTTTGGGATTAAATTCACCGGGCAACGATTTTGTTCTACGCGATCGCGTGAACAGGGTCGCGATCGCGGAAGGAAAACGTTCAACACTACGCGATCGCGTGGTCAGTGCTGCGATCACGTAGAAGAATTTCGCTGGGGTGGCTTGTTTGTACAATGCGATCGCGTGAATAGGGTCGCGATCGCATTGAAGGAGAACAGAAAGCTACGCGATCGCGTGCAGACGGCTGCGATCGTGTTGAAGAAGAACAGGAAGCTACGCGATCGCGTTGAGTAATTTGACTAGGCAGTGCAATCGCGTGTACAAGGCCGCGATCGCGTAGAGTAAAATGTCTGTGTAAAAATTACAGAAAATCTGCCAGTTTCCTAAGTCCAAAAACACCCCGAACCACCTCCGAAACACTCCCGAGCCCTCGGGGCTCCAAACCAAATATGCACACTAACTCAAAAACATCATAGGAACTTGCTCGCGTGATCAAACCGCTAAAATAACATCAAAATCAATGAATTGAGCCTTAAAACTCAAGAATTCTTTCAACTTTCATAATTTTCAAAAGTTCCAATTTAAGGTCGAAATACGTCAAACGACGTTCATTTTCAACCAAACTTTATAGGAAGCGCTTAACCAACATATATGACCTGTACCGGGCGTCGGAACCAAAATACGAGCCCGATACCAGTACTTTTTAATCAAAATTTAGTTTCATTTTCCTTAAAAATTTTCAGAAAACAATTTAACACAAAAATTCTTTTACCCGGGTTCTAGACCTCGGATTTTAATTCTGGGCATACGCCCAAGTTCCATATTTTTCTACGGATTTTCTGAGACCGTGAAATCATGGATCCGGGTCCGTTTACCAAAAATGTTGACCAAAGTCAACCATATCAATATTAATATCAAAATTCTTCAAAATTGTCACATATTTCAACATAAAAATTTTCCAGCTTTGTGCCCGAACTGTGCACGCAAATCGGGGCAACTATAAATGAGGTTTTCAAGACCTTAGAAACTCGAAATGATTTAATAAAACAAGTGATGACCCTTTGGGTCGTCATAGTACCGATCCACGAGACTCTACAAATCGGCTCATGACTCGCGAGACCTGTTAACCTAGGCTTTGATACCAACTTGTCACGACCCCAAACCTCGATCGTGATGGCGCCCAACACATTGCTAGGCAAGCCCGACCACCTTATCCAATTACCAGCCAAGTATAATTAATACTGATTAATCGGCGTGATTAGCCTGTTTTCATAACAAATCAAGAAGTGTAGAAATGAAATACAAGAACACAGTCCCAACCAAATCGTGGTGTCACAAGTCTGAGCCTCTACAAATGATATCTACTACACAATCAAGTCTAAGCAGAATGGACACAACAAAATGATAAAAAGGAAGAGGTCAGGTACTGCGGACGTCGGCAATTACCTCAAAGTCTCCACGGAATGGGGATAATAAAGCAGTTGCGATAGCTCAACTGCCCTCCTGAACCTGTATATCCGCACAAAAAGTGCAGGGGAGTGGGGTGAGTATATTTCAACTCAGTGAGTAACAATAATAAATAATAACTGAAAATAAGAACTCCTGTACTATCACTAAACAGTTCTAAGGCAACCCCCACAGGTTAGTCATCACTATAATGAGTACTCTGATCACTAGTCCACATCTATCTCATCTAGGTCCCATACTGACCACATCCTCGCTCGTACCACTACGGTATACAGCCATCTCAATATATGGAGACATATACATCTGTCTATAACATATAAATATTTCAGTATATATATGAATATGAATAAGTATAATGCTGCGGCGCGCAGCATGTATAAGTACTTAAGTATGTATAAGGATATGAATAAGTATAATGTTGCGGCATGCAACTCGCTCCAATACATATACCGGCGCGCAGCCCGCTCCATTTAACGTTGACGGCGCTCACTGGGGGTGTATACAGACTTTGGAGGGGCTCCTAGGCCCAAGCGCTATGATGCTGCGGCGTGCAGCCCGATCCACACATATATTGCTGCGGCGTGCAGTCCGATCCAATATATATACATATACATATATAACTATACTGCTGCGGCGTGCAGCCCGATCCCATAATATACACCAGTGCTCACCGTGAATGTGTGCGGACTCGGACTCCGAAAGGGCTCCTACAGCCCAAGCGCAATAATACTGTGACGTGCAGTCCGATCCCACATATATTGCTGCGGTGTGCAGCCCGATCTAATATATATACTGCTGCGGCGTGTAGCTCGATCCAACATGGGTATATACATATATAATACCTCATAATGGGTCCTCGACCCTATTCCAGTCAATATATACTTGGCCTCTCAGGCCCAATATAATATATCACGGTGGGTCCTTGACCCTGTCTCAGTCAATATAGACTTGGCCTTTCAGGCCCAATATAACATCTCATAGTGGGTCCTTGACCCTATCTCATCTCAATCGGTATAGACTTGGCCTTTCAGGCCCACTCAACTAGAACAGGGAATTCCACCCTAGATAATCTCTCTCAATGTACACATCTAGTACGGGCTCATATTATGCTATACGGCTAGAGCTACGGCTGAGTGTATGTTTCCAACACGATATAAGGGTCACCTAGCTCTATAGGTTCCCTAATACTCTACAGATCAGCACAAGGCCCCAAACATGGCTATCAGCCCAATTGCACAGTTATAAACTTATTATCAGTCATAACACACACAATATTCTATTAGCCGGGAAGGACCAAGTCCGAACCCTTAATCATAATGTCACTACACCTGTCAGAGAACGCGTGTCTCATCTCAATATAGCACTGTGAAGTGCTAGTACGGGGTTTCAAACCCTCAGTACATTGTTTACTACTACCACTCACCTCGAACCGGTAGAAGCCTCGGTCCACCTTGCGCTTGCCTCGCAAATCAATCTCCTCGGTTGCCAAATCTGCTCAAAATCAATGATAATACATCAATATATGCTAAATTCACGTAACCCATTCGAAATAACCCAAATTGCATCAAAACCCACAAAGTTGTCAAAACCCGACTTTTGGAGCGCTTCTCGAAAAATTTTAAAAGTCACATATTCGGAACCCTCGTCTCAATACGAGTCTATGCATATAAAATTTACCAAATTCGGACTCCATTTGCCCGCTCAAATCGGTATTTTACCAAAGCCCTGGCCTAGGCTAAATTTCCCCACAATTTGATCCAATTTCAGTGAAATAAAGAAGGATTCTAAGATAAAAACATATATTTTAACCATAAAACTTACCTCCAATGATAACCCGGTGAAATCCCAGCAATTTCCCTTCACTTTTGCTCTCCAAGACTCAACAATGGAGGTTTTCAATTAATGAGTCGCAGATGAAATGCCAATTAAAAACCTTCTGTCCAGATTTTTTAACAAAATACAGTTCACCCGTGTTACTGTTCACCCGCGTTACTGTTCACAAGCTACTGTTCACGGGGGTACTGTTCACAATGTACTATTCACGGGGTACTATTCACTGGTACTGTTCATTGCAGCAGCTTTTTATCTAAATTGCAGCACAGTCATTTTTTACTAAAATGGCTCTAAACCATCATACGAACTCCAAATTAGACGATTCTTTTTCCTATGGCTCCGTAATTTTGATACGGATCTAATAGTTTAAACAAAACTGAATTTGGAGCTCATTTGCTTAGTTCAATACCAATTTCGCGCGTTAAACAATTAACTCACATATCGCGTCAAAAACCCAATCGCGACTTGATGAAATTAAACCAAAATTTCCAGATCAGTCCTATAATTCTTGATTTAAATTCTCGAAGTCTCGAAGTTAAATTTGAATCTCTAGAACTAAAAATAGACCTTTGGATCATTACATTTACGCTCAAAACTACAAAAATCTTCCAAAAATGACCCGTTGGACATCCGAAACACACCCGAGACCCCCGAGACCTCAACCAAATATACAGACATGATCTATTACCTCATTCCAACTTGTTGGAATCATAAAATCACTATCGTTAACATCAAAATCGTCCGTTTTCAGCAAATTCAAGCTTAAGTTTAACTATAACTTTCAAAATTCTTATTCGATCAAAACCCGACCAAACGACGTCCGAATGACATGAAATTTTGCAGACATATCCAAATTCACCTAACGGAGCTACTGCAACTATTGGAATTCAATTCCGACTCCCGGATCAAAATCTCACCTACAGTTCGGATTTCGCCAAAATTCAACCTTAGCCAATTCAAGCCTATTTCTACATCGGACCTCCGAATTCCATTCTGATCACTCTCCTAAGCCACAAATGACCTCCCGGAGCTGACCAAATCATTAGAATTTGGTTCCAAGCTCTCTAACTCACAAGTCAACATCCGGTTGACTTTTCACAACTATTCGTTCTTCTAAGAGACTATTTGTCTCAATTTCAACCAAACTTAATCCGAATTGACTCAAACTCACCAAACATACATATTGAAACATGAACAAGCATATAACAGGGAAAACGGGGTGATAACTCGCATGATGACGGGCTGGGTCATCACATTAACAAAGGAAACAAGAAGAGGGGATCCTTGATTTTCTTACTCTTTGTAATCTACATATTTAAATTCTGTCCTTTTTGTTCGTGTCTTGTTTCAACCAAGCTTAAAAGTTCTAGGATTTGGTTCTTTCTTCTTTTTATTTGTTCCCAATAAAAATAAAAATATAAATCTGAATTTTACTACTGAGAACTTCATACAAGTTGGGTTTAACTATAAATCAACAAAGTATTTTGTTCAAATTTTATTTCAAAAAAAAAGGCATGGTGTGTCTGAGAACAATTGAGGAAAACGCCAAATTGGGCAGATACACATTTTCTTTAATCTATTACAAGATGTCTCAAACAGGTAGCTACAATGGAAGGAAGAAGGCTATGACTCAACAACTTGAAAAGTCGAACTTACAGTATATCGAATGGAAGGAAGACAATGGTAATGTTATTTTTCAAACAAGAGTTAAAGTGATGTCTGATGTTATACCCTTAGAATTGACAAAGCGTTTGGCTATAACTTAATTAGCACTTATATGATTGAAAAATTGAACTTGTCTTGTGTTGAATATTTTTAACCCTACATGTTGAAAGGAGTAAAGGTAAATAAAATAGTGTTGTTGTCATTCTCTATTGGAAGGTATGAGGATGTGATTTGGTGTGATATCATTCCCATGAATAATTTTCATATCTTGTTGGGAAGGCCGTGGTATATCTATAGAAGCGCTTCGTATAGTATCCAAAAAAATAGATACTTTTTGAGTTTAAAGGAAAGAAATGCATTCTTGGTCCTTTGAATCCCTCACAAATTTGTGAAGATAAAAAGATTATTAAAGAGAATATGAAAAATACGAGAGAGAAAAGAATGAGAGCCGTAAGGGAGTTTATGTTGACATTCCAAGAGAGGATAAAGGAGAGGTTGTCTTAAGTGAAAATATTGGGATGTCTAGTGAATAAAAGAGTGATCTTGATAAGAAAGAAAAAAGAGAAGGCAATGAGATAAACATAGTCTATGAGGTAGAGAGAGAAAAACATAAGGCATTGAGTGTAGGAAAATAACTCTTTAGTGAGAGAAAAGACGCTAAGGGCGAGGAAAACATTAGTCTTGTGATAAAAGCCAAAGAACGAAGCAAGAAAAAAATTTCTTTACTTCCTAACCCATTAACTCTTTTCTATTTTAGTTTTTTTTTGATTTTGTGCAGCCGCGTGTTAAAATACCTTTTGAAAGGGTAGTGAGGTGCAAGATATGGTGGCAAAAGATCCAATTGGATTGCTACATGAATTCGGCAATATCAATTTTTGTTGTATCGTGGAAGATAAAAGCTTGGTTAAAGTCTTTGTTATTGAAACTTTCAACTATTTTGATTCTTATTTACAAGGTTATGACACAGAGTTTCCTAAAAGCATTACTAAGTTAGAGCCATTGCATAAAGGAATACAAGGTAATGATGTTCCATTGGTAAATAAGTCCAAGTATGGTTTGTATAATTGGTTTATTTGCATTCTTGGTCTTTCTAGAACACCTAAAGTATTTTTGGAGGTAATAAATTATACTTTTATATCATATGTTGGTGACTTTATAACTTTTGTGGATGATGATAGTTTGATGCATATCAAGTCATTAACTGTAATATCTAAGTTAAAGTGAAAGAGTAATTTTCTTCTTTTTGAAATTATGTATGACATAGATGATCGTGTAATCCAACTTTATGAAAAATGGAATGAAATTTATGAGAAGAGGTTTGCGAATGAGTTAAATATTTCGTCTTCTCTTATTCAAGTGGTGAATGAGTTTTCATGTGATAAATTGCTAGAATGTGATTTTTGTGGTATGATGGGGAGTCTTTCTTCAAGTCATGTTTATTGTGAGCTTGTAAAGGTATTTGTTATTAGTAAAGAGGATAAGCATGATGATTGTAACATTTGTGATCAAGTACTCTTTCAAGTAGAGGAATCCATGAGATTTGTAATTGTAGATAGTTGCCTATACCATGAAAGTGTTTTCTTTGATATATGTGGTAGAGATACTTACATTAAATGGATGTGTGGTCAATCTTTTGTAATTTCTTTGTCATGTATACTTATGGACGACCTTAACGACAAGATCGAATTGCAAGTTCCATTGCATGGTGCGTCTAAGAGAGGTTCTTATTATATTAATTTAGGTAGGCATAAATTTTATTGGGATGATGATGTCCATATGTTTTATAAGGGAGTATTTACACCTTTTAGGATTGATTGGATTACATGGACTCATGGTTACTATCTTGTTTTATTCCTATTATTTTTTCAGATTAGTAGATGCCATTTGCTAGTGCTTGTTTTATTTTTCTTGCGAGGTTGAAATTCGAGGATGAATTTTTTTCAAGAAGAGGGGAATGATAACATCCTAGGAAGCTCAACTTTATTCAAGTACAAGGATGGAGTGTTGCAATCTGAAATAGGGCATTTAACAAGATGTCAAGCTAAAGAATTTAAAAACGCAATCATTGGACTTCAAGAGCAAATAAAGAAGCCTTTAATTGTCGAGAAAGTGCTCAAACCCAAAGGAGAAGTATTGTCTAAGTTTTCCAATTGTTTTTATGGTCCAAATTTATGTCCAAGAGGAGGAAGATTGGTTCACCCAAATCAGCCCTTGAAGTCGACCAAAATGGCTCAAAGTGAGTTTAAAAGAAGTCCAAAAGGAGGTATTACAAAAGGAGCCCAATTGGAGTCCAAACAAATGGCCCAAACTAGTTGTTTTAAGGTCCAAATCTGCCCCAAAGGGTCTTGGCCGCCCCTTACCTAATTTTATGACTTTCTTACTGTTTAGCAACCACCCTACCTAATTGTAATGAATTTGTTTGCCATAACAACCATCCTACCTAATTGTAATGATTTTTTTTCCATAACAACCACCCCACCTAGTTTTAAAAGGAATTTTTATGCCTTTGCACTCCTATAAATAGGGGGTTCTTCTCATTCATAAGATACTACATTATTGATTAAGTATATCATACTTGAAAGTTCTTTTGAACCTTTGTTACTTGTGCTTTGAGATTTATCTTTCAACCTTTACTAGTTCATAGTTCAAGGTAGTAAGATTTCTCTTTTATGATATCTTTGATTCTTTTGTGGTATTCTTAGCAGGCGATTAATACTAGTATTAATTGTTGTCTCAAGTTACTCATAAAGTGGTCAAGATCCGAATCTATTATTTTCATTTACTTTTTAAGTAAAGGCGTTTGATTTCTTTCATAAATCAAGACGTTGTAACTTCGATCTTGTCAAAGATATAGAACTTGAGTTCTTGAAAGTTCTCGAAATTCTTTCCTTGAATATTTCCCATATCCTTTATTTTCGTCTCTTTAATTCTAGTTGTTCAATTCCTGTTGTTATTGCTTCCGCATTTACTTATCAAATTCTTACTCTAGTTTGAATTCTCGACCTAGTTATTATCACACGTGATTGCGAAGGCAAATTCTTCTGCAACAGCTGAGGGTCAAATTCTGCAACATCTCATCATGGAAACGGGTCTGATTGACCACCCGAAACTCACCCGAGGCCCTCAGGACCCTAACCCACAGCACCAATACATCCTACAACATCATGCAAACTTGTTCCAATCATCAAAACATGTCAAATAACACTGAAACCATCAAATTACATCGGATTCAAGCCTAAGTTCTTCTAAAACTTAAAAACCCAACCAAACGACGTCCGAATGACCTGAAATTTTGCACACACATCAAAAATCACATAACGAAGCTACATCCACTCTTGGAATTCCATTCCGACCCTCGGATCAAAAGCTCACCCATCAACTGGAATTTGCCAAAATACTAACTTCGCCAATTCAAGCCTAATTCTACACCAAACCTCAAAAAATCAATTTCGATCACACTCATAAGTGACAAATCATCCCCGAAGCTAACCGAATCACGAGAAATAACATCCGAGTCCTATAACTCATAAGTGAACGTCTGATTGACATTTCCAACTTAAGCCTTCCTTAAAGAGACTAACTGCCTCATTTCTACCAAAACCAATCTGAATTAACTATAATACACCACATACTGATAACGAAACATGAAGAAGTATAAAATGGGGAAAGGGAGCGGCTACTCATGAGACGACGGGTCGGGTCATCACATAGCCTATTTTAATATTTAATTGTGTTATAAATACAAAATTGATTCCAAATTTTAAGTTACTATTTATATATTATTCATTAATTTTGTACCTTTAATTTGTCTCCAGAAATCTAGTGCACATCAGAGAACCAACAATAGTGTAATGTGCAAGGTCCAAGAACAAATGCTTCTTTTGACACCAATTGGGGAGTGTTCACACAGAACAAATGCTTCTTTTGACACCAAGATTATGAATTCCGCTACCGGACGTTAGAGTTATGGCGCTTGTTAGTGACGGCAGTACTATTCACAACAATCCTAGAGAGAAGATTTTTTTATAGTAACTTTAGAACAAAGTTCAGATTTTGAGCAATTGAGAAAGGATTTAAGGATAAAACCAATTGGGGAGTGTGCACAAAGAGCAGATGCTTCTTTTGACATCAAGATTATAAAATTGCATCGCCAGACGTTGGACTTATGGCAATTGAATAGTGATGGGAGATACTATTCACAATAGTATTAGAGAGAAGATTTTTTTTACAGTGGTTTTCAAACCAAATTTAATATTTTGAGAAATTGGGAAAATATTTGAGGATAAAACCAACTGGGGAGTCTGCACAAAGAGCAGATGGTTCTTTGACACCAAGATAGTGAAATTCCGTCGCCGAACGCTAGAGTTATGGCGCTTGAATTGTGATAGCAGTACTATTTTGAGAGAGTTTTTTTTTAAAATTTTTTTCATTTTTTACAATAATTTTCAAACTAAATTGCAGATTTTCCGCAATTGGTAATGGATTTGAGGATAAAACCAATTGGGGAGTGTGCGCAAAGAGTAGATGCTTGTTTTGATACCAAGATTATGAAATTCCGCCATCGGATGCCGAATTTATGGTGCTTGAACAGTGACGGTGGTAGTATTCACAATAGTCCTAGGGAGAATGTTTTTTTATTTTATTTTTTTAAAAGTAATTTTTGAATCGAATTTCAAATTTTGAGCAATTGGGAAAAGATTTAAGGATAAAATCAATTGGAGAGTATGCGCAAAGAGCATATGCTTCTTTTGAAATCAAGATTGTGAAATTTTGCCGCCAAACCCCAGATTTATGGTGCTTGAATAGTGATGGCGGTACTATTCATAGCATTCCTAGAGAGAAGGTTATTTTTTTAAAAGTAATATTTGAACCAAATTTTAGATTTTTAGCAATTGGGAATGAATTTGAGGATAAAACCAATTGTGGAGTGTGCACAAAGAGTAGATTCTTCTTTTGACACCAAGATTGTGAAATTCCGCTGTCGGATGCGGGACTTATGACAATTGAATAGTGACAGCGATACTATACATAGCAGTGCTAGAGAGAAAGTTTTTTAATACTAATTTTCGAACCAAATTTCATATTTAGAGCAATTGAAAAATGATTTGAGGATAAAACCAACTGGGGAGTATGCACAAAGAGCAGATGCTTCTTTTGACACCAAGATTGTGAAATTGTGCCAGCGGACGCAGGAGTTATGGCACTTGAATAGTCACAGAGGTATTATTCACAACTCTCCTAGAGAGAAAGTATTTTTTACAGTAATTTTTGAACCACATTTAAGATTTTGAGAAATTGGGAAAGGATTTGATGATAAAACCAATTGGGGACTGTGCCCAAAGAGCAGATGCTTCTTTTGAAACCAATATTGTGAAATTTCATCGCCGGACATCGGAGTTATGGCGCTTGAATAGTGACAGCCATACTACTCACAACAGTCGTAAAGAGAATGTTTTTTACAGTAATTTTGTCACGCCCCAAATCGAGGGACATGATCGGCGCCTGACCGGGTAGCCCGAGTCAAGCGGACCTGGGTGCATTTCATTCCCACGTGTTACCCCTGTGTTGATTGTTTCTCATTAACAAAATACCTTACCAATTATAACGGATTTCACAATATACAAACATAACCATGCGAGTGATTCATTAACAAGTTTACAGTTTTTACAACACCCAACATAATATATACATGAGCCGGGAATCCCACAATTTACATGTCTACGGAACCTATAGGATACAGAGGACGATACAATACTTGCCGGTAATAAGGCTCCGGCTATACCTTACATAAAATCAAAATAAAGTCTAATCAAGAGTGGCATGAGCCACGCAGTGCCTCGAAAGGAAAGGGGCTTACCAAAACGGGCAGTGGAAGATGAAGGATTCTACTGTCTATGAGCTGAAGTACATGCTACTGATTCACCTACAATCATAATACGAATGTAGCGTCCTCGGCAAAAAGGACGTCAGTACACTGGAATTGTACTGGTTTGTATGGGAAAATTTGTCCCAAGTAAACTCAAGCCATTAACAAGAAATCACGATGATAATACAACCAATGAATTACATCAAGAATCAATTAAGCCAGCCAACCATGTTTTCCACATTTTTCCTCATTTCAGATAATTCTCAACACAAAGCACGTTTAAGATCAACAAGTAGAACAATCACAAATCAATCACGTAAAACACAAGTAGTCAAACAAAGGGGCAATCAGTGCCGCACAGGTTGCAAAGTCTCCTGCTGTCTCCTTTCACAATTTCACATCATTTATTTTTATATAAACTTTCAATAGCGATTTCGATCGCTTTCCATCCTTATTACCTCGTCCACCCTTATTACCACGGCCACCCTTATCACCCCAAGCGACACCTTAGTATGTGCAACAATTTTCCACAATTCAAGTGATTCATCTCTTTCCACAATAAACCATATATGCCACCACAACAATTGTTCTCAGTTCTTTACCAATTCCAATTCCCTTGTCATCTTTCAATTCATATTTCATACCATACCACATGTAGTTCAATCATCAATTGAATACCCAACAATGACATCAAAGAATCACATACAATTTCTCAAATTAACACATGCCAAACAATTTCACACATATGGGCGATTTTACAAGAATCAAAATTAGCCATACATACCTCGATTGAGCTTTCCTTAAGTTACTACAACACTCCAAAATCTTTAGCATTTCCAATCTACTATGAGACATAACAAAATGAAACACATATTAGAAAGATATTCATGAAACTAGTTCATTTGAACATTTTATCAAACACTAGTTGAGCATCTTGATTTCGAATCCCCTTTTTAATCCCTAACCCAATCTTTACTTATTTAAGTTAAACAATCTTCCCATAAACCTAAGTTGTACATGCATGTATATACAATACTAATAAACCCAAGAATCATACCTCAATAACTCATCTTATACACCAAACTCGAAATTAAACCCTAGGGTATAAAATCTTACCTCTTAGATGAAGAACTTGCTATTGGGTTCTTGATTCGTGAAGATTGATGCAAGATTTGGATGATTTAAATGTTGGGTTCCACCTTCTCTCTCAAAAATGCTCTCACCACTCTCTAAAATCAGTAAGAAATGACCCCAAAATGAACCCCAAAGCCTATATATTAAAATGGGGTCAGGTTATAAAAATAGAAGAATTAACTGGGCGTCTCTGGTTCAATTTGCGACAGAAATGCGACCGCAATGTGAAAAATGCGACAGGAATGCGGTCGCACATTTGGCACAAGACAGCATTTTCCAGCCTTTGGTAATTTGATCATAACTTTGTGTTGTAATGTCTACATGACAAACGGTTTGAAGAGTTGGAAACTAGACTCAATGGGCTTTCATTTGATTTGCTATTCACCACATAAAACCTTATACATAATTATATATGATCCTTTGAAGTGGAGCCATGTGCGAATCCATTTGGAATTTTGGCCTATTTCGAAAAGTTTCCCATTTGGCGTACACCTAGGCTTCCATTTGGACCTCACATAACTTACCATAAGACTTATACTCATATTTACCAAGTCTAATTGAAAACCACCATATTAATAGTATATAAAAATATTATAATAACCCTGTGTGACACTACGAAATCTTAAATTACTTAGCGAAATATTCTGGGGCCTTACATTCTCCCCCCTTAGGATCATTCATCCTCGAATGAGGAGTATAGTCTTCCCCAAACACTTTAACATCAAACATCTCTTTTCTAACCTACCTCCAGTCTCTAAATTTTCACTAACTCCTAAACTTTTCAGAAATTTCGGTAGAGTTTCCTTTGTAACTAGGCCTTTCCTCATCCAGAGAATCACCAAATTCATCTCAACAACACATCCACAATCCGAATCCCAATATTACAAGCACTACATTATCATAAGGATACTAGAACATGGACTGCACAATTTAGATCAAAACACCTATATGGTACATTCCAAGTCAAAACTAACTGGTATTCAATCAAACGAAAGTACTTTCCTTCCACGACACATTTATCCTTCCACACGACATTATTGACTTACAAGCATTGTCATGACACCTTCTCAGAAGTAATATCAACTCCCAAAAATACATAACAAGGATGACAGATAAACATCTTGCATGAGATAACTATCCATTGACTTTACCTTTTGATAACTTCCACTGTACAATTCACACTTCACTGGATAATTGCAATTCACGATAACAACAATAACCCACAATTCCATAACTTGGCATCATACCATCAAGGATGTCAGTGCATACTAAACAAACAATCATGTGTTCATAATAGTCCTTACCAGCCATTAATGTAATCGCAAAGGTGTTCATCAACAAGAATATAATTTCATTTCAATCAACAGTCTATATGAAGTCAAGCTGTCACGACCCCAAACCCCGGTCGTGATGGCGCCCAACACATTGTTAGGCAAGCCCGACCGTCTTATCCAATTAAACCAGCCAAGTATAATTAATACTGATTAATCGGCGTGATTAGCCTGTTTTCATAACAAATCAAGAAGTGTAGAAATGAAATACAAGAACACAGTCCCAACCAAATCGTGGTGTCACAAGTCTGAGCCTCTACAAATGAGATCTACTACACAATCAAGTCTAACCAGAATGGAGACAACAAAATGATAAAAAGAAAGAGGTCAGGTACTGCGGACGTCGGCAGCTACCTCGAAGTCTCCACAGAATGGGGATAATAAAGCAGTTGCGATAGCTCAACCGCCCTCCTGAACCTGTATATCTGCACAAAAAGTGCAGGGGAGTGGGGTGAGTATATTTCAACTCAGTGAGTAACAATAATAAACAATAACTGAAAATAAGAACTCCTGTACTATCACTAAACAGTTCTAAGGCAACCCCCACAGGTTAGTCATCACTATAATGAGTACCCCGATCTCCAGTCCACATCTATCTCATCTAGGTCCCACACTGACCACATCCTCGCTCGTACTACTACGGTATACAACCATCACAATATATTGAGACATATACATCTGTCTATAACATATAAATATTTTAGTATATATATGAATATGAATAAGTATAATGCTGCGGCGCGCAGCCCGCTCCAATACATATACCGCTGCGGCGTGCAGCCCGCTCCAATACATATACCGCTGCGGCACGCAGCCCGCTCCATTTAACGTCGACGACGCTCACTGGGGGTGTATACAGACTTCGGAGGGGCTCCCTAGGCCCAAGCACACAAATATTACTGCGGCGTGCAGTCCGATCCAATATATATATGTATATATCTCTATACTGCTGCGGCGTGCAGCCCGATCCCATAATATACACCAGTGCTCACTGAGAATGTGTGCAGACTCAGACTCCGAAGGGGCTCCTACAGCCCAAGCGCAATAATACTGCGGCGTGCGGTCCGTCCCACATGTATATTACATGTATATTACTGCGGCGTGCAGTCCGATCCAATATATATACTGTTGCGGCGTGCAACCCGATCCAATATAGGTATATATATATATAATACCTCATAATGGGTCCTCGACCCTATTCCAGTCAGTATATACTTGGCCTCTCAGGCCCAATACAATATATCACAGTGGGTCCTTGACCCTGTCTCAGTCAATATAGACTTGGCCTTTCAGGCCCAATATAACATCTCATAGTGGGTCCTTGACCCTATCTCATCTCAATCGGTATAGACTTGGCCTTTCAGGCCCACTCAGCTAGAACAAGGAATTCCACCTTAGATAATCTCTCTCAATGTACACATCTAGTACGGGCTCATATTATGCTATACAGCTAGAGCTATGGCTGAGTGTATATTTCCAACACGATATAAAGGTCACCTAGCTCTATAGGTTCCCTAATGCTCTACAGATCAGCACAAGGCCCCAAACATGGCTTTTAGCCCTATTGTACAGTTATAATCTCAAAACGGTCATCCATACACATATTTAGGTCTGAAATCAAGCAATCAATCACACGCGGTGATACATTTAGTATATGCTATCAAATCCTGAATGGACACAACCGATGTGCTATTCCCCGAGCGATACCCAATACGGACTATTCCTCAGAAGAGATGAAGTATTGTGTACAAGGTACATATAGGAAGCTATATTTCCCACATCACGCTGTTGCGGCGCGCAACCCGTTCCAATAGCATACCTGTGGCGGCGTGCCACCCGATCTAGATACCATATATGTGGCGGCGTGCCACCCGATCCAGATACTATACATGTGGCGGCGTGCCACTCGATCCACGCATAAATCTAGAAAAAGGGAATGCACATCGACTCAAGTTGCTCATTACAACAAACATGTATATATAGCCTCGAGCTCGGTCACATGAAACTCATCCGACAAAGTTCCTCAATACCGGAACTGAATCAATGGTAGATACCTCTACACTGACATCCGCCACGAAGGCCCAACTGGCAAAGCAATACCTACCAACCGTCCACTGGCTCTAGGGTACATCCACCCTGCTGGAGCATGATCTGATGTGCTCTACCATGCAGTTTGTGACATGTTTCTGACATAGTCCATATCACATTAGTCTGGACAACCTAGCTTATGACAACCAGTCAGCAATCGTATATCATTATTCAAATTCATCATATCAAGTAACCAGATAGCCACTAGAGCTTCCAATTTCCGATAACCACTACACTGTGCCGATACACACAATATACCACCGCTGCGTAGGCGGGTTACGAGAACTTCTAGTCTCCAACACATACATAACACAGGGATCACTATGCCTGATTCGGTACTTCACCGTACGATTACATAACGCACCTCAAGCGTCCATTCATACCACGAAAGCCATTCATAAATTTCACTATGTCATCAACGACTCAATTATTACAGTCGATCCAACGGGAGTATACCACCATACCGCTAGATAATATCAGTTTATTTTACATGGCCCCTTTTTGACCATAGACTCTGCCGAAATACTAGTATAGCAGTACCATTCTCCTAAATCATCAGGAAGATTGATTCTCAGATTATCTGCAGCTGCCACGCTGCTTGAGGATTTTAATGACTCCCCATATAATATGAATTGATCTCAAAACTTGAACATGTCGTTATCAACTTTCTATAACACATCGCATATACCATACCACACTAAGACAACAGGGAAAATTCATATCCCTTTCCCTACACCACAAATATCAGCGCACCCAACTAGTCAAGGACTTTCATGATCCCATATAGAGAAAACTCATTACACATTCCAAGATTTACATACCAACAGGAAATACACTCCTTTTCAAACCACGGTAAAACACATCACAAATCCTTTCTCCCAATTACATTGCATAAGTTAAATTGCCAGGACCGAGTCCTTATACCCATACCGAGTTACACAACTGCCAATACTCAAAAGCTTTATTGCACAATATCAGCGAGACTCATTACTTCAAACATATACCAGGAATTAATCGTATTCCTTATCATACCGTTTCGGTTTAATAACAAGTTGATCCATTTACCCAATTTCCTTTCTGATTCATCTTTAATTTAATACTAGTCTTTACTGCAGCACCACAATGCCTCAACCCATGTTACCACACAAGACTCGTACATAAGACCATACGGTCTAAGACCCATAGGCCACTGAATACTCTCTCAATTGTTTCCCAGAAATACCACATTCTACTATACTTTGTTTTGAAGAACTTCCTACAATTTGAATTTGTTATCATTACCTTTCAATACGGATACAAAGAATCTTATCATCCCCATAACATAACAAAAGTCTTGATTTCTTCTAACGAAACCATGGTCTTTAGCCACGTACACAATCTTAAGGCACCTGACTGTTGCAAGCGTAAATCTTGAACACCGCAAGGCTATTCTCGGGCGTCATTCACCATTAACCAGTTATAATTCAACTGCCTTATTAAACAGAACCACTCGGGCCTTACTAGAACTCTGACACCGCAGAACATGATTACATACGGATACAATTAACTATCTTTCTTTTCTATACATCAAACATTCTTTAGCAACCGCTCAAAACCTCCTAGTATTTTCTCACATCTACGAAGCACCATAACCTTCGTCAGAATTTTTTCCCAACATGCTTGGGGACAGAACCATCATAGCACACAATAGTGCAATCAGTTAGTCAATAACAACCTCCCCAACTTGGCTCGGAGCCATACATCAAAGCATTTTTAGCCACTCATAGCATTCTTACTCAATTGATGCTCCAATGTTACAGTGAGATTAAACTCGAGCTATTTACAAACTTTGGCGGAGACTCGAATCATCGGAAATCTTAACTCTTTTGCAATTCTCGTATTCATTCACACGCAACAGCTAAGCCCATTCCTTAGAGGCCACAACATCTTTTCTAAGTCCCAAATTTTTCAAAACTTTCGGCAGAGTTTCCTTTGTAAATTGGCCTATCCACCTGCCAGAGAATCACCAAACCATTCTAACAATACACCCACAACTCAACAAGACGTCACAATGTATTTCAACAACATAAATCTCAATACTACTCGAATTATATCATCAGCATTAGTACATGAACATGCACTGCACCTGCTCAAATCATAACACATATACCTTTCACCATGATACACCTAGTACAACCAATTTGGTTTTCCTGCGTCTGAACTCATACTACCACACTTAATGCACTTTACCTTTCCGCTAAGGAACATGAACATACTCACCATGCCCATAGCTAGGTCTATGTAATAGATATAAGGATTGAATACCTTGCAGCTCACCCGTTATCAAACTGCCATTTTCACGATTAAGATCAATACCGATCGCATGAATTTCATAATACCGGCTCGCGAAGTTAGCACCTCGATGCACAAGCCATAGACAAGGATCCGGCCTCAAGTCCTCCAGACAGGCCCAACATGAATTCACAAAGATTATATATCGTCCCTCGATTGGGGAATCACAAGCCGTCAAGGAAAATTTATCACTAAGCACTCGACTGCGCGTATCAATGTGCAGGAGAAATTTTAAGAATTACATCTCAAGCTGAATAAAACACGCACGATGAGAATTCCAAGAATTTGAAACTTTCCTAAAGGTTTGCAGCCTCCCGAGAATAAGTACAGGCGTCCCCGTACCGATCCACGAGACTCTACTAAACCGGCTCATGACTCGCGAGACCTGTTAACCTAGGCTCTGATACCAACTTGTCAAGGACTTTCATGATCCCATATAGAGAAAACTCATTACACATTCCAAGCTTTACATACCAACAGGAAATACACTCCTTTTCAAACCACGGTAAAACACATCACAAACCCTTTCTCCCAATTACATTGCATAAGTTAAATTGCCAGAACTGAGTCCTTATACCCATACCGAGTTACACAACTACCAATACTCAAAATCTTTATTGCACAATATCGGCGAGACTCATTACTTCAAACATATACCAGGAATTAATCGTATTCCTTATCATACCGTTTCGGTTTAATAACAAGTTGATCCATTTACCCAATTTCCTTTCTGATTCATCTTTAATTTAATACTAGTCTTTACTGCAGCACCACAATGCCTCAACCCATGTTACCACACAAGACTCGTACATAAGACCATACGGTCTAAGACCCATATGCCACTGAATACTCTCTCAATTGTTTAACAGAAATACCACATTCTACTATACTTTGTTTTGAAGAACTTCCTGCAATTTGAATTTGTTATCATTACCTTTCAATACGGATACAAAGAATCTCATCATCCCCATAACATAACAAAAGTCTTGATTTCTTCTAACGAAACCATGGTCTTTAGCCACGTACACAATCTTAAGGCACCTGATTGTTGCAAGCGTAAATCTTGAACACCGCAAGGCTATTCTCGGGCGTCATTCACCATTAACCAGTTATAATTCAACTGCCTTATTAAACAGAACCACTCGGGCCTTACTAGAACTCTGACACCGCAGAACATGATTACATACGGATACAATTAACTATCTTTCTTTTCTATACATCAAACATTCTTTAGCAACCGCTCAAAACCTCCTAGTATTTTCTCACATCTACGAAGCACCATAACCTTCGTCAGAATTTTTTCCCAACATGCTTGGGGACAGAACCATCATAGCACACAATAGTGCAATCAGTTAGTCAATAACAACCTTTAATTGTAACGACCCGGACCAACACTGTGCAGATATTGTCCGCTTTGGGCCTATCCCGCACGGATTTGTTCCTCCCCAGGCCTGTTACAGGAACCACTGGGGAAAAGGCCTCTACACAATTTGTTCCAACACCTTTACTTAACTAGCCCAGGACTCCCTCTCAATTCCGATGTGGGATATTTGGAGACCTACAGTGCCTGTTCCAGGAACCACTGCACCCCGCCCACCAACAAGGACTCAACGTCCTCGTTGAGGGTACCCAACGCATCGTACTTAGAGAGTCGGCTCTGATACCAATTGTAACGACCCGGCCCAATACTGCGTAGATATTGTCCGCTTTGGGCCTAGCCCGCACGGATTTGTTCCTCCCCAGGCCTGTTACAGGAACCACTGGGGAAAAGGCCTCTACACAATTTGGTCCAACACCTTTACTTAACTAGCCCAGGACTCCCTCTCAATTCCGATGTGGGATATTTGGAGACCTACAGTGCCTGTTCCAGGAACCACTGCACCCCGCCCACCAACAAGGACTCAACGTCCTCGTTGAGGGTACCCAACGCATCGTACTTAGAGAGTCGGCTTTGATACCAATTGTAACGACCCGGACCAACACTATGCAGATATTGTCCGCTTTGGGCCTAGCCCGCACGGATTTGTTCCTCCCCAGGCCTGTTACAGGAACCACTGGGGAAAAGGCCTCTACACAATTTGGTCCAACACCTTTACTTAACTAGCCCAGGACTCCCTCTCAATTCCGATGTGGGATATTTGGAGACCTACAGTGCCTGTTCCAGGAACCACTGCACCCCAGGGCGGGGTGCAGTGGTATATGTATTGGAGCGGGCTGCGCGCCGCAGCGGTATATGTATTGGAGCGGACTGCGCGCCGCATCATTATACTTATTCATATTCATATATATACTAAAATATTTATATGTTATAGACATATGTATATGTCTCCATATATTGTGATGGCTGTATACCGTAGTGGTACGAGCGAGGATGTGGTCAGGTGTGGGACCTAGATGAGATAGATGTGGACTGGAGATCGGGGTACTCATTATAGTGATGACTTACTTGTGAGGTTACCCTTAGAACTGTTTAGTGATAGTACAGGTGTTCTCACTTTCAGTTATTGTTTATTATTATTACTCACTGAGTTGAAATATACTCACACCACTCCCCTGGACTTTTTGTGCAGATATACAGGTTCGGGAGGGCAGTTGAGCTATCGCAATTGCTTTATTATCCCTATTTTGTGGAGACTTCGAGGTAGCTGCCGACGTCCGCAGTACCTGACCTCTTCCTTTTTGTCATTCTGTTGTCTCCATTCTGCTTAGACTTGATTGTGTAGCAGATCTCATTTGTAGAGGCTCAGACTTGTGACACCACGATTTGGTTGGGACTGTGTTCTTGTATTTCAGTTCTACACTTCTTGATTTGTTATGAAAACAGGCTAATCACGCCGATTAATCGGTATTAATTATACTTGGCTGGTTTAATTGGATAAGACGGTCGGGCTTGCCTAACAATGTGTTGGGCGCCATCACGACCGGGGTTTGGGGTCATGACAAGTTGGTATCAAAGCCGACTCTCTAAGTACGATGCGTTGGGTACCCTCAACGAGGACGTTGAGTCCTTGTTGGTGGGCGGGGTGCAGTGGTTCCTGGAACAGGCACTGTAGGTCTCCAAATATCCCACATCGGAATTGAGAGGGAGTCCTGGGCTAGTTAAGTAAAGGTGTTGGACCAAATTGTGTAGAGGCCTTTTCCCCAGTGGTTCCTGTAACAGGCCTGGGGAGGAACAAATCCGTGCGGGCTAGGCCCAAAGCGGACAATATCTGCACAGTGTTGGTCCGGGTCGTTACAATTGGTATCAAAGCCGACTCTCTAAGTACGATGCGTTGGGTACCCTCAACGAGGACGTTGAGTCCTTGTTGGTGTGCGGGGTGCAGTGGTTCCTGGAACAGGCACTGTAGGTCTCCAAATATCCCACATCGGAATTGAGAGGGAGTCCTGGGCTAGTTAAGTAAAGGTGTTGGACCAAATTGTGTAGAGGCCTTTTGTCCAGAATTTTTAACAAAATATTGTTCACCCGTGTTACTGTTCACAAGGTACTGTTCATGGGGTACTAGTCACGGGGTACTATTTACGGGGTATTATTCACGGGTACTGTTCATTGCAGCAGCTTTTTATCTAAATTGCAGCACAGTCATGTTTTACTAAAATGGCTCTAACTCCATCATACGAACTCGAAATTAGACGATTCATTTTCCTATGGCTCCGTAATTTTGATACGGATCTAGTAGTTCAAACAAAACTGAATTTTGAGCTCATTTGCTTAGTTCAATACCAATTTCGCTCGTTAAACAATTAACTCACATATCGCGTCAAAAACCCAATCGCGACTTGATGAAATTAAACCAAAATTTCCAGATCAGTCCTATAATTCATGATTTAAATTCTCGAAGTCTCGAAGTTAAATTTGGATCTCTAGAACTAAAAATAGACCTTTGGATCATTACATTTACGCTCAAAACTCCAAAAATCTTCCAAAAATGACCCGTTGGACATCCGAAACACACCCGAGACCCCCGAGACCTCAACCAAATATACAGATATGATCTATTACCTCGTTCCAACTTGCTTGAATCATAAAATCACTATCGTTAACATCAAAATCATCCGTTTTCAGCAAATTCAAGCTTAAGTTTAACTATAACATTCAAAATTCTTATTCGATCAAAAACCCGACCAAACGACCTCCGAATGACCTGAAATTTTGCAGGCAATCCAAAATCACCTAACGGAGCTACTGCAACTGTCGGAATTCCATTCCGACTCCCGGATCAAAATCTCACCTACCGTCCGGATTTCGCCAAAATTCAACCTTAGCCAATTCAAGCCTATTTCTACACCGGACCTCCAAATTCAATTCTGATTGTTCCCCTAAGTCACAAATCACCTCCCGGAACTAACCGAATCAGCAGAATCCGATTCCGAGCCCTCTAACTAAATAGTCAACGTCCAGTTGACTTTTCCCAACTATTCCTTCTTCTAAGAGACTTTCTATCTCAATTTCAATCAAACTCAACCCGGATTGACTCAAACTCACCCAACATGCATATTACAACATCAACAAGCATATAACGGGGGTAACGGGGTGATAACTCACATGATGACGGGCCGGGTCTTCACATTCTCCCCAACTTAAGCAAACGCTCGTCCTCGAGCGGACCAAGAGGTCTACTGGAAGTGACCCAATAGCCGAATGACCTTACCAAGCATATATTCGGTGCGATACCACTTCACCCTATCTTTCATAAGTCCGATAACATAGTATAGCTAAATTTCCACAGTTTAACTGAACCATAAACCACATTGCACTTTCCGAAATCATATACCAGTCTGAATCCCACATCTATACTCAGAGTACACATGATCCAACTGTAATAGCCAACTCACCACTCCGGGTGAGATCACATGATGTATCAAACAACCCGATCACTCGATACGATAGTCTCTAATCACGACAATTGGCCACAATAACCAAATACTAGCAGAAAGAACCTTTCTCATTAGATAGAGTCTTATTCCAACACCTTCATATCCTGCCCACGGCAACTGAAGCACGCGATATACCGAACCCATCTCTCGGGTCAACCATTCGTGAATCTATTTCCCTTTTAAAACTGATACCACAATAAGTTTCGGAGCCAAACCTCGATATTACCTTTATAACGAGCTGAAATCATATATGCTCGCTCTCATTAATGACTCGAATGTTCATTTCGGTTATAACACACCACACTGGTGACATGACACCTCAACATCGGCCTAGGCCACAACGAGCACAACACAGGCTCCAATAAGAACGATCTGAACACACTCGAATCATGACAACTGACTCGCACAAAGAGCCATAATTCAAATTCTTCCATACCATCACAACACATAACTGAGATCTCGTCTCACATCATAGAATTAGAGTACCCGAATCCTCCTCGAAAGGTCATAACATCACGTGGCCTTGCCACAACTCATGATTCTATCCAAACACTATTACTCATGGAGCACCTCAAGTCGCAATGCTCAAAACGGTCATCCATACACATATTTAGGTCTGAAATCAAGCAATCAATCACACGCGGTGATACATTTAGTATATGCTATCAAATCCTGAATGGACACAACCGATGTGCTATTTCCCGAGCGATACCCAATACGGACTATTCCTCAGAAGAGAGGAAGTATTGTGTACAAGGTACATATAGGAAGCTATATTTCCCACATCACGCTGTTGCGGCGCGCAACCCATTCCAATAGCATACCTGTGGCGGCGTGCCACCCGATCTAGATACCATACATGTGGCGGCGTGCCACCCGATCCAGATACTATACATGTGGCGGCGTGCCACCCGATCCACGCATAAATCTAGAAAAAGGGAATGCACATCGACTCAAGTTGCTCATTGCAACAAACATGTATATATAGCCTCGAGCTCGGTCACATGAAACTCATCCGACAAAGTTCCTCAATACCGGAACTGAATCAATGGTAGATACCTCTACACTGACATCCGCCACGAAGGCCCAACTGGCAAAGCAATACCTACCAACCGTCCGCCGGCTCTAGGGTACATCCACCCTACTGGAGCATGATCTGATGCGCTCTGCCATGCAGTTTGTGACATGTTTACGATGCGTTGGGTGTCACGCCCCAAATCGAGGGACGTGACCGGCGCCTGACCGGGTTGCCCCAGTCAAGCGGACCTGGGTGCCTTTCATTCCCACGCGTTAACCCTGTGTTGACTGTTTCTCATTAACCAAATATATTACTAATCATAATGACTGAATTCATAATGCATAAACATAACCATGTGATTTGATTCACTAACAAGTTCATAATTTTTATTTACAACGCACCATACATATACATAAGCCACAATCCCACAGTTTACATGTCTATGGAGCCTCTAGGATACAAAAAGGGAAGTACAATACTTGCCGGTAACAAGGCCCCGGCTATACCTTACAAAACCAAAATGAAATCCAAACCGAAGTGGCAAGAACCACACAAGGCCCCGAGGAAGAAAGGGGCTCACCAAAACGGGCGGTGGAAGGAGAAGGATACTACTGCCGATGAGCTGAAGTGCCTGCTACTGATCCACCTACAATCATAACACGAATGTAGCGCCCCCGGAAAAAGGGACGTCAGTACACTTGAATTGTACTGGTATGTATGGACAAACTTTGTCCCAAGTAAACTCAAGCCATTAAATTACATCAACAATTTATTAAGCCAGCCAACCATGTTTCCACATTTTTCCTCATTTCAAATAATTCTCACACAAAGCACTTTCTACAACCAACCAATTTAACAATAACCAATCAATCACGTAAAGCACAAGTAGTCAAACAAAGGGGCAATCAGTGCCCCACAGGTTGCAAACTCTCCTGTTGTCTCCTTTCACAATTTCACATTATTGATTTATGTATCAATTTTTAATAGCGATTTCGATCGCTTTCCATCCTTATTGCCCCTGACCACCCTTATTACCTCGGCCACCCTTATCACCCCAACCCACACCTTATTTCACCACGTCGCGGCGCGCGACACGACCCCGCCTTACAGTTGAAAACACAACAATTTCAAACAGCAGATAAGGTACTACACACAATTTCAACAAGTTCAAATAAGCAACTTGCACATTGTTTCATGTTCTCAATTACTTCTCAAGCCAATATCACAACCAAGTTACAATGTTTCCACATTCAATAATATTCACACATGTATATTCAACAATTTTCCATAATTCAAGTGTTTCATCTCTTTCCACAATAAACCAATTCTCAAGTGTTTCGATTTCTTTTCCACAAGGTGCCATATAGGCCATCATAATCATTATTCACAAATTCTTTACCCAATTCAACTCTCATTTACCTTTCGGTTCATATTTCTTACCACAACACTCATAGTTCAACAACAACTTTGAATATCCAACAACAACATCAATTAATCACATACAATTTCTCAAATCAACACATGCCAAACAATTTTACACATAAGGGCGATTTCACAAGAATCAAAATTAGTCATACATACCTGGTGATGAGTTTTCTTCCGTTAACTTCCTACTTTATGCTTACCCAAGCTATCTTACTCTTGCCAACCTTGTTCTTGAAGACTCTTACTTCTACTCACTTCTTTTTACTAGAAATCAAGTTCAATAATCATGCATGAGTGTAAAAATTCTATTTTTAAAAGCTATTATATGCAAACCTCTCTTTACCCAATTAAAACTGAAAATCAAAGAAAATAGTTAGGGTTTTTACCTTGAAAATATTGGGGAAGTTGAATCCTTGCCCTAGGATCCCTTGGAATTAAAATGATTGGAACAATCCTTGAAGATGCAAGATTTCTCTCTCTAAAAACCCTCTCTTCTCTCTCTAATTTTTGGTGAGATGATATGATAAAAATGAAGAAGAGGTGTGTTATATTAAAGAAGAGATCGGGTCAAAATGTTACAAAAACTGGGCCGGGGTCAATTATGCGGTCACTATGCGACCGCAGAACACACATGCGGTCCGCAAAGTGACCGCAAAATGGCCTCAAAAATTACAAGTTTCTGTTAAGGAATGCGGCCGGAATGCGGTCCGCATGTTTGATCTGCGGTCGCAAAATGCACCGCAGATTTGACATGCGATCGCATATCGACCGCACATTTGACGGATTTTGAGAAACTCTCTGGAACGATTTGCGGTCGGAATGCGGTCCGCATGTTGATTCTGCGGTCGCATTCTTGACCGCATATTTGACACTTTTTCGGAAAAATTATTTCTCTACATTTTTGAAACTTAAATCATTACCAAGGGTCCGAACCGCGGCGAGCTTGAATTCTACGCATTCCTAACACAATATTCGGACCATGACACTATAGCTACAAGGTTTTATGCACAAAAATTTTACGGGGCCTTACATCCTCCCCCTTAAGATCATTCGTCCTCGAATGAGGATTTTGAAATAAATGAGTTAGTTTTGAAAGACATGATATGCAACCATCAAAATTTTGACTAACTCTTATATTTTAGAAAAATTTTGCCAGAGTTTCCTTTGTATTATGGACATATCCACCTGACAGAGGGCCCCCGAAACACATTACCAAACAACAATACACAAATACAACACTTTTCACAACTTGTATATACTTTCTTGCCTCAACAAATGTACACATTTTATCACATTGTTACTATTGCACATAAACTAGTCACTTCAATGAGTCCTTTCCTTATTCAACCATTTTAACACAACATGTACACACAAACAAACCACTACCAATCTACACTTACTATTAGTCGCTTACTTAACACATAACTCTTTACAAAATGGAGGAGGCTTTTACTAGCACTAAGAGGGAAACAACTTGGACAAGATGACAGTTACTAGAAGTAGAAGGATCGTCTAATTTCTTCTAAGCTTGGTCAAACAAATGGGGGTACTTTTCCTTCATCTCTTTCTCTGCTTCCCATGTGGCCTCCTCAACTTGTTGACTTCGCCAGAATACTTTAACAGAGGCAACTTCCTTATTTCTTAACTTACGGACTTGCCTATCAAGAATGGCAACTAGAACTTCTTCATATGACAAATCTTCATTAACCTCAATAGCCTCGACTGACATGATTGCGGATGGATTTCCAATCACTTTCTTCAACATGGACACATGGAATACCGAGTGCACCGATGACATCTCAAGAGGCAATTCTAGCCTATAAGCAACTTGACCAATCCTTTGAACGATCCGATATGGCCCGACATACCTAGGACTCAATTTCCCTTTCTTTCCAAATCGCATGACTCCTTTCATAGGAGATACCCTCAAGAACACCCAATCATCGACTTGAAACTCCAAATCCCTTCGACGAACGTCTGCATAGGACTGTTGACGACTATGTGTTGTTTTCATTCTCTCCTGAATAACCTTGACCTTTCCCATAGCTTCGTACACCATATCTGGCCCTAGCAATTCCGCTTCACCTACCTCAAACCACCCAATTGGCGATCTACATCTTCTCCCGTACAATGCCTCAAACGGGGCCATTTGAATGCTAGCATGATAGTTGTTATTGTAAGCAAATTCTATCAGTGGCAAGTGTTCATCCCAATTACCTTTAAAATCTAAGACACAAGCCCGCAACATATCTTCAAGCGTCCGAATGGTCCGCTCGGCCTGTCCATCGGTCTGTGGATGGAAAGCTGTGCTGAGATTCACCTGAGTTCCCAAACCTTGCTGAAACTTCTTCCAAAAGTTAGCTGTGAACTGAGCCCCACGATCCGAGATGATAGAAAGTGGAGTGCCATGAAGTTTTACTATCTCCTTGATGTTCAATCTTGCATATTGCTCCGCAGTATCAATGGACTTGACAGGCATGAAGTGAGCTGATTGGGTGAGTCGATCTACTATCACCCATATTGAATCGAACTTATGCTGTGTGCGAGGTAACCCCACCACGAAATCCATATTGATCATCTCCTATTTCCACCTTGGTATTTCTATAATCTGAGTTAACCCACCGGGCCGTTGATGCTCGGCCTTCACTTGTTGACAGTTCGGACATTTAGCTACAAAGCTTTCTATATCCCTTTTCATACCGTTCCACCAATAAATCTCCTTAAGGTCATGATACATTTTCGTGGAACCTAATTGTACAAAATATCTGGAAATATGTGCCTCTGCCATTACCCTTTCCCGAAGTTCGTTCACGTCCGGAACACATAGTCTGCCTTGACACCGCATTACACCATCTTCACTGCTGAGTACAAATGCTGAGGTCTTGTCATTCATAACTACTTCCTTTACCCGAACTAATGCTGGATCCATGGACTGTTTTTCCTTGATTTCCGCGATCAATGATGATTCTGCTCCATTATGCACAAAAATATCCCCCTCGTCTGACGCTGAAATACGAACCCCCAAACTGACTAATTGGTAAACCTTCTCGAGCCAGGGGTCTCTGATCCACACCCAAATGAGCCAACTACCCATGGATTTTCGACTAAGAGCGTCGGCTACCACATTTTCCTTCCCTGGATGGTACAATATGTTCATATCATAGTCCTTGAGCAATTCTAACCACCGCCGCTATCTTAGATTCAGCTCCTTCCATTTGAACAAATACTGGAGGCTCTTGTGGTCTGAAAACACATCTACACGAACCCTATAAAGGAAATACCGCCATATTTCAAAGCAAACACAACTGTCGCGAGCTCCAAATCATGTGTCGGATAATTCTTCTCGTGATTTTTTTTTTTTAGTTATCTCGAAGCATACGCTATAACCTTTCTGTGTTGCATCAACACACACCCCAAACCAACCCTGGAGGCATAACTATCACCTTAACACTTTACATCATTAGCGGAACATCTTTATTATATCCCTCTTACATAAGACCTTCCACGAATTTAGTTCTACTATAATTTCCTTGATATAGTTACGACCCCATCTGAACCATTTCTACTAACTCTTACGATTCTTAACAAAAGGCATTACTGAGTGAGTTTTCTCATATGACCTCCTATCTCAAATGAATAGCACTGGCTAACTTGCACATATACCCCGAATAACACTAACTTGCACGGCATTGTATCGAATGTAAAGTAGCATTGTGCTCTAACTTTTCTTAACCAACCTCTTCTCCCCATATGTGCATTATAGACTTTAAGAAACTGCACTACTTCCCCTGTGAAATTTCCTACCATCCCTCATTACGGTTAAACACCTCTCAAAACGTATATCAACAACCTTTATATGCATATGACTTAGGAAGGGTCACTAGCCCGAGAAGGGTATTCTCTGAAACTTTAAATCCTCCTCAATACTTCAACAACAACTTTTGGTTTTACTCTTAAGTGTAAGGCTTAGTCCACTTGATTCTATCTCGGATGAGTAACTCGCCTTATTCCCCATGTTATAGTTACCAATAAAGTTCCCTGATATTGCCGCTTAAGAGTTATCATGCCAAACACGTCTAGTCTGTCACGAGTTTTCATCCTCTTTCAATCCATTCCGAACCTTTCATTCCCATCTTTTTTTTTTTTTTTTTTTTTTTTTTTTGCGGATAGTGCATAATTAATAGCTTTATTGTTCCACACATTTGTCTGTCTCCTGTGAATTTGAAAAATCATTATGTCTTGTTTAATCATTTTACAGTACCACAACCTCACCAACGATAACCTCGCTTCCCATTGTGTGTAGACATGAACTATCTCTAGACCCCTTTAGTTGATATTCAGTGTCATCCAAGTCGGTTGCATTGCGGTTAATCCCTTATAACTTTTATTAACACTTGTGCCCTAAGTGAGTCCACCATTCTGATGCAAAAATTATTTTAAATAACCATGACCATCTAAATTTAAAGGTTTTCTCCCCATTTCTTCTCACCTCATTCTTCCTAGTTAGTGAATAGCCACGCACTCTTCCATATATTACGTGGTCTCTTACCTTAGGCATTCCATCCGGCTCACCTCTTAACTCTTATTGGGACATATGTAGCAAGGAGTGTTTGTCTGAACATCACTTAACACTTATCTATTTGTAAGGCTCTTTAGAGGCTCTCTATCAAGCCCCAATTACCATCTTGGGTTGTTGTGGCAACACATTCATTTCTCTCACTCGTTCTGGCTTTCTTAGTATCCCGAAACTTTGTTTAAATCACAAATCTATGATTAGCCCGTTCTAGGAACTCACAATCTTTCACATTTGACATATGGTACCTCCTTGGGTCCCATTTCTCCTGACCTTATGACAAGTAAAAGTCTCTTTACAACATACTCTTATTTTCTAGAATCGTTGACCCTATCAGTCACATTGCCATGCGTGAAGAATTTACATTCCTTAATCTCTTTTCTAGACCATTCATGTCTTCACCAAAATATTCAAATATCATAACTACATGGTCTCGCTCTTGTTTCATTGTATTTAAGTAGCCTCACGATGGTCCTCCCTCTCCCACATGGGGATAATATCCTGGATCTTGACACAAGTCTTGAGTGTAGAAACCTTAGGAACATATGCCTCATATATCTATACCTCTTATATATATACTCGACCATTAGGAAAATTTAAGTCACCATAGTATTGATCTCATAAGTTCCCTTCTCCTATTCAGCCACGTAGGTATGGGATTCCAAGTCCCCACGCATATCCTTTATGAGTGTAACGCAACTTCGTACATTTCTGGGTCCTTATAACGTTCGTAAGACAAGGGTCTTCTCACCTAGGGTCCAATTGAGTCTTATTTCATAACTTTTTACCTCATATGAGAGACTTACACTCTCCCCATTAATCTCTTAGTCATTATCTCATATATCACGTGCTTATATAACCAATATTCTTTCACACCTTACGATCAATTATATACTTCTTGCACTAACCATGCTTGCTATTTAAGCTTACATATCAATCATCAAATCAATGCCTCTTCGTGCGGGTAATCACTTCTAATCCTTTCCCCAAATAAAGTATACTTGTAGTACTATGTACTTATACTATATATATTCATACAGTTTATTCAACAAGATACATGTGCAATCTCCATAACACCCATGTCTTTTCCCATTGGTCATGACATATGACAACACTACGTAAAATAGACGAAAGAGCATTTAAACTTACCTTGAATCTCAACGCACGGGTTACAAAACAATCTTATAGTCAAGCTTTATCGCACGATTTGGAGAGATGAAGAAGGGTAATATTCCTAAATGTCCGTGCAGCCCCCTACTTATATGATGTGGTCGACAACACACCTATAAGAAGGGCACTACTAGACACGGCTCCGAGACATCCTAGGACACTTTAAAAACCATATGCTCTGATACCAAGTTTGTCACGCCCCAAATCGAGGGACATGACCGGCGCCTGACCGGGTTGCCCCAGTCAAGCGGACCTGGGTGCCTTTCATTCCCACGCGTTAACCCTGTGTTGACTGTTTCTCATTAACCAAATATATTACTAATCATAATGACTGAATTCATAATGCATAAACATAACCATGTGATTTGATTCACTAACAAGTTCATAATTTTTATTTACAACGCCCCATACATATACATAAGCCACAATCCCACAGTTTACATGTCTATGGAGCCTCTAGGATACAAAAAGGGAAGTACAATACTTGCCGGTAACAAGGCCCCGGCTATACCTTACAAAACCAAAATGAAATCCAAACCGAAGTGGCAAGAACCACACAAGGCCCCGAGGAAGAAAGGGCTCACCAAAACGGGCAGTGGAAGGAGAAGGATACTACTGCCGATGAGCTGAAGTGCCCGCTACTGATCCACCTACAATCATAACACGAATGTAGCGCCCCCGGCAAAAGGGACGTCAGTACACTTGAATTGTACTGGTATGTATGGACAAACTTTGTCCCAAGTAAACTCAAGCCATTAAATTACATCAACAATTTATTAAGCCAACCAACCATGTTTCCACATTTTTCCTCATTTCAAATAATTCTCACACAAAGCACTTTCTACAACCAACCAATTTAACAATAACCAATCAATCACGTAAAGCACAAGTAGTCAAACAAAGGGGCAATCAGTGCCCCACAGGTTGCAAACTCTCCTGCTGTCTCCTTTCACAATTTCACATTATTGATTTATGTATCAATTTTTAATAGCGATTTCGATCGCTTTCCATCCTTATTGCCCCTGACCACCCTTATTACCTCGGCCACCCTTATCACCCCAACCCACACCTTATTTCACCACGTCGCGGCGCGCGACACGACCCCGCCTTACAGTTGAAAACACAACAATTTCAAACAGCAGATAAGGTACTACACACAATTTCAACAAGTTCAAATAAGCAACTTGCACATTGTTTCATGTTCTCAATTACTTCTCAAGCCAATATCACAACCAAGTTACAATGTTTCCACATTCAATAATATTCACACATGTATATTCAACAATTTTCCATAATTCAAGTGTTTCATCTCTTTCCACAATAAACCAATTCTCAAGTGTTTCGATTTCTTTTCCACAAGGTGCCATATAGGCCATCATAATCATTATTCACAAATTCTTTACCCAATTCAACTCTCATTTACCTTTCGGTTCATATTTCTTACCACAACACTCATAGTTCAACAACAACTTTGAATATCCAACAACAACATCAATTAATCACATACAATTTCTCAAATCAACACATGCCAAACAATTTTACACATAAGGGCGATTTCACAAGAATCAAAATTAGCCATACATACCTGGTGATGAGTTTTCTTCCGTTAACTTCCTACTTTATGCTTACCCAAGCTATCTTACTCTTGCCAACCTTGTTCTTGAAGACTCTTACTTCTACTCACTTCTTTTTACTAGAAATCAAGTTCAATAATCATGCATGAGTGTAAAAATTCTATTTTTAAAAGCTATTATATGCAAACCTCTCTTTACCCAATTAAAACTGAAAATCAAAGAAAATAGTTAGGGTTTTTACCTTGAAAATATTGGGGAAGTTGAATCCTTGCCCTAGGATCCCTTGGAATTAAAATGATTGGAACAATCCTTGAAGATGCAAGATTTCTCTCTCTAAAAACCCTCTCTTCTCTCTCTAATTTTTGGTGAGATGATATGATAAAAATGAAGAAGAGGTGTGTTATATTAAAGAAGAGATCGGGTCAAAATGTTACAAAAACTGGGTCGGGGTCAATTATGCGGTCACTATGCGACCGCAGAACACACATGCGGTCCGCAAAGTGACCGCAAAATGGCCTCAAAAATTACAAGTTTCTGTTAAGGAATGCGGCCGGAATGCGGTCCGCATGTTTGATCTGCGGTCGCAAAATGCACCGCAGATTTGACATGCGATCGCATATCGACCGCACATTTGACGGATTTTGAGAAACTCTCTGGAACGATTTGCGGTCGGAATGCGGTCCGCATGTTGATTCTGCGGTCGCATTCTTGACCGCATATTTGACACTTTTTCGGAAAAATTATTTCTCTACATTTTTGAAACTTAAATCATTACCAAGGGTCCGAACCGCGGCGAGCAAGCTCGCCGCGAAGAATTCTACGCATTCCTAACACATTATTCGGACCATGACACCACATCTACTAGGTTTTATGCACAAAAATTTTACGGGGCCTTACATTGGGTACCCTCAACGAGGACGTTGAGTCCTTGTTGGTGGGCGGGGTCCAGTGGTTCCTGGAACAGGCACTGTAGGTCTCCAAATATCCCACACCGGAATTGAGAGGGAGTCCTGGGCTAGTTAAGTAAAGGTGTTGGACCAAATTGTGTAGAGGCCTTTTCCCCAGTGGTTCCTGTAACAGGCCTGGGGAGGAACAAATCCGTGCGGGCTAGGCCCAAAGCGGACAATATCTGCACAGTGTTGGTCCGGGTCGTTACAATTGGTATCAAAGCCGACTCTCTAAGTACGATGCGTTGGGTACCCTCAACGAGGACGTTGAGTCCTTGTTGGTGGGCGGGGTGCAGTGGTTCCTGGAACAGGCACTGTAGGTCTCCAAATATCCCACATCGGAATTGAGAGGGAGTCCTGGGCTAGTTAAGTAAAGGTGTTGGACCAAATTGTGTAGAGGCCTTTTGTCCAGAATTTTTAACAAAATATTGTTCACCCGTGTTACTGTTCACAAGGTACTGTTCACGGGGTACTATTCACGGGGTACTATTTATGGGGTACTATTCACGGGTACTGTTCATTGCAGCAGCTTTTTATCTAAATTGCAGCACAGTCATGTTTTACTAAAATGGCTCTAACTCCATCATACGAACTCGAAATTAGACGATTCGTTTTCCTATGGCTCCGTAATTTTGATACGGATCTAGTAGTTCAAACAAAACTGAATTTGGAGCTTATTTGCTTAGTTCAATACCAATTTCGCTCGTTAAACAATTAACTCACATATCGCGTCAAAAACCCAATCGCGACTTGATGAAATTAAACCAAAATTTCCAGATCAGTCCTATAATTCATGATTTAAATTCTCGAAGTCTCAAAGTTAAATTTGGATCTCTAGAACTAAAAATAGACCTTTGGATCATTACATTTACGCTCAAAACTGCAAAAATCTTCCAAAAATGACCCGTTGGACATCCGAAACACACCCGAGACCCCGAGACCTCAACCAAATATACAGACATGATCTATTACCTCATTCCAACTTGCTCGAATCATTAAATCACTATAGTTAACATCAACATCGTTCGTTTTCAGCAAATTCAAGCTTAAGTTTAACTATAACTTTCAAAATTCTTATTCGATCAAAAACCCGACCAAACGACCTCCGAATGACCTGAAATTTTGCAGGCACATCCAAAATCACCTAACGGAGCTACTGCAACTGTCGGAATTCCATTCCGACTCCCGGATCAAAATCTCACCTACCGTCCGGATTTCGCCAAAATTCAACCTTAGCCAATTCAAGCCTATTTCTACACCGGACCTCCAAATTCAATTCTGATTGTTCCCCTAAGTCACAAATCACCTCCCGGAACTAACCGAATCAGCAGAATCTGATTCCGAGCCCTCTAACTAAATAGTCAATGTTCAGTTGACTTTTCCCAACTATTCCTTCTTCTAAGAGACTTTCTATCTCAATTTCAATCAAACTCAACCCGGATTGACTCAAACTCAGCCGACATGCATATTACAACATCAACAAGCATATAACGGGGGTAACGGGGTGATAACTCACATGATGACGGGCCGGGTCATCACACAAGCCATCATGAGTCTTGCTAGTAGTGCATCATATTGGATATTACCATGATCATATAGTTCAATCAAGTCAATTCATACCCATAACTTTTTTTTCATCACTATCTTCTTAGACATAAGCATATGGAAACACAAAGTACACAAGGAACAATTACGGGAAATATCATACACCTATTGCAACCTAATGTGTAATACAGTCATGTTACCTTTATTATCAACTCACATAACATTTTTAGGGGTACACTCACACTAAACCCGTGATAACCCTTAATAGTTACCCTAAGATGTGATACCATAAACTGACCATAACTTTATCTATCCAATATATATGTGATCACACTATCAAGCTTTATCTTTGACTTGTCTGAACTTACAATACCCAATGATCTAATACAACGAGGAACAACATATTTCAAGATCAGGCTGGAGTTCTTCTGGAATCCATTAATGCACTGGGTAGAGTACTTTATGAGGTCGTATACTAAAAGATACGAAATGTTACTACTAACAATACTGACATGGTTAATCACTGTGACTACCTCAATTAATACAAAAATGAGGCATAGGAGTAAGTAGTATATGGGGAATAGGAATCATTAAGGAGGAATACTCAAGTACGTGAACCACTAATTTTCTAAAGTGTAGGGAAAATCCGTCGACCCCGAATAGGAATACTCTAGCACTTTGAATGTGGTATGGGATTCAAAATACACGAAGTTGAATTACACTCTTAACATTACTTGACGCATAGAATCTATGCCACAAGCCTATAAGGATGAAAATAATTGAACGCTTATGAGATTACCATATTCTAGACAACTTAACACTTTTTGGTAATTGATCATATACGAGGAAACTAAAAATTACGACTATTTTTTTATCCATTCAAATCAACATGTTCATGATATGTACAAAAATCCGAAGTCATCTAATCTCAACCTTTCACGAGTGAAACTCAATAGCTAAGAAATCTTGATATTGGGACAAAATCATGAATTGGTTAGATCGTTCTAATAGTTAACACGACGCTCCAAGGAGAAGGCAAATAACACTCATATCTAGCCAAGAAGGTGAGATACCAAGGGTAGTAAAACTATCCACACATGACAATGACATAGTCCATGATTCTAGAAGTTGAGGGTGTGAAGAAAACCAAACTCAATGAGACAGTGCACAATAATCACTGAAGGTTTGCTGATGTTCATAATGAGATCTCCATAGGTTTTGACTTGAAAAAAAACGAAGTGACATAGTGATACATAGAAGGGAATGTTCTCTTATGGTTGTCGTACAAGTGTAGGGAACTAGCATAATGAATTCACTAAATAAGGAATACGATTAAAACATTATGGAGACATAATGAGAAAATAATCATTGGTTATAAGTTGGACACACTTCTACTATATTAACTCCCCACTGCAATACACGACTATGCCACGAGCAACCACAATACTAGGACAGAGTGAGCTACTTACTGCGAGATGTCCCAAGTGGGCACGAAAACAATGGCGACACAAGATATCTATGATGGGGATGTGAGTATTTCAATTTTTTTTAGGGAGACCTTATGCAAACGGTGACCATTTCAATTGATATTCACTCATATAATAGGCACCGAGATATGCATATATGTTACTAGACAGTGAAAAGGTTTCATAATGTTGCTCGTTTGAGGGTAGATTGGTTGATCAAGCCATATAAGACACACATAACTAAGTAAAAGAGTGACTCGAGAAGGATCACAAATCTTGGATACTTTGCATAGAACTTTACACCACATGTACAAACTTTATGATGGTGCATGTATAGGCACAAGTGAGCAGATGTTGTCAATTTAAATGAGATGTTTCTATAAGAAATTCATCAGGAATAGTCCTTTGTTGAGAATTTAGGAAAAGAAAATAGGAAGTATCAATAGTGCTATAACTCAATTCTAGAACATAATTATAGAGCTCAATTCCATAGGAGGTTGTAAACAATAGAACTATGATAGGGAAACTTTGTAGATAATACGTCTCATTCAAAGAGTATGCATATGCATGAACTGTTTTGTAATTTAGATTCTTTTTAAGAACATATCTATGCAAGGACAAGGAAATCATAAGTGTTTAACTAAAATTTTAAACAATCACCACATTACCCAATAAAATGGATCACATAGTTTTCATATAATTTCCATACCTCTAGGATGCATTTCATAGCCCTTCCATAGATTCTACATATCATATTATACACCTATGCGTTTCATAGCCCATCCATAGGGTTCATATATCAATTAATCGGCACATGGGGCCACACTCCATTTCCCAAATTCATTTGATTACTTCTAACATCTCTACACATAAAGGATTTCACATAGTTTGGCATAAGATATGCAATTCAATCTCAATTTAAGGTCTTAGCAGTTCAATACATGATTCACATTACTTGCACCCCTTTTTAAGCTATCAACAATAGCACCTTGATCATATTGGAATGCATCTTTTACAATTATAGGGTCACAACACCAATTCATATAAAGTACCAATCACAACAAGAATCCAAAGATCAATCTTACCATATTTACATAGCCACTTTCTTCGCTTCCAAATATCTTTGTATATTACCAACAACTAGACACAATCAATCAAATTCTTTTGGTACACATAAGAACAATTTGGAAAAATCAACCATAACAAGTTTTCTCACAAAATTTGGCATCAAAATATCAATTTAAACTTGACTTGACGTCTAGTCATTTTAGCACATAGTTCACATTCTTTACATATCCTCATCTACCAAGAATAATATATTAAACAAATGAAGAAGTGCCTCCCACATATATTTTCAAAACAATTATTCTCTTAACATAACAAAACGGGTACTGCATCAATTATATTTTGAACTTACAACATTTATGCGAGCACCGTGGAAGCTTAATTTCTAAGAGACGGGGTTTTAGCCATACATACTGATGAAATACTACATGATATGGTGGTACAGTGACATTAGTAAGAACGAGGGTACTCTCCTTAACAACAAGTTCTACCAATCACTCCATGACTCAACACATTCTCCTAACAAGTCCTTGGGTAATCCACTTGGACTCAATGGTGGAATCACACCTTACATGCTTCAAATTCACAGATTATGGTATCAAAATTACAAATCTTGAGAGTAATACTTATAGAGGAAATTAGCTCCCTATCTTGAGCCATATCGCACGATCAGGAATATCAAAGAAATTGGTAAATTCCTAAATATCCGGGCAGCCCCCAGCTTATATGATGTGGTCGACAACACACCGATAAGAAGGGCACTACTAGACATGGCTCCGAGACATCCTAGGACACTTTAAAACCTTAGGCTCTGATACCATGTTTGTCACGCCCCAAATCGAGGGACATGACCGGCGCCTGACCGGGTAACCCCAGTCAAGCGGACCTGGGTGCCTTTTATTCCCACGTGTTACCCCTGTGTTGATTGTTTCTCATTAACCAAATACCTTACCAATTATAACGGATTTCACAAAATACAAACTTAACCATACGAGTGATTCATTAACAAGTTTACAGTTTTTACAACGCCCAACATAATATATACATGAGCCTGGTATCCCACTGTTTACATGTCTATGGAACCTCTAGGATACAAAGGACGATACAATACTTGCCGGTAATAAGGCTCCGGCTATACCTTACAAAAAATCAAAATAATGTCTAAACAAGAGTGGCATGAGCCACGCAGGGCCCCGAAAGGAAAGGGGCTCACCAAAACGGGTAGTGGAAGATGAAGGATGCTACTGTCGATGAGCTGAAGTACCTGCTACTGATTCACCTACACTCATAATACGAATGTAGCGTCCCCAGCAAAAGGGACGTCAGTACACTGGAATTGTACTGGTATGTATGGGTAAACTTTGTCCCAAGTAAACTCAAGCCATTAACAAGAAATCACGATGATAATACTGCTAATGAATTACATCAAGAATCAATTAAGCCAGCCGACCATGTTTTCCACATTTTTCCGCATTTAAGATAATTCTCAACACAAAGCACGTTTAAGATCAACAAGTAGAACAACCACAAATCAATCACGTAAAACACAAATAGTCAAACAAAGGGGCAATATGTTCCCGACATGTTGCAAACTCTCCTGCTGTCTCCATTAACAATTTCACATCATTGATTTTTATATCAATTTTCAATAGCGATTTCGATCGCTTTGCATCCTTATTACCTCGTCTACCCTTATTACATCGGCCACCCTTATCACCCCAACCCACACCTTATTACCTCATGTTGCTGCGTGCAACCCGATCCCACCGTACAATTTCTATCATAACAATTACAAACAGCAAATTAGGCACTACACCAAATTACAACAAATTCAAATAAGCAACTAACAATTCAATTCATATTCTCAAGTACTTTTCAAACTGATATCACAACCAAGTTACCATGTTTCTATATTCAAGAGTACTCACACAAGTATGTTCAACAATTTTCCACAATTCAAGTGTTTCATCTCTTTCCATAATAAACCATATATGCCACCACAACAATTGTTCTCAGTTCTTTACCAATTCCAATTCCCTTGTCATCTTTCAATTCATATTTCATACCATAACACATGTAGTTCAATCATCAATTGAATACCCAACAATGACATGAAAGAATCACATACAATTTCTCAAATTAACACATGGCAAACAATTTCACACATATGGGCGATTTTACAAGAATCAAAATTAGCCATACATACCTCGATTGAGCTTTCCTTAAGTTACTACAACACTCCAAAAACTCTAGCAATTCCAATTTACTATGAGACATAACAAAATTAAACACATATTAGAAAGATATTCATGAAATTAGCTCATTTGAACATTTTATCAAACACTAGTTGAGCATCTTGATTTCGAATCCCCTTTTTAAGACTTCTTTCATTCCCTAACCCAATCTTTACTTATTTAAGTTAAACAATCTTCCCATAAACCTAAGTTGTACATGCATGTATACACAATACTAATAAACACAAGAATCATACCTCAATAACTCATCTTATACACCAAGGGTATAAAATCTTACCTCTTAGATGAAGAACTTGCTATTGGATTCTTGATTCTTGAAGATTGATGCAAGATTTAGATTATTTAAATGTTGGGTTCCTCCTTCTCTCTCTAAAATGCTCTCACCACTCTCTAAAATCAGTAAGAAATGACCCCAAAATGAACCCCAAAGCCTATATATTGAAATGGGGTCGGGTTATAAAAATAGAAGAATTAACTGGGCTTCTCTGGTTCAATTTGCGACAGAAATGCGACCACAATGTTAAAAATGCGATAGGAATGCGGTCGCACATTTGGCACAAGACACCATTTTCTAGCCTTTGGTAATTTGATCATAACTTTGTGTAGGAATGTCCAAATGACGAACGGTTTGAAGCGTTGGAAACTAGACTCAAAGGGCTTTCATTTTATATGATATTCACCACATAAAACCTTATACATAATTATATATGATCCTTTGAAGTGGAGCTATGTGGAAATTCGTTTGGAATTTTGGCCTATTTCAAAAATTTTCCCATTTGGCGTACACCTAGGCTTCCATTTGGACCTCACATAACTTACCATAAGACTTATACTCATATTTACCAAGTCTAATTGATGACCACCATATTAATAGTATATAAAAATATTATAATAACCCTGTGTGACACTACGAAATCCTAAATTACTTAGCGAAATTTTCCGGGGCCTTACAAATTTGAGAAAGGATTTGAGGATAAAACTAATTGGGGAGTGTGTGCACAGAGCAAATGCTTCTTTTGACACCATGATTGTGAAATTCCGCCGCCGGATTCGGTAGTTATGGCATTTGATAGTGACCACGATACTATTCACAACAGTCCTAGAGATAAGTTTTTTTATAGTAATTTTCGAACCAAATTCATATTTTGAGCAATTGGGAAAAGTATTTGAGGATAAAGGCGATTGTGGAGTTTGCACAAATAGAAGATGCTTCTTTTCACACCAAGATTGTGAAATTCCATCGCTAGACGTCAGAGTTACGGGACTTGAATAGTGACGGTGGTACTATTCACAATAGTCCTAGAGAGAAAAAAAATTTACAGTGGTTTTCGAACCAAATTTAATATTTTGAGCAATTGGGAAAGGATTTGAGGATCAAACCAATTGGGGAGTTTGCACAAAGAGCAGATGGTTCTTTTGACACCAAGATTGTGAAATTCCGCAGTTGGACGTCGGTGTTATCGCGCTTGAATACATACAGCAGTACTATTCCTAGCAATCCTAGAGAGCTTTTTTTAAATTATTTTTTTTAATTTTTTTTATTTCTCATTTTTCATTTTTTACAATAATTTTCGAACCAAATTTTAGATTTTGAGCAATTGGTTAAGGATTTAAGGATAAAATCAATTGGGGAGTGTGCGCCAAGAGTAGATGCTTGTTTTGACACAAAAATTGCACAATTCTGCCACAGAACGCTGAATTTATGGTGCTTGAATAGTGAAGACGATAGTATTCGCAACAGTCCTAGAGAGAATTTTTTTATTTTTTACAGTACTTTTCGAAACAAATTTCAAATTTTGAGCAATTGGGAAAGGATTTAAGATAAAATCAATCGGAGAGTGTGTGCAAAGAGCAGATGCTTCTTCTGACACCAAATTGTGAAATTCCGTTGTCAGACCCCAGAGCTTTGGCGCTTGAACAGTGACTGTGGTACCATTCACAACAGTCATAGAAAGAAGGTTTATTTTTTGTTTTTTTCAAAGTAATTTTCAAACCAAATTTCATATGTTGAGCAATTGGGAATGGATTTGAGGATAAAACCAATTGGGGAGTGTGCGCAAAGAGTAGAATCTTCTTTTGACACCAAGATTGTGAAGTTTTACCATCGGACGCCGGAGTTATGGCAATTGAATAGTGATGGTGGTACTATTCACAGCAGTGCTAGATAGAATGTTTTTTTACACTAAGTTTCAGATAAAATTTCAGATTTTGAGCAATTAGGAAACAATTTGAGGATAAAACCAATTGGGGAGTGCGCATAAAGAGCAAATGATTCTTTTGACACCAAGAGTGTGAAATTGCTTCGGTGGACACTGGAGTTATGGCGCTTGAATACTTATGGGCGGTACTATTAACAGCAGTCCTATAGAGAATTATTTTTTAAACTAATTTTCGAACCAAATTTCAGATTTTGAGCAATTTGGAAAGGATTTGAGGATAAAACCAGTTGGGGAGTGTGCGTAAAGTACAAATGCTTTTTTTGACCCAAGATTGTGAAATTTCACCGCAGGACGTCGGAATTATGGCGCTTGAATAGTGACGGCGATAGTCTTCGCAACTGTCCTAGAGAGAATATTATTTTTTTACAGTAATTTTCGAACCAAATTTCAGATTTTAAGCAGTTGGGAATGGATAAAACCAATTGGGGAGTGTGCGCAAAGTGTAGATGCTTCTTTGACACCAAGATTGTGAAATTTCATTTCCGGATCGGAGTTATGGCGCTTGAATACTGACGGGGGTACTGTTCACAACACTCGTAGAGAGAGACTTTTTTTGTTTTTTAAAATTAATTTTCGAACCAAATTTTAATTTTTCAACAATTGGAAATGGATTTGAGAATAAAACCAATTGGGGAGTGTGCGCAAAGAGTAGATTTTTCTTTTAACGCCAAGATTGTGAAATTTCGCCGTCGGGCGCCAGAGTTGTGAAAATTGAATAGTGACGGTGGTGCTTTTCACAACAGTGCTAGAGAGAAAGTTTTTTACACTAATTTTCGGACCAAATTTTAGATTTTGTGCAATTAGAAAACAATTTGAGGATAGAACCAATTGGGGAGTGTGCACAAAGAGCAGATGCTTCTTTTGACACCAAGATTGTGAAATTGCGTCGGCGGACGCTGGAGTTATGGCGCTTGAATAGTTATGGGCAGTACTATTAACATCAGTCCTATAGAGAAGTTTTTTTACACTAGTTTTCGAACTAAATTTCATATTAACAGCAATTTGGAAAGGATTTGAGGATAAAACTAATTGGGGAGTGTACATAAAGTGCAGATGCTTCTTCTAACATCAAGATTGTGAAATTCAGCCGCCGGGTGCCGGAGTTATGGCGCTTGAATAGTGATGACGGTCGTATTCACAACAATCCTAAAGAGAATATTTTTTACAGTAATTTTCGAGCCAAATTTCTGATTTTTAGCAATTGGAAAAGGATATCGCCAAGAACAGATGCTTCTTTTGATACTAAGATTGTGAAATTTCGTAGTCGGACGCTGGAGTTATGGCGCTTGAATAATGACGGTGGTACAATTAACAATAGTATTAGAGAGAAGTTTTTTTCTATAGTAATTTTCGAATCAAATTTCATATTTTGAGCAACTGGGAAAGGATTTCAAGATTAAACCAATTGGGGAGTGTGGCCAAAGAGCAGATGCTTCTTTTGACACCAAGATTGTGAGAATCCACCGTCGGACGCCAGAGTTATGGCGCTTGAATAGTGATGGTGGTACTATTCATAATAGTCCTAGATAGAAGTTTTTTTTACTGTAATTTGCGATCCAAATTTCAGATTTTGAACAATTGGGATAAGAATTGGGGAGTGTGCGCTAAGAGGATATGCTTGTTTTAACACCAAGATTGTGAATTTCCACCGCGGGATATTGAAGTTATGGAGCTTGAATAGTGACGGTGGTACTATTCACAAGAGCTGTGTATAAAAGGTTTTTTTTATAGTAATTTTCTAACCAAATTTCAGATTTCTAGAAATTAGGAAAGGATTTGAGGATAAAACAAAGTGGGGAGTGTGCGCAAAGAGCAGATGCTTCTTTTGACGCCAAGATTGCGAAATTGCGCCGGTGGACACTAGAGTTATGGCGCTTGAATACTTATGGGCGGTACTATTAACAACATTCCTATAGAGAACTTTTTTTAAAACTAATTTTCAAACAAAATTTCAGATTTTGAGCAATGTGGAAAGGATTTGAAGATAGAACCAATTGGGGAGTGTGCACAAAGAGCAGACGCTTCTTTTGACACCAAGATTGTGAAATTGCACCGGCGAACGCCGGAGTTATGCCATTTGGATAGTGATGGGCAGTACTATTAACATCAGTCCTATAGAGAAGTTTTTTTACACTAGTTTTCGAACTAAATTTCAGATTTAGAGCAATTTGGAAAGGATTTGAGGATAAAACCAATTGGGGAGTGTGCGTAAAGTGCATATGCTTCTTCTAACATCAAGATTGTGAAATTCTGCCGCCGGGTGCCGGAGTTATGGCGCTTGAATAGTGATGATGATCGTATTCACAATAGTCCTAATGAGAATGTTTTTTACAGTAATTTTCGAACCAAATTTCTGATTTTGAGCAATTGGAAAAGGATATCACAAAGAACTGATGCTTCTTTTACACCAAGATTGTGAAATTTCGTAGTCAGACGCCGGAGTTATGGCACTTGAATAATGACGGTGGTACAATTAACAATAGTCTTAGAGAGAAGTTTTTTCTATTGTAATTTTCCAATCAAATTTCATATTTTGAGCAATTGGGAAAGGAAATCAGGATAAAACCAATTGGGGAGTGTGCCCAAAGTTCAGATGCTTCTATTGACACCAAGATTGTGAGAATCCACCGCTGGACGCTAGAGTTATGGCGCTTGAATAGTGATGGCGGTACTATTCATAATAGTCCTAGAGAGAAGTTTTTTTTACTGTAATTTGAGATCCAAATTTCAGATTTTGAACAATTGGGAAAGGAATTGGGGAGTGTGCGCTAAGAGGATATGCTTCTTTTAACACCAAGATTGTGAATTTCCGCCGCGGGATGTTGAAGTTATGGAGCTTGAATAGTGACGGTGGTACTATTCACAAGAGTCCTATATAGAAGGTTTTTTTTATAGTAATTTTCGAACCAAATTTCAGATTTTTAGAAATTAGGAAAGGATTTGAGGATAAAACTAATTGGGGAGCATGCGCAAAGAGCAGATGCTTCTTTTGACGCCAAGATTGTGAAATTGCGCCGGTGGACACTGGAGTTATGGCGCTTGAACATTTATGGGCGGTACTATTAATAACAGTCCTATAGAGAAGTTTTTTTAAAACTGATTTTCAAACCAAATTTCAGATTTTGAGCAATTTGGAAAGAGTTTGAGGATAAAACCAATTGGGTAGTGTGCATAAAGTACAAATGCTTTTTTTGAACCAAAATTTTGAAATTTCACTGCAGGACCTCGGAGTTATGGCACTTGAATAGTGACGGTGGTAGTCTTCGCAACAGTCCTATAGAGAATATTATTTTTTACAGTAATTTTCGAACCAAATTTAAGATTTTGAGCAGTTGGGAAACGATAAAACCAATTGGGTAGTGTGCGCAAAGTGTAGATGCTTCTTTGACACAAAGATTGTGAAATTTCATTGCCGAATTGGAGTTATGGCGCTTGAATAGTGACGGGGGTATTGTTCACAGCAGTCCTAAAGAGAGACTTTTTTTTTTGTTTTTTAAAAGTAATTTTTGAACCAAATTATAGATTTTGAACAATTGGAAATGTATTTGAGAATAAAACCAATTGGAGAGTGTGTGCAAACAGTAGATTCTTCTTTTAACACCAAGATTGTGAAATTTTGCCGTTAGGCACCAGAGTTATGATAATTGAATAGTGACGGCGGTGCTATTCATAACAGTGCTAGAGAGAAAGTGTTTTACACTAATTTTCGGACCAAATTTCAGATTTTGTGCAATTAGGAAACAATTTGAGGATAGAGCCAATTGGGGAGTGTGCACAAAGAGCAGACGCTTCTTTTGACACCAAGATTGTGAAATTGCACCGGCGGACGCCGGAGTTATGGTGCTTGAATAGTGATGGGCAGTACTATTAACATCAGTCCTATAGAGAAGTTTTTTTATAATAGTTTTCGAACTAAATTTCAGATTTAGAGCAATTTGGAAAAGATTTGGGGATAAAACCAATTGGGGAGTGTGCGTAAAGTGCATATGCTTCTTCTAACATCAAGATTGTGAAATTCTACCGCCGGGTGCCGGAGTTATAGCGCTTGAATAGTGATGACGGACGTATTCACAACAGTCCTAAAGAGAATGTCTTTTACAGTAATTTTCGAACCAAATTTCTGATTTTGAGCAATTGGAAAAGGATATCGCAAAGAACTGATGCTTCTTTTACACCAAGATTGTGAAATTTCGTAGTCGGACTCTGGAGTTATGGCGCTTGAATAATGACGGTGGTACAATTAACAATAGTTTTAGAGAGTAGTTTTTTCTATAGTAATTTTCAAATCAAATTTCATATTTTGAGCAATTGGGAAAGGATTTCAGGATAAAACCAATTGGGGAGTGTGCCCAAAGAGCAGATGCTTCTTTTGACACCAAGATTGTGAGAATCCACCGCCGGACGCTGGAGTTATGGCGCTTGAATAGTGATGGCAGTACTATTCACAATAAACCTAGAGGGAAGTTTTTTTTACTGTAATTTGCGATCCAAATTTCAGATTTTGAACAATTGGGAAAGGAATTGGGGAGTGTGCGCTAAGAGGATATGCTTCTTTTAACACCAAGATTGTGAATTTCCGCCGCGGGATATTGAAGTAATGGAGCTTGAATAGTGACGGTGGTACTATTCACATGAGCCCTATATAGAAGGTTTTTTTTATAGTAATATTCGAACGAAATTTCAGATTTTTAGAAATTCTGAAAGGATTTGAGGATAAAACAAATTGCGGAGTGTGCGCAAAGAGCATATGCGTCTTTTGACGCCAAGATTGTGAAATTCCATCGTCAAACGCTGGAGTTATGGAGCATTAATAGTGACGGTAGTACTATTCACATAAGTCCTAGAGAGAAGGTTTTTTTAGAGTAATTTTCAAACCAAATTTTAGATTTTGAGCAATTGGGAAAGTGTTTGAGGATAAAATAATTTGGGGAGTGTGCACAAAGAGCATATGCTTCTTTAGACACTGAGATTGTGTAATTTTAATGCCGAACGCCGGAGTTAGGTCACTTGAATAGCTACGACGGTACAATTCACAGCAGTCCTAGATAGAAGGTTTCCTTTATTTATTTATATTTTATTTTACACAAATTTCCACAAAATTTTAGATTTTCAGCAATTGGGAATGGATTGGAGGATAAAACCAATTGGAGAGTGTGCGTAACGAGCAGATGATTCTTTTGACACCAAAATTGTGAAATTCTACCGCCGGACATCAGAATTATGGTGCTTGAATAGTGATATTGGTACTATTCACAGTAGTCCTTGAGAGAAGTTTATTTTTTTAATTTTTTACAGTGATTTCGAACCAAATTTTAGAATTTGAGCAATTGGGAAATGATTTGAGGATAAAATCAATTGGGGAGTGTGCGCAAAGTGTAGATGCTTCTTTGACACCAAGATTGTGAAATTTTATTGCCAGATCGGAGTTATGGCGCTTGAATAGTGACCGGGGGGGGGGGTACTGTTCACATCAATCCTAGAGAGATACTTTTTTTATGGTTTTTTTAAAAGAAATTTTCGAACCAAATTTTAGTTTTTGAACAATTGGAAATGTATTTGAGAATAAAACCAATTGGGGAGTGTGCGCAAAGAGTAGATTCTTCTTTTAATGCCAAGATTGTGAAATTTCGCCGCCGGGCACCAGAGTTACTACAATTGAATAGTGACGGTGGTGCTATTCATAGCGGTGCTAGAGAGAAAGTTTTTTACACTAATTTTTGGACCAAATTTCAGAATTCGTGCAATTAGAAAACAATTTGAGGATAGAACCAATTGGGGAGTGTGCACAAAGAGCAGACACTTCTTTTGTCACCAAGATTGTGAAATTGCGCCGGCGGACGCCAGAGTTATGGAGCTTGAATAGTGATGGGCAGTACTATTAACATCAGTCCTATAGAGAAGTTTTTTTACACTAGTTTTCGAACTAAATTTCATATTAAGAGCAATTTGGAAAGGATTTGAGGATAAAACCAATTGGGGTGTGTACATAAAGTGTAGATGCTTCTTCTAACATCAAGATTGTGAAATTCAGCCGCCGGGTGCTAGAGTTATGGCGCTTGAATAGTGATGACGGTCGTATTCACAACAATCCTAAAGAGAATGTTTTTATAGTAATTTTCGAGCCAAATTTCCGATTTTGAGCTATTGGAAAAGGATATCGCAAAGAACAGACGCTTCTTTTGACACCAAGATTGTGAAATTTTTGTAGTCGGACGCCGGAGTTATGGCGCTTGAATAATGACGGTGGTACAATTAACAATAGTCTTAGAGAGAAGTTTTTTTCTATAGTAATTTTCGAATCAAATTTCATATTTTGAGCAACTGGGAAAGGATTTCAGGATAAAACCAATTGGGGAGTGTGCCCAAAGAGCAGATGCTTTTTTTGAAACCAAGATTGTGAGAATCTACCGCCGGACGCCAGAGTTATGGCGCTTGAATAGTGATGGCAGTACTATTCATAATCGTCCTAGAGAGAAGTTTTTTTTAATGTAATTTGCGATCCAAATTTCAGATTTTGAACAATTGGGAAAGGAATTGGGGAGTGTGCGCTAAGAGGATATGCTTCTTTTAACACCAAGATCGCGAATTTCCGCCGCGGGATGTTGAAGTTATGGAGCTTGAATAGTGACGGTGGTATTATTCACAAGAGTCCTATATAGAAGGTTTTTTTATAGTAATTTTCGAATCAAATTTCGGATTTTTAGAAATTAGGAAAGGATTTAAGGATAAAACAAATTGGGGAGTGTGCGCAAAGAGCAGATGCATCTTTTGACGCCAAGATTGTGAAATTGCGCCGGTGGAGAATGGAGTTATGGCGCTTGAATACTTATGGGCGGTACTATTAACAGCAGTCCTATAGAGAAGTTTTTTTTTAAAACTAATTTTCAAACCAAATTTTATATTTTGAGCAATTTGGAAAGGATTTGAGGATAAAACCAATTGGGGAGTGTGCGTAAAGTACAAATGCTTTTTTTGACCCAAGATTGTGAAATTTCACCGTAGGACGTCGGAGTTATGGCACTTGAATAATGACGGCGGTAGTCTTCTGTAACGACCCGACCGATCGTTATAGAAAATTACGCCCCAATCGCTAATTTAACCGTTTCCCTAAGTTCATTTCTGCTATTGTGGTTTGCCGGGAGAGTCGATTCTGAAATTTGGAGCATTTTGGGACACTTAGTCCCTAAATAAGAGCTTTAAAGCTAGAAAATGGTCCGTAGCCGGAACAGTGTTAAGACGATCTCGGAACGGAAATCCGATGGTTCCATTAGTTCCGTTAGGTGATTTCGGGGTTGGGAGCGCGTTCGGAATGTATTTTGGAGGTCCGTAGCTCAATAAGGCTTGAAATGCCGAAGGTTGAAATTTTGGCGAATCCGAACGATAGGTGAGATTTTGATCCGGGGGTCGGAATGGAATCCCGATAGTTTCTGTAGCTTCGTTATGTGATTTTGGATATGTCCGCAAATTTTCAGGTCATTCGGATGTCGTTTGGTCGGGTTTTTGATCGAATGTGCAATTCGGAAGTTTTGAAGAAACTTAGGCTTGAATCCACGTGTAATTGGTGATTTCGATGTTTAGGATGGTGTTTTTATGATTGGAACAAGTTCGTATCATGTTGTGGAGTATGTTGGTGGTTTTCGTTTGGGTCCCGGGGGCCTCGGGATGAATTCGGACCATCAAACGGGCAATTGGAACTTGGAAAATCTGCAGAAAATTGCAGCTTCAGTACAGCAGGATTTTGGCCTACGCGTTCGTGAGGCAAGTGCCGCGTTCGCGTAGGCAAGGGGGTTTTGGTCATCGCGTTCGCGACCCAGGCTACGCGTTCACGTAGGAGAAGGAAAGGGACCATCGCGTTCGCGTCCCTTGTAACGCGTTCGCGTATGAGATAGCTAGAACGCATCGCGTTCGCGTGGAGTAATGTCGCGATCACGTAAGAGGAAAAGGCAGGGCATCGCGTTCGCGTGGACTGGGACGCGTTCGCGTAGAGTAAATGTCCGGAGGCTGGGAAGATGACCTTGGCGGACGCGTGACTTCACGTCGCGTTCGCGATGAAGGACTGGAGCAAGGCATCGCATTCGCGTGGGAGGCGTCGCGAACGCGATGAAGAAAATAGGCTGGCAGTGAGTTTAATTACAGAACAGAACCAGTCGCGGGTTTCATACCCCAAAATGCCATTTTTGAGTTCTAGAGAGAGAAACTCACGGGAATTGCTGGGAATTCATCGGGATTCGTCGGAGGTAAGTTTTGTGGCTTAATTACATCATTTTAACATGAATCCTTGGTTAAATTTCTGTAAATGGAAGATTAAAGGTGGGTTTGAGCCCTAGGCCTAAATTGAAGAAAAACACTGATTAGAGTGGGCAAATGGAGTCCGATTTTGGTAAATTTTATATGCCTAGACTCGTATTGAGCTAAGGAACCCGAATATATAATTTTCGTGATTTTTCGATAAGCGTGCCGAAAGTCGGGTTTTGGCAACTTGTGGGTTTTGGTGTATTTTGAGTTATTTTGATTGGGTAATGCCCAATTGGCCTATTTCGATGTGATTCTATTGATTTTTATCAGATACTACACTTGTGGAGGCCGACATTTGCGGCAAGAGGGTTATTTCTTAGCGGTTTTGTACCGGAATTGAGGTAAGTGGCTTGTCTAACCTCGTGCGGGGGACTTTCACCCCTAGGATATTATGTGATACTTTAAATACCTTGTATGCGAGGTGACGGGCGTGTACATGCGCTGGTTGTTGAACACATACTTTACTTAAAATGTTCAATGAGTGATATTCCTATTTTTAGCTGTTAAATTCGATATTCCTACCCGGTAGCAGTTAGAAAAGCATGATTAGGTAGTATTTATTTGTCTAGTTGCCTAATTGTCTTACTTGAGTTTTTCTTGGTAATCGCTGGCGCTATTTATCGGCGAAGTTATAGTTAAGCATATTATACTTCTCTCCGTGTATTCCTTTACTTGCTGTGTTTGTGGACTGCGGGTTCGATTCCCGGAGATCCTGAGATTTATTGAAATGTGGACTACGGGTTCGATTCCCGGAGATCCTGAGATCTATTGAGACATGGGCTGCGGGTTCGATTCCCGGAGACCCAGGGGTACTGAAAATGGGACTGTGGGTTCAATACCCACAGGTCCTGAGTTATTGATTATTTATTGAGACATGGGCTGCGGGTTCGATTCCCGGAGACCCAGAGGTACTGTCAATGGGACTGTGGGTTCGATTCCCACAGGTCCTGGACTTGTTTTATTGAGTTGGTTATTTGTTGTTAGCTTAATTGTAGACGATTGCAGTAATCATCTTATTGTTGTTATTTCGGAAATTATTATCATTTAAACTGCTTATTATTGTTATTATCATTATATTATTGTTTCTCAGTAGGGCCCTGACCTTCCTCGTCACTACTCCATCGAGGTTAGGCTTGGCACTTACTGAGTACCGTCGTGGTGTACTCATGCTACTCTTCTGCACACTTTTGTTGTGCAGATCCAGGTACATCAGAGCAGGCTCGTGCTAGGTGATTCCGTAGCTTTCTGGGAGACTTCGAGGTATGATCTGCTACGTCCGCGGATCCGGAGGCTTCCCTTCTATTCTAGTAGTACTAGTTGGCATTTTTCCTTCATCTCGTTGATAGATACTCTTTACACATAGAGCCACAGTTGTATATTCTCTTTTAGTCTGTGTTAACGTGGGATTCCGGATCTTGGTAGTGTTTTGTTCATTGTGTGACGGATGTATGTGCCAAGCGGCACGGATTACATATCTTTCTATGATATTTTCCCGCTGTTTCTTATTTAAGTGTTTATAGCTTGTATATTCCGCAACGTGTTAGGCTTACCTAGTCGTGGGGACTGGGTGCCATCATGACATGTTTACGATTGGTGAACTAGGGTCGTGACAAGTTGGTATCAGAGCTCTAGGTTCATAGGAGTCACGGGACATAGACCGGTTACTTAGAGTCTCGCCGATCGATACGGAGACGTCTATATTTATCTACGAGAGGCTATGTAACTGTTTAGGAAATTCTTCATTTCTTTTGGATTCCTTGTCGTGCGACATTTTTGGCACCAAATCTAAACTTCTGTTTTCTTTTCTCTCACAGATGGCGAGGACACGTGCTACTCGCGACGATCAAGTACCTGCGCCCCCTGTTGCCACTATTAGAGGTCGGGGCCGAGGTAGAGGACGAGGACGCGCCCAAGATGCAGCCACAGCACCCGTGCACACTGCCACTGAGGTGCCACAGGTAGACCAGGTTGGAGCGCAGGCACCTGGTACACCGACTACAGCTGCTACTACTCCAGCACTAGAGGAGACCCTGGCCCAGTTCATAAGTATGTATACCACTTTAGCTCAGGCAGGACTGTTTCCTCTTGTCGCAGCTATATCTCAGGCCGGGGGAGGGTCCCAGACTCCCGCAGCCGTTACACCTGAGCAGCGTGTGCCAGTGGGACAGGTTCCAGATGTTTTGGTTATGCCTCCTGCCGCCCCAGCACAACCCGGAGGTGGATCAGATGCCTCTGAGGACGAGCATCGTAGATTGGAGAGATTCAAGAAATATAACCCTCCAGTGTTTAGTGGTTTGGCTTCAGATGATGCATTGGGTTTTCTATAGGAGTGACATCGTATTCTTCGTACTATGGGGATTGTGGAGACCAGCGGGGTTTCCTTCACTGCTTTTCAGTTTCGTGGGGCCGCTTTTGATTGGTGGCGCACGTATGAGTTGGATAGTCCGGAGGAGTCTGCTTCATTGACTTGGACTCAGTTTTCAGATCTGTTTTTGAGGGAGTTTGTTCCATAAAGCCTTAGGGATTCTTGGCGCTCGGAGTTTGAGCGGTTGCGACAGGGCTCCATGTCAGTATCGGAGTATGCTATCGGTTTCACCCGTCTAGCCAGGCATGCACCGGCTTTGGTAGCCACGGTTCGGGAGAGAGTGCGGAGATTTATTGAGGGCCTTGTTCCGCCTATCCGATCCAGCATGGCCAGGAGAGCTTGAGACAGATATATCTTATCAGCAGGTAGTTAGCATTGCCAAGAGGATCGAGAGTATGCTCCCTAGAGAGCGGAGAGAGAGAGAGGCCAAGAGGTCTCGTGAGTCGGGCCATTTCTCCGGTGCCCGTACTTCAGCAGCCGGTCGTTTTGGCAGGGGTTATTCCGGTCGACCGGTTCACTCGGCATTGCCCGCAGCCGGTAGTACTCCGGGTCTTCCAAGCACCTCGGAGCCTTATTATGCTCCCCGGCTTCCGGTGCGCCTCTGCGCGGGGTCCTTCCGGGGGTCGGACTAGTGGGGGTGAGGCCGGTCGATCACGACCACCGGTCCTCCCGCAGCTTGTTTTGAGTGCGGTGATACTCTCCACCTGGTTAGGGAGTGCCCCGGGCGCGGGACGGGTGTGCCTCATCAGTCTTCGCAGCCTCGGCGTAGTTCTCGGGGCCAGCGAGGCCATCATCCCGGCCTCCGGCCGCCACTCCATCCGCCCGGCCCGGCTAGTGGCGGGGGTCGTGGTTCCGCAGGCCGCCCACGAGAGGGGGACAGGCCGGATTCCGTGCTATTCCCGATCGCGCCGCGGCTGTTGCATCCGACTCCGTTATCACGGGTATTATTATCTGGTTAGTCACGGGGAGGCATCGGTTCTATTCGACCCCGGTTCCACTTTTTCATATGTGTCTTCTTACTTTGCTTCTCATCTGGGTGTGCTTCGGGATTCTTTGGGTGCCCCCATTTATGTTTCCACTCCGGTGGCTGATTCTTTGGCTGTGGACCGTGTATATCGGTCGTGTTTGGTTACCATTGGTGATTTTGAGACCAGAGCGGATCTATTGTTGCTCGGAATGGTCGATTTTCATATTATTCTGGGCATGGACTAGTTTTCGCCCCATTATGCTATTCTTGATTGTCACGCCAAGACCGTGACGCTGGCTATGCCAGGCATTCCATGTATTGAGTGGAGTGGTACTCTAGATCACACCCCTAGCCGTGTTATTTCTTTTCTTAGAGCTCAGCGTATGGTTGAGAAGGGGTGTGCTGCTTATCTAGCCTATGTGCGGGACGTCGGTATTGACACTCCCTCTATTGATTCCGTTCCTGTGGTACGTGACTTTGCTGATGTATTTCCAGCTGATCTCCCAGGCATGCCGCCCGACAGAGATATTGACTTTGCTATTGACTTGTTGCCGGGCACTCAGCCCATTTCTATTCCACCGTACCGTATGGCTCCTCCCGAGTTGAAGGAGTTGAAGGATCAGTTACAGGAGTTATTGGGCAAGGGTTTTATTCGACCCAGTGTTTCGCCTTGGGGTGCTCCTGTATTGTTTGTGAAGAAAAAGGACGGTTCTATGCGTATGTGTATTGACTATCGTCAGCTGAACAAGGTTACAGTGAAGAACCGGTATCCTTTGCCCCGTATTGATAAGTTATTTGACCAGCTACAGGGCGCACAGGTGTTTTCTAAGATTGATTTGCGCTCTGGGTATCACCAGCTGAAGATTCGGGAGCCAAACATCCCGAAGACTGCCTTCAGGACCCGGTATGGTCACTATGAGTTCCTCGTGATGTCTTTTGGGCTGACTAATGCCCCAGCAGCCTTTATGCATTTGATGCACAGTGTGTTCAGGCCTTATCTGGACTCGTTCGTGATTGTCTTCATTGATGATATTCTAGTATATTCCCGGAGCCGGGAAGAGCACGAGCGACATTTGAGGATAGTGCTTCAGATTCCGAGGGAGAAGCAGCTTTATGCCAAGTTCTCTAAATGTGAATTCTGGTTGAGTTCAGTGGCATTTTTGGGCCACGTGGTGTCGAGTAATGGTATTCGAGTAGATCCGAGGAAGGTGGAGGCCGTGCAAAGTTGGCCCAGACCCTCCTCCGCTACTTAGATTCGCAGTTTCCTTGGTTTGGCGGGCTATTACCGTCGTTTCGTAGAGGGGTTCTCTTCGATTGCAGCACCTATGACCAGATTGACCCAAAAGGGTGCCCCTTTCTAGTGGACAGACGAGTGTGAGGCGAGCTTTCAGAAGCTCAAGACAGCTTTGACTTTGGCCCCTATATTGATGCTGCCTACAGGTTCGGGGTCCTATACTGTATATTGTGATGCCTCACGAGTTGGACTCGGCGCGGTATTGATGCAGGACGGTAGGGTGATTGTCTACGCGTCGAGATAGCTGAGGGTGCATGAGAAGAATTACCATGTTCATGATTTGGAGCAAGCTGCCATTGTTCACTCCTTGAAGATTTGGCGTCATTACTTATATGGGGTCCCTTGTGAGATCTACACTGATCACCAGAGCTTGCAGCACTTGCTTAAGCAGAAAGACCTGAATATGCGTCAGAGGAGATGGTTGGAGCTACTAAAGGATTATGATATTACTATTCTCTATTATCCGGGCAAGGCTAATGTGGTTGCCGATGCCTTGAGTCGTCGAGCAGAGAGTTTGGGGAGTTTAGCATATCTACCAGTTTCAGAGATGCCTATGGCGATGGATGTTCAGGCTCTAGCCAGGCAGTTTGTTAGATTGGATCTTTCGGAGCCCAGCCGGATTCTGGCATGTGTGGTTTCTCGGTCTTCTCTATTTGACCGCATCAGGGAGCGTCAGTTCGACGACCCTCATTTGCTTGTCCTTCGGGATAGAGTTCGGCGTGGTGATGCTCGAGATGTTACCATCGGGGATGATGGAGTTATGAGGATGCAGGGGCGTATCTGTGTGCTTAATGTGGATGATCTTCGAGAGCTAATTCTAGCAGAGGCCCATAGCTCGCGGTATTCCATCCATCCGGGAGCCGCGAAGATGTATCGGGACTAGAAACAGCATTACTGGTGGAGGCAGATGAAGAGGGATATAGTTGATTATGTTTCTAGATGCCTCAACTGCCAGCATGTGAAGTATGAGCATCAGCGTCCGGGTGGATTGATGCAACAGATCGAGATTCCCGAGTGGAAATGGGAGCGCATTACCATGGACTTTGTATCTGGACTTCCACGGACGGTTAGGAAGTTTGATTCCATTTGGGTCATTGTGGATCGGCTGACCAAGTCCGCCCATTTTATACCTGTGAGCACTACATATTCATCGGAGCGACTGGCGGAGATCTATATCAGGGAGGTAGTTCGGCTGCATGGTATTCCAAGTTTCCGTCATTTCAGACAGAGGCACTCAGTTCACTTTACGGTTCTGGAGAGCCGTGCAGTAGGAGTTAGGCACTCGGGTGGAGCTGAGCACAGTATTTCACCCCCAGACGGATGAATAGTCCGAGCGCACTATTCGGATTTTGGAGGATATGCTCCGTGTATGCATGATTGAGTTTGGAGGTTCATGGGATCACTTCTTGCCACTGGCGGAGTTTGCTTATAACAACAGCTACCAGTCTAGTATTCGGATGGCACCGTACGAGGCCCTATATGGTAGGAGGTGCAGGTCTCCCGTGGGTTGGTTTGAGCCGGGCGAGGCCAGGTTACTAGGTACTGATATGGTTCAGGAGGCTATGGACAAGGTCAAGGTGATTCAGGACAGACTTCGTGCAGCCCAGTCTAGAGAGAAGAGTTATGCGGACAAGAAGGTTCGCGATGTGGCTTTTATGGTTGGTGAGCGGGTTCTGCTTCGAGTCTCGCCCATGAAGGGCGTTATGAGGTTTGGGAAGAAAGGAAAGCCGAGTCCTAGGTTTATTGGCCCTTTTGAGATTTTGAGGCGTGTCGGGGAGGTTGCTTATGAGTTGGCCTTACCTTCCAGTCTAGCTGGGGTTCATCCCGTATTTCATGTCTCCATGCTCCGGAGATACCATGGTGACCCGTCGCATGTGTTGGATTTCACTTATGTTCCGCTAGACAAGGGTCTGTCTTATGTTGAGGAGCTAGTAGCCATTCTAGACAGGCAGGTCAGAAAGCTAAGGTCGAAGAACATCGCTTCGGTAAAGGTTCAGTGGCGGGGCCAGCCGGTCGAGGAGGCGACTTGGGAGACCGAGCAGGATATGCGCAGCCAGTACCCTCATCTTTTCCCTACTCCAGGTATGTTGTCTATGCTCGTTCGAGGATGAACGAATCTTTTAAGTGTGGGAAGATGTAACGACCCAGCCGGTCGTTTTTAGAAAATTACGCCCCAATCCCCAATTTAACCATTTCCCTAAGTTTATTTCTGCTATTGTGGTTCGCCGGGAGAGTCGGTTCTGAAATTTGGAGCATTTTGGGACACTTAGTCCCTAAATAAGAGCTTTAAAGCTAGAAAATGGTCCGTAGCCAAAACAGTGTTAAGACAATCTCGGAACAGAAATCCAATGGTTCCATTAGCTCCGTTAGGTGAATTCGGGGTTGGGAGCGCGTTCGGAATGTATTTTGGAGGTCCGTAGCTCAATTAGGCTTGAAATGCCGAAGGTTGAAATTTTGGCGAATCCGAACGATAGGTGAGATTTTGATCCGGGGGTCGGAATGGAATTCCAATAGTTTCTGTAGCTTCGTTATGTGATTTTGGATATGTCCGCAAATTTTCAGGTCATTCGGACGTCGTTTGGCCGGGTTTTTGATCGAATGTGCAATTCGGAAGTTTTGAAGAAACTTAGGCTTGAATCCGCGTGTAATTGGTGATTTCGATGTTTAGGATGGTGTTTTTATGATTGGAACAAGTTCGTATCATGTTGTTGAGTATGTTGGTGGTTTTCATTGGGGTCCCGGGGGCCTCGGGATGAATTCGGACCATCAAACGGGCATTTGGAACTTGGAAAATCTGCAGAAAATTGCAGCTTCAGTGCAGCAGGATTTTGGCCTATGCGTTCGCGAGGCAAGTGCCGCGTTCGCGTAGGCAAGGGGGTTTTGGTCATCACGTTCGCGACCCAGGCTACGCGTTCACGTTGGAGAAGGAAAGGGACCATCGCGTTCGCGTCCCTTGTAACGCGTTCGCGTATGAGAAAGCTGGAACGCATCGCGTTCGCGTGGAGTAATGTCGCGATCGCGTAAGAGGAAAAGGCAGGGCATCGCGTTCGCGTGGACTGGGACGCGTTCGCGTAGAGTAAAATTTTGGAGGCTGGGAAGATGACCTTTGCGGACGCGTGACTTCACGTCGCGTTCGCGATGAAGGACTGGAGCAAGGCATCGCGTTCGCGTGGGAGGCGTCGCGAATGCGATGAAGAAAATAGGCTGGCAGTGAGTTTAATTACAGAACAGAACCAGTCGCGGGTTTCATACCCCATAACGCCATTTTTGAGTTCTAGAGAGAGAAACTCACGGGAATTGCTAGGAATTCATCGGGGATTCGTCGGAGGTAAGTTTTGTGGCTTAATTACATCATTTTAACATGAAATCCTTGGTTAAATTTCCGTAAATGGAAGATTAAAGGTGGGTTTGAGCCCTAGGCCTAAATTGAAGAAAAACACCGATTTGAGTGGGCAAATGGAGTCCGATTTTGGTAAATTTTATATGCCTAGACTCGTATTGAGATAAGGAACCCGAATATATAATTTTCGTGATTTTTCGATAAGCGTACCGAAAGTCGGGTTTTGGCAACTTGTGGGTTTTGGTGTATTTTGAGTTATTTTGATTGGGTAATGCCCAATTGGCCTATTTTGATGTGATTCTATTGATTTTTATCGGATACTACACTTGTGGAGGCCGACATTCACGGCAAGAGGGTTATTTCTTAGCGGTTTTGTACCGGAATTGAGGTAAGTGGCTTGTCTAACCTCGTGTGGGGGACTTTCACCCCTAGGATATTATGTGACACTTTAAATGCCTTGTACGCGAGGTGACGGGCGTGTACATGCGCTGGTTGTTGAACACATACTTTACTTAAAATGGTCAATGAGTGATATTCCTATTTTTAGCTATTAAATTCGATATTCCTACCCGATAGCAGTTAGAAAAGCATGATTAGGTAGTATTTAACTGTCTAGTTGCCTAATTGTCTTACTTGAGTTTTCTTGGTAATCGATGGCGCTGTTTATCGGCGAAGTTATAGTTAAGCATATTATACTTCTCTCCGTGTATTCCTTTACTTGCTGTGTCTGTGGACTGCGGGTTCGATTCCCGGAGATCCTGAGATTTATTGAAATGTGGACTACGGGTTCGATTCCCGAGATCCTGAGTTATTGGTAGGGACTACGGGTTCGATTCCCGAGATCCTGAGTTATTGATAGGGACTACGGGTTCGATTCCCAGAGATCCTGAGTTATTGAGATATTATTGAGACATGGGCTGCGTGTTCGATTCCCGGAGACCCAGGGGTACTGAAAATGGGACTGTGGGTTCAATTCCCACAGGTCCTGGACTTGTTTTATTGAGTTGGTTATTTGTTGTTAGCTTAATTGTAGACAGTTGCAATAATCATCTTATTGTTGTTATTTCGGAAATTATTATCATTTAAACTGTTTATTTTTGTTATCATCATTATATTATTGTTTTCTCAGTAGGGCCCTGACCTTCCTCAACACTACTCCATCGAGGTTAGTTTCGGCACTTACTGAGTACCGCCATGGTGTACTCATGCTACTCTTCTGCACACTTTTTGTTGTGCAGATCCAGGTATATCAAAGCAGGCTCGTGCTAGGTGATTCCGCAGCTTTCTGAGAGACTTCGAGGTATGATCTGCTACATCCGCGGATCCGGAGGCTTCCCTTCTATTCTAGTAGTACTAGTTGGCATTTTTCCTTCATCTCGTTGATAGATACTCTTTACACATTGAGCCACAGTTGTGTATTCTCTTTTAGTCTGTGTTACCGTGGGATTCCGGATCTTGGTAGTGTTTTGTTCATTGTGTGACGGATGTATGTGCCAAGCGGCACGGATTATATATCTTTCTATGCTATTTTCCCGCTGTTTCTTATTTAAGTGTTTATAGCTTGTATATTCCGCAACGTGTTAGGCTTACCTAGTCGTGGGGACTGGGTGCCATCACGACATGTTCACAATCGGTGAACTAGGGTCGTGACATCTTCGCAACAATCCTAGAGAGAATATTATTCTTTTACAGTAATTTTCAAACCAAATTTAAGATTTTGAACAGTTGGGAAAGGATAAAACCAATTGGGTAGTGTACGCAAAGTGTAGATGCTTCTTTGACACCAAGATTGTGAAATTTTATTGTCGGATCGGAGTTATGGCGCTTGAATAGTGACGGGGGTACTGTTCACATCAGTCCTAGAGAGAGACTTTTTTTTTGTTTTTTAAAAGTAATTTTTGAACCAAATTTTAGATTTTGAACAATTGGAAATGTATTTGAGAATAAAACCAATTGGAGAGTGTGCGCAAAGAGTAGATTCTTCTTTTAACACCAAGATTGTGAAATTTCGCTGTCGGGCACCAGTTACTACAATTGAATAGTGACGGTGGTGCTATTCATAACAGTGCTAGAGAGAAAGTTTTTTACACTAATTTTCGGACAAAATTTCAGATTTTGTGCAATTAGGAAACATTTTCAGGATAAAACCAATTGGGGAGTGTGCACAAAGAGCAGACGCTTCTTTTGACACCAAGATTGTGACATTACGCCGGCAGACGTCGGAGTTATGGCGCTTGAATAGTGATGGGCAGTACTATTAACATCAGTCCTATAGAGAAGTTATTTTACACTAGTTTTGGAACTAAATTTCAAATTTAGAGCAATTTGGAAAGGATTTGAGGATAAAACCAATTGGGGAGTGTGCGTAAAGTGCATATGCTTCTTCTAACATGAAGATTGTGAAATTCTGCCGCCGGGTGCCGGAGTTATGGCGCTTGAATAGTGATGATGGTCGTATTCACAACAGTCCAAAAGAGAATGTTTTTTACAGTAATTTTCGAACCAAATTTCTGATTTTGAGCAATTGGAAAAGGATATCGCAAAGAACTGATGCTTCTTTTACACCAAGATTGTGAAATTTCGTAGTCGGACGCCGGAGTTATGGCTCTTGAATAATGACGGTGGTAAAAGTAACAAAATTCTTAGAGAGAAGTTTTTTCTATAGTAATTTTCGAATCAAATTTCATATTTTGAGCAATTGGGAAAGGATATCAGGATAAAACCAATTGGGGAGTGTTCTCAAAGAGCAGATGCTTCTTTTGACACCAAGATTGTGAGAATCCACCGCCGGACACCGGAGTTATGGAGCTTGAATAGTGATGACAGTACTATTCACAATAGTCCTAGAGAGAAGTTTTTTTACTGTAATTTGCGATCCAAATTTCAGATTTTGAACAATTGGGAAAGGAATTGAGGAGTGTGCGCTAAGAGGATATGCTTCTTTTAACACCTAGATTGTGAATTTCTGTCGCTGGACGTTTAAATTATGGCGCTTAAATAGTGACGGTGGTACTATTCACAAGAGTCCTATATAGAAGGTTTTTTTTATAGTAATTTTCGAACCAAATTTTAGATTTTTAGAAATTAGGAAAGGATTTGAGGATAAAACAAATTGCGGAGTGTGCGCAAAGAGCATATGCGTCTTTTGACGCCAAGATTGTGAAATTCCGTCGTCAAACGCTGGAGTTATGGAGCTTGAATAGTGATGGTAGTACTATTCACATAAGTCCTAGAGAGAAGGTTTTTTTACAGTAATTTTCAAACCAAATTTTAGATTTTGAGCAATTGGGAAAGTATTTGAGGATAAAATAATTTGGGGAGTGTGCACAAAGAGCATACGCTTCTTTAGACACTAAGATTGTATAATTTTGTCGCCGAACGCCGGAGTTATGTTACTTGAATAGCTACGACGGTACAATTCACAACAGTCCCACAAAGAAGGTTTCTTTTGTTTATTTATATTTTGTTTTACACAAATTTCCACCAAATTTTAGATTTTCAACAATTGGGAATGGGTTTGAGGATAAAACCAATTGGAGAGTGTGTGTAACGAGCAGATGATTCTTTTGACGCCAAAATTGTGAAATTCTACCACCGGACATCAGAATTATGGCGCTTGAATAGTGACATCGGTACTATTCACAGTAGTCCTTGAGAGAAGTTTATTTTTAAAATTTTTTACAGTGATTTCAAACCAAATTTTAGATTTTGAGCAATTGGGAAATGATTTGAGGATAAAACCAACTAGGGAGTGTGCGCAAAGAGCATATGCTTCTTTTGACACCATGATTTTGAAATTCCATCGCTGGATGTTGGAATTATGGTCTTTGAATAGTTACGGCAATGCTATTCATAGCCGTCATAGAGAGAAAGTTTTTTTACAGTAATTTTCGAACCAAGTTTCAGGTTTTGAGCAATTGGAAAAGGATTTGAGGATAAAACGAATTGGAGAGTGTGCGCAAAGAGCATATGCTTCTTTTGACACCAATATTCTGAAATTTTGCTGTCGGACGTCGGAGTTATGGTGCTTGAATATTCTCGATGGTACTATTCACAGCTGTCATAGAGAGAAGGTTTCTTTTTACTTCAATTTGCAAACCAAATTCCAGATTTCTAGCAATTGGAAAAGGATTTGAGGATAAAACCAATTTGGAGTTTGCTCAAAGAGCAAATGCTTCTTTTGACACCAAGATTGTGAAATTTCGCCACTGGACGCCAAAGTTATGGTGCTTCAATAGTGATGACGGTACTATTCACAACAGTCCTAGAGAGAAGTTTTTTTGTAAATTATAGATTTTGAAAAATTGGGAAGAAATTTGAGTATAAACCAATTGGGGAGTGTGTGTAAAGTGCATATGCTCCTTTTGACACCAAGATTGTGAAATTCCGCCGCCGGACGTTAGAGTTATGGCGCTTGAATAATGACGACAGTACTATTCACAATAGTCATCAAGAGAAGGGTTTTGTTTAACACTAGTTTTCGAACCAATTTTCAGATTTTAAGAAATTAGGAATGTTTCCGAGGATAAAACCAATTAGGTGCTTCTTTTGACACCAAGATTGTGAAATTCCGCCATCAGACGCTAGAGTCATGGCACATGAATATTGATGGCAAGACTATTCACATCAGTCCGAGAGGGAAGGTTTTTTGTTTACGGTAATTTTCAAACCGAATTTCAGATTTTGAGCAATTGAGACTCGCCCGGGGCGAAGCACTCGCAAAACGCCTCTGGTCTTATATGTGGGGCTTAGTAGTTCCATAAGACTTACGTCTCGGCCATCGGGGCCAACGCCCCAAACACGCCCAACGTACTGGGATCGCCTAATAGAACCTTATGCAATTGTATGTAACTAACCTTGTAATCCTTCGAATTCTCTTCATAAATAATTTACTATTCAAAATTAATTTTTTTACTTAATCATAAATCATGTAGTTGAGAGTATTTTATGTCATAACTAAAATAAAATTATTGCACGTTATCTACTAAGACTGCTATGAAAATTAATTTAAATAAATGTTCATTTAAAAATTGTTTATTTATCGAAATTTGTTATGTGTTTACTATATAATAGTCCATAATTTTTATAATTATTTTTCTAAATATTTTTTCTATATTTACGATATAGAATACTTATTAATTTGATAGCTTAGTATTAGCTAGTAACTATTTATAAATAATTATTTATCATGATATTGTATGGTCAATTATGTGTCACTTTTATAACTTGTTGAAACTTAAAAATAAATGATGATAGAGAATCATATTTAAATTGTTAATTATATTTTTATATAAATTCTCTTTAAAAAAGAAAACACATTAAATAAAGGGAGGATTTTAAGAAAAATATCAAATTATAATATCGAAATTCTTTCAAGATTCATTACTCCTTAAGAAATATATATAAGATTTCGTATTAAATGCATTACTTTTAATGTTTGAGTTGTAACGACGTTGCATCTAATTTGCATGTTATGATATGTGTCATATATTTCTTATTATTCATAATGAAATTATAATTTATAAATATTTTAAATAGATTATTTGTTATAATTTTGTGATTTAACATATTTTTTATAATTATTTTTGATTTTATACTATCTTAAAATTTTTGAAATTAGTAAAATTTAAAGATCTGTGGGACTTACACCCCATGTCTTAGGACTTACGCCTCGCCTCGTCAGGGGTAAAATGCCTCGCCTCACGCTCTCCCCTTATAAAACATCGGATAAAACCAACCGTGAAGTGTGCGCAAAGAGCTGATGATTTTTTTGACACAAAGATTGTAAAATTTTGCCGCCGGACGCCGGAGTTATGTCGCTTGAATAGTCACGGCGTTACAATTCGCAGTAGTTCTAGAGAGAATATTTTTTTTTATGTATATTTTTTTAACAGAAATTCTTGATTTTGTTTAAATTTTGAGCAATTGGGAAAGGATTTGAGGATAAAACCAATTGGGGAGTGTGCGTAAAGGGCATATGATTCTTTTGACACCATGATTGTAAAATTCCACTGCCAAACTCTAGAAGTATGGCGCTTGAATAGTGGTGGCGGTACAACTCACAGCAGTTCTAGAGAAAAGATTTTTTTTTATTTGATTTTTAGAGTAATTTTTGAACAAAATTTCAAATTTTGAGCAATTAGGAAAGGATTTGAGGATAAAATCAATTTGAGTGTGCGCAAAGAGCAGATGCTTCTTTTGACACCAAGATTTTGAAATTCCACCGCCAAACGTCATATTTATGATGCTTTAATAGTGACGGCAATACTATTCATAACCATCATAGAGAGAAGAGTTTTTTACAGTAGTTTTCAAACCAAATTTCAGATTTTGAGCAATTGGCAAAGGATTTGAGGATAAAACCAATTGGGGAGTGTGCTCAAAGAGTAGATGCTTCTTTTCACACCAAGATTGTGAAATTCTACCACCGGATGCCGGTGTTATGGCGTTTGAATAGTGACAACAGTACTATTCACCGCAGTCTTAGAGTGGTGTTTTTTCACTGTAATTTTCGCACCAAATTTCAGATTTTGAGAAATTGGGAAAGGAATTGAGGATAAAACCAGTGGGGAGTGTGCTCAAAAGCAGATGCTTCTTTTGACACAAAGAATGTGAAATTTCGCCGCCGGACGCTGGAGTTATGGCGCTTGAATAGTGACGGCAGTTCTTTTCATAGTAGTCCTAGAGAGAAGATTTTTATTAATTATTTTTTATTTTATTTTTATTTTAAAATTTTTCTTATTTTTTTATTTTTTATTTTCATTTTTCTACAGTAATTTTCGAACGAGATTTCAGATTTTGAGCAATTGGGAAAGTATTTGAGAAATAAAACCAATTGGAGAGTGTGCACAAAGAGTAGATGCTTGTTTTGACACCAAGATTGTGAAATTCCATCGCCGGACGCCAGAGTTATGACACTTGAATAGTGAGGGTAGTACTATTCACAGCAGTGCTAGAGAGAAGGTTTTTTTTTTTACACTAATTTTCCAACCAAATTTCAGATTTTGAGCAATTGGGAAACGATTTGAGGATTAAAACCGATTGGGGATTGTGCACAAAGAGCAGATGCGTCTTTTGATGCCAAGATTGTAAAACTTCGCTGGCGAACGCCGGAGTTATGGCTCTTCAATAGTGATGGGCAGTACTATTAACAGCAGTCCTATAGAGAAGGTTTTTTTTACAGTAATGTTTGGATCAAATTTCAGATGTTGAGCAATTGGAAAAGGATTTGAAGATAAAACAAATTGGAAAGTGTGTGCAAAGAGCAGGTACTTCTTTTGACACTAAGGTTGTGAAATTTTACCGCCGAACGCCGGAGTTATGGCACTTGAATAGTGATAGCGGCACTATTCACTATAGTCCTAGAGAAAAGGTTTTTTTCATAGTATTTTTCGAATCAAATTTTAGATTTTGAGCAATTGGGAAATGATTTAAGGATAAAACCAATTGGGGATTGTGCACAAAGAGCATATGCATCTTTTGACACCAATATTGTTAAGCTTCGTTGGCAGACGCCAGAGTTATGGTGCTTGAATAGTGACGACGGTAGTATTCACAGCAATTGTAGAGAGAAGTTTTTTTACTAAAATTTCGATCTAAATTTCAGATTTTGAACAATTGGGAAAAGATTTGAGGATAAAACCATTCGGAGAGTGTGCGCAAAGAGAATTTGCTTCTTTCGACACCATGATTGTGGAATTGCGCTGCCGGACATTGGAGTTATGGCGCTTAGATAGTGACGACGGTACTATTTACGTAGTCCTAGAAAGAAGGTTTTTTTTTGCAGTAATTTTTGAACAAAATTTTAGATTTTGAGCAATTAGGAAATGATTTGAGGATAAAACTTATTGGGGAGTGTGCGCAAAGAGCATATGCTTCTTTTGACACCAATATTGTAAAATTTCACTGTCGGACGCTGGAGTTATAGAACTTAAATAGTGACGACAGTACTATTCACATCACTCCTAGAGAGAAGGTTTTTTTCCCAGTAATTTGCGAACAAAATTTTGTATTTTGAGCATTTGGGAAAAGATTTGAGGATAAAACTAATTGGATAGTGTGCACAAGGAGCAGATGCTTCTTTTAACACCAAGATTGTGAAGCTCTGTCGCCGGATGCCGGAGTTGTGTCGCTTGAATAGTAACATTGGACTATTCACAGACGTCCTATAGAAAGGTTTTTTTATAGTAATTTTTTAACCAAATTTCAGATTTTGCGTAATTGGGAAAAGATTCGAGGAAAAAATCAATTGGTGAGTGTGCGCAAAGAGCGGATACTTTCTTTGACACATAGATTGTGAAACTTTGCCGTCGGACGCCGGAGTTATGTCGCATGATAGTTATGGTGGTACAATTCATAGTAATCCTAGAGAGAAGGTTTATTTTTTATTTATGTATTTTTTTTTACAAAAATTTCGAACAAAATTTCAGATTTTGAGCAATTGGGAAACGATTTGAGGATAAACCAATTGGGGAGTGTGCGTAAAGAGCATATGATTGTTTTGACACCGAGATTGTGAAATCCTGCCGCCGGAATCCGGAGTTATGGCGCTTGATTAATGATGGTATTACTATTCACAGCAGTCTTAGAGAGGAGGTTTTTTTTTTTTTTTAAATTTTTTACAATAATTTTCCAACTAAATTTTAGATTTTGAGCAATTGGGAAAGGATTTAAGGATAAAACCAATTGGGGAGTGTGTGCAAATAGCATATGCTTCCTTTGACACATAATTTTTTAAATTCTCTGGTCGAATGTGGTAGTTATGGTGCTTGAATAGTTATGGCGATACTTTTCATATTCGTCATAGGGAGAAGGTTTTTTTATTGTAATTTTTGAACCAAATTTCAAATTTTGAGCAATTGGGATAGGATTTGAGGATAAAACCAATTGGGGAGTGTGCGCAAAGAGTAGAAGCTTCTTTTGACATTAAGATTGTGAAATTCTGCCACCGGACGCCGAAGTTATGGCGATTCAATAGCGACGGCAGTACTATTCACAGTAGTCGTATAGAGAAGGTTTTTTACAGTAATTTTCGTACAAAATTTCAAACTTTGAGCAATTGGGAAAGGATTTGAGGATAAAAACAATTGGGAAGTATGCCCAAAGAGAAGATGCTTCTTTTGACACCAAGTTGTGAAATTCCTCCACTGGACGCCGGAGTTATCGCGTTTGAATAATGACGGTGGTATTATTCACATCAATCCTAGAGAGATGGTTTTATTTTTTTTTTACAGTAATTTTCATACCAAATATCAAATTTTGAGAAATTGGGAAAGGATTTGAGGATAAAACCAATTGGGAAGTGCGGAAAGAGCCGATGCTTCTTTTGCCACAAAGATTGTGACGTCGGGCACTGGAGTTGATGCAGTTGAATAGTGATGGTGGTACTATTTACAACAATCCTAGAGAGAAGGTTTTTTTTATTGTTTTTTTTACAATTTCGAACCAAATTTCCGATTTTGAGCAATTGGGAAAGGATTTGAGGATAAAACCAATTGAGGAGTTTTGCGCAAAGAGCAGATGCTTCTTGAGACACCATGATTGTGAAACTTCGTTGATAAACACCGAAGTTATGGCGTTTGAATAGTGATGGTGGTACTATTCACAACAGTCATAAAAAAAGGTTTTTTTACAGTAATTTTTGAACCAAATTTCAGATTTTGAACAATTGAGAAAGGATTTGAGGATAAAACCAATTGGCGAGTGTACGAGCAGATGCTTCTTTTGATACCAAGATTGTGAAATTCCACCACCGGACGCCGGAGTTATGGCTCTTGAATAATGACGTCGGTACTATTCATAACAGTCATGGGAAGAATGTTTTTTAACTGTAATTTTCGAACGAAATTTCAAATTTTGATTAGTTGGGAAATTATTTGAGGATAAAACCAATTGCGGAGTATGCACAAATAGCATATGCTTCTTTTGACACCGAGATTGTAAAATTCGGCCGTCAGACACTGGAGTTATAGTGCTTGAATAGTGATGGTGGTACTATTCAAAATAGTCATAGAGAGAAGATTTTTTTACAGTAATTTTCGAACCAAAATTAAGATTTTGAGCTAGTCAGAAAGGATTTGCGGATAAAACCAATTGGAGAGTTCGCACAATGAGCAGATTGTTCTTTTGATACCAAAATTGTGAAATTCCGCCGCCAGACACCGGAGTTATGGCACTTGAATAGTGACGGGGATATTGTTCATAGCAGTCCTAGAAAGAAGGTTTTATTATTATTTTTTTGAGTAATTTTTTAACTAAATTTCAGATTTTGAGCAATTGGGAAAGGATTTGAGGTTAAAACCAATTTGGGAGTGTGTGCAAAGAGCATATGCTTCTTTTGATTTCAAGATTGTGAAATTTCGCCGCCGGACGCCGGAGTTATGGCACTTGAATAGTGACAGTGGTACTATTCACAACAATTATAAAGAAAAGGTTTTCTTCGATTTGTTTATATTCTTATTTTCATTTTATTTTTATTTTTAATTATTTTTTATATAAAACCAATTGAGGAGTGTGCGTAAGGAGCATATGCTTCTTTTGACACCAAGATTCTGAAATTCTACCACCAAACGCTGGAGTTATGGCGCTTGAATAGTGACGACGGTACTATTCACAGCAGTCCTAGAGAGAATTTTTTTTTTGTTTTTTATTTTATATTTTTTCCAGTAATTTTCGAACCAAATTTTAGATTTTGAGCAATTGGGAAAGCATATGAGGAGCAATTGGGGAGTGTGCGCAATGAGCAGATGCTTTTTTTTACACAAAGATTGTGAAGCCGTCGAACGCTGGAGTTATGGCCCTTGAATAGTTATGGCAGTACTGCTCGCATTAGTCCTAGAGAGAGTTTTTTTTTGTTTTTAAAAGTATTTTTTGAACCAATTTCAGATTTTGAGCAATTGCGAACGGATTTGAGGATAAAACCAATTAGGGATTGTGCGCAAAGAGTAGATTCTTCTTTTGACGCCAAGATTGTAAAATTCTTTCGCCGGACGCCGGAGTTATGACACCTGAATAGTGATGGTGGTACTATTCACAATAGTGCTAGAGAGAAGGTTTTTTCTACATTAATTGTCACGATCCCAGTTCGCTCTCCGTGAATATGTCGTGATGGCTCCTAGTACTTACGACTAGGTAAGCCTAACAATACGGAAATAACATAACTTGCGGAAACAAATAGTTAAAACTAAACAAACTAGAAGAAAAGTTGTATATAAATGTTTCTCGAAATATTCAATTCAATGATGCAGAGGTCTACAACACCATCCCAAAACATAGAAACTCACGGGAACACAAGTTAAAGAAGTACTAAAATGCTTTAATCTCCAAAAATGTCTACAACAAGTGTACGATGGAAAGCTAGGTACTACAGATAGAATAAAGAAGGAGACTCTTCGGTCTGGGGATGCTACAAATGTACCTTGAGATCTCCGTAGCTCTCCCTGCCTAAAAAATAGTGTGCCTGAGTGAAGTTACCTGGATATGCACATGAAAAACAGCGCAGGAAGGGCATGAGTACACCATAGTAGTACTCAGTAAGTGCCAAGCCCAACCTCGATTGGGTAGTGACGAGGAAGGTTAGGGCCCTACTGAGGTTAAGAAATATAATATGAATTATCAATATGAAAACAGGTAGTAACAATGATTATAGCAATGGAATGAAACATGCATAACAAGAAATAATAAATACATAAGGAACAGAGTAAATACAGAATATGTACAACTCAGTATCAATGGTAACAATCTCCCGGGATACCGTCTTGTAGTCCTATTCTCAACTGTCTAGTGGATCTCCCGGATACCGTGTCACAATCCCAAACCCGGTCGTGATGGTGCCCAACCCAACGGTTAGGCAAGCCCGACCAAAAACACTTTCATCCCGAGCTTAGAGCTCAAAATCATTTATTTTAAGTCATTAACAGTGAGGGAAAACAAGATCAAACAGATAGTATTAAGAATATCCCAAAATCTCCGGAAAATACAATGTAACTTCCCAAAGATCTAGGGTCACGAGCCACGAGCCTCTATTAGAATATCATTCAATATTGTAAATACTATACAAGTCTAACAGTACGCGGAATAAAAACAAGTAATAACAGAGTAACACGGGGAAAATGTCGGGTACTGCGAAAGTCATGCAACTACCTCAACGATCCCAACTGGGTCTACACCAGCACCAAACTTAGCTAAGACACGGTGTAGGGAGACGAGTAAGTACTTCTAACTCAGCGGTAATAAAAGTAAATAATGCTGAGGAAAAGAAAACCACACAAAACACTATCTCATGCTATAATCATACAAAATTGTCTTTTAAACTGAAGCACACTTTCACGGTATTCCTTTTTAACATATATGCGTAGATTATTTAGAAATCTCTTTTTAAATCTCTCTTCCTTTCATTATTAACAGATCAATACCTGGGTACAACCTCATAAGCCTGCATTCAAATCAGCCCCTTGTGCTCAGGACTCCTTAATAATTACCACCAGGGTATCTGATCAATAAGGTAGATAACACATGTATGCCAGTAATGTATGAGTGCTAAATGTCATACCACGTAGTACAAGTAAAGCCAATGTATGTATGCAATGCAATGCATATGACGTTGTGGCGTACAACCCAATCCATGCAAAGGTGTTCGCGCTTACTGTGGGGGCTCAGACTCCAGAGGGGCTCCTACATCCCAAGCGCAATATCAATATCACTCTTGCTGCGGCGTGCAGCCCGATCCATGCATAGTCATGAATGCATATAAGCCCCTTGGGCAATAGTATCATAACAACTCACAGCTAAAATGTCATCACAACCTCGTTTAAGTTTTCAAATCTTATATAAATGTTTAGTAGCAAAATACCATTTTAAAACCATAGACTGAGATGAAAATGTGCACAATATTTCCAAAACAGTGATACCAATCCCCGAAGGATTCAAATATTTGACACGAATCCCAAAACATGATAATCAGTCCAGTTCATGATAATTAATATCTTTATTAGGGTGTCAATTCAATTTCAAGCAATTAGGTAGTATTTTTTATTAAGCGGGATGGACCAAGTCACAATCCCCAATGGTGCCCTACCCCATGCCCGTTATCCGGCGTGCAAGTCACCTCAATACATCACTATGATGTGCAAGTCTGGGGTTTACAAACCCTTAAGACATCATTTACAAGTATTACCCACCTCGATCCGGCGAAAACTCTAGCCCGCGATGCCTTAGCTCCTCAACCCAGCCTCCATGTGCGTCGAAACTAGCAAAAATCAGTACAAATATATCAAAATAGGCTAATTGAACAACACCCATTCGAAAACAATCGAAATCAATGACAAATCTCGAAACTAGCAAAACCCGAGCTTCGGGACCGCTTCTCAAATAATTATGAAACTCACATTTCCAAAATCCTCATCTCGCCATGAGTCCATTCAAATAAAATTAATCAAAATCGGAGTCTATTTGACCCCTCAAATTATCATTTTATCATTTCTTAGGCTTTAAGCAAAATCCTCCGTTATTACACCTTCATTCCTCCAATTTCAGAGATCGGATCCTTAATTTATCTATGTAATAATATAATATAGGTCCAAGAGTCCTTACCTGATGATACTCCATGAATTCCTCTTCAAAATCGCCCAAAATCTCTCTTTGTTCGAAGCCCCAAAATATTTTACACTTCTGAATTTTGAATACACTGACTTCATTAAACCATTAGGCATTTTCGCTTATGCAGTTCCCTTAACCGCTCCCGCAGTTCCGCTTCTGCGTCCAAATATTCGCTTCTGCTGTTTAACTAAAAATATCGATGGCCACTTCTGCGGTCCTTCACCGCTTCTGCGGTAACCGCTTTTGTTGGCATTTTACCGCTTATGTGGTCCCAACCACTATTCACCATACCGCTTCTGCAGTCAGCATCCGCTTTTGTGAAGACCGCTCCTGCAGAACCAGGTCTGCTTTTGCGAAATTTCCCCCAAGCCACAAGGGCCGCTTCTATGATCACATAGCCGTATCTGCGGGACTGCTTAAGCGGCTCTCCCACCGCAGATTCGGAAACAACAAAAGGTCTCCAGATAGACCTGATACAACACCTCTAAATGCCCGATTAACCATTTTGAAACCATTTCGAGGCCCCCGGGACCTCAACCAAATGTGCCAACACATCGCATAACACCATACGAACTTGTTCCAATAACAAAAATACATCCTTAAACACAAAAATCATCAAATCAAGGCGGATTCAAGCCTAAGTTTCAACTATAGCTTTCGAAACTAACATTCAATCAAAAACCCGACCAAATGATGTATGAGACCTAAAAATTTGCAGACATATCCAAAATCACCTAATTACTGCAACAGTCAGAATTCCATTCCGACTCCCAAATAAAAATCCTACCTAGCAACTTGATTCTGCCAAAATTCCAATTTCGTCAATTCAAGCCTATTTCTACACCGGGCCTCTAAATTCAATTCTGACCGCTCTCCTAGGTCATAAATCATCCCTTGAAGCTATCCGAATCACCGGAATTTACATCCGAGCCTTCTAACTACATACTCAACTTTCTGATTCATTTTTCTAAAATAAGCTTCCTTCTAACCACAAGGGCCGCTTCTATGATCACATAGCCGTATCTGCGGGACTGCTTAAGCAGCTCTCCCACCGCAGATGCGGAAACAACAAAAGGTCTCCAGATAGACCTGATACAACACCTCTAAATGCCCGATTAACCATTTGAAACCATTTCGAGGCCCCCGGGACCTCAACCAAATGTGCCAACACATCGCATAACACCATACGAACTTGTTCCAATAACAAAAATACATCCTTAAACACAAAAATCATCAAATCAAGGCGGATTCAAGCCTAAGTTTCAACTATAGCTTTCGAAACTAACATTCAATCAAAAACCCGACCAAACGATGTATGAGACCTAAAAATTTGCAGATATATCCAAAATCACCTAATTACTGCAACAGTCAGAATTCCATTCCGACTCCCAAATAAAAATCCTACCTAGAAACTTGATTCTGCCAAAATTCCAATTTCGTCAATTCAAGCCTATTTCTACACCGGGCCTCTAAATTCAATTCTGACCGCTCTCCTAGGTCATAAATCATCCCCTGAAGCTATCCGAATCACCGGAATTTACATCCGAGCCTTCTAACTACATACTCAACTTTCTGATTCATTTTTCTAAAATAAGCTTCCTTCTATGAGGCTATGTGCCATATGTTTAACCAAAACCAATTAAATTACACCCGATCAACTCAAATATCGATATACAAAATGAAGCATCGCAATAAGGGGGAAAACGGGGTGGTAACTCACGTGGCGACGGGTTGGGTCATCACATTCTCCCCAACAAAAACCAACGCTCGTCCTCGAGTGGACTCAGAGTGGTACTAGAAGCAACCCAATAGCTGAATGACCTTACCAAGCATATACTCGGGGTGATCCCGTGCCACCCTATCTCATATAAGTCCGATAACACAACATAGCTAGAACTCCAAAGTCCATCCAAATAGTAAACCACATTGCACTTCCCGAGATCATACACCAAATCAAAACCCCACGTCAATACTCAGAATAAACCCAAACCTACTGTTATAACCTATACTCGCCACTGCAGGTGAGACCATATGATATGCTACACAACCCAAACACTCGAGACGATGGCATCTATCCACAGCAATTGCCCTCAATAACCAAATACCAACAAAAGAACCTTTTTCATTAGCTACGGTCTTATTCCAACACCTTCATATACTGCCCACGGCAACCGAAACATGCAATACACCAAACCCATCTCTCGGGTCAACCATTCATGAATCCGTTTCCCTTTTGACTGATACCACAACAGATATTGGAGCCAAACCTCGATATTACCCTGCTAACCAGCTAAAATCACATATACTCGCACTCATTAATGACTCCAACGATCATTTCTATTATAACACACCGGCCTAAGCCACGATGAGCACAAAATATGCTCCAATAGAAATGACCTGATCACACTCAAATCATGACAACTGACTAAAATGAAAGAGCTATAATTCAAATTCCTCCGTGCCATCACAACACAGAACTGAGATCCAATCTCACATCATAGAAATAGAGTACCTGAATGTTTTTCGAAAGGTCATAACATCATGTGGCCTTGCCATAACTAATAATTCTATCCAAACACTATTACCCATGAAGCACCTCAAGTCACCATGCTCAAAACGGTCAGCCACGCACAGATTTAGGTTTGAACTCAAGTAATCAATCACACCACGGTGATACAATTAATATACACTATTGAATCCTGAAAGGACACAACTGATGCGCTATTCATTGCGCAATACCTAATACAGACTTTTTCTTAGAAACCAGGAAATAATGCATACAAGGTAACTTATAACTAAGTCCATTTTCACATCACACTATTGTGGCGTGCAACCCGATCCAGATAACATAGTCGTGGCGGCCTACCACCAGCTCCAAATACCATACTCGTGGTAGCGTGGCACCCGATCCACACATTTATACCTCAGAAAAAGGAAATTCACATTGAGTCAAATTTGCTCATTAGAATAGCTTATATAGTCCTATGCTCGGCCACACAAAACACATCCAAAAAGTCCCCCAATATAGGAACTGAATCAATGGTGGAAACCTCTGCACTGGCTTCCGCCACGACGGCCCAATTAACAAAGCAATACCTGCCGGTTATCCACTAGTCCTTAGGATACAAAACTACACTATTAGAATATAATTCGATGCACTTTGCCACACAACCTGTGGCATTTTCCGACATAGTCCATATCACATTAGTCTAGACAACCTGACATTGGGCCAACCAGTCTGCAATCTATTATCATAACCAAATTTAACGTATCAAGCAAAGAAGATCCCCTGGGGCTTCCAATTTCTCATAACCGCTAAACGGCGCCGATACACACGATATAAGACCATTGCATAGGCGTATCACGAGAACGTCTAGCCTCCAACACATATATAATACATGAATCACTATGGCTGATCCCATACTCCACTGTATGAATACATACGTGCATCAAGCATCCATTTATACCATGAAAGAATTCAGAAGTTGCCCTATGCCATCAGCAACTCAATCATCATAGTCGATTCAACAAGAGAATACCGCAATACCACCAGATATTATCAGTTTACATTACCTTTCCCTTTTGAACATATACCTCGCCAAATCACTAGAATAGCAGTGCCATTTTCCTTAATCACCTGAAAGATTGATTCTCAAATTATCTGCAGCTGCCCGCGCTGCTCAAGAATTTTAATGACTTCCCATATATTATGAACTGATCTCAAAACCTTGAACATGCCATTATCAACATTCCATAACACATTACACATTCCATAACACACAAAGACAACATGGAAACTTCTATTCCTCTCATACACCACAAACATCGACGTACTCAACTAGTCAAGGACTTTCATGATCCCATATAGAAGAACAATCATAACACTTTCCAAGCTTCGCATACCAACAAAAAATATACTCATGTTCAGACCACGGTAAAACACATCACGAACTCTTTCTCCCAATTGCATTGCACAAACTAAACTGTCAGGACTGAATCCTTCTACCCACATCGAGCTACGCAACTACCAGCTTTCAAGAGCTTTGTTGCACAATACCTACAATACTCTTTACTTCGAACACATACCAAGAATTAATTGTATCTTTATCATACCATTTCGGTTTATTATCATGCTGTTCCATATACCCAATTTCCTTTCTGATTCATCTTTAATTTAATATTAGCCTTTACTATAGCACCACAATACCTCAACTCAGGTTACCACACGAGACTCATACATAAGACCACGCGGTCTAAGACCCATAGGCCACTGAATACTCTTTCAAATGTTTCCCAGAAGTACCACATTCTACAATACTTTATTTTGAAGAGCTTCTTGCGATACTAAATTTGTTATCATTATCTTCCATTACGGGTGCATAGAATCCCATAATTAACATAACATATCACAAGTCTTGATTTCTCCTAATGAAATCACAGTCTTTAGCCATGTACGTAATCTTAAGGCACCTGACTGTTACAAGCAAAATCTTGAACACCACAATACCATTGTCAGGCGTCATTCACCCTTATTCAGCTATAATTCAACTATCTTATTAAACAGAACCACTCGCGCCTTGTTAGAACTTAGCCACCGCAGAACATGATTACATATAGATACAAATAGATATCTTTATTTTCTATACACTGATCATTCTTTATCAACATCGACTCAAAACATCCTAATATTTCTCACATCTACGTCACCCCATATAGCCTTTACCAAAATTTTCCAACATACTTAGTGACAGAACCAACATAGCACACAATAGTGCAATCAGTTAATCAATAACAACCTACCCAACTTGGCTCGAAACCATATATCAAAGCATATTTAACCACTCATAGCATTCTTACTCAAATGATGCCGCAATGTTATAGTGAGATTAAACTCGAGTCATTTACAAGCTTTGGCGGAGACTTGAATCATCAGAAATCTTAACTCTTCTGCAATTCTTGCATTCATTCACACAACAGTTAATCCCACTCTTTAGGTGACAAAATCTTTTCTAAGTCCCAAATTTTCAAAATATTTCGACAGAGTTTCCTTTGTTAGTTATCTATCCACCTGCCAGAGAATCACCAAAACCATCCTAACAATACATCCGCAACTCAACAAGACATCACAATGTATATCAACAACATTAATCTCAATACTACACGAATTATATTATCAAAATTGGTACATGAACATGCGCTGCACCTGCTCAAATCATAATATATATCAAATACCTTTCACCACAATACACATAGCACAACCAATTCGGTCTTCCAGAGTCTGAACTCATACTACCACACGTGATGCACTTTACCTTTCCACTAAGAGACATGAACATATTTACCACGCCCATAGCTAGGGGCCACATAACAGATCACAATAAGAATCGAACACCTTACAACTCACCCATTATCAAGCTGCCATTTCATCAACTAGGGACAGTACCTATCATATTAATTTCATAATACCAGCTCACCAAATCAGCACCTTGGTGCTCAAGCCATAGACAAAGATTCAGCCTCAAGTCCTCTCGACTGGCCTAACATGGACTCACGAAGATAATATCTCGACGCTCGATCGGGGAGTCACAAGCAAATAAGGAAAATTTATTACTAAGCGCTCGAGTGCGCATATTGTCCTGTGGAAGGAATTTCAAGGATTATATCTCAAGCTGAATCAAGAACGCACGATAAGAATTCCAAGAATGTGAAGTGTTTCCTAAAAGGTCTACAGCCTTCCGAGGATAAATACAGATCTCTCTGTACCGATCCGTGAGACACTACTAACCAGCTCAAGACTCATGAGGCCTAGTAACCTAGGCTCTAATACAAACTTATCATGACCCCAAACCCGATCATGATGGCGCCCAACCCAACGGCTAGGCAATCCTGACCAAATACACTCTCATCCCGAGCTTAGAGCTCAAAATCATTTAGTTTAAGGCATTAACAGTAAGGTAAAACAAGATCAAATTGATAGTATTAAGAATATCCTGAAATCTCCCAAAAATATAATGTAACTTCCCAAAGATCTGGGGTAAGGGAAAATGCCAGGTCTTGCGCATGCCAGACGATCCCAACTGGGTCTAGACCAGCATGAAGCTCAGCTAAGCCTCCAAGTACCGGAATCTGCACACATGGTGTAGGGAGTCGCGTGAGTACTTCCAACTCAGCGGTAATAAAGGTAAATAATGCTGAGGAAAAAAAACCACACAAAACACTATCTCATGCTATAATCATACAAAATCATCTTATAAACTAAAACACACTTTCAGGGTATTCCTTTTTAACATATATGTGTAGTTTATTTAAAAATATCTTTTTAAATCTCTCTCCCTTTCATTATTAACATATCAATACATGGGTACAACCTCGAATAGTGCAAGTCTGCACTCAAATCAGCCCCTTGGGCTCGGGACTCCTTAACAATTTCCACCAGGGTATTTGGTCAATAAGGCAGATAACACATGTATGCCAGTAATGAATGAGTGCAAAATGTCATGCCACGTAGTACAAGTAAAGCCAATGTATATATGCAATGCAATGCATATGACGCTATGGCATATCGTCATGCAAAGGCGCCCGCGCTCACTGTGGGAGTTCAGACTCCGGAGGGGCTCTTACAGCCTAAGCGCAATATCAATATCACTCCTATTACGGCGTGTAGCCCGATCCCTACATAGTCATGAATGCATATAAGCCCCTTGGGCAATAGTATCATAACAGCTCACAGCTAAAATGTCATCACATCCTCGTTTAAGTTTTCAAATCTTATATAAATTTTGAGTAGCAAAATACCATTTTAAAACCTTATACTGAGATGAAAATGTGCAAAGTATTTCCAAAACAGTGATACCAATCCCTGAAGTATTCAAATATTTGACACGAATCCCAAAACATGATAATCAGTCCAGTTCATGATAATTAATATCTTTTTTAGGGTGTCAATTCAATTTCAAGCAGTTAGGTAGTATTATTTATTAAGCGGGATGGACCAAGTCAAAATCCCCAATGGTGCTCTACCCCATGCCCGTTATCCAGCGTGCAAATCACCTCAATATAGCACTATGATGTGCAAGCCCGGTATTTACAAACCCTCAGGATATCATTTTACAAGTATTACCCACCTTGATCCGGTAAAACATCTAGCCCGCGACGCCTTAGCTCCTCAACCCGGCCTCCACGCACGTCGAAACTAGCCAAAATCAGTACAAATATATCAAAATAGGATAATGGAACAACACCCAATCGAAAACAATCGAAATCTATGACAAATCTCAAAACTAGAAAAACCCGAGCCCCGGGCCCGCTTCTCAAAAATTTATGAAACTTACATTTTCGAAATCCTCGTCTCGCCACGAGTCCATACATATAAAATTTATCAAAATCAAAGTCAATTTGTCCCCTCAAATGATCATATTATCATTTCTTAGGCTTTAAACAAAATCCTCCATTATTACACCTTAATTCCTGCAATTTCAGAGATGAAATCCATAATTTATCAATATAATAACATAATATCGGTCCAAGAGTCTTACCTAATGATACTCCATGAGTTCCTCTCCAAAATCGCCCAAAATCCCTCTTTGTTCGAATCCCCAAATGATTAAACCCTCAGGCATTTTCGCTTATGCAGTTCCCTTAACCGCTTCCGCGGTTCCGCTTTCGCGTCCAAATAACTGCTTCTGCGGTCCTTCACTGCTTCTGCGGTAACTGCTTTTGCAGGGATTTTACCGTTTCTGCGGTCCTAGCCACTATTCACTAGACCGCTTCTGCGGTCAACATCCACTTCTGCGTAGACAGCTCTTGCGGAACCTGGTCCGCTTTTGTGGAATTTTCCCCAGGCCACAAGGGCCGCTTCTATGATCATATAGCCATATTTGCGGGATTGCTTAAGCGGCTCTCCCACCACAGATGCAGAAACAACAGGAGGTCTCCAGACAGACCTGATGCAACACCTCCAAATGCCTCATTAACCATCCGAAACCATCCCGAGGCCCCCGGGACCTCAACCGAACAAGCCAACACATCCCATAACACCATACAAATTTGTTCCAATAATAAAAACACATCCTTAAACACAAAAATCATCAAATCAAGGCGGATTCAAGCCTAAGTTTCAACTATAACTTCTGAAACCAACATTCAATCAAAACCCTGACCAAACGATGTCCGAATGACCTGAACATTTGCAGACATATGCAAAATCACCTAACGAAGCTACTGCAATAGTCACAATTCCGTTCCGACTCAAGGATCAAAATCTCACCTATCAACCGGATTCTACCAAAATTCTAATTTCGCCAATTCAAGCCTATTTCTACACCGGGCCTCCAAATTCAATTCCGATTTCTCTCCCAAGTCATAAATTATCCCCCGAAGCTATCTAAATCACCGGAATTCACATCTGATCCTTCTAACTACATAGTCAACTTTCTGGTTATTTTTTCTAAAACAAACTTCCTTCTACGAGGCTATGTGCCTTAATTTTAATCAAAACCATTTCAATTACACCTGATCAACTCAAATACCAATATACCCACATGAAACATCGTAATAAGGGGGAAAACGGGGTGGTAACTCACGTGGCGATAGGTTGGGTCATCACATACCGTCCCGTAGTCCATCATATGTGTATATCGGAAGGATCTCCCGGGATACCGTCCTATAGTCCAACTGTCAATGCGCAGGGTAATCTATCAGGAATCTTACCCGCAATCCTAATGTAAATATGCAAGGGAATCTATTGGGAATCTTACCCGCAGTCCTAAAGTAAATATGCAGGGGAATCTATCGGGAATCGAACTCGTTGGTTTATAGACCCAAAGTAAACAAAAAAGGGGGGAAGCTACCAGAGTCCCACATCTGTAGTTCCAATGTAAATACGAAACCACAACCAAAAGATATTCAGAAGCGAAGTACAAAAATACAAGCAACAGGGAGTACTAGCCTAACATGCTTTAGATAGTACAATCAAGGCAACTTAAGCCAATAGGCAATTTAAATCAACTAAGCATGCTTTTCTAATTTAAAACTGGCTATAATTGCAAGTAGAATAAAGCGAATACGAAAGAACTCAATCTCAATATCTTAAGTAAAAAATGGATTTTCAACTGTTAGCTCGAGTACGCGCTCGTCACCTCACGTAAGAGGTATTCAATTACTAAATATCACATCATAAGGGGAAAGGTCCCCCACACAAGGTTAGACAAGCCACTTACCTCGAACCGACACAAAAGTCAACTAGAATCCATGCCTTTGCCATGAGTATCCGACTCCAAATGGCCCAAATCTATTCAATTAATTTACATAGCTTAAATAACACCTCAAGCAACTGATTCTACGATTTAATAAAAAGATAAGACGCAAAGTTAGGTAAAATAACCAAAATGCCCTTGAGGCCAACATCTCAAAATCGAATAATTTTCACATTTTTAGAACCCTCGTACTCTCACGAGTCATGCAAAAATCTCTCAAATCGGATAACAAAAACCCGCTCAAATCTCAGAATTTTGGCCTAAGAAGTTTCTACCATTTTCCCCAACTTTTGTTCCTCAATTCGAATTTAAATGATGGATTTAACTACATATTGATGGAATACAACTAGAAAGGATTGAACAATTGTTACCTAATGATTTTCTCTTCAAAGCCCTCTCAAAATTGCCCTTTCCCGAGCTCCAATTTTATTTTTCTAACTTTGAAAACATACCCTCGAAATCATTTTTTCTGAACAGTTGTTTTTGCTTCTACGGTTAAGGGACAACTTATGCGGTCTCTCTATGCGAAACATAAGTCGCTTTTGCTACTTTTGCCAAGATCCAAGATTCTGCTACTGCGGTCCTTTCCACACAGAAGCGAATCCGCTTCTACGGAATTCCCATCACTTCTACGGAACCTGACGGATATGCCCAAACTCACTTATGCGATGCCAAAGCCGCTTCGGCGGTTCCCAAGCCGTAGAAGTGAAAATACCATAAGAGAAAACCTCAGCTGCTACAAAACTTCTCTGATCTCCCTGTCAACCATCTAAAATCATCCCAAGACCCCTGTGACTTCAACCCAAGGCACCAATAACACCTAATACCGTATTCAAACATGTACCAATCCTTAAAACACCTTACACAACACCCAAAACTCGAATTAATCCATGATTTAAGCCTAAGAACTTCAATTTTCATCAAAACACATTTTCGATCAAAAACCTATCCAAAACACGCCCGAATGACTTGAAATTTTGCACACACATCCCAAATGACATGACGGAGCTATTGCAACTTCCGATATTCCATCCGAACCTCGAATCAAAAACTCACTATCGGACCAAAAACTTTAAAAATTCAAACTTCGGCATTTCAAGTCTTAATGAGCTATAGACTTCCAAAATACATTCCGAATACGCTCCCAACCCAAAAATTACCTAACGGAGCTAATAAAACCATCAAATTTCTATTCTGAGGCTGTCTTCACATTGTCCCAACTACGGACCATTTTCCAACACTTAAGATCTCATATAGGCACTAAGTGTCCCAAAACTCTCTGAAACCCAACACCATACGTTCCGACAAACCAAATAGCAGAAATGAACTTAAGGGAAGTAGTTAATAGGGAATCAGGGCATAAATTCTTAAGACGACCAGCTGGGTCATCACCCCCCCCTACACTTATGCTTTCGTTCGTCCTCGAACGAGCATAGAGAACATTTGTGCATATCCCACTCGGTGTCCCTAGTCGCCTCCTCGGCAGGCTGACCCCGCCACTAAATTTTTATTGAAGCAATGTTCTTTGACCTCAACTTTGACTTGCCTATCCAATATAGCCACTTGCTCATAAGATAGATCCTTGTCCCACTAGACTGAACTAAAATCCAACACATGCAACAGATCACCATGATATCTCCGGAGCATCGAAACATGAAACACCAGATGAACTCTGGCCAAACTGGAAGGTAAGACAAGCTAATAAGAAACCTCCCCAACTCGCCTCAAGATCTCAATAGGGCCAATAAACCTCAGACTCAACTTTTGTTTCTTTTCAAACCTCATGATGCCCTTCATAGGCAAAACCCGAACCTGCGCTCTGATCATATATGAAACAACACGAATTGGGAAGTGTGCAAAAGGACCAGATGCTTCTTTTGACACCAAGATTGTGAAATTTTGCCGCCGAATGCTAGAGTTAAGGCGCTTGAATAGTGACGCCAGTAATATTCACAGCAGTCCTAGAGAGAACTGATTATGTTTTTTAAATTTTTTTTATAGTAATTTTCGAACTCAATTTCAGATTTTGAGTGATTGGGAAAGGATTTGAAGATAAAGCCAATTGGGAGTGTGCAAAAAAAGCAGATGCTTCTTTTGACACCATGATTGTGAAATTCGACCGTAGAACGCCAAAGTTATGCCACTTGAATAGTGACAACGGTACTTTTCACCGAAGTCTTTTTTTTAACTGTAATTTTCGAACCAAATTTCAGATTCTGAGCAATTGAGATAGGATTTACGGATAAAACCAATTGTAGAGTGTGTGCGAAGAGCAGATGCTTCTTTTGACACCGTGATTATGAAATTGTGCCGCTGGAGTCATGGCGCTTGAATAGTGATGACGGTACTATTCACAACAGTCCTACAGAGAGATTTTTTTTATTTTTTTTAGTATTTATTTTTTATTTATTTATTAACAATTTTTAATTTTACTTTTATTTTAAATTTTGTATATTATATGGTTATTTTTTTAATGGTTTTTTTATTTTTTATTTTTTATTTTTATAGTAATTTTTGAAAAATAATTTAGATTTTGAGCAAATTGGAAATGATTTGAGGAAAAATCAATATAGGAAAGCGTGCTCAAAGTGAAAATGCTTCTTTTGACACCACGATTGAGAAATTTCGCTACCGGACCCTGGAGTTATGGCGTTTGAATAGTGATGACGATACTATTCACAACATTCCAAAAGAGAAGATTTTGTTTCTATTGCTTTTAAATTTTATTCTTCTTTGTTTTTTATTTTTAGTTTATTTTTAATTTTTTTATTGTATTTTTATTTTTGATTTTTAGGTTTTTGTTTTTTTATTTTTTAATTTTTTATAGTAGTTTTGACCCATATTTCAGATTTTAAGCAATTGGGAAAGGAATTGAGGATAATACCAATTGGGGAGTGTGCGCAAAGAGGAGATGCTTCTTTTGACACCAAAATTGTGAAATTAATACCCAGGACGCCAGAGTTATGGCGCTTGAATAGTGACGGCGATAACAGTGCTAGAGAGCAGTTTTTTTACAGTAATTTCCGAACCAATTTCTAATTTTGAGCAATTGGAAAGGATTGAGGATAAAACTAATTGGGGAGTGGGCACAAAGAGCAGATGCTTTGTTTGGCAGCAAGATTGTGAAATTCTGCCGTCGGACGCCGTAGTTATGGAACTTGAATAGTGACGATGGTACTATTCAAATCTATCCTAGAGAGAAGGTTTTCGTTATTATTTTTCTTGCAGTAATGTTTGAACCAAATTTTAGATTTTCAACAATTGAAATAGGATCTAAGGATAAAACCAATTGGCGAGCGTGCGCAAAGAGCAGATTCTTCTTGTGACGCCAAGATTGTGAAATGCCGGACGCTGGAGTCATGGTGCTTGAGTAAAGACGATGGTATTATTCACAACAGTCCTAGTGAGAAGTATTTTTTTAATATTTTATTTACAGTAATTTTCGAACAAAATTTAAGATTTTGAGCAATATTGAAAGGATTTGAGAATAAACTAATTGGGGAGTGTGCGCAAAGACCAGATACTTATTTTGACATGAAATTTGTGAAATTCTGCTGCCGAACGCTGGAGTTATTGCGCTTGAATAGTGATAGTGCTACTATTCACATCAATCTAAGAGAGAGGTTTTTTTCCATTTTTTTTATATTTTTTAATATTGTTTTCTTTATTTTTTATATTTTGTTTATGTAGGCATACAAAATTTATTGGATTTAAATTCTTTAGTTTGGTTTATATTTTAAATTCAAGATATATTGGTCCAAATAAATATTATGGGCTAATATGATTGAATTAATTATATAGGTCCAATATATATGGATTAAATAAATAAGTCTTAATCCATTGGGCAAGCCCATTTAATTGGGCTAAAGTGACGAGCCCACTTCATTAAGCCCAAAATGTCATTTTCCTAGAGGCCCAGTTTGGTGCCACGTGTCAAATGATGTGGCATGCCAAGTCAAATGGAAGAACCAATGGGATCATGCCATGTGTCAAATGACAAGTCATGCCAAGTCACATGTGACGACCCGGCCCGTCATCACGGGAATTATCACCCTGTTATGTTGTAATTACATGTTTTATGCTTTTATATCAGTGTCAGAGTCTATCGGGTGAGTTAAGAGTAAATTGGATTGAAAATGAGGCAAATAGCCTTTTTGAAAGAAACTTGAATATGGAAAGTCAACCTGGAGTTGACTATTTGATTTGAGAGTCGGAATAGAATTTGATGATTTGGCTAGTTTCGGGGGATCATTTATGACTTAGGAGAGCAGTCGGAAGTGAATTTGGAGGCCCGGTGTAGTTTTAGGCTTGAATTGGCTAAGGTTGAATTTTGGCGAAATCCGAACGGTAGGTAAGATTTCGACCCGAGAGTCAGAATGGAATTCCGATAGTTGCAGTAGCTCCGTTAGGTGATTTTGGATATGCCTGCAAATTTCAAGTCATTCGGACATCGTTTGGTCGGGGTTTTCGATCGAATGTGAATTTTTGAAATTAAAGTTAAACTTAAGCTTGAATTTGTTGAAAAAGGACGATTTTGATGTTAACGATAGAGTTTTGATGATTGGAACAAGTTTGAATGATGTTATAAGAGGTGTTAGTACTTTTGGTTGAGGTCCCGGAGGCTTCGGGGTAAATTCGGATGCCCAACGGGTCATTTTTGGAAGATTTTTGCCGTTTTGAGCATAAATGTAATGATCCAAAGGTCTATTTTTAGTTCTAGAGATCCAAATTTGATTTCGAGACTTTGAGAATTTAAATAATGAATTATAGGACTGATCCGGAAATTTTGGTTTAATTTCATCAAGTCGCGATTGGGTTTTTGAGGCGAAACATGAGTTAATTGTTTAACGAGCAAAATTGATGTTGCACTTAGCAAATGAGATCCAAATTCAGTTTTGTTTGAACCACTGGATCCGTATCAAAATTACGGAGTCATAGGGAAAAGAATCGTCGAATTCCGAGTTCGTATGATTGAGTTATAGCATTTTTAATGAAATAAAAAGTTGCTGCAATTTTCTGGGGCAAATCTGGTATTTTTGCTTCTGCGATGAATAGTACCCGCAGAAGCGGATGAACAGTGATTTTTCGCTTTTGCGATGAACAGTACCGCAGAAGCGATGAACAGTGAAATCGCACCTGCGGTGAACAGTTAACGCATATGCGAAAATCGCTGGACATTTAATTTGGGGCAGTCCGAGATGTTTCTTCATTTTTGGAGCTTTGGAGCTCGGATTGAAGCGATTTTCGAAGCGATTTTCACCATATGGATGGGGGTAAGTGTTCTATATCCAAAAGTGATTATATTTAATGATTCCATGGTTATTTTCATCAAGTATTAGTGAATCAAATGGAAGAAATCGGAGAAAATTTATAAACTTTTCAAAAACGAAAATTTAGGATTTGAAGGGTCATTTGTGGTCCGATTTGGGAGTTCTTGGTATGTACGGACTCGTAGTGAGATGAGGATTCCGAAAATATGAGTTTCGAAATATTTCGAGATGTGGGCCCGGGGCTCGGGTTTTGCCAAATTCGTGATTTTTGATATTTTTCGAGTTCTTTCGATTGGGTTATGTTCCATTAGCCTATTTTGATATATTTGTACTGATTTTGACTAGTTTTGACGTGCGCGGATGCCGGTTCGAGGAGCTAAGGCGTCGCGGGCATGAGTTTTCGTCGGTTCGAGGTGGGTAATTCTTGTAAATGATGTCCTGAGGGTTAGTAAACCCCGGACTTTCACATCTTAGTGCTGTATTGAGGTGACTTGCACGCCGGATAACGGGCATGGGGTAGAGCACCATTGGGGATTGTGACTTGGTCCGTCCCGCGTAATTAATAATAACACCTAATTGTTGAAATGAATTGGACTAATTATCATGCTTGGGCTTCGTGCCGATTATTTGAATCCTTCGGGGATTGGTATCATTGTCTTGATAACACTGTGCATATTTTATTCTAAATTTAAGGTTTAAAAATGGTATTTTTGCTATTCAGCATTTTTATAAGGTAATGAAAAACTTGAACAAGGTCTTAATAACATTTTTAGCTGTGAGCTAGCATGATATTGTTGCCCGTAGGGCTTTCTTGATTATTTGTTAGACCGATTGGGGCCGAGGGCCATATGTTAGGGCATGACAATTTATGTGAGCATATGCATACACATGCATGGATCGGACTGCACGCCGCAGTGGTATATGGATCGGGCTGCGCGCCGCAGCAGGTGTGATATTAATATTGTGCTTGGGCTGTAGGAGCCCCTCCGGAGTCTGAACCCCCACAGTGAGCACGGGTACCCAAATTGGATCGGGCTACACGCCGTAGCGGTCATATGCGTTGCATGGCATACATACATTGGTTTACGTGTACTACGTGGCATAACATTCAGTACTCATACATTACTGGCACACATGCATTAGTTGCCTTATTGACCAGATCTCCTGGTGTAAATTGATAAGGAGTGATGAGCCCGAGGGGCTGATTTGAGTGCGAACTTGCACTGCTTGAGATTGTATCCAGGTATTGGTATATTATTATGAAAAAAAATAGCTTAAATTGAGATTTCTAAATAATCTACTCATATATACTGGAAAGGAATAAAGATAGTTCTGTATTGTGTAGAATGAGATAGTGCCTTACGTGGTTTTCTTCCCTTCAGCATTATTTACTTTTATTACTGCTGAGTTGGAAGTACTCACACCCGACTCCCTGCACCTTGTGTGCAGATCCAGGTACATCACAGCGGAGCTGATTCTATTGCGGCTCGGGAGTGCTTTTGGACAGTCGAGGTAGCTGCCAGCGTTCGCAGGACCTGATTCTCCAGTTTGTCTGTATTTTGTTCTGATCATCCCACACTTGTGCACGGTTATATTCACTATTTACACTTTGTATACTCTTTAGAGGCTCATGACTCTTGACCCTTCGGTCTATGGGAGTTGGTATGCGTTGGGACTTGGTTCCCCTGTTTCGATATATACATCACTGTTATTTTACAATTGATATGCATAAATGGGATAAGGCGAGCTCATAGCTCTATGATTGTTGTTGATTGGTCGGGCTGGCCTAGCAGTGTGATGGGCGCCATCACGACCGGATTTGGGGTCGTGACGTGCTCTACGCCCGATTTAAATTAGTACTACATGAGTCTTGAGCCGGTTAGTAGAGTCTTGTGGATCGGTACAGGGACGCCTGTACTTATCCTCGGGAGGCTGCGAACCTTTAGGAAACACTTCACATTTCTTGGAATTCTTATCGTGCGTACTTGATTCAGCTTGAGATATACCTTTTTGAAACTCCTTCCGCGCGTTTGAGTACGCTTCGAGCGCTCAGTAATATAATTGACTTATGGCTTGCGATTCCCTGATCGAGGGGCAAGATATAATCTCTGCGAATTCATGTTGGGCCAGTCTGGAGGACTTGAGGCCAGATCTTTGGCTATGGTTTGAGCACCAAGGTACTAATTTCGCGAGCCGGTATTATGAAGTTCATACGATCGGTATTGATCTTTATTGTGATTTGATATATAGCCCTAGCTATGGGCGTGAGAAATATTTTCATCGCCTCTTAATTGGAAGGTAGAGTGCCTTATGTGTAGTGGAACGAGTTCAAACTCAGGAAGACTAAAATGATTATGCTATGGGTATCCTGGTGGAAAGTATTGTGATGAAATGCTAAATTTAGTAGAAGTAGGAGGGTTGATCCTCATGTGTAATTGAAGGGTATTTGATATGTGTTATGATTCGAGCAGATACAGCGCAGGTTCAAGTATAAATTGTGATAATATGATTTGTGTAGTATTGAGACTAATGTTGTCGATATGCATTGTGACGTCTTGTTGAGTTGTGAATGTATTGCTAGGATGGTTTTGGTGATTCTCTGGCAGGTGGATAGGCCAATTTACAAAGGAAACTCTGCCGAAAATTTTGGAAAATTTGGGACTTAGAAAGATTTCTGTCACCTAAAGAGTGTGGGCTTATTGGTGGTGTGTGTATAAATGCAAGAATTGCAGAAGAGTTAATATTTCTGATGGTTCGAATCTCCACCGAAGCTTGTAAATGACTTTAGTTTAATCTCATCTTAACATTTCGGCATCACTTGAGTAATAATGATATGAGTAGTTGAAAGTGCTTTGATGAATGGCTTCGAGCTAAGTTGGGGTGGTTGCTATTGATTAACTAATTGCATTGTGCTATGTTAATTCTGTCTCTAAGTATGTTGGGAAATTCTGGTAAAGGTTATGGTGCTTCGTAGATCTGAAGAAATACTAGGATGTTTTGAACTGATGTTGGTAATGAATGTTCGGTAAATAGAAAGTTAAGATTGCTAATTGTGTTTGTATGTAATCATGATTTGCATTGTCAGAGTTCTAACCAGGCACGAGTGGTCCTACTCAATAGGACAGTTGAATTACAGCTGAATAAGGGTGAATGATGTCCGAGAATGGTTTTGCAATGTTCAAGATTTTGCTTGTAACAGTCAGGTGCCTTAAGATTGTGTATGTGGATATGGATGGCGGTTTCGTTAGAAAAGATCAAGGCTTGTGTTATATCATGTGAATGATGGGACTCTACGTATCTGCATTGGGAAGTAATGATAACAATTTAAAAATCGCGGGGAGTTCATCAAAATAAAGTGTGGTGGAATGTAGTACTTCTGGGAACACTGAGAGAGTATTCAGTGGCCTATGGGTCTTAGACCGTGTGGTCTTGTGTACGAGTCTTGTGTGGTAAAAAGGGTTGAGGCGTTGTCGTGCTACAGTAAAGACTGATATGAAATTAGAGATGAATCAGAAAGGAAACTGGGTAAATGGAACAACTTGTTAATAAACCAGAATGGTATAAAAAGGAATGCGATTGATTCCTGGTATGTGGTTGACAGTCTTGCAGATATTGTGCAGCAAATCTCTGGAGTGCTGACAGTTGTGTAACTTGATATGGGTATAAGGACTCAGTCCTGGCAGTTTAACTTATGCAATGTAATTGGAAGAAAGAATTTATGATGTGTTTCATCATGGTTTGAAAATGAGTATATTCCTGTCGATATGCGGAACATGGAATATGTAATGAGTTTTCTCTATATGGGGTCATGAAAGCCCTTGACTAGTTGAGTGCGCCGATGTTTGCAGCGTAGGAAAGGAATATGAATTTCCATGTTATCTTAGGGTGGTGTGGCATATGCGATGTGTGATGGAAAGTTGATAATGACATATTCAAGGTTTTGAAATCAGTTCATAATATATGGGGAGTCATTAAAATTATTTAGCAGCGCGGGCAGCTGCAGGTGATTTAAAGAATCGATCTTTCTAGTGATTAAGGAAATGATACTGCTATTCTAGTAATTTGGCAGGGTATATGGTCCAAAAGGACAAGGTAATGTAAACTGATAATATCCAGTGGTAGGGTGGTATTCTCATGTTGGATCGACTATAATAATTGAGTTGTTGATGGCATAGTGAAATTTCTGAATGGCTTCGTGGTATGAATGGACGCTTGATGTGCGTTATGTATTTGTATGGTGAAGTACGGAATCAAGCATGGTGATTCATGTGTTATATGGGTGTTGGAGACTAGAAGTTCTTGTAACCCGCCTACGCCGCGGTGGTATGTCGTGTGTACCAGTACCATTTAGCGGTTACTGGAAATCGGAAGCCCTAGTGGTTCTTTCTTGGCTTGATATGATGAATTTGGGTTAAAGATACCTTATTTCAGACTAGTTGTCATGGGTCAGGTTGTCTAGACTAATGTGATATGGACTATGTCGGAAAATGGCACAAATTGCATAGTAGAGAGCATCAGAGTATGCTCCAACAGAGTAGTTGTACCCAGGACCAGCGGACGGCTGGTAGGCAATGCCTTGTCAGTTGGATCGTAGGGGTGGATGTTAGTGTAGAGGTATCTACCATTGATTCAGTTCCAGTATTGAGAAACGTTGGAAGATGCGTTTCATGTGGCCGAGCTTGAGGCTATATATATATATATATATATATATATATATATATATATATATATATATATATATATATATATATATATATATATATGTTTGTTGTAATGAGAAAATTCGACTCGATATGCATTTCCTTTTTGCGAGATTTACGCGTGGATCGGGTGGCACGCCGCCACAAGTTATTTGGATCGGGTGGCACGCCGCCACATGTATGGTATCCGGATCGGGTGGCACGCCGCCACGGGTATGTCATTGGAGCGGGTTGCACGCCGCAACAGAATATTGTGAAAATATAGTTAGTTATATGCTACTGGGTATACAATACTTCCCCACTTCTGAGGAAAAGTCCGTTTTGAGTATCGCTTGGCGAGTGGCACATCGGTTGTGTCCTTTCAGGATTTAATAGCATACGTTAATTGTTTCACCGTGGGTGAGGTTGATTGCTTGGGTTCAAGACCTAGATCTGTGCGTGGCTAACCGTTTTGAGCTTAGTGGCTTGAGGTGCTTCATGAGTAATAACGTTGGGATAGAATCACGAATCGTGGCAAGGCCACGTGATGTTATGACCTCTCGAGGAGGATTTAGGTACTTTATTTCTATAATACGAGACGCGATCTCAGTTCTATATTATGATGGCACAGAGGGATTAAATTGCAGCTCTATTTGCTGGAGACAGTTGTCATGATTTGAGCTGTCATGATTCGAGTGTGTGCGGACGTTTCTATTGGAGCCTATGTTGTGCTCGTCGCGGCTTAGGCCGGTGGTTGAGATGTCATGTCACCAGTGTGGTGTGTTATGATCGAAGTGACCGTTGGAGTCATTAATGAATACAAGCATATTGGATCTTAGCTTGTTAGAAAGATAAAAATCGAGGTTTGGCTCCGAAACCTATTGTGGTACCAGTTTTAAAAGGGAAATAGATTCACGAATGGTTAACCTGAGAGATGGGTTCGGTATATCGCGTGCTTCAGCTGCCGTGGGCAGGATATGGAGGTGTTGGAATAAGACTCTATCTAATGAAAGAGGTTTTTAGCTAGTATTTGGTTATTGTGGCCAATTGTTGTGATTAGAGACTATCGTCTCGAGTGATTGGGTTGTCGATACATCATATGATCTCACCCGGAGTAGTGAATATGGGTTATTGCAGTGGATTCGAGTGTATCCTGAGTATAGGTGTCACGACCCGGATTTTCCCCCAATATCGGGATCCTGATGGCGCCTACTCGTGGTAGCTAGGCAAGCCACTGTATTCATACTATCCTGTTTTTAACACAATTTAATTAAATAAATGCGGAATACTTTATCAAAATGGAAATAACAATTCACAAGGTGAAAATCATACTGAAATCCTCTACCCAAGACGTGGAGTCACCAACTCACGAACTACTATGGAATACTACACATAAAGGTCTAAAGGAAATATATCATAATTTTGTTTGTCTCGGAACAAAGAGACTACAGCTAATAACATAAATAAAGAGAGAGACTCCGGGCCTGCGGACGTCTGCAAGCTACCTCGGTCTCAAATATGATCAACTCCCACGCAATCTATTTACTGCTCCTGCTGCTCCTGATCGTAACCTGGACCTGTGCAAAAACGCACAGAAGTGTAGCATCAGCACAACCGACCCCATGTGCTGGTAAGTGCCTGGCCTATCCCGGCGAAGTAGTGACAAGCCTAGGACCAGACACTCACATAAACCTGTGCAATTCAATATATATGTATGTACCACAAAATAACAAGAAATAATCAAGTAATAACACAATAAGGAATATCTTAAAGAATTCAACAATTAACCACAGATTAATAATTTCACAAAGAAAACAAAGTATAATGTAAACACGAATAATATCACTTCAAGAAATAGCAAGCAATTGCACGGCATCACCCTTCGTGCTTTTACTCTCATCCTCACCAAATAAACAAATAAAGTACACGGCATCACCCTTCGTGCTTTTACTCTCGTCATCACCAAACAAACAAATAAAGTACACGGCATCACCCTTCGTGCTTTTACTCTCATCCTCACATCCATAGTACGGCATGATCCTTCGTACATGGTTCAATAACAGGGCACAGCAATGATCCTTCGTGCATAATCAATAACAGGGCACGGCATGATCCTCCATGCATAATCAATAAATAAACATGGCACGGCATTAACCTTCGTGCATAAATAAATAAACATGGCACGGCATCACCCTTCGTGCATTATCACTCTTCCTCACCCAAATAACAATCACAGTTAAGGGCAGAGAAAGAAACAGCAATTCATAAATCATCCCATCAAGGGCAATCAATAATTATCTTCACAACAAGTCCCAACAAGGGAGAACAATAATAATTCACCTGTAATATATCTCAAAATATCATTTTCCAACGACTCACGGTCATACTAGACGCCAGTGTATGGATGCTCGTCACCACAGCCCATACATCGCACTCGATCACATAACACATAACACATAATCCTATTCCCTCAAGCTAGGATAGAACAAATACTTACCTCGAATGCTTATGAACAATTCACTCCGTGGAAATGTCTTTTCTTACAATTTGGATCCAATCCAACCGTATCTATACACAATTGATTTAATATCATCAATTCTACTCAACAAACCAATTCTTAATACCAAATACAACTTTTACAACATTCTGCCATGAATAGTGAATTTCAACCCCGGGCCCACATGGTCGGAATTCGGGGTTAGAACTAAAATCCGGTTACCCATTACCCCACGAGTTCATATATATAATTTGTTTCAAAATCGGACCTCAATTCGAGGTCCAATTCCCCAATTTATGAAAAACCCTATTTTCTAACAAAAACAAGAATTTTACCATGAAAATCTTTGATTTCTTATGAAAAACATGTTTAATGATGTTAGGAATTGAAAGAATTAAGTAAAAAGTGACTTACAATCGTTTTGATGAAGAAGAAATCCTTGAAGAATCGCAAATGGGTGTTTTGGTTTTGTAAAATGTGAAGAAATGACTGAAATTCGTGTTTTTCAGGTCTCTGTGTTCGCATTTGCGAACATGGGTTCGCAATTGCGAACCCCGACCAATTTCTGGAGTTTGAAAATTAAGCCAAGGGTGGGAAGTTCGCATTTGCGATCTTTTCTTCGCATTTGCGAACTAATGTTCGCATTTGCGAACACATGCTGTATAAGGCAGTGTTCGCATTTGCGAACAATGGTTCGCATTTGCGAACCAAGGCATAATGGGGAATGTTCGCATTTGCGAACTTTTGTTCGCATTTGCGAACATAGGCAGGCACTGGGGACCTTCGCAAATGCGAACAATTGTTCGCATTTGCGAACAAGGCTGGGCCAAAGGGGGCTTCGCATTTGCGATGAATGTTCGAATTTGCGAGCCTGTCCCCTTCGCAATTGCGAGAAAACTTCACAATTGCGAAGCCAACAGCTGGGTGAAAAACCAGCAGTTCAAAAATTCAGAATTTCATCCAACGGCCTATCAAATCCTTACCCGAGCCCCCCAGGCTCCAAACCAAACATGTACACAACCTCAACAACACATTATGGACTTGTTCGTGCGATCATATCGCCAATATCACTTCGTTTTAATCAAATCAATCCTCAAACTCATGATTTTCATACTTTTGATTTTCAAAACTTCTTAACATTGGAACTCAAGGTCCAAAACATCTCAAACGACATCCAAATGTCACCAAACTTTACAGAAATCACATATATAATATTTAAGACTTGTACCGGGCGTCGGAACCAAAATACGAGCCCGATACCAAGGTTAATCAATTTATTTCCTTTAATAATTGCATTAAAAACAATTTCACATAAAAATTCATAACTTGGGCTCTAGGCCTCGAATTCGACTCCGGACGCATGTCCAAGTCCCATATTTTTCTACGGACCTCCCGGGACCATCCAATCTCGGGTCCGGATCCGTTTACCAAATATGTTGACCGAAGTCAACCATATCAATATTAATATCATTTTTATCCAAATTTCTCATAGAATTCATATTTTCTATCACAAAATCTTTTCGGCTACATGCTCGGATCGTGCACGTAAATCGAGGCAACATAGAATGAGGTTTTCAAGGCCTCAGGAAGCTCGAAATGATTAATTAAATAAGTGATGACCCTTTGGGTTGTCACAATCTCCACCTCTAAAACAACCGTTCGTCCTCGAACGGACAAAAGAAAGAAGTACCTAAGTCAGGAAACAAGTGTGGGTAGCGGCTCCGCATATCAGACTCGGACTCCCAGGTCGATGCCTCAGGAGGCTGACCTCTCCACTGAACACGCACAGAAGGATAACTCTTCGACCTCGACTGTCGAACCTGCCGGTCTAGAATAGCCACCGGCTCCTCCTCGTAAGATAGATCATTGTCCAATTGGACGGTACTGAAGTCTAACACATGTGTGGGATCGCCGTGGTATCTCCGAAGCATAGATACGTGAAAAACTGGATGCACGGCTGATAAGCTAGGCGGCAAAGCTAATCTGTAAGCCACCCCTCCCACTCTGTCTAAAATCTCAAATGGGCCAATATGCCTAGGGCTGAGCTTGCCCTTCTTCCCAAACCTCATCACGCCCTTCATAGGCGACACCCGGAGCAATACTCGTTCACCAACCATGAAATCTACATCTTGAACCTTACGATCCGCATAAGTCTTCTGCCTGGACTGAGCTGAACGCAATCTCTCCTGAATAGTCTTGACCTTATCTAAGGCCTCCTGAACTAAGTCTGTACCCAACAATCGAGCCTCTCCCGGTTCAAACCATCCGACCGGTGATCGACATCGCCTACCATACAACGCCTCATACGGAGCCATCTGGATGCTAGATTGGTAACTGTTATTGTAGGCAAACTCTGCTAATGGTAGAAACTGGTCCCACGAGCCTCCGAAATCAATAACACGGGCTTGAAGCATGTCCTCAAGAATCTGAATAGTCATCTCGGACTGGCCATCCGTCTGAGGATGAAATGATGTACTCAACTGAACCTGGGTGCCTAACTCCTGCTGGACCGCTCTCCAGAACCGCGAGGTAAACTGCGTTCCCCGATCAGAGATAATAGATACCGGCACCCCATGGAGACGAACAATCTCCCTAATGTAAACCTCCGCTAACCTCTCCGACGAGTAGGAGACGGATACTGGAATAAAGTGTGCTGATTTGGTCAACCTATCAACAATGACCCAAATAGCATCAAATTTCCTCTGAGTCAAAGGAAGTCCAGTAACGAAGTCCATAGTGATCCGCTCCCATTTCCACTCGGGAATTTCAATCCTCTGGAATACACCACCAGGTCTCTGGTGCTCATATTTCACCTGCCGACAATTTAGACACCGAGCGACATACGCAACGATATCTTTCTTCATTCTGCGCCACCAATAGTGTTGCCGTAAGTCCTGGTACATCTTCGCGGCGCCTGGGTGAATAGAATACCGCGAACTGTGGGCCCTCGCTAAGATCAACTCTCGAATCCCTTCGACATTGGGCACACAAACTCGACCCTGCAATTTCAATACCCCATCATCATCTAGGTTTACCTGTGTGGCACCTCCCCGCTGTATTGTATCTCTCAACTCACGCAAATGAGGATCATCAAATTGCCTCTCACGGATACGCTCTAATAAAGAAGAACGAGCGACCGTGCAGGCTAGCACCCTGCTAGGCTCAGAAATGTCTAATCTCACGAACCGGTTGGCTAAGGCCTGGACATCTAGAGCTAATGGTCTCCGATTGACCGGAATATATGCAAGACTACCCATGCTGGCATACTTTCTACTCAATGCATCGGCCACCACATTGGCCTTACATGGGTGATATAATATAGTAACATCATAGTCTTTTAGCAACTCTAACCATCTCCGCTGTCATAGATTCAACTCCTTCTACTTGAACAAGTACTGTAGGCTTTTGTGATCAGTGTACACCTCACATGTCACACCATATAGATAATGCCTCCAGATCTTTAAGGCATGAACCACTGCTGCTAATTCAAGATCATGAACTGGATAATTCTTCTCATGTATTTTTAACTGCCTCGAAGCATAAGCAATAACCTTACCATCCTGCATCAATACCGCTCCAAGCCCTGTACGAGATGCGTCACAATAAACTGTATAAGGCCCTGTACCTGTAGGTAGTACCAATACTGGTGCGGTGGTCAAGGCTGTCTTGAGCTTTCTGAAAGCTCGCCTCACACTCCTCTGACCACTGAAACTGGACACCCTTCTGGGTCAACCTGGTCATCGGGGCTGCAATAGAAGAAAACCCTCTACAAAACGACGGTAGTAACCTGCTAATCCCAAGAAACTCCGGATCTCAGTCACTGAAGCTGGTCGAGGCCAATTCTGGACTGCCTCAATCTTCTTTGGGTCTACCCGAATACCTTCCACCGATACAATGTGACCCAGAAATGCTACCGAACTCAGCCAGAACTCACATTTAGAAAATTTGGCATATAGCTGGTTATCTTTCAGAGTCTGAAGAACCACTCTGAGGTGCTCCTCGTGCTCTTCCTGGCTGCGGGAGTACACCATGATGTCATCTATGAAGACTATCACGAACAGATCTAAGTAAGGCCTGAATACCCGATTCATCAACTCCATGAATGCTGCTGGGGCATTGGTCAACCCGAAGGACATGACCAAGAACTCATAATGCCCATATCTAGAGCGAAAAGTTGTCTTAGGAATGTCAGCCGCCCTGATCTTCAGCTGATGGTAGCCTGACCTCAAGTCTATCTTAGAGAATACCCTCGCTCCCTGGAGCTGGTCAAACAAATCATCAATCCTCGGCGGTGGATATTTATTTTTGATAGTCACCTTGTTTAACTGCCGGTAATCAATACACATCCGCATCGAGCCATCCTTCTTCTTTACAAATAATACAGGTGCTCCCCAGGGGGAAACACTGGGCCTGATAAAGCCCTTCTCAAGAAGGTCCTGCAACCGATCTTTCAACTCTTTTAGTTCCGGCGGGGCCATACGATAGGGTGGAATAGAGATGGGCTGAGTACCCGGTGCCAGATCAATACAGAAATCAATATCCCTGTCGGGTGGCATGCCCGGCAGGTCTGAAAGAAAAACCTCCGGAAACTCCCGTGCAATAGGGACCGACTCAATGGAAGGAACTTCTGCGCTGGAATCACGAACATAAGCCAAATAAGCTAGACATCCCTTCTCGACCATACGTCGAGCCTTAACATAGGAAATAACAGTGCGAACGGAGTGGCTTGAGGTACCCTTCCACTCTAATCGGGGTGATTCTGGCAAGGCTAAGGTGACAGTCTTAGCATGGCAATCAAGAATAGAATGATATGGGGACAACCAGTCCATCCCCAATATGACATCAAAATCTACCATATCCAAAAGCAACAGATCAACACGGGTCTCAAGACCCCCAAATATAACTACGCACGAACGATGCACCCGATCGACTACAATAGAGTCACCCACTGGTGTAGCCACATAAACTGGAATATCCAGAGCATAGCTGGGCACGGCCAAATACGGTGCGAAGTAGGAAGACACATAGGAATATGTAGATCCGGGGTCAAATAATACTGAAGCACCTCTGCCACACACAAGAATAGTACCTGTAATCACGGCATCCGATGCCTCTGCCTCTGGCCTGGCTGGTAAAGCATAGAATCGGGGATCTGCACCTCCCCTCTGAGCTGCGTCTCTAGGACGACCATCAACCGGCTGACCTCTACCTCTCGCTGGACGGTCTCCACCTCTACGGTCTCGACCTCCACCTCTATAATCTCTACCCCCGCCTTTGGCTGGCTGGGCGGGTTGAGGGTCAGCTGGGGCCTGAATCATAGGACGAGGACCTCGCTGCTGAGAGTTGCCCGCTGCTATAGGGCAATTCCTGATAAAATGACCTGGGTCACCACAACCGTAGCAACTCTTGGACTGATAGGGCTGCTGGCCCTGACGACCTGAATGGCCTCCACGAACACTCTGAAGAGGCTGAGCATTAATAGGAGACTGGTCTGAATAATGCCCCGAGAACCACGATCACCTGATCCACCCTGTGAAGCCTGAAGGGCGGAATGAAAAGGCCTGGAGGACTGGCCTCTATCAAAGGATTCTCTGCTACCGGAGGAAGAACCACCAAACCTGCCTGAATGACGAGGCCTCTTATCTGAAGAATAACCGCCACCCCTAGTAAGAGCCATCTCAACTCTGCGTGCTGCATTGGCTGCCTCCTGAAATGATATGTCACTTCCCACGCCCATAGCCATCTGGAGTCTAATCGGCTGATTAAGCCCATCTATAAATCTGCGGACCCTCTCCCACTTCGTGGGAAGTATCACCACTGCATGATGAGCCAAGTCGATAAATCTCGTCTCATACTGTGTAACTGTCATAGTGCCCTGATGGAGGCGCTCAAACTGCCTCCGAAGTACATCCCGCTGAGTAGGAGGGAGAAACTTCTCCATAAATAGTTCCGCAAACTGGTCCCATGATAAAGCTGGGGACCCTGCTGGTCGAGTCGGGCAATAATCTCTCCACCAAGTCTTGGCGGATCCTGCAAGTCTGAAGGTACAGAAGTCAACTCCGTTTGTCTCCACAATCCCCATAGTCTTGAGAATCTCATGGCAACTGAATAAAAAGTCCTGAGGATCCTCTGATGCGGCTCCACTAAATGTAGTGGTAAATAGCTTGGAGAACCAATCAAGCCTCCATAACGAATCGGAAGTCATGGCCGCTCCATCGCCGGCATGAGCTGTGGTACCTGACTGAGTGGCCACAGCTGGCTGAATTACTGGTGTCTGAGGCTGAAGAGCTACTGGCTCCGGAGTATGAGCAATAGGAGTCTGGTCCCCTCCTCCAGCCTGAGAAGTGGCTGGGGCAACTGATAATAAACCCGCTCTAGCAATGCTGTCCATGAATCCCGCTATTCTGACCAAAGCATCCCGGAGATCCGGGGTAATTAAAGCCTCTCCTGGGACCTGAGCTGGGCCCACTGGAGCTGCTGGAACCGGAACCTCCTCGTCAATCTCAATATGAGGCTCCACCTCTGGAGTAGCTGCCTGGGGCTGAGCTCTACCCCTACCACGGCCTCTGATACGGCCTTGGCCCCTGCCCCTCACGGGAGCTGCCTGGGGCTCGGGCTGCTGGTCAGCGGACGAAGAAGCGCGTGTCCTTACCATCTGCGAAAGGACATAATAGAAATTCAATCAGTAATTGAGGAACAAGTCGCACGACAAGAAAGAACAAATGAGAGACTTTTTCCTAACTCAATAGACTCTGGAGGACAAGTACGGACGTCTCCGTACCTACCTCTCAAACTCTACTAAGCTTGTTCGTGAGTGGTGAGACCTATGTAACCTAGAGCTCTGATACCAACTTGTCACGACCCGGATTTTCCCCCAATATCGGGATCGTGATGGCGCCTACTCGTGGTAGCTAGGCAAGCCACTGTATTCATACTATCCTGTTTTTAACACAATTTAATTAAATAAATGCGGAATACTTTATCAAAATGGAAATAACAATTCACAAGGTGAAAATCATACTGAAATCCTCTACCCAAGACGTGGAGTCACCAACTCACGAACTACTATGGAATACTACACATAAAAGTCTGAAGGAAATATATCATAATTCTGTTTGTCTCGGAACAAAGAGACTACAGCTAATAACATAAATAAAGAGAGAGACTCCGGGCCTGCGGACGTCTGCAAGCTACCTCGGTCTCAAATATGATCAACTCCCACGCAATCTATTTATTGCTGCTGCTGCTCCTGATCGTAACCTGGACCTGTGCAAAAACGCACAGAAGTGTAGCATCAGCACAACCGACCCCATGTGCTGGTAAGTGCCTGGCCTATCCCGGCGAAGTAGTGACAAGCCTAGGACCAGACACTCACATAAACCTGTGCAATTCAATATATATGTATGTACCACAAAATAACAAGAAATAATCAAGTAATAACACAATAAAGAATATCTTAAAGAATTCAACAATTAACCACAGTTAATAATTTCACAAAGAAAACAAAGTATAATGTAAACACGAATAATATCACTTCAAGAAATAGCAAGCAATTGCACGGCATCACCCTTCTTGCTTTTACTCTCATCCTCACCAAATAAACAAATAAAGTGCACGGCATCACCCTTCGTGCTTTTACTCTCATCCTCACCAAACAAACAAATAAAGTACACGGCATCACCCTTCGTGCTTTTACTCTCATCCTCACATCCATAGTACGGCATGATCCTTCGTACATGGTTCAATAACAGGGCACGGCATGATCCTTCGTGCATAATCAATAACAGGGCACGGCATGATCCTTCGTGCATAATCAATAAATAAACATGGCACGGCATTAACCTTCGTGCATAAATAAATAAACATGGCACGGCATCACCGTTCGTGCATTATCACTCTTCCTCACCCAAATAACAATCACAGTTAAGGGCAGAGAAAGAAACAGAGCAATTCATAAATCGTCCCATCAAGGGCAATCAATAATTATCTTCACAACAAGTCCCAACAAGGGAGAAAAATAATAATTCACCTGTAATATATCTCAAAATATCATTTTCCAACGACTCACGGTCATACTAGACGCCAGAGTGTATGGATGCTCGTCACCACGGCCCATACACCGCACTCGATCACATAACACATAACACATAATCCTATTCCCTCAAGCTAGGATAGAACAAACACTTACCTCGAATGCTTATGAACAATTCACTCCGTGGAAATGTCTTTTCTTACAATTTGGCTCCAATCCAACCGTATCTATACACAATTGATTTAATATCATCAATTCTACTCAACAAACCAATTCTTATTACCAAATACAACTTTTACAACATTCTGCCATGAATAGTGAATTTCAACCCCGGGCCCACATGGTCGGAATTCGGCGTTAGAACTAAAATCCGGTTACCCATTCCCCCACGAGTTCATATATATAATTTGTTTCAAAATCGGACCTCAATTCGAGGTTCAATTCCCCAATTTATGAAAAACCCTATTTTCTAACAAAAACAAGAATTTTACCATGAAAATCTTTGATTTCTTATGAAAAACATGTTTAATGATGTTAGGAATTGAAAGAATTAAGTAAAAATTGACTTACAATCGTTTTGATGAAGAAGAAATCCTTGAAGAATCGCAAATGGGTGTTTTGGTTTTGTAAAATGTGAAGAAATGACTGAAATTCGTGTTTTCAGGTCTTTGTGTTCGCATTTGCGAACATGGGTTCGCAATTGCGAACCCCGACCAATTTCTGGAGTTTGAAAATTAAGCCAAGGGTGGGAAGTTCGCATTTGCGAACAGTTCGCATTTGCGAACTAATGTTCGCATTTGCGAACACATGCTGTATAAGGCAGTGTTCGCATTTGCGAACAATGGTTCGCATTTACGAACCAAGGCATAATGGGGAATGTTCGCATTTGCGAACTTCTGTTCGCATTTGCGAACATAGGCTGGCACTGGGGACCTTCGCAAATGCGAACAATTGTTCGCATTTGCGAACAAGGCTGGGCCAAAGGGGGCTTCGCATTTGCGATGTATGTTCGCATTTGCGAGCCTGTCCCCCTTCGCGATTGCGAGAAAACTTCGCAATTGAGAAGCCAACAGCTGGGTGAAAAACCAGCAGTTCAAAAAAATCAGAGTTTCATCCAACGGCCTATCAAATCTTTACCCGAGCCCCCCGGGCTCCAAACCAAACATGTACACAACCTCAACAACACATTATGGACTTGTTCGTGCGATCATATCGCCAATATCACTTCGTTTTAATCAAATCAAGCCTCAAACTCATGATTTTTATACTTTTGATTTTCAAAACTTCTTAACATTGGAACTCAAGGTCCAAAACATCTCAAACGACATCCAAATGTCACCAAACTTTACAGAAATCACATATATAATATTTAAGACTTGTAACGGGCGTCGGAACCAAAATACGAGCCCGATACCAAGGTCAATTAATTTATTTCCTTTAATAATTGCATTAAAAACAATTTCACATGAAAATTCATAACTTGGGCTCTAGGCCTCAGAATTCGACTCCGGACGCATGTCCAAGTCCCATATTTTTCTACGGACCTCCCGGGACCATCCAATCTCGGGTCCGGATCCGTTTACCAAAAATGTTGACCGACGTCAACCATATCAATATTAATATCATTTTTATCCAAATTTCTCATAATATTCATATTTTCTATCACAAAATCTTTCCGGCTACATGCTCGGATCGTGCACGTAAATTGAGGCAATATAGAATGAGGTTTTCAAGTCCTCAGAAGCTCGAAATGATTAATTAAATAAGTGATGACCCTTTGGGTCGTCACAATAGGCATGGGATTTGCATTTGGCATATGATTTTAGAAAGTACAATGTGATTTATGGTTCAGATGGTCTGTGAAATTTTGACTATATGGTGTTTTCGGACTTATGTGAGATAGGGTGACGTATGATCGCCCGAATATATGCTTGGTAAGGTCATTCAGCTATTGGGTGGCTTCTAGTACAACTTTGGGTCCGCTCGAGGACGAGCGTTTGCTTAAGTTGGGGAGAATGTGACGACCCGGCCCGAGTCATCACGGAAATTATCACCCTGTTATGTTGTAATTACATGTTTTATGCTTTTATATCAGTGTCAGAGTCTATCGGGTGAGTTAAGAGTAAATTGGATTGAAAATGAGGCAAATAGCCTTTTTGAAAGAAACTTGAATATGGAAAGTCAACCTGGAGTTGACTATTTGATTTGAGAGTCGGAATAGAATTCTGATGATTTGGCTAGTTTCGGGGGATCATTTATGACTTAGGAGAGCAATCGGAAGTGAATTTGGAGGCCCGGTGTAGTTTTAGGCTTGAATTGGCTAAGGTTGAATTTTGGCGAAATTCGAACGGTAGGTGAGATTTCGACCCGAGAGTCAGAATGGAATTCCGACAGTTGCATTAGCTCCGTTAGGTGATTTTGGATATGCCTGCAAATTTTCAAGTCATTCGGACATCGTTTGGTCGGGTTTTCGATCGAATGTGAATTTTTGAAATTAAAGTTAAACTTAAGCTTGAATTTGTTGAAAAAGGACGATTTTGATGTTAACGATAGAGTTTTGATGATTGGAACAAGTTTGAATGATGTTATAAGAGGTGTTAGTACTTTTGGTTGAGGTCCCGGAGGCTTCGGGGTAAATTCGGATGCCCAACGGGTCATTTTTGGAAGATTTTTGCCGTTTTGAGCATAAATGTAAAGATCCAAAGGTCTATTTTTAGTTCTAAAGATCCAAATTTGATTTCGAGACTTTGAGAATTTAAATAGTGAATTATAGGACTGATCTGGAAATTTTGGTTTAATTTCATCAAGTCGCGATTGGGTTTTTGAGGCGAAACATGAGTTAATTGTTTAACGAGCAAAATTGATGTTGCACTTAGCAAATGAGATCCGAATTCAGTTTTGTTTGAACCACTGGATCCATATCAAAATTACGGAGTCATAGGAAAAAGAATCATCGAATTCTGAGTTCGTATGATTGAGTTATAGTATTTTTAGTGAAATAAAAAGTTGCTGCAATTTTCTGGGGCAAATATGGTATTTTCGCTTCTGCGATGAACAGTACCCGCAGAAGCGGATGAACAGTGATTTTCCGCTTCTGCGATGAACACTACCGCAGAAGCGATGCACAGTGAAATCGCACCTGCGGTGAACAGTAACCGCAGATGCGAAAATCGCTGGACATTTAATTTGGGGCAGTCCGAGATGTTTCTTCATTTTTGGAGCTATGGAGCTCGGATTTAAGCGATTTTCGAAGCGATTTTCACCATATGGATGGGGGTAAGTGTTCTATATCCAAAAGTGATTATATGTAATGATTCCATGGTTATTTTCATCAAGTATTAGTGAATCAAATGGAAGAAATCGAAGAAAATTTATAAACTTTTCAAAAACGAAAATTTAGGATTTGAAGGGTCATTTGTGGTCCGATTTGGGAGTTCTTGGTATGTACGGACTCGTAGAGAGACGAGGATTCCGAAAATATGAGTTTCGAAATTTTTCGAGATGTGGGCCCGGGGCTCGGGTTTTGCCAAATTTCGTGATTTTTGATATTTTTCGAGTTCTTTCGATTGGGTTATGTTCCATTAGCCTATTTTGATATATTTGCACTGATTTTGTCTAGTTTTGATGTGCGTGGATGCCGGTTCGAGGAGCTAAGGCGTCGCGGGCATGAGTTTTCATCGGTTCGAGGTGGGTAATTCTTGTAAATGATGTCCTGAGGGTTAGTAAACCCCGGACTTGCACATCTTAGTGCTGTATTGAGGTGACTTGCACGCCGGATAACGGGCGTGGGGTAGAGCACCATTGGGGATTGTGACTTGGTCCGTCCCGCGTAATTAATAATAACACCTAATTGTTGAAATGAATTGGACTAATTATCATGCTTGGGCTTCGTGCCGATTATTTGAATCCTTCGGGGATTGGTATCATTGTTTTGATAACACTGTGCATATTTTATTCTAAATTTAAGGTTTAAAAATAGTATTTTGGCTATTCAGCATTTTTATAAGGTTATGAAAAACTTGAACAAGGTCTTAATAACATTTTTAGCTGTGAGCTAGCATGATATTGTTGCCCGTAGGGCTTTCTTGATTATTTGTTAGACTGATTGGGGGCGAGGGCCATATGTTAGGGCATGACAATTTATGTGAGCATATGCATACACATGTATGGATCGGACTGCACGCCGCAGTGGTATACGGATCGGGCTGCGCGCCACAGCAGGTGTGATATTATTATTGTGCTTGGGCTGTAGGAGCCCCTCCGGAGTCTGAACCCCCACAGTGAGCACGGGTACCCAAATTGGATCGGGCTACACGCCGTAGCGGTCATATGCGTTGCATGGCATACATACATTGGTTTACGTGTACTACGTGGCATAACATTCAGCACTCATACATTACTGGCACACATGCATTAGTTGCCTTATTGACCAGATCTCCTGGTGTAAATTGATAAGGAGTGATGAGCCCGAGGGGCTGATTTGAGTGCGAACTTGCACTGCTTGAGATTTTATCCCGGTATTGGTATATTATTATGAAAGAAAGTAGCTAAAATTGAGATTTCTAAATAATCTACTCATATATGCTGGAAAGGAATAAATATAGTTCTGTATTGTGTAGCATGAGATAGTGCCTTACGTGGTTTTCTTCCCTTCAGCATTATTTACTTTTATTACTGCTGAGTTGGAAGTACTCACACCCGACTCCCTGCACCTTGTGTGCAGATCCAGGTACATCACAGTGGAGCTGATTCTATTGCGGCTCGGGAGTGCTTTTGGACAGTCGAGGTAGCTGCCAGCGTTCGCAGGACCTGATTCTCCAGTTTGTCTGTATTTTTGTTCTGATCATCCCACACTTGTGCACGGTTATATTCACTATTTACACTTTGTATACTCTGTAGAGGCTCATGACTCTTGACCCTTCGGTCTATGGGAGTTGGTATGCGTTGGGACTTGGTTCCCCTGTTTCGATATATCCATCATTGTTATTTTACAATTGTTATGCTTAAATGGGATAAGGCGAGCTCATAGCTCTATGATTGTTGTTGATTGGTCGGGCTGGCCTAGCAGTGTGCTGGGCGCCATCACGACCGGATTTGGGGTCGTGACATCACACTAAATGGCCAATGAAATCGTGCCACGTGTGCAAGTGACATGTTCTGGCCAATCAAATACGGCTATGTCACACTTCAATTTGATTGGTTGGAAAGAGTTTTTTCTTATCACAACTCTTCCCTTCCACAACTAAAAATAGGGGTCTTTATAACTCAGAAAAGACACCAGAAGTTATAACAAGAAGCAAGAAATGGCTCGTGGATAAAACGGTGCAACTTTCTCCACAAGTTTGAAGCTTCAAGTTCAAGTTCAAGCTCAAGAACGAATAAGAAATCATGTTCAAGTCCAAACAATCAAGCTCAAAGCTCAAGAACAAGATCATCATTCATGACAATAAACATAGATTCAAGATCAAGCTCATAGGCCCTTGAATTAATTTACTATTGAAAAGAAGAATTTGAGGATTCATAGAGATTGTAACACTCAAATATTTGAAATCAAATACTACAATTGTTGCAATATTTTTTGTCTTGGTTTTATTTTCTTGACGCAAATTTAATGTCTACAAATTCTGGCACGCCCAGTGGGACAATCTCTACCTCTCATCTCAACTTTTCCATCACCAAATTCCAAGAACATAGAAATGGCTTCAAAAAAAATCAACTCCGGTTCAACTTCCACCAAGGCTGCTAACTCTAGGTTCTATACTGATGTGGAAAGAATCCTCGATGTTACCTTTGGAAGCTTCGGACAGGTTACGAGGAGAAAAACAAGCTCTTTAGGACAACAAGCATCACAAGTGTCGTATCAACCCCTGTTTTCAGATCTTCATCCTCAAAAGGAGCAAGATCTGCCACAAACGCATCTCAAGGAGGAAGCGATGTTGCTGAAAAGATCAAGCTCAAAGGTCCTTGAATCTATTCACTATTGAAAAGAAGAATTAGAAGATTCATAGAGATTGTAACACTCAAATATTTGAAATCAAATACTATGATTGTTGTGATATTTTTGGTCTTGGTTTTATTTTCTTGCCGCAAATTTATTGTCTACAGTATACTTTTTAATTATTTTTATTTTAAATTTTATTAAATCTTTAGGTTTTTATTTTAATTTTTTTAGTAATTTTTGAACCAAATTTTTTCATGTTTTAAGAAATTAGGAAAGGATTTGAGGATAAAACCAATCGAGGAGTGTGCGCAAAGAGCAGATGCTTCTTTTGACACAAATATTGTAAAATTCTATCGCTGGACGCCGGAGTTATGGCACTTGAATAGTGACGATGGTACTATTCACAACAAACCTTGAGAAAAAGTTTTTTTTACAGTAATTTTCGAACCAAATTTTAGATTTTGAGAAATTGGGAAAGGATTTGAGGATAAAACCAATTGGGCAGCGTACGCAAAGAGCATATATTTCTTTTGACACAAAGATCGAGAAATTCCGCCCCCAGACACTGGAGTTATGGAACTTGAATAGTAACGATAGTACTATTCACAACTGTCATAGAGAGAGGATTTTTTTTTTAATTTTTGTTACAGTAAAGTTTGAACAAAATTTTAGATTTTGAGCAATTGTGAAAGGATTTGAGGATAAAACTAGATGGGGAGTATGCGCAAAGAGCAGATGCTTCTTTTGACACAAAGATAGTGAAATTCTATCGCCGGACGCCAGAGTTACGGAGCTTGAATAGTGATGGCGATACTGTTCACAGAAGTCGTAGAGAGAAGGTTTTTATTTTATTTTTTTACAGTAATTTTCGAACAAAATTTCAGATTTTGAGCAATTAGGAAAGGATTTGAGGATAAAATCAATTGGGGAATGTGTGCGGAGAGCACATTGTTCTTTTGACACCAAGATTGTGAAATTTCCCCACCGGATGCCGGAGGTATAGCCTTTGAATAGTGACGGCGGTACTATTCACAACAATTCTAGAGAGAAGTTTTTTTTTTATAATTATTTTTATTAATTATATGACCAAATTTCAGATTTTGAGCAATAGGAAAAAGATTTTGGGATAAAACAAGTTGGGGAGTGTGCGCAAAGAGTAGATGCTTCTTTTGTCACCAAGATTGTGAAATTCCTCCGCCGGACGCTAGAGTTATGACGTTTGAATAGTAACGACAATACTATTCACAATAGTCCCAGAGAGAAGGTTTTGCATTTCCCAGTAATTTTCGAACCAAATTTCAGAGTTTGAGCAATTGGGAAAGGATTTGAGGATAAAATCAATTGGAGAGTGTGTACAAAGAGCATATGCATCTTTTGACGCCAAGATTGTGAAATTTAATCACCGGACACCGAAGTTATGGCAATTGAATAGTGATGACGAGACTATTCACAAGAGTCGTAGTGAGAAGCTTTTTTATTATTTTTTTATAATAATTTTTGAACTAAATTTAAGATTTTGAGCAATTAGAAAAGGATTTAAGGATAAAACCAATTGGGGAGTGCGCAGAGAGGAGATGTTTCTTTTGACACAAAGATTGTGAAATATTGCTGCCGAACATCAGAGTTATGGCCCTTGAATAACGACGGCAGTACTATTAACTACAGTCATAGAGAGAAGGGTTTTTAATTATTTTTGTTACAATAATTTTTTATCTAAATTTTTTATTTTGAGGAATTGAAATAGATTTGAGGATAAAACCAATTGGGGAGTCTGCGCAAAGAGCAGATGCTGCTTTAGACACCAAGTTTGTGAAATTCTACCGCCGGAGGCCGAAGTTATTGCACTTGAATAGTGACGGTCTTACTATTCACACGAGTCCTAGTGAGAATTTTTTTTACAGTAATTTTCGAACCAAATTTTAGATTTTGAGCAATTCAAAAAGGATTTGAGGATAAAGACAATTGGGGAGTGTGCGTAAAGAGCAAATGCTTCTTTTGACACCATGATTGTGAAATTCCACTACCGCATGCTGGAGTTATGGAGCTTGAATAGTGATGGCGGTGCTATTCACAACAGTCCAAGAGAGACGATTTTTTCATTTTTTTTATTTTATTTATTTTTTTCATATTTTTAATTTTTAATTTTTTACGATAATTATCGAACCAAATTTCAGATTTTGAGCAATTGGGAAAGGATTTGAGGATAAAACCAATTGGGCAGTGTGCGTAAAGAGTAGATGCTTCTTTTGAAACTAATAATTGTGATCTTCTACTACCGAACGCTAGAGTTATGGTGCGTGAATAGTGATGGATGTACTATTCACCGCAGTCCTACAGACAAGTTTTTATATTTTTTTAAATTTTTTTATAGTAATTGTAACTACCGGGATGGTTATTTTTGGATTTACGCCTTGCTCCCCCATGAACTGCTTCCCCTATGTTCATCTCTATTATTTTGGTTTACTGGGACGTTCGGTGTAAGGTTCGCAGTGTTTTGGGACACTTAGTCCCTAAATGAGAATTTAAGAGTTGAAAAATGGTCCGTAATCGGAGCAGTGTAAAAACGGCTTCAAAATGGAAAACTGAGTGTTCCGTTAGCCCCATTAGGTGATTTTGGGGTTGGGAGCGTGTTTGGAATGCATTTTGGAGGTCCGTTGCTCATTTAAGCTATAAATGCCGAAGTTTGAATTTTTGAAGTTTCCGGTTCGATAGTGAAATTTTGATCCGAGGGTCGAAATGGAATTATTGAAGTTCCACTAGCTCTATCACGTCATTTGGGATGTGTGTGCAAAATTTCAGGTCAATCAGACTTATTTTGGTTAGGTTTTTGGTCGAAAGCGTATTTGGAAGAAATTTGAAGTTCTTAGGCTTGAATTAGCAATTAAATCGAGTTTTCAGTGTTGTTTTAGGTGTTTTAAGGATTGGTACAAGTTCGAATAAGGTATTAGGTAGTGTTGGTGCTTTTGGTTGAAGTCTAGGGGGCCTCATGATGATTTCGGGTTGTTAACAGAATATTTTTAAGTATTGCAGCAGCTGGTATTTTCCCTTCTAGTATTTTCACTTCTGCGGCTTAGGAACCGCAGAAGCGGCTTCCTCATCGCAGAAGTGAGTTTAGGCAACTTCTCAGGAATCGCAGAAGTGGTCCCTATTCCGCATAAGCGAGACCGTAGAAGCAGGGTTTGTACCATAAAAGCGAAGTCTGGTCCTTTAAGTAAAGACTGCAGAAGCAGCTCGTGGTTCCCAAAAGCGGGACCGCAGAAGCAGTGCCTTGTCCACTGAAGCGGAAATGACTATTCAGAAATAGTAAAATCGAGGGTTAAGTTTCCAAAGCTGGAACATGAAATTTGAGCTCGGAAGAGGGCGATTTTGAGATGGTTTTGAAGAGGAGATTATTGGGTAACGTTTCTTTGATCGCTTTTAGTTATATTTCATCATTCTATAGTTAAATAAATCATTAAAATTTGAATTAAGGATCAAAATTGGATAAATTGGCTAAATTTCATTGGCTAAAATATTGAGTTTTGAGTGGGTATTTGGCCTCCAATTTGGGAGATTTTATATGGTTAGACTTTGGGACTACGGGTTTGATTCTCGGTAGATCCCCCTAAACTTTTACTTCGGGACTGCAAGTTAGATTCCAGATAGATTTCCCTGCACATTGATGGTTGGACTACGGGACAATATCCCCGGAGATCCTTCGATTTGGTACATGAGTTGGACTATAGGACGGTGTCCCGGGAGATATACTGGAAAGTTGAGAAAATGGATACATGACGGTATCCTGGGAGACCCTCATTGTTATCATTGATATTGAGATGTATTTACTCGTTGTTTACTCTGTTCCTTATAGTTGTTATTGCCTCGTTGACTTGCCTTATCTCGCTGCTGTACTTATTATTTTTGTCAAATTTTATACAATTATTATTATTATTATTATTATTATTATATTTTGTCTCAGTAGGGCCTGGCCTGCCTCGTCGCTACCTAACCGAGGTTAGGCTCGGTACTTACTGAGTACCCCTGTAGTATACACATGCCCTTAATGTGCAAATTTTTCATGTGCAGATTATCCAGGTACCTCAACTCATGAACACCACCATTGAGGCGAGGAGATACACGGAGACTTCGAGGTATATCTGCCGCGTCAGCAGATTAGGAGTCTCTATTCTGTTCTAGATTTTGTATTCTGTTTGATCCTTTTCTCTCAGTTGTGTAGATATTCTGTAGTTAGAGCAGCGTACAATGTTTCTGTTGGCCTGTGGTTCCCGTGAGTTTCTGGGTTTTGGGTTGAGATTTTAAAGGGAAAGGGTTTAGGGTTTCGGGTTTAGCATTTAGGGTTTAGTGTTTAGGGGTTAGGGTTTATGATTTTAGTGGTTTATGGGTTTAGGGTTTAGGATTTAGGGTTTTGGGGTTTTGGGTTTAGGGTTTCGGGTTTTGGGTTTTGGGTTTTGGGTTTCGGTTTTTTAATAATCCACTAGGCATTGTAACTAGGGTTGATTTTCATATATATAAAAACAAGGTTACAACAAAAGAGGAGGGGGACATAAACCTTACCTCCACATACAACATGAAGGTACACTTAGTTGTCCGTACATGACAACCTAATGGGGCAACTAAACACTATGATGGTGAGTTAGACCTAAATAAAAGGGACAATTGACTACCCAACCAAGGTTGTCAATTAGCCTTACAAAATACAAATGATGTGAAGTTAGGTCAACTATACACTGTTGTAGTAGTGATCCTAAATCTACAAAAATTGTGAATGGGAGCGTTTGCCATATATTACGACAACAACTTCTATGTCTAATAGGGATGTAGAAGTATCCAAGAATGGGTATAAAGCAAAAGAAGCCCACGGTGGAGACTATTTTCCACTTTGATTTGACAATGGGGTCAAAGAAAGCAACAGGGAAGATATCACTCCAAAAGGAAGATGCACATGGAATCATCTATCTGCAGAATCTGACAGGAGAGAGTGAGCAATGGTGTGTGTCCATTCCAGCTTCATTAGTCCCAGCTTTCTTGAGATTTTGCTGCATCTTGAGGTCTTTGAGTGGTCCCATAAAATAGGGGGCCTATGATCAGTCAGTAAAGGAAGTGGGGAAAGGTTGATCAACTGACACAATCCCAACAGAATGAGCATAAAAAATGCTAATACCACTAACTAGGAGTGCATCAGTTGATGAACTCTATTCCCAGTACCTGCAAAAGGAACAAACCTATTAGAAAATTGGGAGCTCATATTCCAGGAGACTGGATATGAGTCTGGGAACAGGGATGGAATTATGACCCCGTATTTGTGAAAGAAGAGGGAATGGGAAAGGGAGAAGTAAAAGGAAAGGGAAAGAAGAACTGATTGTACCCCTTTGTGGTGGTTGCATCCAGTTGATTTGTTTGCCATGGTATTTTGACAGTGTGCATTGGGGTAAAAAGGGGTGAGGTATATTTGCAGGAACCTACAGAAAGGGTGCTATAGGTTCTACTATTTATTGTGCCACTGTGTGATAGTGTGTGGGTGAAATTGATGAAGGGGTGGTAAATTGAAAAGATTTGAGATAAAACCAATTGGGGAGTCTGCGTGTTTTTGACACCAAGTTTGTGAAATTCTACCGCCGGACGCTGAAGTTATTGCATTGAATAGTAACGGTGGTACTATTCACAGGAGTCCTAGAGAGAATATTTTTTTATTATTATTCATAGTAATTTTGGAACCAAATTTTAGATTTTGAGCAATTCGAAAAGGATTTCAGGATAAAGCCAATTGGGGAGTGTGCGTAAAGAGGGATGTAGAAGTATCCAAGAATGGGTATAAAGCAAAAGAAGCCCACGGTGGAGACTATTTTCCACTTTGATTTGACAATGGGGTCAAAGAAAGCAACAGGGAAGATATCACTCCAAAAGGAAGATGCACATGGAATCATCTATCTGCAGAATCTGACAGGAGAGAGTGAGCAATGGTGTGTGTCCATTCCAGCTTCATTAGTCCCAGCTTTCTTGAGATTTTGCTGCATCTTGAGGTCTTTGAGTGGTCCCATAAAATAGGGGGCCTATGATCAGTCAGTAAAGGAAGTGGGGAAAGGTTGATCAACTGACACAATCCCAACAGAATGAGCATAAAAAATGCTAATACCACTAACTAGGAGTGCATCAGTTGATGAACTCTATTCCCAGTACCTGCAAAAGGAACAAACCTATTAGAAAATTGGGAGCTCATATTCCAGGAGACTGGATATGAGTCTGGGAACAGGGATGGAATTATGACCCCGTATTTGTGAAAGAAGAGGGAATGGGAAAGGGAGAAGTAAAAGGAAAGGGAAAGAAGAACTGATTGTACCCCTTTGTGGTGGTTGCATCCAGTTGATTTGTTTGCCATGGTATTTTGACAGTGTGCATTGGGGTAAAAAGGGGTGAGGTATATTTGCAGGAACCTACAGAAAGGGTGCTATAGGTTCTACTATTTATTGTGCCACTGTGTGATAGTGTGTGGGTGAAATTGATGAAGGGGTGGTAAATTGAAAAGATTTGAGATAAAACCAATTGGGGAGTCTGCGTGTTTTTGACACCAAGTTTGTGAAATTCTACCGCCGGACGCTGAAGTTATTGCATTGAATAGTAACGGTGGTACTATTCACAGGAGTCCTAGAGAGAATATTTTTTTATTATTATTCATAGTAATTTTGGAACCAAATTTTAGATTTTGAGCAATTCAAAAAGGATTTCAGGATAAAGCCAATTGGGGAGTGTGCGTAAAGAGCAAATGCTTCTTTTGACACCATGATTGTGAAATTCCACCGCCGCACGCCGAGTTATGGAGCTTGAATATTGAAGGAGGTACTATTCACAACAATCCAAGAGAGGGGTGTTTTTTAAATTTTTTAATTTTATTTATTTTTTTCGTATTTTTTTATTATTTTTTTACAATAATTACCGAACCAAATTCCAGATTTTGAGCAAATGGGAAAGAATTTGAGGATAAAACCAATTGGGGAGTACGCGTAAAGAGCGGATGCTTCTTTTGAAACCAATAATTGTGAAATTATACTACCAAACGCTGGAGTTATGGCGCTTGAATAGTGATGGCGGTACTATTCACAGCAGTCCTAGCGACAACTTTTCATATTTTTTAAATTTTTTATAGTAATTATAATAACCGGGACGATTATTTTTGGATATACGCCCCGGTCCCCCACGAATTTCTTCCTCTAAGTTCATCTCTATTATTTTGGTTTACCGGAACGTTCAGTGTAAGGTTTAGAGTGTTTTGGGACACTTAGTCCCTAAATAAGAATTTAAGAGTTGAAAAATGGTCCGTAATCGGAGTAGTGTAAAAACATCCTCGGAATGGAAAATTGAGGGTTTCGTTAGCCCTGTTAGGTGATTTAGGGGTTGGGAGCGTGTTTGGAATGTATTTTGGAGGTCCGTAGCTCATTTAAGCTAGAAATGTCGAAGTTTGAATTTTTGAAGTTTCCGGTTTGATAGTGAAATTTTGATCCGAAGGTCGAAATGGAATTATGCAAGCTGTAGTAGCTCCATCATGTCATTTGGGATGTGTGTGCAAAATTTCAGGTCATTCAGACTTATTTTGGTTAGGTTTTTGATCGAAAGCGTATTTGGAAGAAATTTGAAGTTCTTAGGCTAGAATCATCAATAAAATCGGGTTTTCGGTGTTATTTTAGGTGTTATGGATTGGTACAAGTTCGAATAAGGTATTAGGTAGTGTTGGTGCTTTTGGTTGAAGTCTGGGGGGCCTCAAGATGATTTCGGGTTGTTAACAGAATATTTTTAAGTGTTGCATCAGCTGGTAATTTCCCTTCTAGTATTTTTGCTTATGCGGCTTGGGAACCACAGAAGTGGCTTCCTCATCGCAGAAGTGAGTTTAGGCATCTTCTCAGGAATCGCAGAAGCGGTCCCTATTTCGCATACGCAAGACCGTAGAAGCGGGGTTTGTACCACAAAAGCAAAGTCTGGTCCTTTAAGTAAAAACCGTAGAAGCATCTCATGGTCCGCAGAAGCAGGACAGCAGAAGCAGTGCCTTTTCCACTGAAGTGGAAATGACTGTTCAGAAATTGGAAAATGGAGGGTTAAGTTTCAAAAGCTGGAACATCAAATTTTAGTTCGGAAGAGGGTGATTTTGAGAGGGTTTTGAAGAGGAGATTATTGGGTAACGTTTATTTGATCCCTTTTAGTTATATTTCATCATTTCATAGTTAAATACATCATTAAAATTTGAATTAAGGATCAAAATTGGATAAATTGGGTAAAACTTCATTGGCTAAACTATTGAGTTTTGAGTGGGTATTTGACCTCCAATTTGGGAGATTTTTATATGGTTAGACTCCCAATTTGGGAGATTTTTATATGGTTAGACTCATGAGAGTACGAAGGTTCTGAAAATATAAAAATTATTCAATTCCGGGAAGTTGGCTTGAGGGGTGTTTTGGTTATTTTACCTATTTTTGCGCCCTAGCTTTAATTTAAAAGTGGTATAAGTTGTTTGAAATATTATTTATGACATGTAATTGAATTGAATAGATTTGGGACATTTGGAGTCGGATATGCGTGGCAAGGGCATGGTTCCTAGTTAATTATTGAGTCGGTTCTAGGTAAGTGGCTTGTCTAACCTTGTGTGGGGGACCTTTCCCTTTAGGATTATTACTTGATATTTGAGTGCCTTGTACGTGAGGTGACGAGCATGTTCTTGAGACGATTGATGAAATTTCGGTTTTTACTTAAGTTATGGAAATTTCGTTTTCTTTCTTGTTTGATTTATTATACTTGAAATTATAACTTGTGCTAGGTTAGGAAATGCATGTTTAGCTGACTTGACTGCATTGCTTAAGTTGTTTTGACTGCACTACGTGAAGAATGTTAGGCTACTTCTATCAATTGTTGTCTTTCATACTTCATTCTTTGGTTTGTTTCTTGCTATGGTTGCTCATTTACACTGGGACAACATATGTGAGATTCCGGTAGCTCCCCCCTTGTCTGTTTACTTTGGGTCTACGGGTTTGATTCTCGGTAGATCCCTCTACACTTTTACTTTGGGACTGCAGGTTAGATTATCGATCGATCCCCCTACACATTAATGGTTGGACTACAGGATGATATTCCCTGAGATCCTTCGATTTGGTACATGAGTTGAACTATGGGACGGTATCCCAGAAGATATATTGGACAGTTGAGAAAAGGGATACATGACGGTATCTTGGGAGACCCTCATTATTAACATTCATATTGAGATGTATTTACTCTATGTTTACTCTGTTCCTTGTAGTTGTTATTGCCTCGTTGACCTGCCTTATCTCGCTGCTGTACTTATTATTATTGTCAAATTTTATACTGTCAATTATTATTATTATATTTTGTCTTAGTAGGACCTGACCTCCCTCGTCGCTACCTAACCGAGGTTAGGCTTGGTACTTACTGAGTACCCATGTGGTATACACATGCCCTTCCTGTGCATACTTTTTCATGTGTAGATTATCCAGGTACCTCAACTCCGGCACACCACCCTTGAGGCGAGGAGATACACAGAGATTTTGAGGTATATCTGCCGCGTTCGCAGACCAGGAGTCTATATTCTGTTCTAGCTTTAGTATTTAGTTTGATCATTTTCTCTCATTTGTTTAGATATTATGGAGTTAGAGCAGCGTAGAATGTTTCTATTAGCCTATGGTTCCCGTGAGTTTCCAGGTTTTGGGTTGAGATTTTAAATGGTTTTGGGTTTAGGTTTTTTTTAAAATAATCCACTAGGCAGAGCCTAGGGCTAGTTTTTATATATAAAACACAATCAAAACAAATACAACGTATTTGTCTCGAAATCTAAAGTGCTGAAAATAAAATTTGCGTAGTACATAATACCTATGATCAAAATTAAACAATGTGTTTAAAGTTGATCTTACTTAATGACTACTACAACTTGTAATAAAAACTAGCCCTATGAATGTCTTAAAACTTGATCGAGCAGCCCAATTCCAAATTTGTATGCACTGTATACTGTTAGTCCTTGATCCGCATGTGTTTGGGCCAATACTGCAGCCTAATACATTCCAGTGCCTGGCCCAGACGTATTTGTGTGTTTCAGCAACAAACCAAGTCTCCCAAACAAAGTACCAGCCCAATACACTTCCGCCCAAACGATCCCTATCGCACCAGACATGCCCAATTCCCTTCACCATGACCACTAATTTGCCACAATACTACTCCTACTTTCCCATATTCCTTAATTAAATAGCCACTCCACTTCATATATAATTTGCCGGCTAGCCCCTTAATAACTACAATACCAGGATAATTAATATTGCCCACACAGCCACGCCTCTTTGATTTTGCCTCACTTGGCCACTTATAACTCCAAGTGACTTTAATATGCCCAAAATATTTCTCCCTTGTTCAGACCCAATTCAAGTTTCTTGTCAACACAAGGACCAAACAAAAGGCCGAGTTAATTATCCAGCCCGAATTCGTCCAGTTGTTTAATCCATAGCCACTACCCATTCTCCCGCCTTGCACCCGTAGCCCCTTTTCATTGTCATCCAACTCAATTTGTAGCCACATTATCTAGAATAACCACATTTCATATTTTAAAAATTGCCCCTTTCCCGAGACTTCCATAATTATTACACCCCAACTAAATATCTGATTCCTAGGCCCGCTATCACGCATAGACAGACATTTCCTAATCCCAATACATGCCCCTTCCTTATCCGACCGTTGGCTTCACCAAAACGCCTCATTTTAGATGATAGTTGAGTATAGGAAATAACATTTCCTTTATTGCTTCTCTCTCTTCTAGAGACTCTCTCACTCAAAAACCCTTCTTCTTCTCCGGCAAAAAACCCTCTTTCTTCTCCGGCATCAATGGCTTCCAAGCTTGAGACGACCACAATCTTATCTACATCAGCTCCAGGTGATTCTTTTCTTCTTCTTTTATTTTCTTTGATGTCATTTCCTTTTTCTCTTATACTAATTTTTCCTTTTTTGTTTGCTTCTTTCTTGTCTCCTCTCTTCTGACTTCCGATCTGCCACCATCTGAGCTCCTCGAACTCCCATGTGACCTCCCACAAACTTGAGTAGGTAAACTTCTTTCCTTTTCCCCTTTCTTATGTTTGTGCCAGCCTTCTTCTCCGTGTCTTTTTTCTGTTTGTCTTCTCTTTGAGTTTATTTCCTTCATCTCCCTTTTTTCCTCTTATTTGACTCATGTTCTTCTTGATTTGCAAGAATCCATCCTTACCTCCCTCTATACCTTGCTGATTGAAAGATGAACTAACCTGAATATGATGTTTTTGGACCTTCAAAGTGGTTTCTGGTAAGTACTTCTCTTTCTATATTATCCTTTTTTTCGTGTCTATTATGCTGTATGTTAAAATTTGCTGCTTACTTTTTTCATCTTTTTTTTACCATGTATCTTGTGGCTGCTCTGGTGAGATTCTTTGCCTCGTTGATCAAGGTCTTGTCCATCTGCCTGAACGTGTGTGCTGCTCCAAAGAGATGACTGTGCACCATTGTTACCTCATCATAAAGGACATGTCTTGTACTCCCCTTGAATTTCATTTTTATTATTTTTCCTTGTTGCATGCCTTCCTAATAGTTATTTATGGATTCCCTGTAATTTGTATGAACACATAATTACCTAGTAGAAATTTGCCTCGTACTTCATCCAGCACTTTTCCTGTTGACAGAGGAAAAGTGCTGTCTGTACCCTCTTGAGCTCTTCAGCTCTGTTGGCTAGGGGTTTGGAAGTCCACCTCATTGTAACTGACTTCCCTTGTATCATTTCAGTAACCTATGCCTAATTCTTCTCCGGTGGATTGAGTACAAAGTACTAATACCACCACCTGGAGAGTCCTTAAGCAGTAAAGTACATGAAATATGCTTGCATGTATCTGTTTCCTTGTATTTTGTGTGTTTTGGACTTTAAGGTCCTCAACCTCTTGAGCATTACTCTTGTCATATCTAGATGTTGCCCCCAATTTCACCCCGGTGGATTGAGTACCAGTACTAATACCACCACCTGAGGATCCCTCAGGTAGTACCATCTAGATGACATTAGTGTCAAACACTGCTCCCATATTTTAGTCACTTGATGTATCATATAACTATAATTCCATGATAGAATTTTAGCTATCAACATACTTTTTGTGACTATACTATGTATTTTCTTGATGATACCTTGCATGTACTCTGTAGCATAGAGTTCATGAAGTGATACATGAATCCCTGAGTGTTGTTTCCTCTCTTTGGTGATGGATCTCCTCAGATGCCTCATCCAGTAAAAATTACTGTCAGCACCCATTGTGTAGCAATATTGCCTCATCCATTTATTACCTGGGTGTTGTTCCTTCTTCTATTTGGAGTTGTATCCCCTCTGATACTTCATCCAGTAACCTTTACTGTCAGCACCCTGTATGTATCAATGACAGTGTAGGGGAATAAGATTCCCCTTCCTCCCTTTGGCAATCCAACTCCTCAGGTGCTTCATCCGGTATAGATTACTATCAGCACCTTGTGTGTTGAGCTGCCAGTATTTTCTATCTAGGAAATGGCCTGCCCCTGTGAGCTCATGGATGAATCCATGCTATCTCCCATGATGTTGCACCTCTGTATCTGTAATGTACAGATGATTATGTGAAACCTTCCTCCATTAGAATGAGTGCTAAGCACTAATACTACCAAATGGAATTCAGTTAACACATAAATCACCTGTACAGGAAATGTACCTGCAAAACAAATAAACCTGTTAGTCCAAGTCACCATGCTCTCCTCCAGCTGGATTTGAGTATGGTGAACATATGTTGAGCTGCCAAGTAGCTCTGTAACTCCTATGTCCCTACCTCCCCCAGTAGGTACCTGAATTTCCTCCTGTCTTTCTATCCCCCTCTTGCTACTCTCACTCTCAGGCTTGGGCATTGCATTTTATCCTTATTCAATATCCTCCTGCTTTGTACATCCAATCCCTAGAAGTCACTACATTCTATATCTCCCCAGTCTAGAGCATAGTTAGCTAAATGATATGCTAACTTATTCCCTTCCCTAAAAATGTGAGTGGCTTTGAAATTGAACTCATGCTTCAAACTGATTATCTCATTAACTTCTTCAACTATATGTCATGGTGGTTTTCACACTCCATTCAAAATGTTCTTTAGAAGTAGTGAATCTGTTTGTACCTAGATGTTCTGATATTCCATAGCTTTACATAGTCTCACGGCCTCCACTATTGCTGCTGCTTTAGCTTGGTTATTAGAACCTTCCTTAATTTCTCTTCCTATAGCATAAGTAATGTCTCCAGCCGAGTCTCTCAAACACACCCCTATTGAACTCCTCCCTGGGTTTCCTCTTGAAGAACCATCTGTATTTACCTTGATCCACCCTTCCATAGGAAATTCCCACAATACCTTAGTATGCTTGAGCTTAGGTGTGTCGTTTTCAAGCATGTGCAACAAACTCTGCCACCTTTGTGGTATGTTTAGACCAGGTTTCCTTACTTTTACGAGAGACTGTAAAGTACTTGAGACCTGGTATATAACTCTATTAACTGACACTACCTCCCCATATTTCATTGAGTTTCTCCTTTTCCATAGTTCCCAAACAATACTTGCTGGTAATGCTTGCATGACAGGCCTGATCCTGTCTATGACTGGTGATGTCCAGCATTTTATGATAGCTTGGTGTAATGTCAAGCCTTTTACTGAAATGCCAGCCCTCATTATGAAGTATTTCCACACTACTCTTGCAGCATTAGATCTATAAAAGACATGAATTAGAGACTCCTCTCTAGATTCAGCACAACACCAACACTTTGAGGGCATAGCATAACCCACTCTTCTCATGAAATCATCGAATGGAAGTTTTGCTTTCCCCACCTTCCACATAAAGAAACTAATCTTGAATGGCATTCCTTTTACCCACATCTTCTTGTATGCTTCCTTAGGGTTGTATCTTCTTCTAATATACTTCCATGCTGATTTAACTAAGAAGTATCCTTTAGGTTCCAACATCCAATAGGGAATGTCAAGCCTCATCTCTGCTCCAGGAGGTCTGATGTGTTGCACAATGTGTTGTGAAATGTCTGATGGTGACAATTCCTTTAGTTTCTCCACTTGCCATCTCCTATCACTACATACTTCACTCACATTCTGAATCTTCTCCTTTATTGGAAATCCAGGAGGTACTAGAAAGTATAGAGCTCCCAGTTCTGTCCAATAATCAAACCAAAACTGTGCTGATCTTGTTTTTACCTTCTATAGAATTTGATGCTCAATTAAAACTCTGCATTCCAACATTTTTGTCCATATATGAGACCTTTCCTTCCATGGAACAATTACTATATTTAGTTTTTTGCAGTATTTGTTGCTCATAAACATACTCGAAAGACTGGACTTAGTTCTGAAATTCCACCATAATTTACTGAATAAAGCCTTTGATACATCATGTAATGACTTGAAGCCTATTCCTTCTTCTTCATAAGGCCTACAAAGTGTATTCCAGGAAGCCTAGTGTCTTGAGTTTACCCCCACATTACTGTTCCAGAAAAATCTAGAAAAAATTTTGTGTAGTTTATTAAGAACATAACTTGGTGGGTTTACTGCTGATAGAAGGTGCATTGGCATGCTTTGTAATACACTTTGAATAAGATCTGCTCTTCCTCCTACTGATAGTAACCTTCCTTCCATGCTTGAAGCTTGTCCATGATCTTAGATATTAACCCCTGATAGTAATCCATTCTCCTCCTAGCATGAAAAGGAAGAACATCCGGTGATAACTTCGGCGACTTTGAGAAAGACAATATTTGATGTCTTTGATCTTTCTATGTATATTCCATGAGTTTGTATGGAATTTTGAGATAAATTTAGGGTTTATTTTAATCAATCCACTAAGCAGGTGCCTAGGGCTAGTTTTTATATATCAATAAATAAAGGAAATACAATGAAAATGTTCGAATGTCTAGTGTAGTGAAAAATAAAATCAAGACTATTACATAACGCCTATGATCAAAATTAAGCAAAGTGCTTAAAATTGATCTCACATAGTAACTATAGAACTTTAATATATCTAAAACTAGCCCAAATATAAAAAAATAAAGTACTCCAGCAGTCCAATTTGACCATGAAAGCCCAACTGTCCCAAATACACATCGTTTGGCCTATGGTAGCCCACTCCGCATGTCTAACCATCAAGGCCCAATAATAAAACCCATAAAAATTACCTGCAGCTTCCGTCTCTTTGTCCAGTCCACACGCCAGCTCTGTTCATAGAAGCCCATGTGAAGAAGCCTAAATATCTTCAAGCCCAAAATAAAAACCACCGAGACATTAATCCAATAGCCACCTGTTACTCTCCAAGCCTTATTACTCCCATAGCCTCGTATTTGCCTTTTAGCCCATTTATATAACAACTCTATTTTACACATATAGCTACTCGTATGCCTTAGACATTTTTTGAATTTAAATCATAGCCACAAATTCAACCAATGTGCTAGCCAGATGTATGTCATTACACAGTCTTCTAGATAATTTCCTAAAAGACTGTTCCAGCTACTCAGACATTTCATTTCTATCTTTGCACTCTCTCTTTTCATCTCCCTTCTTCCAGAGAATTCTCTCAACTTTCTCTCTCTATCTCCCATGGCCGTCTGTCCATCTATCTTTGATGTTAGCTGGTGTTTTCCGATCTTCCACCATCGGAGCTTCATCATCTCATCTATGGTGATCCAGGACTGTGATTTCCTCCAGGTATATTTCTCTCTACTTCTCTTTTGTTCTTTATGTTTCTGTATTCTTCTCCACTGTATTTTCTCGCTTTTGTTCTTCTTTCTTTTGTTTTCCTTTCTTCTTGTTTCTCCTCTTGTTTGACTCATTCTTTCATTTCTTTATCTTTTTTGCATGAGTACCTTACTCACCTCTTCTAGAGACTTGACTGTTGAGATCCACCTCTATTTATGCTTCATCTCTTCAAGCACCACTCCCCAGGTAATCATTTCTAACCTTTGATCTTCTTCCTTATTCTGCTTTCTTTCTCTCCATCTATTTATTGACTTATTTTTGTTTGCAACTCTCTTCTATCTCCCTATGTGCCATACTGGTTGATGTGTGCCAGAGCATGAAGATGAAGAGTCTGCCTCATTACTTGTAAGTTCTTCTCTTTCACTACTGACTTCTTTGATGGCTTCTTTTCTTTGCATGTGTGTTTCTGGTACTCACCCGCCCTATTTTTCTTGTTTTCCTCATGTACCTTATGGCTCCACTGGTGTGGCCATTTTTGTCATTGCCAAGTCTTGCCCAACTGCTGGAGTCTATGTGTTGTTCCAAAGAGATTCGAATGAAGATGCCAATCTGTACCTCTTTCTTTTTTCTTTTTCTTCATTAGTTTCCTCTTACTGCTTTCCTTGTATATATTTTTGTTTTCGCTGTAAATTGTATGATCAAACACCTGCCTAGTGAAACTGTAAGTTGTGCATCATCCAACATTTCCCCTTCAAAAGTGAAGGTGAATTTGATGTCCGCACTCTCATGAACCTTTGAGTTCTGAAGTGTGTGATATTGGAGGTCATTAACCCTCTGGGGAGAGAAACTGACCTCTCTTGAGCCCACTTTAGCTACTCAGCTCTGCTGTCTAGGTTCCTAAAGGTCCACCTCCTCTAGATATGAGAATGTGGCTGCCCTTGTACCTCTTCTGTACTCTATGCCTAATTCTTCTCTGATGGGTTGATTACTAAGGACTAATACCACCACCTGGTGAATCCTAAACCAATAGAGTACATGAGATATGTTTATATGTATCTGTTTCCATGTTTTATGTTGTTTTGGACTTTGATGTCCTTAACCCTTTGAGTAGAGTTTATGTTAATATCTAGATGATACCCCTAAATTCACCCCAGTGGGTTGAGTACAATGTACTAATACCACCACCTGAGGATCCCTCAGGATGTACCATATTGATTGCATTAGAATCCCAATTTTTTGCTCTCTTTCTTCAGTCACTTCATGTTTCATCCAACTATAGTTCCATGCTAGAACCTTTTGTTATCAACATGCTGAGTGTGTCTTTAATATGTAGCATATTAAAGATCCCTTGCATGCACTCTTTAAATAGTACATGCAGCACTGTGTGAGTCCTTGAATGTTGATCCTTCCTCTCTTTGGGGATGTGTCTCCTCAGGTGCTTCATCCAGTGTGCTTTACTGTCAGCACCCTGAGTGTCACAATAACAGTTCTTCTTCTTGTGCTTCATCCAGCTATCAATTCTGTCAACACTGTTGATGTCTTCTATATGAATCCACAGTTGCTTCATCCAGCTATATTCCCTGAGAATGGGAATTTTGCTGTCTGCATGTTATGCAAATGAAATCTTCATTTCCTCTACTCCTTTAGCTTGGTGGACCCAAGGTGTCCACTTCCATGTATAAGTGGATATGTGTAATTTCCAACCATTGGACTGAGTGCTAAGCACTAATACCACCAATAGGATTTCCATTAAATACATACACCACTTGTACATAAATCAAACCTGCAAAATAAACAAACATGTTAGTCAATACCACCATACTCTCCTCGAATTGGATTTGAGTATGATGTACATGTGATGAGCCACAAGATGGCTCCATTCCCTTTGACTCCCCTTCCATTTCCTCCACTATCTTCTTGCAACTGAGACTCTGATGTATGGACACTACATCTTATCTAAGTTAACCAATTGTTTACTCTTAGAGTCCATCTCCCAAAAACTATGGCACTCTAATTGAGAAATGTCAAGTGCATAGTTAGGAATGTGGTCTGCTAACTTTTTACCTTCCCTGAAGGTGTGTGACACTTTGACATTAGCCATCTTCCTCAATTCTTTAATCTCATGTACAATCATTCCTATTGGTCAAGGTGGTTTCCACTCACCTTCTATTGACTTCTTCAAAACCATGGACTCTGTATGAAGATCTATCAGCATGTATCCAGCTTGCACACAAAACCTTAAGGCCTCATAAACTGCTATTACTTCAGCAACTGTATTTGTGCATTCTTAAATCTCTTTTCCACAAGCATATATTACATCCCCTTGATCATCTCTGATTACTAATCTAATAGAACTCTTACATGTGTTACCTCTTGAAGCTCCATCTGTATTGACTTTTATCCATCCTTCTTCTGGTAGTTCCCACATGACTTTAGTATATCTTAGAATTGGTGTGTACAGCTCCAGTGTTCTCAACATATCTGGCCATCTGTGTGGTACATGTGCCATCCCAGGTTTCCTCACCTTAACTAATAACTGTAATGTTGATAAGATCTGGTACACCACCCTGTTAATAGTAACTGTATCTCCATACTTGTAGCTATTTCTTCACTTCCATAGCTCCCATATGAATAATAGATGGTAATGCTTGCAAGATTGGCCTCATTCTTGAGGCTACATCAGTTGTCCAGCATTTGATGATGGCTTGGTGCATGGTAATACCAATTACTAAAATTCCTGCATGTCCCAAATAGTAACTCCACACTTTTCTTGCTGCATATGATGTGAAAAAAAGGTGTTGTGTTTTCTCCTCTTATGGTTCTACACAACACCAACACTTGGATACCATCATGTAACAAAGTCTCTTGTAGAAATCATCTAGGGGCAACTTATTCCTCCACACCTTCCACATATAGAAAGCAATTTCAAATGGCAAACCTTTTACCCAGATGTTCTTGTATACTGCCTTTGGATCTGCTCTTCTCCTTAGGTAATCCCATGTTGTTGTAACACAAAATTGACTTTTAGATTCTAACATCTAGCAAGGTGTATCAACAATGCCTTTAGCTATAGGAGGTTGGATATTTTCAACAATGTGTTCTGCATATTCCACTGGTAGAATGTCAAATAGTCTTTCAGCATCCCATTGCTCCCCATCTACAATATCACATAGGTTATGTATTGATTCATCAACTCCAAATTCCTGAGTTACCAAAAAATATAGAGCCCTAAGACATGTCCAATTGTTATACTAGAACAATGATGATCCCATTCTTGGCTGCCACTTAATTTGGTGCTCTATTATGTCCCTACACTCCAATATTTTCCTCCAAACATGTGATCCATCTTTCCATGGTACTATCACTGCATTCATCTTTTTGCAATACTTGTTGGCCATGAATATACTCCACAAACTAGGCTTAGTTCTGAAATTCCACCATATTTTGCAAACTAAAGCTTTAGCCACATCATGTAATGACCTAAATCCAATGCCTCCTTCTTCTTTCGGCATGCATAAAGTTGTCCATGATGCCCAATGTCTGCTGGTACCTATCACTGCACTGCTCCAAAAGAATTGAGCAAAGATCTTGTGTAGCCTGTTAATCACATTTGCTGGGGGATTAACAACTGATAAGAGATGCATTAGCATACTCTGCAGAACGTTTGCAATAAGCATAGCCCTTCCTCCTATGGATAACAACTTACCCTTCCATGACTGAAGCCTGTCCAGTACCTTAGTGAACATAGCTTGGTAGTATTCCATCTTCCTTCTAGCATAGAAGATAGGACATCCAAGGTATATGATTGGGAACTCTTGTCTCTTAATACCCGTGACTCTCTTCCCCTTATCAGCCACTTCCTGATCAACCAAATTATGAATATAGACAGCAGAGTTTGCCTTGTTAATCAATTGCCCAGATGATAATTCATATACTGCTAGAACCTCCATAATTAACCCAAGAGATGTGGCATCTGATGATAAGAAGATGATCATATCATCTGCATAGGCCAAGTGATTAATCTTCAGACTCCATTTGGGAAGTCCATAACCACAGAAGTAGAAATTATTGTGTAGAGAATTGAGACCCCTAGATAGTGCTTCTGTAGCTATAATAAACAGTGTAGGTGACAGTGGATCCCCTTGTTTTACCCCTCTTGATGATTTGAGAAAACCATGAGCATGTCCATTTACCAATACTGAGTACCAATTATTTGATACTATTCCAAACACCATACCAATGAGCCTCTCACCAAATCCTAGATTTCTTAGTATTTTAGTCAAAAACAGCCAAGAAAACATGTCATAAGCCTTTGTGATATCCAGTTTGATTATCACATTGGGTCCAGCCTTGGTTCTAAGCCTCATGTCTGTGACTATCTCCTGAGTCAAAAGAATATTCTCCATAATACTTCTTCCTTTAACAAATCTAGCATGTTCCTATGAAATTATGATAGGTAAGAGCCCTACCAGTCTTTCATGGATTACCCTAGACACCATCGTGTTAGAGAAATTGCTGAGACTAATGGGTCTGAGATCTGAAAAGGTATTAATTTCTTTTTTCTTTGGGAGAAGCACTAGGTTTGTATGTGTCACACATTTAGGTAGATCATGACCATTGAAGAATTCACTTACCATATCAAAGACATCCCCACCAATAATGTCCCAGCATGCTTGATAGAACTTGCCTGTGAAGCCATCAGGACCTCCTGTACTATCTCCATTCAACCCAAAAACTGCTGCCTTCACCTCTTCTATAATAGGCTGTTTATTTAGTTCTTCATTATGCCTGGAATCTATCAATGTTGTAATATGTCAAAAGAGGTAGGTATTGCTGATTCTGTAAACTGATCTTGATAGAACTTAATTGTTTCAGCAACTATCTCCTCTTCCTCTTCTATCCAGCTTCCTTGACTATTCTGAATTCTTGATATCTTTAGCCTCTTTCTTCTACCTCTAACTTGAGCATGAAAGAAGTTAGTGTTTCTATCCCCATCCTGAAACCATGTCATGCCAGCTTTCTTCTTCCAGTACTTCTCCTCCAGAGCTAGATACCTTATCAATTCTGCCTGCACCTTCTACAACCTCTGTGTGTTATGTTTTGTGGGATTTGCTTCAAATTCTGCCTCATGAACCATCACAACCTCCTCTAGACTGGATATTTTTTGAAAAATGTCTCCATAGGTTTCTTTGCTCCATTCAGATAAGGTTATTTTAACCTTCTTCAACTTATAATTAAAAATGATGTAGGGATTTGCATTGAAATCAGCATTCAAATTCTCCTTAACCACTTCTTTGAAAGCTGCATTTTCCAACCAAAAATTTAAAAACCTAAAAGGTTTCTTCACTGGTGGATTTTCAATGTCACATTTGAGGTACATGGGACTATGATCAAACCACACCTTAGGCAGATGCTGGACTTTAATACATGGAAAAGTCCGTTGAAACTCTGAATTGGCTACACACCTGTATAGCCTTTTGAAAATGCAATCTTCTTTTGCCCTGCCATTCCACCATGTGAAAATATTGCCCTTGAACCCAAGATCAGAGAAGTTGCATGTAGTAATACAGTGCCTAAAATCATCTATTTCATTTAAATGAACTAGCAATCCTCCAAATTTTTCTTCTTCATCCCATAAGACATTAAAGTCACCTCCAACTAACCAAGGCACCTTCATGTCAGTTGCCATATAATATAATGAGTCCCATAATTCAATTCTTTCTAAGGCATCACATTTGGCATAAACCAATATAAGGACCAACTCCACATGAGTTTCTGTATGAAATAGCCTTAGAGTCAACTGCTGCACCATGTTGTATAGAATTGTCACCTCATAAACCTCATCTATGAAAGCCCAAATCTTGTTTGATACATTTGCAATTGCCTAAGCAAATCCAATTATGCTTCTGTATCTCTCCAAAGTTCTAGCTTGTTGCATTGTCTCCATCAAACCAATGAATTCAAAATGATTCCTCCTATGTAGTTTGATCAGTATCTCAAAAGCTTGTTGAGTATTCACTGACCTTATATTCCATATGAGAGCATCCATTAATGTTTTGGTTGAGTAAGGAACAAATTCCTCCTTGTTTGAACACCTTATGTTGAAACAGTTGCATTCTCTTTTTGTTGCCTCTTTCTCCCTTTAGCTACAGATTTAGCCTTGTCCAAGTCTCTAGGAAATAAATCACCTTTTCTCCCTACATTGAGAAATTTTTTTGTTGTTGATTCCTCATCCATATCTAGCCCTTGTCCTGCGTGTCCCTCATCTACAATCTGATCCCCCCTGATGTTAGCCTCTTGCTTGGTTAAAGACTGCTCCACTTATTTTCTCTGAATCTGCACCTGGCTTTTTCCTTAGGAAGTGGTATTTTAAGTACTTTTTCTGATTTGTTGGGGCTCTTTGGGTGCATGTTTTCTTGTATTGCTGGATGCCCATGTTGTTCCTCTTCTCCCTTGTTGAAGTTTGGACCTGTAGTTCCTCCTAGATCCCCTGCATCACTGGCTGCAATGTCTGTTGCCATTACATGTGATTTTCCTTGGTCCTTAGTCTCCTTTGTGGCCACTGTTCCTGTTGTCTAACGAAGTGCAAAAAATAAATAAAATACAAAACAGTGTCATGATGTCTAACGAAGTGCAAAAAATAGACTTTGCATAGTACATAATACCTATGATCATAATTAAGCAATGTGCTAAAAAATGATCTCACATGATGTCTATTAAAAATTGTAATATAAAAACTAGCTGTATAACCATTTTATCATTTGCTCCAGCAATCCTATAAAATGGCCCAGTCTAACAGGTCCAGTCATCGAAGCCCGTACCCAGCATTCCGGTGATGAGGAGGCCCAAGACCATTCTTCCTTGTGTTACTCCATTTGCTCCATTTGCTCCAGCAGTCACATTGTTACAGCAGCCCATTGGAGAGATTTCTACAGCCCATTCGCGTCAATAGGAGGCCCCAAAAATTAAGCCCAATAGTCGAGCTCTTGCCCAAGATCTATTCGTCCATGCCCAGCCCCTAACAACAGCAGCCCATTTTAATCTCCAGCCTAGTACCATAAGACTTGTCACCTTATTACATTTGGTAGCCCAGTATTTCATTTTTTCTCTTGGCCTGTTTATCAACACCTTATTACACCATTAGCCTACATCTACACAATATAACCCCTTCTTCTTGTATTTAAAACATAACCACATTTTCCTACCCATGATTCTTACCCACGTATTATCACTTAATACACCCCACCTACTATCTCGTTTCTTTGAACCACATGTTACTCATTTGCAATCCTTTCCATTTTCCATCACACACCCTTTGGCTTTCTATTTGCTATCCGTCGGTCCAAATGATAGACCACCATAGAGAATAACGAAGCTCCCTTCTGCATCCCTTTCCCCCTTTCGTTTCAACCATTGATTGATCTTAAGCCTAGCTATCTATGTTCCTCCTATCTTTTGAGTGATTGATCTTGTTGCTGCTTCTTCCCCAGGTAATCTCTTTTCCTTTTACTTATTAGTATTGATTCCATTTCCTTCTCCTCTTCTTCTAATATTTGTGTTTCTTCTTTGCTGCTTCATGTATCTCTTGTGGATGGTGCGTGATTCACGTCCAAGCAACAGTCGTAGTGAATATAATCCGGTCAATTAAGTCCAGAGTCGATCCCACAGGGAATTAACCTACCAACTGCTACTTTCACAACCCAAGAACACTTCTGGAGCAATTTCTCAAAATTTGAATATATTTTTGTGGAGGTTTTCTAACAACTAACTTTTGCAAGAATTAAAGACTTAAAAGAAAGAATTGAATGTTGGGTAAAAAATATAGAGAAAGACTAAGGTATTGATTTCCCCTATTGATGGAGTCCCTTCTGTTTATGCTCATACAAATTGTCAGTATTATTCTATCAATCAATGAACGCTATTTTTACCATAATTCTCTCCCGAGCAACTACAATAATTTACTAGTTCACTCTCTCGAGCTACCTTAGCTAGCTTTAATTTGAATAGTTCACTTTCGATTGCACCCAAGGCTTCCTTATTCCTAATCCCACCTTTACGCCTAAAATTATAAATTCCTCCAATAACCTAGGTGTGGTGTTGTTCAACAATATACCTAAATATGCACTCTTTTCCAAGTTATACACTAAATAGGCTTAGCTAATTGGGGATCCTACCAATTAACTACAACAAGAACGAAGTTGAACAAATAAAAATCTAGCTAAATTTTTTTTAATCACAAAAACTAGAAGTTCATCACTCAATAGGTTCCATCACAACCTTAGATAATTAATTAGCTACTCATAATCAAAGATTCAATGTAAAAGAAATAAAGAAGTTGAGAGAGTTCTCTCTTACTAATTTACTTGCAAAAGTAGTGAATAATACAATGTTTGCCTCTCCTGGGCGAATCCTATAATTATATAGAGGGGTTAGGTTACAAAAATTGCATCTTGACAAGTTTAGCCTTCAGAATTTCGGCCTCGATCGTGGTCCGTTCGCGGTTGCGGATGGACCGCAAAAAATCAACTCCTCTGAACTTCAAAATCTTCCGCAGGCTTCTTTTTTGGCGGTTCGTCCACGGTCGCTGGTGGACCGCAGTTTGTCACCCTGTTCCATTTGAAATTTGGAAACACTCAAAACACGTAAGTTGTAGCCCTTTACGTCAGCTTTCCAACCATATGTTATGAAGCCAAAATGAAGTTCTGAGAAAAAAGTTAAGTCCAATTTACTAGACAGTGCTCAATATGCCTCACCGAGTCTTCGTTTGTACTAAACTATCAAATTTGACCCACGAACACGATCCTGGCTTAATTCCTTGAGCTTTTACTCAGACTTCAAAGATCGGAATCACTTTAATTCCTGCCATAACATCTATATAGCTCGGAATCACACATTCCCGTCTATTTTCAGTATAATTTCTTGACTTGTACCAACTTTGTCCTTTTTACCATCTTTTGACTCCAAATCTTGCTCTTTTAGTCTTCATTAGCTCATTTGTACCTATAACACACTAAGAATATTAATAAAAGCATTTTTTTCATCATAAACAATATCAAAACAACAATAAAGCGTGATTATTTAGGGCATAAATATAGTCAAATTCACCTATTATCAATACCCCACACATAAACCTTTGCTCATCCTCGAGCAACCTTAATCACACTTTTAGGACAATTTTATTAATGTCTCCCCCAAAATATGTCACAAAAGCTATCTTTCATGATTAACCTAAGACATGCACAATCCTTACCTAACCGTAAACTCACATGCCAGCACATTATTGCTTACTCTAGTTATTATCACATACTTGCAAATTTACCTTTTCCATCTTGAGTTACATGTCCTCACACAATTTATTGAGAGAAGTTCCCACACATAAACAATTTAGAACATGGAACTTATAGAAATAGAAAAAATTCACTCATTCTCAACAAAGAACATTCTTATGCATACAGACACACCATAGGCTTTCCCCTAGTGTAATACTCCACTAATAGAGTTATTCAATCATAGATTAAGAGGTCTTTAAGGGTTGTAATGTTGGCTACGGGACGGGTAGGATACATTTTGTTATAGTGGCTAACCTCCCTAAGCACTTTCTTTCTTTTTCACAACTTCCCTTATAGCTTTCTCCCTTATGTCTCCCCTAAACATTCATTCACTTTTATTCCTTCACCCCACACTTAGACTTTTTGCATATTCATTACAACACAAGTGCTTCTAGGAGGTAAAGTAGAACAATATAGATTTCGATTTTTTCATGAACATTCAAGGGTTATCAAAGAATAGGCTTTAAGCTCAAAGGGGTTAACTAGGATATTATGTACAGGTGAATTCATGTCTTATTGATTTATGGGGTTACACAAAGAAATGCCTCTATCATCTCTAAAACCAAACAACTTCTATTTCGCTATGCAAACACACAGGGCAAGTTCTAGGTATCATGTAAAACATATAATGTAAGTAAAATCTCACACACACATAGCATGCAACTCATTCAGAATTCGGTTCATCTACAAAGTCCTATCAATGTTCAAGCAAGCTGTATTGTGCAATTTAAGGCATATCCTAGAATCTACAGTCAAGCTTAGATAAGACATTCTCAAGTTCAATTAAGTTTTTGCTAATGTGCATATTTGGGGTTACATGTTAACCTTTGCCCTCTAATCCTAAAAAGAAAAATCTACCTAACACGGTTCAATAAAAACCCTTGGAAAAGAACCGTGGTCAAAAGAAAAACCAAGGGGGAGGTGATACACTACCTAGAAAAAGAAAATAAAAGAAAGAAAATTCCTACATGGACTGCTTCCCTCAAGAGTATTTGTCCAAATAGTCCGTCGTCAGGAAGAGTCCTCTACTCATATTTTTGGATTTTTCAAATTTTTGTTTTTTTTTGTATTTTTATTCCGACTTAAACCCTTAAGAAACCCGTCGCCAAGTGTCCATCATCGGGCCAAGCCAGCTAATATAATTTACAGCTACATCTACTATATACAATATATACAAGATAAGTTTCCCACCCCACACTTAAAATCATGCCATGTCCTCATGGCATAATAATTAATGTACAACACAGAAGGGTGAGAAAACTTACCTGGGACCTACCCCCGTGTCTATCAACTTTATCACTTTCTTTTTCACTATATCCTTCATATTCGGGTTCAGCCTTCTTTTGCATTTCCTGGAGGGCTTGTGTCCCTCTTCCAGGAGAATCTTGTGCATGCAGTATGCAAGGTTGGTCCCCTTTTTGTCTGCCATGGTCCAACCAATGGCAGTTTTACATTCCTTGAGTACTTGTAATAGCTTTTGAGCCTGCACATCTAGCAAACCAGATGAGATAATAACAGGTAAAGTGGAGTTAGGGCCTAGAAATTTATACCTGAGATGAGCTGGTAGTGGCTTCAGCTCCAGCTTTGGTGAATCTTTAATGGATGGTTTTGTTGGAGGGGTGTCACGCCCCAAATCGAGGGACATGACCGGCGCCTGACTAGGTAGCCCTAGTCAAGCGGACCTGGGTGCCTTTCATTCCCACGTGTTACCCCTGTGTTGATTGTTTCTCATTAACCAAATATCTTACTAACCATGAATAATTGCACAATAAACAATTAAAACCATACGAGTGATTCATTAACAAGTTTGCAGTTTTTTTATAACGCCCGACATAACATAATATATACATAAGACTGGAGTCCCACAGTTTACATGTCTACAGAGCCTCTAGGATACAAAAAGGGAATACAATACTTTGCCGGTAACAAGGCTCCGGCTATACCTTGCAAAAAACAAAATGAAATCTAACAAAAGTGGCATGAACCACACAAGGCCCCAAGGAAGAAAGGGGCTCACCAAACGGGCAGTGGAAGGAGAAGGATACTACTGCCGATGAACTGAAGTGCCAGCTACTGATCCACCTACAATCATAACACGAATGTAGCGTCCCCGGCAAAAGGGACGTCAGTACACTTGAATTGTATTGGCATGTATGGACAAACTTTGTCCCAAGTAAACTCAAGCCATTGAATTACATCAACAATTAATTAAGCCAGCCAACCATGTTTTCCACGTTTTCCTCATTTCAAATAATTGCCAACACAAAGCACTTTCTAAGATCAACAAATTTAACAATAACCAATCAATCACGTATATCACAAGTAGTCAAACAAAGGGGCAATCAGTGCCCCACAGGTTGCAAACTCTCCTGTTGTCTCCTTTCACAATTTCACATATTGATTTTTATATCAATTTTCAATAGCGATTTCGATCGCTTTATCCTTATTACCCCTGACCGCCCTTATTACCTCGGCCACCCTTATCGCCCCAACCCACACCTTATTTCCTCATGTTGCGGCACGCAAACCGATCCCACCATACAGTTTTCAAACACAACAATCCCAAATATCAGATAAGGTACTACACACAATTACAATTAGTTCAAATAAGCAACTTACACATTGGTTCATGTTCTCAATTACTTCTCAAGCCAATATCACAACCAAGTTACAATGTTTCCATAATCAAGAATATTCACACAAGTATGTTCAATAATTTTTCACAACAAACCAATCCTCAAGTGTTTCGTTTCTTTTTCACAAGGTGCCATATAGGCCATCATAACCATTATTCAAAATTCTTTACCCAATTCAACTCTCATTTACCTTTCGGTTCATATTCCATACCACATCACTCATATTTTCAACAACAACTTTGAATATCCAACAACGACATCAAGAATTTCACACAATTTGTCAAATTAACACTAACCAAAGAAATTTCACACATATAGGCGATTTCACAAGAATCAAAATTAGCCATACATACCTGGTACCGAGTTTTCTTCCTTTAACTTCCTACTTTATGCTTACCCAAGATATCCTACTCTTGCCAACCTTGTTCTTGAAGACTCTTACTTCTACTCACTTCTTTTGCTAAAAATCAAGTTCAATAATCATGGATGAGTGTAAAATTCCATTTTCAAAAGCTATTATATGCAAACCTCTCTTTACCCAATTTAAAACTGAAAATTAGAGAAAATAGCTAGGGTTTTTACCCTGAAAAGATTGGGGAAGTTGAATCCTTGCCCTAGGATCCCTTGGAATTAAGTGGTTGGAACAATCTTTGAAGATGAAGAACTTCTCTCTCTAAAACCCCTCTCTTCTCTCTCTAATTTTGGTAAGATGATATGAGAAAATGAGGGTGAAAGGTGTTATATTAAAGAAGAGATCGGGTCAAAATGTTACAAAAATCTGGGCCGGGGTCAATTCTGCGGTCGCATCTGCAATCGCAGAATCAACATGCGGTCCGCAAAGTGACCGCGGAATGACCTTAAAATTACACAAGTTTTTTTACGGAATGCGACCACAATGCAGTCCGCATTCTTGATCTGCGGTCGCAAAGTGCACCGCAGATTCATTATGCGATCGCATATCGACCGCATTTTTGACATGATTTTGGGAAACCTTCTGGTAAGCTCTGCGGCAAGAATGCGGTCCGCATAGCAGATCTGCGGTCGCATTCTTGACCGCAAAATTGACATCTTTCTGGAAAAATTGATTCTCTACATTTTTGAAACTTAAATCACTACCAAGGGTCCGAACCGCGGCGAGCAAGCTCGCCGCGATGAATTCTAAGCATTCCTAACACATTATTCGGACCATGACACTATAGCTACTAGGTTTTATGCACAAAAATTTTATGGGGCCTTACAAGGGGTCTCTCTCTTTTCTAAGTGTATAGGTTCAAACTCCAAATTTCTATCCCAAAACTCGTTACCTTCCAGAGATAGCACCCACTCTGCCAAGCTTTCACCATTTACCTCTTCTAAGATCGTCAGGCATGCCTGAAGTGGATCTTCAGCTATCAATTATGCATCATATGTCTCCACTATGACATCTACTTCATCAATGAGAGAGCAATTCGCGAACTCACTAGGTTGCCTCAAGGATTTTTGCACATTGAATATGATATCATTCAACCTCATCTTGAGTTCCCCAGTCTCACAATCAATCAATGCTCTCCCAGTGGCTAGGAATGGTCATCCTAAGATTAGAGGAATTTCCTCGTCCACCTTGCAGTCAAGAATAACAAAATCGACGGGAAACACAAACTTCCCCACCTGAATGAGCACATCATCCACTATACCGAATGGAAGCTTAACTATCCTGTCAGCAAGTTGTAATAACATGGATGTAGGCCTCGCTCTCCAGATGCCCAGCCTCTTATAAATCACCAAGGGCATAAGATTTATGCTTGCCCCCAAATCACACAATGCCTTCGCAAAGGCAAAGTTTCCTATAGTGCATGGAATGTTGAAGCTATCTGGGTCAGATATTTTCTCAGCAATAGGTCTAGAAACCACTGCACTACAAGTCTGAGTAAGAGTCACTGTGGCCAAGTCTTGGAAATCAAACTTCCACGATATCAAATCTTTCATCATCTTAGCATACCCAGGCATTTCTTTCAACGCTTCAATTAATGGAATGTTTACCTGGATATGCTTAAGCATATCAAAGAACCTTTTGTATTGCTCCTCTTTTTGGTGCTTGGCCAACCTTTGGGGGAATGGTGCTGGAGGCCTCTTTTTCCCAATCACTTGGGACTTTACCTTCTCTATCACATTCTCATCAACCTGCTGCTCCACCTGTTCAGCTACTTTCTCCGTTCTTTGCTGCACATCTTTATTTTCAGCTACTGGCTGGACTGTAACTTCTGTCAACCCGGTGGAATCCTCCAGTTCAATAGGTACTAGAGTGAGTGTCTCAGCCTGCAAATTGCTTCTCTCCCTTTCTTGCCCAGCATCAAGATCTCTTCCACTTCTCAGATTAACTGCCATCAGCTGCTTTGGGATTTGATCATTTGGGTTTGTTTGTGTATCTGCAGGAAATGTCCCTTGAGGACGATTGTTAAGTGACATAGCAATCTGGCCCACCTGTACTTAAATATTCTTGATGGCTGCATCATGTGCATCTATCCTTTCATTGGTTTTGGCATGTGACCCAATTACCTGCTGCATCATAGCTTCCAACCTTGCGAACCCATCGCCATGTCTACCCCTATGCTGTGGTGGAGGTGGATGATACCCCTGCTGCTGATTGTTGAAATTCTAAGGTCTAGGATATGGAACCATGTTGTTTGGTGGCCTCATACCTTCTGCATTATACTGTGGTTGAGGAGGCCTATACTGCTGTGGAGCCTGCTGACCCCAACTCTAGTTACCCTGTCGCTGCCCTCCATAATTTGCCACATAGTTCATATCTTCATGCTGGTGATGATGTTCTTGGTCTTCAGCCCATGGATTACCTATGAGTTGGCTAATGCAAGATGTGCATTAACCACCATTGGTAGTGTATACAATGTGAACCTGCTGCTTGACCCCAAATTCGTCCACCTTCTTTGTCAAAGTGCTCATTTGTGTCACTAAAGTTGCCATGTTCTCCTCCATAGTGTTGGATGGATTCAGAGGTACAGAGTGTACCACTGGAGTGATAGGAGCATTCCTGGTCTTCCACCCCGAGTTTTGAGCCATCTTATCAAGCAAATTTTGACCTTCCCTCCAAGTCTTGCTCAAAAAAGCCCCACCTGCTGAAGCATATACAATGTTCTTCATACTGTCTGAAAGCCCCATGCAGAACCTTTGACCCAACATCTTCTCAGGAACCCCATGGTAAGGACACATAACAAGCATACCTTTGAATCTGCCCCAAGTTTCATGTAGTGTCTCCATTGGTTTCTGCTTGAAGCTCACAATCTCATCAATTTGCTGAGCTGTCTTGTTAGGTGGATGAAACTTGTTGTGGAATTGCTTGACTAACTCATCCCATGTTGCAATAGAGTTTATGGGGAGTGAGTTTAGCCATACCAGCGCAGCACCTGTAACTGAGAATGTAAATATCAATAGTCTGCTAGCTTCCAGTGTCACGTTTGGTTGCCTCTACGTCTTTCATATAGAGAGAAAGTTCTTCAGATGCTGTTGTGGATCTTCAAACTGATTCCCAGAGAATAATCCCTTGTTTTGCAACAAGTGTAGCATGTTGTTGGTAATCTGGAAAGACTCAGCTTGAATTGCTGGCACAATAATGGCAGTTGCCAAATTATCCGCTGTTGTTTGTGCCCAGTCAAATAATGCATCTTCATGCGCCTCCTGTGCGTTCAATCCAGCTTGCTGGTTTGGGTCGTTCACGTCTCCCATGTCGAAATCTAGTTTAATTGATTGCTGAGATTGCTGAAGTTGTTTGATTGCCCTGTTATATGCCCGAAAAGTTTGCTTTGGGTCTGAGAGTCCTTCAATTAGTTCTCCAGTCCTTGCAGATTTCCTAGGCATGCACCTGAATTCCCAATTCAACAACCATAAAAAATTTCAATGTAAAGTGTAGAAGAACCCGACTACACAAATCTTGTAGTTCTGTCAATGGCAATTTATAATTCTGTTAATTCCCCGGCAACGGCGCCAAAATTGATTAATGTCCAAGCAACGGTCGTAGTCAATATAATCCGGTCAATTAAGTCCAGAGTTGATCCCACAGGGAATTAACCTACCAACTGCAACTTTCACAACCCAAGAACACTTCTGGAGCAATTTCCCAAAATTTGAATATATTTTTGTGGAGGTTTTCTAACAACTAACTTTTGCAAGAATTAAAGACTTAAAAGAAAGAATTGAATATTGGGTAAAGAATATAGAGAAAGACTAAGGTATTGATTTCCCCTTATTGATGGAATCCCTTCTGATTATGCTCATACAAATTGTCAATATGGAAAACGGCCTAAAATGCCCCTCAACAATTAGATTTGGTCTAAAAATGCCCCTTATCCACCTATTGGGCCAAATATACCCTTCTGTTAATGTTTTTGGCTCACAAATGCCCTTTGAGTTAACGGAAGGACACGTGTCATCCTCTTATTGTCTCTTATTTGTCAGTATTATTTTATCAATCAATGAATGCTATTTTTACCGTAATTCTCTCCCGAGCAACTACAATAATTTACTAGTGCACTCTCTTGAGCTACCCTAGCAAGCTTTAATTTTAATAGTTCACTTTAGATTGCACCCAAGGCTTCGTTATTCCTAATCCCACCTTTACGCCTAAAATTATAGATTCCTCCAATAACCTAGGTGTGGTGATGTTCAACAATATACCTAAATATGCACTCTTTTCCAAGTTATGCACACTAAAGAGGCACAGCTAATTGGGGATCCTACCAATTAACTACAACAAGAATGAAGTTGAACAAATAGAAATATAGCTAACAATTTGTAATAACTAGAAGTTCATCACTCAATAGGTTCCATCAAAACCTTAGATAAGGAATTAACTACTCATAATCAAAGAAACAAGAATAATAATTGAATTCATAATCAAAGATTCAATGTAAAAGAAAGAAAGAAGTTGAGAGAGTTCTCTCTTACTAATTTACTTGCAAAAGTAGTGAACAATACAATGCTTGCCTCTCTTGGGTGAATCCTATAATTATATAGAGGGTTTAGGTTAAAAAAATTGCATCTTGACAAGTTAAGCCTTCATAATTTCGGCCTCGCTCGCGGTCGCGGGTGGACCGGGAAAAATCAACTCCTCTGAACTTCAAAATCCTCCGCAGGCCTCTTTTTTCGCGGTTCGTCCACGGTTGAGGATGGACCGTGGTGTTTCACCCTGTTCCTTTTGGAATTTGAAAACACTCAAAACACGAAAGTTGTATCCCTTTGAGTTAGCTTTCCAACCATATATTATGGAGCCCAAATGGAGTTTTTAGAAAAAAGTGAAGTCCAATTTACTAAACAGTGCGCAATATGCCTCATCAAGTCTTCGTTTGTACTAAACTATGAAATTTGACCCCCGAACACGATTCCGGCTTAATTACTTGAGCTTTTACTCAGACTTCAAAGCTTCAAATCACTTATATTCATGCCATAACATCTATATAGCTTGGAATCACACCTTCCCGTCCATTTTCAGTATAATTTCTTGACTTGTACCAACTTTGGCCTTTTTCACCATCTTTTGACTCTCTTTCAGTCTTCATTAGCTCATGTGTAGCTATAACACACTAATAATACTAATAAAAGTATTTTGTCATCATAAACAATATCAAAACAATAATAAAGTGTGATTATTTAATGCACAAATATAGTCAAATTCTCCTATTATCAGTGCGATTGCCTCTTATATGCCCATATGTGAGCGTTATATGCCCATATGTGAGCGTTTGGACCGCTGCATGTGTGAGATTGATGTCCTCCATATGAATCTGAGGGCTTTTCTTTTTGGGGCCTGTTACAGTAGCTGCAAGGTCGCAATGTATTCCTCAGGTACTCCCCTCCCTATTTTCTTTGTTTTTAATGATTCCATTTCCCCCTTTTTTGGACTAATTTTTGTATTTGTTTTTTGATGTTTCATGAGTCTATTCTGGTTGTACTGCTGCCTATGGTTTCCTCCTGGATATTGATATGTGATAGCTTGGACCACTACAGGAGTGAGGGTCAGCAGAAGTCCATTTTTGGTGCCTGTGGAAATTGTAGGTCCCATGTCTAGCTTTACTTTTCCTTTTCTCTTTGTGCCTTTTGTTTCGATCTCTTGTACACCGTAAAATAATGCCAGTGTGGATCTTGTGGCTTTCCTTGTAACCTCTATGTGCTATATGGTTAACTTGACCCCGGTGGAATGAGTACTAGGTACTAATACCATTGAATTTTTTTTAGCAATCCACTAGGCAGGGCCTAGGGCTTGTTTTTATTTATTTATAAAAATTAAAAAATACAACATGTCCGAAATCCTAATAAGTGTAGTAAATATAAAGTGAAAATACATGTACCTATTATCAAACTTGAGTAAGATACTCCTATTTGATATCACATTAATACTACTAATATTTGTAAAACAAAAACTAGCCCATGTGAAAAATGCCATAAAGTCTGAAGACCATACACTCCAGCCCATGTGAAAAATGTCTGTCCAGTCCACTATGTCTAGAGGCCCAATTCGCATAGCCCAGTAAGACAAGCTAATTCCAGCAATTGTTGTCCAGTCCAGCCTAGCATCCAAGTAAGCCCAATTTTCCCACACCTTAAAGCCCAGTTCCGTCCAGTGATTGCATCTGTACCCATATGCTTGTCTCTTACCCCAATAGCCACTTCTTTCTCCCCTAGCCTCTTTATATATATATATATATATATATATATATATATATATATATATATATATATATATATATATATATATATATATATATCGCACTTACACATATAGCCCTTACTCCACCCAATAAGAATTAATAGTTTATCATTTAACGACTTACTCAACCTCTTCTTTACACACATGTACAGTTGTACCCCACCTTCTAGAACCTTTTTTAAATAATATCGCCTATTCAGATAACATCGCCTATTCATTTTCCATCTCCCACCCCCTCTATTCATTTCCTTCCTAACCCTTCCACTTTCCAAAGCACACCCTTTCATTACCTACCGTTTAGCTTCCCCCATACTCCTCGATTCACATTAGAGATCAGTATAGCTTCTGGATATGTCATTTGCTCTCTTTCCCATTCCTCTCTTCACTCTAACTGCTCTCTCCCTTAGAGACCACACATCTTCTCCTGTATCTCCGTTTCCTCTCTTCAAATGACTCATCCCTGCTTCCTCCAGTACTTTTGAGTTTTAGACGACTGTACTCCTAGCTGCATCAACTCCAGGTAGTCCTTTTCCTTTACTTTTGTTTCGTTTGTTATCATCTTTTCCTCCCCTTGTACTGATATTTTGTTTTTTGTCTGCTTCAATGTCCTTTTTATCTCCTCTCCCCTAGTTGATGATGTTCCTTGTATTACTCGCTTCCCCTTGTTCTGCTATGATCAACTTTCCAAATGCCTCTGCCTTAGGTAATTTCTTCCCTTTCTCTTTGCTTTTGGTGTTGTCTATTTCCCCTTTACTTCTACTAACTTTCTTTCTCTTGATTTTTCCATAGCCTTTCTGGGTGTACTGCTGGTGATTCCGTCGATTGTCTTCTGCCTGAGTGAATGTACTGTTCCTAAGAAAGACCTGTAAAGATGTGCATGTTCACTAGGTAATACTACTCTCCCTATTTTCCTTTCCCTTTTCTTTATTTTTATTTTTGTCTATTTCCCTTTTCTTTCTTCTAATTTTTGTACTTTTTTGTGTTTTCCATGAACTTGCTGGATGATGTTCTATTCGCTTCTTCAATCTGTGAGAGATTTACCCTTTGATGAGGTGATAGTGGTGCTCCAATGAGTCTCCTGAGGTATGATTTCAAAGCTTACTATGTTGCTCTTCCCTGTCCTACTTGTATCTGTCCCCTTGGATATGGTTTCTTGCTTCTTATCCTGCTTATTTTCAATTTTCCAACACATTTGCATCATTTAATTAAATCCCTTTAAAAGGGGAACTTTATTGTCTACAATTGTGTGTTCCCTAAAATGCTTCATTCAGTATAATTTACTGTCAGCATATAGTGAAGAAGTGTGAGGTCTTCTTTTTGTATGTTGCATGAGAAGATCCTTTTCCTTGCCTTGGAAGTGTGTGTCTGTTATTTTCCTCTTCATTGATTTGAAGGTTATAGTGGTTGATGAATACTACTTGACCTTCACAAATGCTATTCTAGACTCTATCCCTAATTTCTCCCCGGTGGATTGAGTAACAAGTACTAATACCACCACCTGAGGATTCCTCAGGAAATTGAGTCTAGCTAGACTTTGTGCCTCTGATTTAGTTTCCTGCTCATTTCTCAACAAAGTGCTATGCTGAGTTATTTTTCTTTTTCCTTTACTGAAGCCTTTATCATCCAGTAGATGTGTCCTCCAGCTGAAATTCCATATAGAAACTGTAGCTGTCCACATTCTATTAGAGACTGTGATGATTCTTGTATGCATGGTTTGTTTGGGTAGCTTATTAGCCTTGAGGTTATCTATTACTAAACCATATGCTATATTTATGTTCCACCAGGTGGTATGAGTACTTAAAAGTACTAATACCACCACCAGAGCTTTACTTAGAACATTGCCTATAATTAGTTTAGATATACCTCTCTTCTTGTTCAAGCTCCTCCACAAATGCATCATCTAGCTTGACTCCTTTAAGATTGAAATGAATATGGATGTCTGCATATTGTATAATTCTGTGGACTCACAAAAATGGTTGATCATTGACCTGATTATTCTGTCTCCGTCTTTGTGATTCCTTTGAACCATCCTGTATTCTAAGTTTAAGTCCTCTCTAGTGGATTGAGTACTATGTACTAATACCACCACATGGAGTCTCCTTAAACCATAGAATATATACATAATGGTTGGACCTGCAAAATAAAAAAATTGTTAGTAAAAATCATTATCAGCACACTCTCCTCTATATAGATTTGAGTGTTATGATATTTTCCTGATGTTCCTGAGAATTGATGCATTATTCCTCATCCTATCTCCTTATCTGTGGCCTTCTTATTCCTTAATCTACTTTCTAGGTTTAATTGTTCTACGGTGGGTTGAGTACTAAGTACTAATACCACCACCTAGAACTTCTTTAGACCATAGAAAGTAGATATAAGGAAGAAACCTACAATTAACATTTTCCTACTCTCCTCCCTTAGGATTTGAGTATGACAACAGCCCAGCCTTAGATGCTTCCAGCTTAATTTTTGCAAGTGTCCTTCATATGCATGTCTCCCTGTATCCCAATTATCAACAAACTCTTGTGATTGTCCAGTTCTGTATTTAGCTGCCTTTTGTCCATAAAATGTGGATAGTTTCCTTGTAGATATTGACTGTTACCTCCAAAGCTTAATATCTATGCATGCCATGATCTCATTTCCTATGGAATGAGTATAAGCTACTAATACCACCCTCAGAAAATAAATAATAAGACATAACATAGACACTAAATATGTACTTGCAAACCAGAAAACATTATTAGTAAACAACCTTATCACCACACTCTCCTCTATATAAATTGAGTGTGATGATCTCTCAATGATGTTCCTGTAACTTGGTGCACCATTCCTTCTTCTATCTCCTTGCTACTTTCACTCTTATGTGAGGTCATTGCAAATTATCATCATTCACTATTCTCCTTTCATGTATATCAAGTTCCCAGAAGTCATGGCACTCTATTATGCCCTTATCAAGTGCATAGTTTGCCAAGTGATCTGCAAGTTTATTTCATTCTCTGTAGATGTGTGTCACCCTCACTATATATTCCTATTGTACCTGCATGATCTGATCTAGTGTCTCCGCAATACTCCAAGGAGGCGTCAAAGTTCGATCAATAATGTTCTTCATTAACATAGAGTCTGTTTGAAGCCAAATGTGGTCATAGTTTAAGGCTCTGCATATTTTTAATGCTTCTAAGATTGCAGCAGCCTCAGCTTCATTGTTAGACCCTTCCCTAATCTCTCTTCCCATTGCATATACCAGCTCACCTGCAGCATCCATTAAGCAAAAACCAACAAAACATCTCCCAGGATTCCCTCTTGATGCCCCAACTGTGTTAACCTTTATCCAGCCCTTACTAGGAAACTCCCAGATCATCTTCTCATATTTGAGCTTTGGTGTGTATTTCTCCATCATTGAAAACAATGTAGACCATCTGTGGGGTACCTGCAACCCACGTTTCCTCACCTGATCTAAGTTCTGAAGGTGTGTAGATACCTGATAGATTCCTGCTGACTGATACTGCTTCCCCATACTTTAAGCTATTTCTCCTCTTCCAAAGTTCCCACACAATACAGGCAAGTAAAGCCTGCATAATTGGTTGTAGTCTAGGCACTACAGGAGCAGTGCAACACTTCGTAATGGTCTGATGAAAATTCAGACCATATGTTGTAGTGGCAGCCCTAGGTAGGAAGTATTTCCATACTGTTTCAGCAGCGCTTGATGTAAAAAATAGATGCACTAATGACTCTTGCTTAGGTTCAGCACAACAGGAAAATTTAGATGGCATGCAATACCCTAGTCTCCTCACAAAATCCTCAAGTGGTAGTTTAGCTTTCCACACCTTCCACATAAAGAATGAGATCTTGAAAGGTAACCCTTTAACCCAAATCATCTGAAAGCATCTTTTAGGGTCATCTCTTCTTCTCAAGTATTCCCAGGCTGATTTAACAAAGAAAAAACCCCTAGGTTCCAGTATCCAATATGGAGTGTCAATGACATTTTCCATACTTGGAGGCTTGATGTTTTCAACAATGTGTTATTCCAACTCTTCTGGTAGTATCTGCATCAATCTGTTCACATTCCATTCTCCACTATTTCATAAACATTCTGGATGCTTTCATATATGTAAAAATTTTGTGGCTCTAGAAAATAAAGAGCACCAAGTCCAGTCCAATTGTTATACCCAAACAAAGAAGATCTTATCCTTAGCTTCCATAGAATCTGATGTTCAACAAGGTCCCTGCATTCCAGCATTTTCCTCCATACATGAGGTCCTTCTCTCCAAGGAACAATAACTGGATTCAGCTTTTTACAATACTTTTGACTCATAAATGCACTCCATAGACTAGGTTTTGTTCTGAAATTCCACCACAATTTGAAAAAGGGCATTAGACATATCATGAAGTGACCTGAATCCTATCCCACCATCTTCACAAGGCATATAAAGGGTGTTCCATGAAGCCAATGTCTTCGAGTACCCCGCCACTGAATTGCTCCAAAAGAATTAAGAAAAAATCTATGAAGTTTATTAATAACATAATTAGGAGGGTTCACAAAAGATAATAGATGGATTGGTAGACTTTATAAAACACTTGAAATCAACACAGCCCTTCCTCCTATAGAGAGTAACTTCCCTTTCCAAGAATGCAGTCTGTTAAATATCTTAGTGATCATTGGCTGGTAATAATCAAACTTCCTCCTTGCATAGAAAATAGGGTATCCTAGATAAGTAAATGGGAATTCATGTATTCCAATACCAGTCACCATTTCAACTTTCCTCACCACCTCAGAATATTTATTCTTGTTGGCCAGCTGCCCAGAAGCAGATTCATAAACCTGCAAAACCTCCATTATCAGCCTTAGGGATGTCACATCTGATGATGAGAAGATTATAGTGTCATCTGCATAAGCCAAATGATTGATTTTTGGACTCCACTTGGGCAGTCCGAATCCACAAAAAATGTAGGTTCTGATGTAGTGAATTCAAACCCCTAGAAAGAGCCTTAGCAGCTAGGATGAAGAGTGTTGGAGATAGTGGATCTCCTTGCTTCACACCTATAGTAGATTTGAAAAACCCCTTTGGTTAGCCATTTATCAACAATGAGTATCAATTATTCCCTATCAGATCATACACCATGCCAATGAACCTCTCACAAAATCCAAACTTTCTCAGCACCTTTGTTAGAAACAACCATGACACCCTGTCATAGGCTTTTGTCATATCTTGTTTAATCACTACATTATGGCCTGCCTTGGTTCTATGTCTAATATCAGTAATGATTTCCTGAGTTAGTAGAACATTCTCTACTATACTCATGCCTTTCACAAATCTAGCATGTTCTTCTGAAATCAAATTAGGCAATAACTCCATTAGTCTTTCATGGATGACCATTGAAAAGACTTTGTTAATGAAGTTACTAAGGCTGATTGGCCTCAAGTCTGAGAAACTAGACACCTCCTTTTTCTTTGGCAATAGGACCAAGTTTGTATGAGTCACACACTTTGGCAATGGCTACCCACAGAAAAACCGTAGCACCATTGCATAAATGTCATTTCCCACAATGTACCAACATGCATGATAGAAAGCCTCAGTGAAACCATCAGGACCACCTGCTGAATCACCATTAAGCCCATAAACTGCCTTTTCACTTCTTCTTTACTTGGTACTTCTATTAGTTTTTCATTCTGCTCTTCATCCACCAAAGTAGGGACATAGTCAACGATATGGAAATTAGTAAGGGCCACTAATTCTGTAAATTGTTCTTGATAGAATCTCACTGCTTCCTCAGCTATTTCATCCTCCTCTTCTATCCAAGTGCCTATACTTTTTTGTATCCTGTTAAGCTGAATTTTCTTCCTTCTACCCCTCACCTAAGAATGGAAGAACTTTGTATTCCTATCACCATGTTTAAACCAAGACAGTCCTGCTTTTTGTTTCCAAAACTCTTCCTCCACAGCAAAGGTATCTGATCAAATCAGCCTTCACCTTAAGCAATCTTTCCCTATTCATTTTAGAGGGTACTGCCTCAAATTGCCTCTCATGAACAAGAAGTACTTCTTCCAAACTTGCAATCTTTTTAAATATATCTCCATAGGTTGCTCTGCTCCAACTTGATAGAGCTTTCTTCAATTTTTTGAGCTTGTAGTTGAATAAGATGAATGGATTTGCAGCAAAATTAACAGTCCAATTCTCCTTAACCACCTCCTTAAATGATTCCTGTTTAGTCCAAAAATTTAGGAATCTAAAAGGCTTCTTAATAGGAGGAGCCTCAATATCACATGTCAAATGCATATGACAATGGTCTGACCCAATTTTGGACAAATGGGTAACCTCAAAACCTGGAAACGTTTGCTGGAATTCAATATTTTCCAAACATCTATCAGGACTCTCAAAGATGTAATCCTCTTCAGATCTTCCATTCCACCAAGTGTAGATACTCCCACTGAAATCCAAGTCTGACAAGTTACAAGTGTTGACATTGTGCCTGAATTCATTAATCTTATTTATGTGAACTGGCAGCCCTCCAAACTTCTCTTCCTCATCCCATATAACACTAAAATCCGCCCCAACTAGTCAGGGGGAGGTCATATCAGTAGCCATTGCATTCAAAGAGTCCCACAGCTGCATTCTTTCAATTGGATCACATTTAGCATACATTATGGTGAGTATAAGCTCTATGTGAGTTTTAGCATGAAACATTTTAAGAGTCAGCTGTTGTGTCATGTTGTACAAGATGGTTACATCAAATACCTCATCTATGAATGCCTAGATTTTGTTTGACACATTAACTACTGCTTGAGCCATACCAATTCTTGCTCTATATCTCTCCACTTTAGAAGTTTGTTGCATTAGTTCTAGTATCCCAATGAATTCAAACTTGTGTTGTCTGTGCATCAAGATCAGTCTTTCAAATGCTTGCATTATATTGACTGACCTTACATTCCATATAATTAGTTCCATTAAAGATTTAGGCTTTTAGACACATTCCTCCTTGTTTGTACACCTCCTGCTGGAGCATTTGATGTATCTTTTACCTGCTTTTTTCTTGTTTTTGCTGCTGATTTTGCTGGTTCAATGTGCCTTGGTGACATGGCTCCCATTCTTGCTACATTACTGAAGTTTTGGGCAGAGGATTCTTCATCCATGTCCTTTCCTATGACTACTACAACTCCAGTTTGCTCTTTGCATCTCCATGAAAGCTGGACCCACCATCTCATTTCCATCTGCTGGTGTGCAAGCAAGTTGATCTTTGGGAGTTTGCACCACTATGCCACTGGCTTCAGATTTCTTGCTCTTCTTTTTTTCTTCTTCTTTGTTTTTCATTTCAATTGCTTTTATATCTCTTGTTTCCTGCTTGTCTTGTTGCTGTGTGATTTGATTGATGATATTATTGGTGGGGGTGGGGTTTGCATGCTCCCCACTCTGCTCTGCCCTTTTCTGTTGCCCAGTTCCACCTGAGTCTATGTTTTGCCCATCAACCTTATTAGGAACCACATCTCCTGCTGTATGCACATGAGGGTGTTGTGTAGTTTCTTCACCTGAAGGTTGTAGCTCTCGAGTATCAAATGTTCTTTCATTTTGTATTTCCCATTCATACTTGCATCTTCTTCTTTATCTCCTCCCATCTCTTCTTCAATTTGCATCATGTCTAGAATATCTCCTTCTCCTTTGTCTTCATCTACTTGTTTTGACCAAAGCTTTCCTCTATTCCATCCTGCATTCTCCTTGTTTTTGAACATTTCAAACTCTAAATCCTCTGTAATTTCTTTGTCATTATCCACCTCAAGTAACTAGTCCACCCTTGTATCTTGTGATGGAATTTCCTGAAATGATGTATTAGTGGTAACCACATTGTTCTTAAAGGCCCTGGGAACCCATGCAGCTGTTGATTCCTTCCCTTGTTAATCATTATGTTTCTTTTCATTGTTTTTTGCTTCCTCAACTTCTCTCTTTATGTTAATTACGGCTGGTGTCGAACTAGTAGGTTGAATTGCTCGTTTTTTGTTAGTGTTCTCCTTTTTCTTATTGTCTGAAGCTGGGGATCTTGGTACAAACATCTGTGCTTCTGCATTTAATTGCACTAACTTCTGTGCTGCTTTTGTATTTTCTACTTGTTCTTCAACCAATGCCAATTGATTATTGGTATTACCCTCACTGTTCTCCACCTATAGTACTGCAAATTTATTGTTTGTGTGCTCCATTTGAGGTACCACCTCTGAATCTTCTGCTATAGGAATTAATTCCTTGCTAGTATTTTTTTTACTTTCCCCTTGTGCTGCTCATTATTCTGATTTCTTCTATCCCTCACCTGCTTCCAATGTGGCCCAACATTTCAAACCACCTTTCCACTAGTTAGCATCATCAATGGACTATTAGGCTTTTGTTTTTCATGTGCATTAGCATCTTCTACATGTTGTCTCTCTTCTCTCCTATTTGTCATTAATTTAGGATGCAATTTCTAGCATTCAAATATATCATGCCCTTGAATCTGGCATTCTTTACAGTACTTAGGTAAATAGTCATACTTGATATTCACCCACTCTATCCTCATATCTCCTGTACTTCCATTGACAATGTCCATCCTCACCTTCGAAGGTAGAGCAGCTAGTAAATCAATTAGCACCTTCACACTTGCACAAGTAGGCCTTATTTTCTTCATGGTATCTTGACCAAGATGCTGTGGTATTCCCACAGCGGAAGCCAAAGACAATAAACACTCTTTTACAAAGTATGTAGGCAGCAAATTAGGAAAAGAAATCCAAGCCATTACCTTTAATGTCTCCTTACCAACCTTAAACTTTGTGTCATAAATTAAAGTACGTAGCTGATATTGATCACCAAATTTATCTTTCACATGATGCACTCCTTTAGAGGAAAAATCAACGTAGTCTTGCCACAATGAGAATCTTATAAGAAGATGTCTATCCCTTAAAACTCCAATGTTGCATTCTCCCTTAATTCCACATTTAATAGGAATTATACGATGTAGCTCATTAAGTTCAAGCCATCCGTACGAAAAATTGCAAACTTCTACATGTTGCAAACCTTCCATGATGTTCATACGCTCCACTTCAACTTTTGTAAAACAAACTAACGGTTATCCTTGAAATAATTTGGCACGTCTAGGCAAAATAGGATCAATCGTCGCTGTTTTATTATTCATGGCAGTATTAGGCGCTGTAGGTTTAAGAACTTGTGCATAACTCATGGGCTTAGGGTCGTTTGTAGTTGTAGAGGGTTGGGAATTGGTATTAGTTGGTAGGGGAGGCTGGGCGAGGGCTGGAGGGGGCTGACCAGTCATTGGCAGTGGCTGGCCGCCGGCCACAGTAGCCATGGCAGCCGAAAAACTTAGTTTCTCTCTCAAGGGAGCAGAAAATCGCCAGAGCCTCTCTCTCTAGACTCCAATGCGTTGGGTTTACGGGTTTAATACCATTGGGTATTGGGTTTCGGGTTTAATACCTTGTTTTTATATATATGAAAATCAACCCTAGTTACAATGCCTAGTGGATTATTTAAAAAAATCTAAACCCGAAACCCAATACCATTGGGTACCTAAATTAGTATGTAAAAAAAACCCAAGTGCTTTCCCTTCTCTCTTCTTTCTCTCTCTATACTTGGGGGATATTCTTGTGAACTTGGCAGCCATGGCTGCTACAAGCTCTCCCCAGCCTTTGGCTGTGGGAGAGACAACTCAAAACAATTAACAAACAGCTTCTAACATGAAGCCAAAGCCATCATACGCTGCCCATAATCAGTTCACACAAATCTGCCTCAGTTTCGTCAAAAATTGAATTGCGTCCAGTTACCATGGTGCATGGAGAACCAACTGTGGAGTTTATTGTTGAAGAAGTTAACGCTTTCACCATTGAAGAAGGACTGCATCAAGCAGAGATTCTCAAATTCTAATATGGAACACCAGATATCCATGAACTACGATAGATCATACCAAAGAAATTTGACGTTAAAGGTTATTGCAATGTTGGACATCTTGAATATCATCAAATCGTTGTAAGATTTGTTCTTTTTGAAGATTTTGTTCAGGTACTATCAAAATCCACTAGTTATATTAAGGAGAAAGGAGAAAAAATTTTCTTCAGGTCATTCCCATGGACAATGAGATTTAATACTCGTGAAGAAACGTCAAAGGCTGTGGTTTGGATTTCGTTTCCTGATCTACCAGCAATTTTTTTTGAAAAAAAGTCATTAATGTCATAGCATCAGCAGTGGGAAAGAATCTCGCAGTAGACAAGGCAACTCAAGATTGAACAAGACAAAGTACGGCAAGGGTTAAAGTCTTGACCGATTTATTAGACAAGCATCCTAAGAGAATTAGGATAAATATAGTGGACAAAAAGTCTAGAAGAATAATTGAATACTTCCAGCAGATCGTGTTTGATAATTTACCTAAATATTGTACGAGTTGTAAACATCAAGGGCATGAAGAAAATTCATGTCGTTGGAGGACAGAGGAAAAGAATGGAGAAGCAGTTCAGGTGGAGGAATCTGAAGGCCTGGGCAGTCTTGATAAGTTAGAAGGTGATGCTAGGGAGATTTTGAATGCTAAACGTGCAGGACAATTGGTTGAAGAGGTTCTGCCTGTTATGGCTGGTGTGGATACCGTTGGTGCAATGCAGACTGCTCCTAATCGAGCAAAAAATAGCATAGTAATTGGAGTTAATGCAGCAAAACGTGTTACTAGAGTTGATGATGTTCCAGTTGCAGCAGCTCTTAGTAGAATATCTCATGACCTAAAGGCTACTAAATATCCTTTGAGTGATCAGGTTTTAATTGGGGTTACTGAAGGTCCAAGTACTATGCAAACTATAGAAGCTGGAAACCAAACCATTAGTGGAGATGGTCAAATTTTAGTACAGAATATAGCAGTTGTGAGTGATCGAATTGTAGCAGGAGTTCCTATAGGTAATAATGATAAATGTTTGAATCAAGTGGTGGAACATTATGATCAGAAAGAAAGGTTGGAAATTGCTACAAAGACAATTATGAAAGATGATCATAGACATACTGTTGATGCAATGGTTGGTAATCAAATAGGTGTTAGTGAAGCAGGAGACCAAACGCAGGTACCGGCTGGGAAAGAAGTGGCAAATAAGGTGCCTCATGGCTTGGATCTACAATTTCTAATCACCTAAATGTAACTGGAGTTGGTCAATATTTGATTGCTACTAATAATGTCAATGTTGCATCAACTGTAGCAATTTTAAAGGAGACTAGTTTTAGACCTGATGAATCTATGGAAGTTACGCCTTATGAAATAGGAGATATGGGGCATAACTCAGGTAGTAAGGCATCAAAGGGTGTAACTGAAGGTGGTTTAATAAAAATAGGCAGTAAAATAACTGGACATACTGCAGCACCTGGGTTCTGCAATTCTAGTGAGACACAGGTTTTTGGAGGGGAATTCAGAGGAACAAAGGGCAATTTGATGGAAGATAACGCTGGGAATTTAAAGTTTGATGATAAAGGTAGCGATCAAACAAAAAAGGGAGAAGTTTGGAATGTGGTAACCCACAAAAAATCTCCTACAAACAGAGCGGATTCACCAAAAACACAGAACTTGTGTATTCGACAAAATGTTGTAAAAATAGGTTCCAGCTCTAATTCTTTCGATATTTTGGCAACTACCGGGGACCTTGAATTTGATACAGCTGGTTTAAAAGATAACATGATATCCAAACAACTTGTCCCGATGGAAAAAACAGGGCAAGACAACTTCGATTTGGAGAAAAATGGACTAGAGGAACTAAGTAGTAAGGTTCATAGTTCTAACGTTCCTACTCTGCATTTTTCCACTCCTCACATTGAAAAAAATCATGAAAGATGCCCAAAATGCAATGATGATGCATACTAACATGGTTAAACAACCAATGGTCACATTAAACACCTCAGTTTTTGAAGTACCATCATAATCGTTAGAATCGTATGGTGAACAGGGTGATGATCAAGGACAGATGGTGTTATCCACAGGAAATAACAATGAAGTCATTAAAGCAAATCTAAGGGAGGTTGTGATTAACACTAAGCTCTGGGCTAACCAACGAGAATATGACGATGAGGAAGATTTGGGCATTGGTTTTGCGGAGGATTCTTCGGATGAAGATGAGAAGTGTGGTGCGGATGAGAAGGTTTTTTCAAAAGCTCCACCAATGCTTGAAAGTTCAGCCAAGGTGGGATCCAGTAGCAAGTTAAATGCTACAGCAATTGATTTTATTCATAAGGGTAGGCAGCAATTATCTAGTCCTAGACAGCAGCAGTTAATTTTGAGCAGTCCAACTGCTATTCTTTCAGCCTCGAAACAGCATGGGAAGCAACATACTCCATCTGTGAATACGAGTGATGTTCAATAGCTAGAAACATATCCACTTCCTAGACAACAACAACAAATGCCAGCTGGTCCAAAACCAGTTAATGTAACAACAAGTCATGGGCAACAAAAAGGTGAAGTAGGCATTTCAAAGGCAGCCATAGCAAGTACAATTGATAAACAAGAACAACAGGAGAATGTAAGCATCGAAGAAGATGCAGTAACACCTTCAGCACATCAACATTTAGCTATAAGGACACATGTGATTACAATAGAGGACAGAATTTATTTGACGCACTAGTAAGTCCCAAACCCCAACACTCTCTAAATTCACCTCATGTTTCTAGTACTGGAAGGATGACTAAAACTAATAATAAAAATCAAAACAAAGCATTATTGGTCAATAAGGAAGATGGTATAGCTTTAGTGTCTCAAGATCTTTTTCAAGATATGCCAAATCTTGTAAATGTGTGAAGAGAGGTGTATGAAAAAGGCGAGGAAGAATCAACGTTACAACAGAGTAAGGAAGAGGCAGCAAGAAAAGGAGATTTATCACCAATGCATAGTGGAAGAAATCAGAAGACCCGCACAAGGGATAAAAGTTGGGATGGCAGGGTAAATGAGGATACAAACGTAAGGATACTTCCATTGAGAGCTGCCAAACAACGACAAGCCATTCAAACTGCATCAGCAAAGTCTAATCGTTCAAAAAAGAGAGAATGAATTTTCAAGACAACTTAAGAAAGGTAGAAGAAGAAGACAAGAGGATACAAATTGAAAATTTTACAACACTTGAGAAGGAAGACCATCACTGTTATTTCTACATATTTTTATTTTACCATCACATTAGTATCATTCTATGTAATATCATCACAGAGTATGTTATAAACTCTATGATGATTATATAATACTTAGTGCTAGCTAGTTCATTTTTCTTACATGCTTGTTAGGTAGTGAGTTTTTTATTTGCCTCATTAGGATTACTATATATGCACTCCTCCTATGAGGTTTTTTATTTTTTTAGTATTAATAAAACTAGCCCTAGGCTCCTGGCTAGTGGATTGATTAAAAAAAAATACCATTGGGTACACACAAACTCAATGCTGCTAAAGAAGGTTATTATTGGAGAATGGAAACCACCATGGACACTAAGCACAATCATGGAGGAAATTAGAGACATGACTAGCAGAGTTCATCTCAGAATAGCTCACACTTTTAGAGAAGGCAACCTGCTAGCTAATCACATTGCCAACTATGCCTTGGACACAGGAGAACTAGAGTGTCATGGATTTGATGATTTGGATAGTCAAGGGAGAAGAATTGAAAACTCTGATAAGACACAATGTCCATACATAAGAGTAGAAGTTACAGGAAGATAGAAGAAGGAGTTGCAAGGACAATGGAGCTACTTTGTAGCTAAACATCTTCTCATCACAATAAAATCCAGCTGGAGGAGAATGTGATGAGTTTTCTTACTAACAGGTTTGTTTGTTTTGCAGGATCTTGCAGTGTACAAGTGGTCTATGTGATAATTAAAATCATATTGGTGGTATTAGTTCTTAGCACTCATCCAAAAGGATGGATATTACACATAACCACCTATACAGGGGAGTGGACAACTTGGTTCTCATATACCAAGGGAGCAGAAGAAAGGAGCAATTTAAGTACACATTATGTAGACAGCAAAATATTCGGGGAATATAGCTGGATGATGCAACTGTGTATCTACTTTGAAGACACAAAAGGTGCTGACAGTAATTCTAACTCGATGAAGCACAAGAGGAACTACAGTGCATACAGTAAGCTATACTGGATGAATCACATAAAGAACTACATTTCCAAACATAATGGAGAAATAAAACAACCATATACAAGGAAAAAACAAAGCATGCATGTACTCTATTGGTTAAAGATTCTCCAGGTGGTGGTATCAGTACTTTGTACTCAATCCATCAGAGAAGAACTAACTATAGAGTACATAATAGGTAAAAAGAAGGCCACAACTTTCCTTCTAAGGGAGGTGGATTTTCAAGTGCACAACCAACAGAGCTCAAAAGCTCATGAGGGTTCTGACATCAAATTCCCTTTCATATCAAAAGGGAAATTGCTGGATGAAGTACGAGGGAAATATTACTACACAGATATTCAATTTTCCAGTTTGCAAAATGTGCAAAAAAACATAGAAAGCACACAATGGAAATAAATACAAAGAAAAGGCAGTGTACTCGAGACATCCTTCACTACAGGCTTACTCAGCACAATTTTGGCATGGCATTAGCAGACAACAGGACATGCACAAGAAGCGTAACATCGCAAGCATCCACTCAGGCAGAAGTCCAAGCTCTTATAAGGGAACTTCGAGGCAACCATCTGCAGACCCATGGAATAAATAAGAAAAGGAGACTTAATAGAAGAAAAAAGGAAAAAAATAATACTAATAATAATGATAAGGGGGGGAAGGTACCTGGGGAAGAAGGAGAAGCCGGAAAAGCAAGGTAGATCATCAATCAGTGGAGAGGAGCCAAGAAGGACATAGAAGCAGACAAATTTATGAATATCAGTAGAAGAGGAGGAGAAAATGATATAAAAGGTAATAAAAGAAAAGAGAAGGAATTACCTGGAGCTGAAGCAGCCAGAAACTTCATTACATCAAATCTAGAAGAAGAGGAGGAAGCAAGGAACATCATTAGTCTGTGGAAAAAAGGAAAAGGGAACAGAGGTGAAGAGACAAAATCAATAAGGGGGAGATTACCTGTAGCTAACACCTTCACCGGAGGGAGGGAAGTAGCAGGTAGGAACAGTGAGCAATGGAGGAGAGGGAATGAGGAAGATGGTGTAACAGGGAGCTCTAGAATGATCTCTGAGCTTTCCGATATTTTCTATGCTCTCTCATCTGAACGGAAGATTATTAGGAAAGTCAAAGGTTGGATAATAAGGAAATGAAAAGGATAATAAATGGTGGGAGACAGCCTGGCCGAGTAGGTCGGGTGTAATAAAAATATCTGTTAATTTAGGCTATATGCGCAATAAGGGGAAGTTATATGTAGGCTATAGGTGCAAAAGGAAATCTGGCAGAAATGTAAAGAGGCTACAGGTGCAATTTAAGGAATAATGGGTAGTGACTATGTTGGTGCAAATGAGATGGAGGAGGACGTTGGGCTGGACAGGTGTTAAAACAGAGACTAGGCCTTTGGGCTTTGGTGACTGGGCTAACTGGCGAGACTATATCAAATGGAAATGGTTATCACAATTTGGGCCTATATTTGTGGACTGGACTGTTGGAATCAAATATTTAGAGACTACATGGGCTAGTTTTTATTTTACAAATATTAGTAATATTCATGTGCTATCAATTTTAAGTTTATTGCTTAATCTTGATAATAGGAATTATGTACTAGTAGTAGATTTAGTACCATCATTTTACATTTCGAACATATTATTTATTTTTTGTTTTGATTTATAAATAAAAACTAGCCATAAGCTCTGCCTAGTGGATTGATTAAAAAAAATACCATTGGTTTTTTTTTTAATAACAATCCACTAGGCAGTGCCTAGGGCTAGTTTTATTTATATAAAAGAAAAGGAAACAATGTGTCTAGACTACATAGTACTATTACGAAATAAAATATAAAAATTACATAGTGCTTATTATCATATTTGAGTGAGGTACTCAAACATGATATCACAAAATGTCTAATAAATATCACTAATATAATGATAATATTAAAATTTGTAAAAAAATACTAAAAACTAGCCCATAAATATTCTGGAGTCATCTTTGTAGTAGCCCAATCCATAGAGACTTCATCGTTAGGCCCAAAAAATTTCCTCTTTGTCCAGCCCCTTCTATGTATTCTGGTCAAAAAGCCGAATCCAAAGGCCCAGTTATTTTGCTTCACCTGACAACCCACTTCCGCTAGTCTCTTGCACCAGTAGCCACATCTATATCTCATAGCCTTTATGAGCTAATAACCACCCAAAATTCGATAGCCACTTTATATAATTCCTTAGGTTTACACTCGTAGCCACCATTCCACGGAAATTGGAATTTAAATCTTGGCCACATATCTAACCCATTAACTAGCCACTTGCCCGCCCGTGTGAGACCTTCTAGATTATTTCCTAAATAGTATACACCCTTAGAGATATGTCTTTGTCTCTTCATTTCCCATTTGCTCACCCACCGCGTCACATCTATTCTCCCAGAAGCTTCCACCATAGCCGATTGTTCCCCTCTCCCAGAGATCATCGTTGCTGCACCTGGAGCTTGTTCAGACCTTGCATGCGCCTTTCCCGGGTAAAATGATTCCCTCTCCTCCTTACTTCCTGCTCTTCAATCCTGTCTTTAATGTATTCTCTTCTTTCTTGTTTTTATTTTCATTTCTTTCTCCTTGCCTTCTACTCATTCTTTTGTTTCTTTTGTCATTTCTCATGAGTCCCTTTTGGAATATTTTCCCGAAGTCTCCTCGATTCTCCACTAGTATGCATGTGCTTCTCCATGGATGAACACAATAATGTGCACTGCTGTTATCCTTTAAAGAATCCTCCCACATCTGCATGTGGATTATGTAGAACCATTTTCGGGTACCTTTCCCTTTTTTCTTTTTCCTTATTTTTTTCTTCTCTGTGTAACCTGCATATAAATTGTGATCTTTTTTATGCTCCAAAATTATACATGGCCTGGTTTTTTCTTCTCCCTGTACATCATATAACAAAACTCCTTTGAAAAGAGGAGATTTTGTTATCAGTACTTTTGTTATTTATTGGTTTCTGGTTGATTTTTACTTTACAGTCCTCCATCATGTAAATATCACTGCTAGCAAACCTAGACTCTATCTCCAATTCCTCCCCGGTGGGTTGAGTACCAATTACTAATACCACCACCTGAGGTTTCCTAAAAAAATAGAGTCTAGATATGTTTGATGTTCCTTTTGAAATTTCCTGCTCCCTTGTCTTAGATGATTTGAACCTTTTTGTACATGCAACTTCATTCAGTATCTATATCCTCCGGTTAATATTCATGTATTGAAATTTAACTATCAACATGATCTGTATGACTATGATTGTCTTTGAGTTACCTTACATGCAGCTGTCTTTCTTTTTATTGGCTCTCTTACACATATGCCTCATCCAATTAAATTCCTTTAAAAAAGGAATTCTGTTGTCTGCATGATGTGTAACCTTGTAGAAATCTGTATGTATTATCATGGTTTTCTTATGTGTTTTTTGTCTTCCTATTGCTGCATTTGTTAAAGCTAGATTGTTATACCTTTTTGTCCAATACCTGCATCCCACAATGCTACTAGGTACCCTTGTGGTCCTCATCTTCACTATTTTGCCCTGTTTGCTTAATTCTTCCCCGATGGATTGAGTACTAGGTACTAATACCACCATCTGGGGCCTCCGTAAACTATAGGGTATAAACAGTTATGATGAACCTGCAATTCGTTAGGAAATAAGTGTTCTAGTGAGCTCTCCTCTCTAGAGATTTGAGCTTGTTGATCTTTCTCAATTCTCTTAAGCATTCTAAGCATCCTTGATTCATTTTTATCCATATTCCATGACTCTAAGGTAGTCTGCATTACCACAGTCATAGAGATTATTGTGGTCTTCCTAGCTTCTCTATACTCATTTTTTCCGCAGTGGATTGAGTAGTAAGTACTGATACCACCACTTGAGGAATCCTTGAGACATAGAGTATAAGTAGAGTATAAATCGCTACAAAAAAGAACCCAATATTAGAGTACAGATTTGGATATTCTGGGTATGGCTATCATCTCTGGTGCCCCTGCCTCTCCCATCCTGTCTTCTTCTCATCTTCTTGCCAGTTTCACTCTTAAATATGGGCATTGCATTTTGTCAACATTTACTATCCTTCTACCAGTTAAATCTAGATCCCAAAATCCATAGCATTCAATATCTCCAACATCAAAGGCATAGTTAGCTAGATGATCACCTAAAGCATTGCCCTCCCTGAATATATGAGATATTTTAAGGTTAATAGTTGTCCTTAATCTCACAATTTCTTCTATCTAATCAACTATACACCAAGGAGGTTTCCAAATTCCCTCAATTATGTTTTTCAACAGTATTAAGTTTGTCTGAAGCCATATCTGCACATAATTCATTGAAATACACCTCCTGAGTGCATCCCGAATAGCTGTTGCTTCAGCTTCATTGTTTGTTCCTTCCTTGATCTCCTTGCCCTGTGCATATTGAATATCTTCTTTATCATTTCTTAGGTGGAATCCAATAGAACATCTTCCAGGATTAGCCATTCTCAGGCAACTCCCACAACACCTTGACATATGTTAATTTTGGAGTGTACTGCTCCATCATGTGCAAAATCCCTGACCACCTGTGCGGAACCTTTAGACCAGGCTTTCTAAGGTGAATCAGATTATGCAATACTGTTGTGACTTGATAAATTACTCTGCTAACTAACACAATGTGCCCATGTTTCAAACTGTTTCTTCTTTTCCAAAGCTCACAAATAATACAAGCTGGTAAGGCCTGCATAATTTGTTTCAACCTAGGCACAAATGCAGCTTCCCAACACATAGTAATAGCCTGCTGCATAGTCAATCCCTGTACTGCAATCCCTACTCTTGATAAGAAAAACTTCCATACAATTTCAGCAGCTTTAGATGAGAAAAACAAGTGTGTCAAAGAGTCTTCCTTAGCTTCAGCACAACACCAACATTTAGATGGCATGTGATAACCTAGTTTCTTCATAAAATCATCTAGGGGCAGCTTAGCTCTCTAAACTTTCCACATGAAGAATGCTATTTTGAAAGGTAATCCCTTTACCCATATCCTCCTGTATGCCATCATGGGATCCTACCTTCTCCTCAAATAGTTCCATGCAGATTTGACATAAAAATTACCTATAGGTTCCAGCATCCAAATAGGGACATCCAGCTCATTATGTTGTAAATGAGGCTTAATGTTTTGTATAATATGCATAGCTAAATACTCAGGCAGTGTTTGCACTAACTTTCCAACATCCCAACCTCCATTTTATACCAAGTCATGTACATTAAAAATGTCTTCATCTATAGGAAAGTTGTGAGGAACCAGAAAATAGAGGGCACCCAAACCTCTCCAGTTATCATACCAGAACATACATGATCCCATTCTCAATTTCCACAAAATCTGATGATCAATCAAGTCTCTACACTCCAGCATTTTCCTCCATATATGAGAGCCACCTTTCCATGGAACTACAACTGCATTTAGCTTCTTGCAGTACTTTTGACATACAAATGCACTCCATAGACTAGGTTTAGTTCTATATTTCCACCATAGCTTGCAGAACAATGCTTTTGAAACATCATGCAATGATCTAAAGCCTATCCCCCCCTCTTCACATGGCAGACATAAATTATTACATGATGCCCAATGTCTACTATGTCCTCCTACTGAACTGCTCTAAAAGAATTTAGCAAAAATCTTATGAAGCCTATTTATAACATAGTTAGGGGGATTTACTGATGATAGTAGATGAATTGGCATGCTTTGAAGTACACTAGAAATTATAAAAACTCTCCCTCCTATAGATAAAAGCTTCCCCTTCCATGCCTGAAGCCTATCTAGCACCTTAGTTATCATAGGTTGATAATATTCAAGCTTCCTCCAAGCATAGAAAACAGGACATCCCAGATAAGTGAAAGGAAACTACTGCCTTCCTATTCCAGTTATTCTTTCCACCTTTGTAACAACCTCCATGTCTGTTAAGTGATGTATATAAACAACTTATTTACTCCTGTTTATCAGCTGTCCTGATGCATCCTCATATAGGTACAAAATTTCCATCACCAACCTCAATGAGGTAGCATAAGATGAACAAAAGATGATGGTATCATCAGCATATGCTAAGTGGTTTATTTTAGGACTCCACTTTGGAAGCCCAAATCCACAGAAATAGAGGTTCATATGTAGGGAATTTAAACCTCTTAGCAATGCCTCAGCTGCAATGATAAAAAGAGTTGGAGATAGAGGATCTCCTTGTTTAACTCCTCTAGTAGATTTAATGAAACCATGTGCTTGACTATTAACTAGTATAGAATACCAGTTATTGCCAACTAAATCAAATATCAGCCCAATGAATCTCTCACAAAAACCAAACTTCCTGAGCATTTTGGTTAAAAATAGCCATGAAACCCTGTCATATGCCTTTGCCATGTCAAGTTTGATCAACACATTTGGACCTGCCCCTGTTCTGAGTCTAATGTTTGTTATAATCTCCTGAGTCAACAGTACATTTTCCACCATACTCCTGCCTTTCACAAAACCAGCCTGCTCCTCTAAAATTATCTCTGGCAGTAACTCCACAAGTCTTTCATGAACAACTCAAGAAAATATCTTGTTTACAAAATTACTAAGGCTTATAGGCATCAGATCAGAAAAGGTATTGATCTCCTTCTTCTTTGGTAGTAACACAAGATTAGTGTGAGTCACACTTTTAGGCAGTTACTGACCATTAAAGAATGCAAGTATCATCTGATAGATGTCCTTCCCTACAATATCACAACAGTGCTAATAAAAAGCTCCAGTATAGCCATCAGGTCCTCCGGCTGAATCAGAATTAAGATCAAAGACTGCCCTTCTCACCTCTTCTTTAGTAGGATTTGCTACCGACATCCTATTTTGGTCATCATCAATCAATGTAGGAACATGGTCCATAATATTGAACACTGATGGAGCAGTAGTTTCTGTAAATTGATCTTGGAAAAAATGGATTGCCTCTTCTGCTATAAGGTTATCTTCCTCAATCCAGTGGCCATGTCTATCTTTAATCTTCTTAAGTTGTAATTTCTTTCGTCTACCCCTTACCTGTGCATGAAAGAATTTGGTATTTCTATCACCATCCTTAAACCAAGCCATTCATGCTTTTTGCTTCCAAAACTCCTCTTCTAAAGCCAAGTATCTAATCATTTCTGCTTGTTTTTTATGTAGTCTTTCTCTGTTCATTTGAGTTGGGGCTGCTTCAAACTACCTTTCTTGAACCAACACCACTTCTTCCAATCTTGAATTTTTTTGAAAAATATCACCATATGTAGTTCTACTCCAAGATGACAGTACCTTTTTCATTTTCTCCAGCTTGTGATTGAAAATGATAAAAGGATTTGCTGCAAAATCTGCTGTCCAATTCTCCCTGACAACAGCCTTGAAACTTTCATGTTTTGTCCAGAAATTAGGGAACCTAAAAGGTTTCTTAACAGGTTCCTTTTCTATGTCACACTTCAATAATAATGGGCAGTGATCTAAGCCTATCTTGGGTAGGCGTGAGATTTCAAGGCTTGGAAAAGATTGCTGAAATTCGATATTCCCCAAACACCTATCCAATCTTTTAAGAATGCAATCCTCTTCTGATCTCCCATTGCACCATGTATATATACTCCCTTTAAACCCTAAATCACATATGTTACATATATTTATACAGTGTATAATATCATCTATATCATTTAGATGTACAGATAACCCTCAAAACTTTTCTTCCTCATCCCAAATGACATTGAAATCACCTCCCACAAGCCAAGGTAAAGTCATATCAGAAGCCATAGCATACAAAGAGTCCCACAACTCTATCCTTTCTAATGCATCACATTTTTCATAGACCAAAGTGAGTATAAGTTCCACATGTGATTCTGTGTGGAAAAGCCTCAATGTTAGCTATTGAACGATATTATACAGAATAGTTACCTCATATACTTCATCAATAAAAGCCCAAATTTTTTAGAGACATTCACCACAGCCTGTGCCAAGCCTATTCTTGCTCTATACCTCTCTATTTTGTTAGATTGCTGCATGGGTTCCAATATGCGAATGAATTAAAAATGATGTTGCCTATGCATTAATATTAGCCTCTCAAATGCTTGCACAGTATTCACTAATCTTACATTCAATATTATATAATCCATTAATGATTTTGGGATTTAGATAAAGCTCTCCTAGTTTGTACACCTCCTTCTTGTGGTACTGAAGCATCTTTTGTTTGTCTCTTTTTACCTTTAGCACCAGACTTTGCCTGTGTAATTTGTCTAGGAGAAAAATCACCTTGCTTTGCTACATTGAGGAAATTCTGTGCAGTTGATTCTTCATCCATATCTCTGTCACCTTGAACTGCATTTTCATGATCTGCATCTCCATATTTTACTTCATCTGCCACTATAATCTTAGTTGCGTGTTGTGTGGGGATTATAGGCACTATAAAATTTTTTGGACGATAGTACTACATCATCTACTTTCTCCATAATCATTATTTGTGCATTTGTTCCACCTGGATCAGTGATATTATTACCCTCCTTGGATCTTTGCACCTCTGCAACTATATCTTCCCTTGTTTGAATAGTTGTTGCTTCCTTTGTTTCCCCAATACCATGCTCATTTACCTGTTGTTTATGTATTGTTCCTGCAATTTCCTCCCTCTTTGCCTCTTCTGTACTTGTCACATTAGCATTGTTATTATGTTCTCCCTTGTCCCTGTGTTGCTTCGTGTTGTTGTGTTGGTCATTGTTGGATCTTTGTTCTTCTGACATTCCTTCCTTGTTTGCTTTTCCATTTACACTCTTTTCTTCTTCCTCCAAAGTATCTCCCCCCATTTCCTCCTCATTGTGCATAACATCAGGGATTATCCCTTCCTCTGCATCCTCTTCCACCTGGTCAGCCCATGATTTGCTTCCACTCCACTTGGCTTTTTCATTGTTTTTGAAGATTTCAAAATCCGTGTCAATTATATTCTCATCCTCACCTTTCATTACAAATTCAGAATCTACCATAGTATCTTGAGATGGGATTTCTTGGACTGAGGTATTGATTGTAACATCATTTGTCTTAAATGCTCTTTGAACCCAAGCAGTAGTAGTTTCCTTCACTTTGCCAGCATTATCTACTTTGCCATTATTGTCGGTTACTTCAGCTTCCCTTTGTTTATGAAATCCTGTTGGATTTGTGTTGTTTGTTGGTACTACATTTTTGTTAATTTTTGCACTTTTGTTGCCTTTAATAGTCCCTGGTGAGTTGGGCATAAACTTTGGTGCTGCAGGATTTAAGTTCCCACTTCTTTTAGCAACATGTATTGCAGACTCCACTAAGGCCAAGCTATTTATATTTCCCTCATTCTCCTCCACTTCTAGGATAGCAAAATTTTTAGAAGTATGCAGTTGTTTATTTTTCTCCTCAAGAACTGTAGCTTCTTTGGCATTATTTTCTTCGGTTTGAATATATTCTGTAAGTTCTTTCCTGTGAATATCTGCTACTATCATTGCTTGGCCATTAGCATCCATTTTTTCTGCCTGCTATTCTTTATCTTGTACCCTTTTATCTCTAACCTCTTTCCATTTTGTTGCAAGATTTCCTACAACTTTACCACTAGAAAGAATCATCAAGGGGCCATTGTTGTTATTGACTGGATCTCGAGCAGCTGCTACTTCCTTCTCCACTTCTCTCGTGGCCTCCATCAATTCAGGATGCAACCTCCAGCATTCAAGCATATCATGCCCCTGTAATTTACATTCTTTATAGTATTTTCGCAAGTAGTCGTAGTTTATAGTGATCCACCCTGTTCCACAAGTCCCTTCTGATTCATTTACTAAGTCCAGACACACATTCTTAGGAAGATTAGATAAAAGATCTATCAACACATTCACACGAGCACATCTAGGCCTAGTTTTATTAATAGTGGCCTGATAAAGGTGCAAAGTTTTTCCAACTGCTCATGCCAACGAGAATAATGCCTCCTTAACTAAGTAGGTAGGTAATAGGTTTGGGAAAGAAATCCAAGCAATTACATAGGGTGTTTCTTCCCCAGCCTTAAACTGGGCATCATAGATCAATGTCCTCAACTAGTAGTCATTCCCATACTTATCCTTCACGTAATAAACTCCTTTGGATGAACAATCTACATAATCTTTCCATAACATAAAACGTATCAATATATGTCGATCACCCAAAACTCCAATAAGACATTCTCCCTTAATCCCACTTTGAATTGGAACAATACGCCTAATTTTGCTAATCTCAGGCCATCCATAGGAGAATTTGCCCACACCTGCATATTGTAATCCCTGAATTACATTCATACGTTCCACCTCGTCTCCAGTAAAACACACCATGGGCTTGCCTTGAAAAAAGTTTTTGAACTGGAATTGGAGGGACAGTAGACTTGCGTTCCTCCATGGCAGCAGTAGTCGTGGATAACTTTACTGCCTGTGCATAATTCATGGGCTTTTGATCGTTTTCTTTAGGCATAATAGGTTGCCTGATGTTGGGCGGGGGTTGGGGGGGCAGCCCAGCCACTGGTGGTCGCTGGACGCTGGCCGGCGTGGCCATGGGAGGAAGAAATTGACTTTCTCTCTCTAGTCGACCAACTTTTCTCCAGAGCTTCTCTCTCTAGAGCTCACTGACGATACCATCGGGTTTTTTTTTTTGGAGAAAAGTTGCTTTTATTGCTATAAAAGAAAATTCATCACACAGCTACCCTCTCTATGTATCAACACCCAAGAAAAAGCTTAGATGAAACAAGAGCTAATTAAGATCTAACTAAGAAACTTGTGTACAAACACATTTTAGGATTAGGAAAGAGTAAAACAAAGGAATGACAAGAATTTGTGCAATAGTGCACTGAATTTAACGCCAATTCCAAACTTGAAGTTCTAATATTGTCTTAAGCAGCTTCCGCAGTTTGCAGCTTGGGCTGTGTGTTCTCATGAACTTTAGCTGCACATGTAGTATCATGTGGACATGACTCTACGTGAGTTTTATCTGAGCAAACCATTAACCCAAGTTTCACAATGTCAATAATTTGTTCTTGTGTTAGTTCTGGAAACCTCTTGTTGTTGTTCATGTTCTCGTCTAACAAAATGACTACCGGCTTTGGTATCTCCGGAAGATTCTGCTCCTTTAGAATTGCCTTCTCTTTTTTGCTGTATATTACGTAGAGCACTATTTAGAGAATACCAAAGATGAATCCCAATATGTTTGGAGCAGCTATGTTGATGTCCTTAAGTAGAAGACCATAGAAGAACCACATCACTGCACTTAATGTGAGAAACACTGATAGGAGTTATGGCATGTATTCCACACTCTTTGTTTTTATTACTTTTCTCACAATGCCTAAGGGTGCTACAAACACACACAAGGAAAATACTAGGCAAACCCATCCAACCACTTGTCCTCGAACTGCTCCTTTGAATAGAAATTGGGTAACAAGAACTATAGCACCAAAGCCACCTACCACTGATAAGAGGAGCATCTTCACAGTTTGGATCTTGGCTTTCTTTGGTGCGTAAAACAGATAGAAACCAACGTAGATAGTTTCAATGAAGACCCCAAAGGAGTTTATAGTGATGAGAAGGGTAGTGTTGGTCTTGAGAAATGCATAGTATATCCAAAGCATGGAACTGACTAGAGCAATCACGTATGGAATTGATTGGTAACCTTCAGCTGATTTCTTCTTGTAAATTTTGTAAAACGTAGGCATTGTAGAAAGGAATACAATAAAGGAGACGATGTTACCAAGGACACCAAAAGCAAAAGCCCAGTGATCTGTAGATAAACCAGCCATATTCTCATTGATTTTGTATTTCTAACCAAAGAATGTCAAATCTCTAGCACTATTGCTCGCTCACAAAGAAGTGCTAAGAGTTGCAAAAGACTAGCAAGTTTTACTTGACAGTTACCATTGAGTTTTGGGTTTTGGGTTTAGGTTTTTTTTAATAATAATCCACTGGGCATTGTTACTAGGGTTGATTTTTATATATATAAAAACAAGGTTACAACAAAAGTTGAGGGGGACATAAACCTTAGCTCCACATACAACATGAACGTACACTTAGTTGTCCGTACATGACAACCTAATGGTACCTAAAAACTATGATGGTGAGTTAAACCTAAATAAAAGGGCTAATTGACTACCCAACCAAGGTTGTCAATTAGCTTTACAAAATACAAGTTATGTAAAGTTAGGTCAACTATACACAGTTGTACTAGTGATCCTAAATCTACAAAAGTTGTGAGTGGGTGCATTTCTCATATATTACAACAACCACTTCTATGTCTAATAGGGATGTAGAAATGTCCAGGAATGGGTATAAAGAAAAAGAAGCCCACGGTGGAGACTATCTTCCACTTTGCTTTGACAATGGGGTCAAAGAAAGCAATAGGGAAGATATCACTCCAAAATGAAGATGCACAGTGAGTCTTCTATGTGCAGAATCTGACAGGAGAGAGTGAGCAGCGGTGTGTGTCCATTCAAACTCCATTAGTCCCTGCTTTCTTGAGATTTTGTTGTAGCTTGAGGCCTTTGAATGGAAATGGTGTCCTGTAATTTCTTGTAAGCTAAGCCCATAAAATGGGTGGCCTATGATCAATCCGTAAAGGAAGTGAGGAAAGGTTGATCAGTTGACACAATCCCAACAGAATGAGCATAAAAATCCTAATACCACTGACTGGGAGTGCATTTGTTGATGATCTCTATTCCCAGTACCTGCAAAAGGAACAAACCTATTAGAAAATTGGGAGATCATATTCCAGGAGTCTGGATATGAGACTGGGGATAGGGGTGGAATTATGACCCCGTGTTTGTGAAAGAAGAGGGAATGGGAAAGGGAGAAGTAAAGGGAAAGGGGAAGAAGAACTGATTGTACCATTTTGTGGTGGTTGCATCTAGTTAATATGTTTGCCATGTTATTTGGGTAGTGTGCATTGGGGTAAAAAGGGGTGAGGTATTTTTACAGGAACCTGCAGAAGGGGTGTTGCAGGTTCTACTGTTGATTGTGCCACTGTGTGATAGGGTGTGGGTGAAATTGATGAGGGGGTGTCAACTGGTGTTGTTCTAGATATGATAACACAAATGGTAGAACAAAGAAGGGGTGGTGAAGCCACAAGATTACTCCTGCAATGTTGTATGAACATGCAAAATAATACACAAAGTTTGAAAAACAAAGAGCATTTATGCTCAGATTGTTGGATCTGTGTTTCAGGAGAATTTCTAACTCATGGTTTGCTACTAGGTTTTTATGTACTATGGTAATTAAAGGTTAAGAAATATAATATGAATTATCAATATGAAAACATGCAGTAATAATAAGTACAGCAATGGAATGAAACATGCTAAACAAGCAATAACAAATACACAAGGAATAGAGTAAATACATAATATGTACAACTCAGTTCAAATGGTAACAATGAGGATCTTTGTCACGACCCAAATCCAGTCGTGATGGCGCCCAAAAATCAAGCTAGGCCAGCCAAACCAACATTTTTAATTATAACACAATACCAGTCCACAAATGGACAACCCAAGAAGAATATATGAGTTTAAGAACTCCAATAATAATAATACTGAACAAAAGTACTGACACTCCCAAAGATCCGGAGTCACAAGTCTAGAGCCTCTAACCAAAACCCAATAGGAAATAGAGAGTACGATATAGAAGTACTCAAGTCTGAATACAAAATATACAATAACAACTGGAGTGAGAGGAGAAGCTAGGCTCTGCGAACGTAGGCAGCTACCTCAGCAACTCGATGTGACAATGTAAACGCCGGAGATGTCCGTCTACTGCTCCTGTGTACCTGAGTCTGCACACAAAAGGTGCAGGGAGTAGGGGTGAGTACTAAGTACTCAGTGAGTAACAAATATATATATATGTAGCTGACAGTAAGAAATCCACAAAATACCACAATATGAAGCTACACTACAGTCCGAATCTCCTACGAACTAGCAACAATAATACAATACAGCTACCACGGAGTAATTCAACAAATACAGATACAATGCAATGCACATAACCGCTACGGCGTGTAGCCCGATCCAATTTAACGTCGACGGCGCTCACTGGGGGTGTGTACAGACTCCGGAGGGGCTCCTACAGCCCAAGCGCAATACTGCTGCGGCGTGCAGCCCGATCCTCACATCAACCACTGCGGCGTGCAGCCCGATCCCATACTCAGTCCACAATACGCAATTAAGTCACAAAACAACTCATTTTCCTTATTTCCAGTTCTCAATTCATAATTTATGAAAAATACTTTAACTTTATTAAGTTTGTAAAAGCCGGTGACTTAGCATTTCAAAAGTGTGATTACAATTTCCAGGACTGAGATCAGTGATTTAAGCAATTTTAGCTATCACATAAATATTGTCCTCTAAGGACGCTACAGATCGGCACAAGGCCCCAAACAAGGCTTACAGCCCACAAATATAGCAAATACAGTGTATTTCCAACACCAACATCATATTATTCATTCCCGGGATGGACCAAGTCTCAATCCCCAATCACAATCAATTCCGCACCTGCCACGGTGTGCGAGCCACGCCCTATTAGCGTCACAATGTGCTAAGCCGGGGTTTCGAACCCTCAGAGGCTACAATATACACAAACTACTCACCTCTAGCCGGTCGTCGAATCGTCCGCGATGCCTTTTCCCTTGAATTTCGTTGCCTCGTGCGTAGAATCTAGTCAAATAACAATAATTATATCAAATACGGGTCAAAGAATCATAACCCACTTCAATTCATATGAAATTCTCAACATTACACCAAGTTGGTAAAACCCGACTTTCGGTACGATTCTCGAAAAATTACGAAAGTCTCATATTCGGAACCCTCATCTCAATACGAGTCTAAGCATATCAATTTTACCAAATTCGGACTCCATTTGCTCATTCAAAACCTTGATTCTCTAAAGTTCAAACCTAGGGTTAAATCTTCCATGAATCACCCCAATTCTTCCATTTTCATGATATAATTGCATGATATTATCAATACTAATCATAATATGAGTTCATAGTTGATTACCTGATGATTTCCCTTGATTTCTTCCTCAAAATCGCCCAAAGTCGCCCTTAAGCCGAGACCCCCAAATGTTAAAATGTTTCTGAAATTTTCTAACTTCTGATACACTTAACTTACAGCGATTTCCGCTTCTGCGGAAGTATTTCCGCTCCTACGCGTCCGCTTCTGCGGAGATTGGACCGCTCCTGCGGAAACGTCCGCTTCTGCGACTGGGCATCCGCTTCTGCGGACTCGCCTAAGCGGCTCCCCTTCCGCTTCTGCGATGGTCGCTTCTGCGACTCCCAGCCCGCCCCCGCGTTTCCGCTTCAGCGGATAATGATCCGCTTCTGCGGACATTTCCGCTTCTGCGGCTCCTGGTCCGCTTCAGCGCACCCGCTCCTGCGCCCAAAATTCCGCAGGAGCGGAAACAACAGAAGCAGTGCACCAGTTTCCGCAATTTTCCATATTTTTCTCCCGATTAACCATCCGAAAACACCCCGAGGCCCCGGGACCTCATTCAAACACACCAACACATCCTAATTCCTTATACGAACTTGTTCCAATCATAAAAACACCATCCTAAACATCAAAATCACTAATTAACCACGGATTCAAGCCTAAGTTTCTTCAAAACTTTCAAAACTAACATTCAATCCAAAACCCGATCAAACGATGTCCGAATGACCTGAAAATTTGCAGACATATCCAAAATCACATAACGAAGCTACAGAAATTGTCGGAATTCCATTCCGACCCCCGGATCAAAATATCACCTACCATCCGGTTTTCGCCAAAATTCAACATTCGCCAAATCAAGCTTAAAACTACACCGGACCTCCGAATTCAATTCCGATTGCTCTCCTAAGTCATAAATGATCCCCCGGAACTAGTCGAATCATCCGAATCCGGTTCCGAGCACTCTAACTCAATAGTCAACTCTTGGTTGACTTTTCATATTCAAGCTTTCTTCAAACATGTTATTTGTTTCATTTTCAATCCAAATCACTTCTAACTCACCCGATATACTCTAATACTTTTTTAAAAGCATAATATATGTAAATGCACGGTAACGGGGTGGTAAATTCCCGTAACGACGGGCCGGGTCGTTACATTCTCCCCAACTTAAACAAACGCTCGTCCGCGAGCGGGTTAAGAAACATACCCGGAGCATCAAACAAGTGTGGATATCTGCTCTGCATTTCCTGCTCGGTCTCCCAAGTTGCTTCCTCCACGGGACGACCTCTCCACTGCACTTTCACTGAAGCTATATCCTTAGATCTCAGCTTACGAACCTGTCGACCCAAAATGGCTATTGGTTCCACATCATAAGTCAAATCCTCATCTAGCTGTATCGTGCTGAAGTCCAACACATGAGATGGGTCTCCGACATACTTCCGGAGCATAGATACATGGAACACCGGGTGAACTCCCGACAAACCGGGTGGCAAAGCAAGCATATAAGCCACCTCCCCAACTTTCCTAAGCACCTCAAAAGGTCCAATAAACCTTGGGCTCAACTTCCCTTTCTTTCCAAACCTCATAACACCCTTCATAGGCGAAACCTTCAGCAACACCTTCTCACCTACTCAATAAGATACATCTCGTCCCTTCCGGTCTGCATAACTCTTCTGACGCGACTGAGCCGTGCGAAGTCTCTCCTGAATCACCTTCACCTTATCTAAGGCATCTTGGACTAACTCTGTCCCTAACAACCTAGCCTCGCCGGGCTCGAACCAACCGATTGGAGACCTACACCGTCTCCCATATAAAGCTTCATACGGTGCCATCTCAATGCTGGACTGATAGCTATTATTGTAAGCAAACTCCGCCAAAGGCAAATAATCAGCCCATGAACCACCAAAATCAATGACACAAGCACGCAACATGTCCTCCAATATCTGAATAGTACGCTCAGACTGCCCATCCGTCTGTGGATGAAATGCTGTGCTCAACTCTACCTGTGACCCCAACTCTCGCTGAAATGTCCTCCAGAACTGAGATGTGAACTGGGTACCTCTGTCCGATATAATGGAAATAGGAACTCCATGCAATCTCACTATCTCACGGATGAATATCTCTGCCAACCGCTCTGAGGTATAGGTAGTACACACTGGGATGAAGTGAGCTGACTTAGTCAACCTATCCACCACCACCCAAACTGAATCAAACTTCCTCGCCGTCCGAGGGAGTCCACTAACAAAGTCCATAGTAATCCTTTCCCACTTCCACTCAGGAATATCAATACGCTGGAATACACCACCAGGTCTCTGATGCTCATACTTGACCTGCTGACGGTTTAGACACCGAGCCACATGGCTCACAATATCTTTCTTCATCTTTCTCCACCAGTAATGCTGCTTCAAATCCTGATACATCTTCGCGGCTCCTGGATGAATAGAATACCGCGAGCTATGGGCCTCTTCCAATATCAACACACGAAGGCCATCAACATTGGGCACACATATCCGGCCCTGCATCTGCAATACGCCCTCACTATCAATAGTGACATCTCTAGCATCATCATGCTGAACTCCGTCCTTAAGGACAAGTAAGTGTGGATCATCATACTGGCGCTCTCGAATACGATCATATAAAGAAGAACGAGCTACTACATAAGCCATCACCCGACCGGGCTCAGAAATATCCAGCCTTACCATCTGATTAGCTAACGCCTGAACATCAACTGCTAGGGGTCTCTCCCCAACTGGAATATACGCCAAACTGCCCATACTAATAGCCTTCCGGCTCAATGCATCAGCCACTACATTGGCTTTTCCGGGATGATACAAGATAGTAATATCATAGTCTTTAAGCAACTCAAGCCATCTCCGTTGCCTCAAACTTAGATCTTTCTGCTTAAACAAATGCTGAAGGCTGCGGTGGTCTGTATATACATCACAAGATACACCATATAGGTAATGCCTCCAGATCTTCAAGGCATGAACAATAGCAGCTAACTCCAAATCATGAACATGGTAGTTCTTCTCGTGGGGCTTTAGGTGACGAGAAGCATATGCAATAACTCTACCCTCCTGCATCAACACACAACCGAGTCCAACTCTGGAAGCATCACAATACACCGTATATGACCCTGAGGCCGATGGTAACACAAGTACTGGAGCCGTGGTCAAAGCCTCCTTGAGCTTCCGAAAGCTCTCTTCACATTCATCAGACCACACAAATGGAGCATTCTTCTGTGTCAACTTAGTCAACGGTGAAGCAATAGATGAGAAATCCTGAACAAACCGACGATAATAGCCTGCCAAACCGAGAAAACTACGAATCTCTGTAGCTGAGGAAGGTCTGGGCCAATTCTGTACTGCCTCAACCTTCTGAGGATCAACCCTAATACCATCACTGGACACTATATGTCCCAGAAAACCCACAGTATCAAGCCAGAACTCACACTTAGAGAATTTTGCATAAAGCTTCTCTTCTTTCAACCTCTGCAATGCCACTCTCAAATGCTGTGCATGCTCCTCCTGGCTGCGTGAATATACCAGGATATCATCAATAAATACAATCACAAAAGAATCAAGGTACGGCCGAAATACACTATTCATCAAGTGCATGAATGCTGCTGGGGCATTAGTCAACCCGAAAGACATCACCGGGAACTCGTAGTGCCCATATCGCGTCCTGAACGCTGTCTTCATAATATCTGAGTCCCTGATCTTCAATTGATGATAGCCCGATCGAAGATCAATCTTAGAAAATACACTAGCTCCCCGTAGCTGATCAAATAGGTCCTCAATACGAGGTAATGGGTATTTATTCTTCACTGTTACCTTGTTCAGCTGCCTGTAATCAATGCACATTCTCATTGTGCCATCTTTCTTCTTCACGAATAACACCGGTGCACCCCAAGGTGACACACTTGGACGAATGAAACCCTTATCTAAGAGTTCCTGAAGCCGTTCTTTCAATTCTTTTAACTCTGCTGGTGCCATGCGATAAGGAGGAATAGAAATGGGCTGAGTGCCCGGCACCAGGTCAATACCAAAATCAATATCTCTATCAGGCGGCATGCCTGGCAGGTCTGCTGGAAATACATCCGGAAACTCCCTCACAATGGGGACCGAATCAAGATTGGGTGTCTCGGCCTCAACATTTCTAATGAAGGCCAAATAAGACAAACAACCCTTGCCAATCATTCGTTGAGCTTTTATATACGAAATCACCCTGTCGGACACATAATCAGTCAAGCCACGCCACTCGATCCGCGGATTACCTGGAATAGCTAACGTGACTGTCTTGGCATGACAGTCCAGAATTGCATGATAAGGAGATAGCCAATCCATGCCTAGGATAACATCGAAATCTACCATACCCAGTAGTAATAAATCAACTCGGGTCTCCAGACCCCCAATAGTAACAATACAGGATCGATATACCTGATCCACAACAACAGTATCCCCCACCGGGGTGGACACATGTACGGGCAAAGCAAGAATACCACGGGTCATACCCAAATGATGTGCAAAGTAAGTAGAGACATAAGAATAGGTGGATCCGGGATCGAATAAGACAGAAGCATCCCTGTGGCAGACTGAGATAATACCCGAAATGACCGCATCCGAAGCACTAGCATCCTTCCTATCCGGAAGAGCATAGAAACGAGCTCGGCCTCCACCGAGTACGATCCTCGCCCACGGGGCGACCTGCGGATACCGGCCACCGATCCTAGGCGACCGTGCCGGCGCCGAAGAAACGGGAGTAGAAGACGAAGGCCGATCCCTCCGCCGAGACCGCTTACGAGCCACCGAGGACACTCTCTCCCGATATGGCCCAAATCACCGCACTCGAAACAACGGCCCGAAGATGGAAGAAGGGGCTGTGAGGACCCCTCGCTACCGATGAATCCTGTGCCGAGGAAACGGGAGCGCAGCTCGAGCCGGAAGAGCACTCGGTGCGGGCCGACTCGCCGGCGGCTCGCCGACCACGATAACCCCGCCGGCCTTGACGACCACGATCGGATGAAACCCCACTCGGACTCGTACGTCCAGACTGATGAGATCCGAAGGAGCGACCTCCGCTATGCTGAAATTGACCCCTAGACGGAGCACCACCGTAACTCTGCCGGTACCACGAGGCCTCTTAGCCTCTCTCTCCTCTCGCTCTCGGCGGCGATCTGTCTCAATGTGACGGGCGGCATCAACCACCTCCTCAAAGGTAACCGTAGAAACTCTCTCCCGGGTCATCAATATGCGGATGGGATAAATAAGACCATCAATAAATCTCCGGATCCTTTCCCTGTCGGTAGGAACCATCCACATGGCATGACGGGCCAGCTGTGTGAATCTCATCTCATACTGATTAACCGTCATCTCTCCCTGCTTCAACCACTCGAACTGACGTCGCAGCTCCTCTCTCCGAGACCGAGGCACGTACTTCTCCAAAAATACCATGGAGAACTGCTGCCAAGTGAGGGGCACTGCCCCAGCGGGCCTACGCCTCTCGAAATCCTCCCACCACTGAAATGCTGCACCTGTGAACTGGAAAGTGGTGAATGAAACACCGCTGGACTCTAGAATACCCGCGGTGCGAAGCATGCGCTGACATCTGTCAAGAAAACCCTGGGCATCCTCGCCCTCAGCACCACTGAATGTCGGAGGCTGTAGCCTCTCAAATCTCTCCAAACGACGCTGCTCATCGTCGGGCATAGCTGGAACCATATAAGCAGGAGCTGGTGCAACGAGCGCAACTGGCTGGACTGGCTCGGGTGTGTGAGCCACGGGGGTCTTATTCCCTCCCCCTGCCTGTGAAGAAGATATTGCGGCAGTAGCTGCAACTACCTGTGCCAAGCCTGTGCACACTGATAAGATCTGAGCCAAGGTCTCCTGAAGACCTGGTATGACAATGGGCACTGCCGGTACCTGAACCTGAGTTGTCGGAGCGTCTGCCGCTGGAATCTGGTCCTGAGTTTGGGCCACTGGTGTAGGAATCTGACCTTGAGTCTGGTCAGCTGGTGGGTCAGCAGGCACTGGCACTGCTGCCCTACCTCTACCACGACCACGGCCTCCGGGTGCCAATGGTGGTCGTCCGCCACGTCCGTTAGCTCGTGTTCTCGCCATCCGCGAGAGAATAGAATATGGAAAGATTTAATTTCATGATAACACAAATCGCACGATATGAATTCAAGAAAATGAGGTTTTTCCTAAAGTTTCTGTAGCCCTTCGAAGATAGATACGGACGTCTACGTACCGATCTGCGAAAGCCTACTAAACCGGCTCATGACTCGCGAGTCCTAATAACCTAGAGCTTTGATACCAACTTGTCACGACCCAAATCCGGTCGTGATGGCGCCCAAAAATCAAGCTAGGCCAGCCAAACCAACATTTTTAATTATAACACAATACCAGTCCACAAATGGACAACCCAAGAAGAATATATGAGTTTAAGAACTCCAATAATAATAATACTGAACAAAAGTACTGACACTCCCAAAGATCCGGAGTCACAAGTCTAGAGCCTCTAACCAAAACCCAATAGGAAATAGAGAGTACGATATAGAAGTACTCAAGTCTGAATACAAAATATACAATAACAACTGGAATGAGAGGAGGAGCTAGGCTCTGCGAACGTAGGCAGCTACCTCAGCAACTCGATGTGACAATGTAAACGCCGGAGATGTCCGTCTACTGCTCCTGTGTACCTGAGTCTGCACACAAAAGGTGCAGGGAGTAGGGGTGAGTACTAAGTACTCGGTGAGTAACAAATATATACATGTAGCTGACAGTAAGAAATCCACAAAATACCACAAAATGAAGCTACACTACAGTCCGAATCTCCTACGAACTAGCAACAATAATACAATACAGCTACCACAGAGTAATCCAACAAATACAGATGCAATGCAATGCACATAACTGCTACGGCGTGTAGCCCGATCCCATTTAACGTCGACGACGCTCACTGGGGGTGTGTACAGACTCCGGAGGGGCTCCTACAGCCCAAGCGCAATACTGCTGCGGCGTGCAGGCCCGATCCTCACATCAACCACTGCGGCGTGCAGCCCGATCCCATACTCAGTCCACAATAAGCAATTAAGTCACAAAACAACTCATTTTCCTTATTTGCAGTTCTCAATTCATAATTTATGAAAAATACTTTAACTTTAGTAAGTTTGTAAAAGCCGGTGACTTAGCATTTCAAAAGTGTGATTACAATTTCCAGGACTGAGATCAGTGATTTAAGCAATTTTAGCTATCACATAAATATTGTCCTCTAAGGACGCTACAGATCGGCACAAGGCCCCAAACAAGGCTTACAGCCCACAAATATAGCAAATACAGTGTATTTCCAACACCAACATCATATTATTCATTCCCGGGATGGACCAAGTCTCAATCCCCAATCACAATCAATTCCGCACCTGCCACGGTGTGCGAGCCACGCCCTATTAGCGTCACAATGTGCTAAGCCGGGGTTTCGAACCCTCAAGCTACAATATACACAAACTACTCACCTCTAGCCGGTCGTCGAATCGTCCGCGATGCCTTTTCCCTTGAATTTCGTTGCCTCGTGCGTAGAATCTAGTCAAATAACAATAATTATATCAAATACGGGTCAAAGAATCATAACCCACTTCAATTCATATGAAATTCTCAACATTACACCAAGTTGGTAAAACCCGACTTTCGGTACGATTCTCGAAAAATTACGAAAGTCTCATATTCGGAACCCTCATCTCAATACGAGTCTAAGCATATCAATTTTACCAAATTCGGACTCCATTTGCTCATTCAAAACCTTGATTCTCTAAAGTTCAAACCTAGGGTTAAATCTTCCATGAATCACCCCAATTCTTCCATTTTCATGATATAATTGCATGATATTATCAATACTAATCATAATATGAGTTCATAGTTGATTACCCGATGATTTCCCTTGATTTCTTCCTCAAAATCGCCCAAAGTCGCCCTTAAGCCGAGACCCCCAAATGTTAAAATGTTTATGAAATTTTCTAACTTCTGATACACTTAACTTACAGCGATTTCCGCTTCTGCGGAAATATTTCCGCTCCTACGCGTCCGCTTCTGCGGAGATTGGACCGCTCCTGCGGAAACGTCCGCTTCTGCGACTGGACGTCCGCTTCTGCGGACTCGCCTAAGCGGCTCCCCTTCCGCTTCTGCGATGGTCGCTTCTGCGACTCCCAGTCCGCCCCCGCGTTTCCGCTTCAGCGGATAATGATCCGCTTCTGCGGTCGCCGCTTCTGCGGCTCCTGGTCCGCTTCAGCGCACCCGCTCCTGCGCCCAAAATTCCGCAGGAGCGGAAACAACAGAAGCAGTGCACCAGTTTCCGCAATTTTCCATATTTTTCTCCCGATTAACCATCCGAAAACACCCCGAGGCCCCCGGGACCTCATTCAAACACACCAACACATCCTAATTCCTTATACGAACTTGTTCCAATCATAAAAACACCATCCTAAACATCAAAATCACTAATTAACCACGGATTCAAGCCTAAGTTTCTTCAAAACTTTCAAAACTAACATTCAATCCAAAACCCGATCAAACGATGTCCGAATGACCTGAAAATTTGCAGACATATCCAAAATCACATAACGAAGCTACAGAAATTGTCGGAATTCCATTCCGACCCCCGAATCAAAATATCATCTACCATCCGGTTTTCGCCAAAATTCAACATTCGCCAAATCAAGCTTAAAACTACACCGGACCTCCGAATTCAATTCCGATTGCTCTCCTAAGTCATAAATGATCCCCCGGAACTAGTCGAATCATCAGAATCCAGTTCCGAGCACTCTAACTCAATAGTCAACTCTTGGTTGACTTTTCATATTCAAGCTTTCTTCAAACATGTTATTTGTTTCATTTTCAATCCAAATCACTTCTAACTCACCCGATATACTCTAATACTGTTTTAAAAGCATAACATATGTAAATGCAAGGTAACGGGGTGGTAAATTCCCGTAACGACGGGCCGGGTCGTTACAATCTTCCAGGATACCGTCCTATAGTCTTTTTCTCAATTGCCCAGTGGATCTCCCGGGATACCGTCCCGTAGTCTATCATATGTGTATATCTGAATGATCTCCCGGGATACCGTCGTGTAGTCCAACTATAAATGTGCAAGGGAATCTATCGGTAATCTTACCCGCAGTCCTAAAGTAAATATGTAGGGGAATCTGTCGAGAATTGAACCCGCTGGTTTGCAGTACCAAAGTAAACAAAAAAGGGGGAAGCTACTGGAGTCCCACATCCGTAGTCCCAATATAAATACGAAACCACAACCAAAAGATATTCAGAAGAGAAGTACAAAAATACAATCAACAGGTAGTACTAGCCTAACATGCTTCACATAGTACAATCAAGGAAACTTAAGCCAATAGGCAATTTAAATCAACTAAGCATGCTTTTTTGATTTAACACGGTCTACAATTGCATGTAGAATAAAGCAAGTACGAAAGAACTCAATCTCAATATCTTAAGTAAAAATCGGATTTCAATAATTAGTTCGCACTCGTCACCTCATGTACAAGGCATTCAATTACTAAATATCACATCCTAAGGGAAAAGGTCCCCTACACAATGTTAGACAAGCCAGTTACCTCGAACTGACACAAAAATCAACTAGAATCCACGCCTTTATCACGAGTATCCAACTCCAAATGGACCAAATCTATTCAATTCAATTACATACTGTAAAACCATACCATTGAACCTCTCAGAAAAACTAAATTTTCTAAGAACTTTTGTTAGAAACAACCATGATAGCCTATCACAGGTCTTTGTCATATCTAATTTAATCACCATATTGGGGCCTGCTTTGGTTCTAAGCATGATATTTGTAATAATTTCCTGAATAAGTAATACATTCTCTACTATACTCCTGCCTTTTGCAAAACCTGCATGCTCTTCTGAAATCAGGTTAGGTAATAACTCCACTAATCTTTCATGAATGACCCTTAAAAAGATTTTATTAATGAATTTACTAAGGCTTATTGGCCTCAAATCTGAGAAAGTCGTCACCTCCTTTTTCTTTGGTAGTAAGACCAAATTAATATATGTCACACACTTTGGCAATTGTTGACCAGAGAAAAAATGTAGAACCATTGCATAAATATCTTCTCCCGTAATGTCCCAGCATGAATGATAAAAGGCCCTTGAAAATCTATCAGGTCCTCCTCATAAATCTCCATTTAGCCCATATACTACATTTTTTTCTTCTTCTATAGTTGGCACCTCTGTAAGTTTTGCATTCTGCTCCTCATCCACCAAGACTGGAATATGATCAATGATATGAAATGATGAAGGAATCACATATTATGTGAATTGATCTTTGTAAAATCATACAGCTTTTTCTACAATTTCTTCTTCTTCTTATTCTTCTTCATCTATCCACATACCCATGCTATTTTTTAATCTTTTTTCTATTATAGGTTCTTCATTCTCCTTCTTACCTGTGCATGGAAGAATTTTGTGTTCCTATCACCAACTTTGAACCATTAGAATCCAGCCTTCTGCTTCCAAAAATCTTCCTCCACAGCAAGATATCTAACGAATTTCGCTTTTACCTTCTAAAGCTTTCCTATTCATTTGAGAAGGTACTGCCTCAAATTGCCTTTCCTGAAGAAGTACCACTTCTTCCAAACTTGCTATTTTCTGAAATATATCTCCATATGTTGCTCTACACCATGTTGATAGTGCTTTCTTCAACTTTTTAAGCTTTTAGTTGAACATGATAAAAGGATTTGCAACAAAGTCAATACTCCAGCTCTCTTTAACCACATCTTTAAAAGAATCATGTTTAGTCCAAAACTTTAGAAATCTAAAAGTCTTCTTAATAAGAGGAGCCTCAATATTACATGTCAAATGCATTGGACTGTGATCTGACCCAATCTTGGAGAAATGTGTAATCTCAAGACCTGGAAAAGTTTGTTGCAACTCCATTTTTCTCAAGCATCTATCAAGTATTTCAAAAATGCAATCTTCTTCTGATCTTCCATTCCACCAATTGTAGATACTCCATTTGAAACCCAAATCTGACAAATTGCAAGTATTGATGCAATGCCTAAAATCATCAATCTCATTTATAAGAACTGGAAGCCTCCAATCTTTTCTTCCTCATCCCATATAACATTAAAGTCTCCCCCAACTTGCTAGGAAGAGGTCATATCAGTAGTCATTGCATACAATGAGTCTCATATCTCTATCCTTTCAAGTGCATCACATTTAGCATACACTAATGTAAGTATAAGCACTATGTGATTTTCAATATGGAATAATTTGAAGGTCAATCGTTGGATCATGTTATACAAAATAGTTACCTCATATAGCTCATCTATGAAGGCCCATATTTTATTCGACACATTAGCTACTACTTGAGCCATACCAATTCTTGCTCTATATCTCTCCATTTTACTAGCTTGTTGCATGGGTTTTATAATCCCAATAAATTCAAAATTTTGTTGTCTATGCATCAAAATCAGTGTTTCAAATGCTTGTATTGTATTGACTGACCTTACATTCCATATTATAGCTTCCATTAATGATTTAAACTTTTAGACACATTCCTCCTTATTTGTACACCTCCTGCTGGAGCAGTTGATGTATCTTTTACCTGTTTCTTTTTACCTTTTGTTGCAGATTTTTCTTGTTCAATATGCCTTGGTGACAGGTCTCCTCTTCTGGCAACATTGGTGAAATTCTGGGCAGTTGACTATACATCCATGTCTTTGCCAATGATGTTTGCATTGCCAATTTGTACCTGCTGCTCCTTAGCATCTTGGGGTATAACAACATTAGCCCCATATGACACAAGATCTACCAGTTGATCACATTTGTCATTTGTAGCCTGTATAACACTACCCTTGATTTTCCCTGATTTCTGCATTTTCTTCTTTTCTACTTCTTCTTTATTTTTTGCTTCTTCTAATTCTTTATTCTGCTGATCTTGTTGCTTGTTTTGTTCTTTGTTTGGTTGTATTATTGATGTGGGATCTGCAGGTTGACTTTGGTGTAATACATTTGCACTAGAGTCCCCCACTTCCACCTGTTCATCTCTCTTCTCATGTCCAGTGCCACTTGGCTCAATGCTATTTCCATCTACCTCCTTAACTGCTACATCATCATTTATTTTATCATTGTTTTGTTGTTGTTAGTCAGCTTCATCAGTTGGAGGTAATAAGCTTTGATCCTCAGACTTTTTTGCATCTTTGACCTTTCCATTCACACTTTGGTCTTTTTCTTTGTCATCTCCATTTTCTTCTTCACTTTGCGTCATGTCAGGGATCTCCCCTTCTCCTTTGTCTTCTTCTACTTGGTCTGCCCACAAACTTCCTCCCTTCCAATTTAAATTTTCTTTGTTTCTGAAAATTTCAAACTCTAAGTCTTCCATGTTTTCTTTGTCATTATCAATTGCAAGTGCCATGTCAACTCTAGTATCTTGTGATGGGATTTCCTGAATGGAGGTATTTATTGTGATAACATTACCCTTAAAAGCTCTATTTACCCACGCAGCTCTTGATTCTTTACCTTGTTTCTGTGGATTTTTCTTCTCTTTACTCTTTGATTCTTTTCTTTCTCTATGTTTGTTTATAACAATTGGTGTAGCACTGGTAGTTGGCACTTCTATTTCTGCATTTCTTCCTCCATGTTTTGTTTTATTTGTTCCAGGAGATTTAGGCACAAATGTTTGTGCACCTGGATTTAACATGTTTGACTTATGTGCTATGTGTGCAATATTGTGATCCCCTTGTTTATCTACCAAAGCCAATTTCTTATTAGCATTTTCTTTATTGTTTTCAATACATGTTGAGTTAACATATCTGCTTTTTTCCCATAGGTACTATCTCTTTTCCATTCTCTTTTAAATGATCAATATGTTGTTCCTTGTTTTGTGTTCTTCTATCCTTCACTTCTTTCCATTGTGCACCCACATTACCAACAACTTTACCACTGGATATATCATAAGTAGTCCGGTTGTCTTTTCTTTAAGTTGGCCATTACCTTCAGTATCTTGTTTTTCTTCCTTCCTACTTGCCATCAATTCAGGGTGTAATCTTCTCCAACACTCAAACATGCCATGACCTTGTATTTTGCACTCCTTACAATATTTAGGTAAGTAATCATACTTGATATTCACCCACTCAGTTCTTATATCTTCTATATTTTCATTGATAATGTCCAACCTAACCTTCTTAGGTAGATTAGATAGTAGATCAATTAACACCTTCACACGTGCACAACTAGGTCTTGTTTTGTTCATGGTTGCTTGATCAATATGTTGTGGTATTCCCATAGCTGAAGCCAACGAAAATAAACATTCATTTACAAAGTATGTAAGTAGCAAATTAGGGAATGAAATCCAGGCCATTACCTTTGGAGTCTCCTCTCCAACCTTAAATTTAGTATGATAAATTAAAGTACATAGCTAGAATTCATCACCAAATTTGTCTTTCACGTAATGAACTCCTTTAGAGGAAAAATCAACATAGTCTTGCCATAGTGAAAATCTAATAAGTAAATGTATATCCCTTAAAACTCCAATGTTGCATTCTCCTTGAATTGCATATTGCATTGGAATTTTACGACGTAATTCAACAAGCTCAGGCCAACCGTATGAAAATTTGCAAACAACTACATGTTGCAAACCTTCCATAATATTCATGCACTAAACTTCACATTCTGTAAAACATACTAAAGACTTCCCTTGAATGAATTTTGCATGCCTAGTCAATATAGGTTCAATCGCTGGGGTTTTGCTTTGCATGAGATTGTTATTCAACGTAGGTTTAACAGCTTTTGCATAGTTTATGGGCTATGATTCATCTTTTGTATGATTTAAAGCTTGGGAATTGTTGGATACCATTGGATGGGACTGGGCGATAGCAGCGGGTGCTGACCAGCCGGAGAAACTGGCTGGCCGCCAGCCAAATTGTCCATTGCAGCCGAAAATTTGATTTTCTCTCTCTAGGAAGAAAAACTCGCCAGAGCTTCTCTCTCTAGAACTCCAACTCGCATGGTTTAAGTAAATAGTTTTTTTATAATAATCCACTAGGCAGTGCCTAGGGCTAGTTTTATTTATTTATAAAGTACAAAACAAAATGTCATGGAATCCTAATAATTGTACGAAATAAAATTTGAATACTACATATCTCCTATTATCAAATTTGAGAATTATACTAAAATTTGATATTACAAGAATTCTACTCAAAATTGCAAATAAACTAGCCCACACTAAAGTCCAAAGTAACGTCTCACCTGAAGTTCCTTTAAAATGTAGAGTCTAGATAGCATATCTACACATCTGATATCCTACTTCTTGTTTGATTTTATACTATTTTTGCCAATTGTATCTAGCCTTCTACTACTGTTATTAGCAAGTATAATGACATATGTCCATAAGGTCCAACTGATTCGTCTGCAAAGTAGCTCCATGTGTTAGATAGTTCAAATACAATAATTTCCTCTTCCAAAAAGGATTTAGATCTGGAATTTATCATCATACTGTACTGGGTATCTGATTGACTTCCTTCTTGTATGTATATCAATTTTTGTATGGATGATCCCTTCTTCTGCAGCTCTTGTCTTCTTACTTTTAAGCACTTTATTGCAAAGAGACATAAATGATGTCTCCTATTATTCCTCCATGTGTCTATGTTCTTTACTGATACTTCATCATGGGGCTGAGCACATTGTGATAATACCACGCATAATTGATTTACTAGTATAAAGAACTTGGACACACTAGCCTTACCTGTAAAAAAAATCTGTTAGTTAAAAAAATTTTAGCTGTTATCTCCTCCTCAAGGATTTGACCACAGTCTTTGGTCCTGCCTCCTGATTCCTTATTTCTCTATTCTACTAGACTGGTCCTATTATCCTCCAAAGTTGTTTGAATATTACAGTCTAGTGTTTGCTGTAGGCATCCTCTCAACCTTCTTACCCTTTCCCCTTCTAACTTCTTACAACTCTTACTATGATGTATGGGCATTTTTATTTGTCATCATTTATTCTTCCTTGTATATCTAGATCCCAAAAATTATGTGCTTCAGTGTCACCAAAATCCGAGGTATAATTAGCTAGATGATCAGCTAATCTATTTCCTTCCCTCAAAATGTGTGCTACTATTATATTGGTTCTGCACATTAATTCCTTTATCTCTTGTACCTGTTCTGCAATATTCCATGGCACATCCCATTCCCCATTTAAAACATGCTTCAGCATCATTCAATCTGTGTTTAATTGTGTATATACATACTAATTTCTAACACAGAACTTCATTCCATCCAAGATTGCTTTAGTCTGACCTTCTGTATTTGTTCCTTCTTGCACTTTTTTTCCACATGCATATATCAGATCTCCCACTTCATCTCTTATCACATATCCTATTGACTCCTACCAGGATTACCCCTTGAGCCCCATTTGTGTTGACTTTAACTCATCCTGCTTCTGGACATTCCCATAACACCTTAGTGTATTTCAACTTAGGAAGATATTACTCAAACATGTTTAGAATATTTGGCCATTTATGTGGTACATTATGTAGGCTTGGCTTTCTGAATTTCACTAGTGATTGCATAGTTGTAGATACCTGATATATAATCCTATTTACTGTCACTGAATCTCCATGTTTTAACTATTCCTCCTCTTCCAAAGTTCCCAAACAATTACAGCAGGCAAGGCTTGCAATATAGGTTTAACTCTAGGTATCACATCTGTAGTCCAACATTTTATGATAGCCAGATGAAATGAAATTCCTTGTAATACAATACATGCATGTCCCAGAATATATTTCCACACTTTGATTGCTGCATATGAGGTGAAGAACAAATGTTGCAGTGTCTCTTCCTATGGCTCAGAACTACACCAGCATTTAGATACCTTGAGGTAACCCAATCTTTTATAAAATTCATCTAAATGCAACTAATTCTTCTACACTTTCAACATGAAAAAGGATGGCCACGCCCTGCCATATCCTGCAATGTCCGAACACATTATAAAATGTGCCATAGCCATGTCCTAACATGACCTATCCCGTGCCATGACCATGTCTTCACACATCTTGTGGCCACATCTTGCGACGTCCTGACACGTCTTGACACGTCTTGACCAGTTCCATGGCCATTCCCTACCATGTCCTGCAACGTCCTAAAACATGCCATGGCCATGTCCTGACATGTCCTGACTCATTCCATGCCCACGTCCTGCAATGCTTGCGACGTTTTGACACGTACTATGGCCACGTCCTGCGATGTCCTGGCACGTCCTAACCCATTCCATGGCCACGCCCTACCATGTCTTGTGATGTCCTGACATGTCCTGAAACGTGCCATGGGCATGATTTGAGATGTCCTGACCCGTGCCATGCCCATATCTAGCCATGTCCTGACACGTCCTGCGATGTCTTGACCCACGCCACGGTCATGCCCTGCCATGTCGTGTGATGTCCTGCCATGTGATGACATGTGCCATGGGCATTTGCTGACACATCCTGATTTGTGCCATGGGCATTTGCTGACACGTCCTGATTTGTGCCATGCCCACGTTTGGCCATGTCTTAACACGTACTTTGGCCACGTCTTGCAACGTCCTGACATGTCCTTACCCATGCTAGAGCCACTCCCTGCCATGTACTCCGATGTCCTAACACATCCTGACATATGCCAAGGCCATGTCCTGACATATCCTGACCCGTGCCATGCCCCCATCCTGCCATATCCTGACACATCCTATGGCCACGTCCTATAATATCCTGACACACCATGACTGGTGCCATGGCCACGCCCTACAATATCTTGCAACGTCCTGACATGTCCTAACATGTGCCATGGCCATGTCTTGCGACATGCTGATATGTCCTGAGATGTGCCATGGCCATGTCCTGACATGTACTAATCCTTGCCATGCCCACGTCCTGCCATGTCGTATGACATCTTGACACGTGCCATGGCCATGTCCTGCAACGTCTTGATACGTCCTAACATGTGCTTTACCCATGACCTGCAACGACTTGACACGTCTAGACAGGTCTTGACGTATGCCATTGCCACGCTTTGCTATATCCTGATACGTCACGTGGCATCCTGAATAGTGCATGGCCATGTCCTCACACGTCTCGACCCGTGCAATGCCCACATCCTACGTGTCTTGCGATGTCTTGACATGTCTTATGGCCACGTTAAATGATGTCATGTGATGTCCTAATACATCCTGACTTGTGCCATGGCCATGCCTACCATGTCCTGCAGTGTCCTAGCACGTCCTGACACGTGCCATGGCCATGTCCTGATACGTCCTAACCCGTTCCATGCCCGCGTCCTACCATGTCTTGACACATCCTGTGGCCACATCTTATGACCTTCTTACATGTCCTGAACCATGGCATAGCAATGCCATGGAATGTCTTGCGATGTCCTAACGCTTCCTGAAATATGCCACGGCCATGTCCTGACACGTTCTAACCTGTGACATGCCCACATCTTGCCATGTCCTGTGACATCCTGATGTGTCCTATGGCCACATCCAATGACGTCCTAACACGTCTTGACCAATGGCATGGCCACGCTCTGCCATGTGTTGCAACGTCCTGATGCATCCTGAAATGTGCCATGGCCATGTCTTCACATATTCTAACCCGTGACATGCCCATATCTTGCTATGTCCCGTGACGTCCTAACACGTCCCGTGAAATCCTGACACGACCCCACCCGTACCATGGCCATGTCTTGACACGTCCTGACCTGTGCCATGCCCACGTCCTGCCATGTCCTACGACGTTCTAACACATCCTGTAGTAACGTCCTATGACATCCTAACACATCCTGACCCATGCCATGGCCACACCCTGCCATGTCCTGCAATATCCTGACACATCCTATCATGTGCCATGGCCACGTCCTGACTCGTGCCATCCTCCTGTCCTGCCATGTCTTGCAACGTCCTGACACATCCTGTGGCCACGTCATGTAATGTCCTAACCAGTGCCATCACTATGCCTTGCCATGTCTTAAGACATCCTGACACATCTTGAAACGTTCCATGGCCATGTCTTGACAAGTCCTAACCTGTGCCATGCCCATGTCCAGCTATGTCCTGACACGTCCTATGGTCACGTACTGACACATCCTGACCAGTACCATGGCCACGACCTGGCATGTCCTGTGACATCCTGATGCATTCTGAAATGTGCCATGGTCATGTTGTGACACATTCTAACCCGTGACATGCCCACCTCTTGCCATGTCCACCGACGTCCTAACATGTCCTGTGGCCACGTCCTATGACGTCTGACACGTCCTGACCCGTACCATGCCCTCGTTCTGCCATGTCCTGCGATGTCTTGACACATCTTGTAGCCACGTCCTGCAATGTCTTGACACATCCTGTAGCCACGTTCTGCAATGTCCTGACATATCCTGACTAGTGTCATGGCCACGCCCTGCCATGTCCTTTGACATTGTGACACATTCCATGGACATGTTCTAACATGTCCTTACTCATGTCGTAACTTTGTCCTCCCATGTCCCACGGCATTCTGACCAATGCCATGGCCACGCCCTGCCATGTCTTGCAACATCCAGACATGTCCTGAAATGTGCCATGGCCATGTCCTGATATGTGCTAACCCATGACATGCCCACGTCCTACCATATCCTGACATGTCCTGACACGTCCTTACCCATGCTATGGTCATGCCTTGCAATGTCCTGCGATGTCCGGACACGTCTGGAAACGTGCCATGGCCATGTCCTAACACGTCCTGACCCATACCATGCCCACGTCTTGCCATATCCTGTGATGTCCTGACACGTCTTGACCCATTCTATGGCCACGCCCTTCCATGTCCTGCGACGTCCTGACTCATCCTGAAATGTGCCATGGCCATGTCCTGACAGGTCCTGACCCATGCCATGCCCACGTCCTACCATATCCTGACACTTTATGTGGCCACGTCCTACAACATCCAGACCCGTGCCATGGCCATGCCCTGTCGTGTCTTGCGACGTCTTGACACGTGCCATGGCCATATGCTGACACATTCTAACCCGTGCCATGCCCATGTCCTGCCATCTCCTGAAACGTTCTATGGCCATATCCTACGATGTCCTGACAAGTCCTTACCAGTGCCATAGACACAACGTGCCATGTCATACAATGTCCTTACACATCCTGACACATGCCATGGCCATGTACTGACACATCCTGACCCGTGCCATGCTCACGTCTTGCCATGTCCTGTGACATCCTTACACGTCTTGTGGCCACGTCCTACAATGTCCTGATACATCTTGTGACCATGTCCTGCGACATCCTCACACGTCCTTGCCCGTGCCCCAATCATGCGTTACGATGTCCTGCGAAGTCCTTACACGTCTTGACACATGCCATGGCCATGTTCTTACATGTTATGACCCGTGCCACGACGACGTCCTGCCATGTACTTTAACATTATGACACGTCCTACGATGTCCTGACACGTCCTAACCAATGCCATGGTCATGCCCTGCCATGTCTTGTGATGTCCTGACACGTCCTAAAATGTTCCATGGCCATGTCCTGACAAGTCCTGACCCATGCCATGCCCACATCCTGACATGCCTAACACGTCTTATGGCCATGTCCTCAATGACCTGACACATCCTAACCCGTGCCATGGTCATGCCGTGCCATGTCCTGCAATGTCCTGACACGTCCTGGCCTGTGCCATGGCTATGTGCTGACAAGTCCTGACTCGTGTCATGCCCATGTTCTTCCATGTCCTATCACGTCCTACGGCCACGTCCTACGACGTCCTACGATGTGCTTACACGTCCTGACCCGTGCTATGGATACACCCTGCTATGTTCTGTGATGTCCTGAAATGTGCCAAGGCCATGTCCTTACACGACCAGACCCATTCCATACCCATGTACTTCCATTTCCTGACACGTCTTGTGGCCACGTCCTACAACGTCCTGACACGTCCTGACCCATGCAATGGTCACGCCCTGCCATGTCCTGCGATGTTGTGACATGTCCTCAAATGTGCCATGTCCATGTCCTAACACGTCCTGACCCGTTTCATGCCCCTGTGCTGCCATGTCTTGCGACGTCCAGACACGTCCTGTGGCTACATCGTGAGAGGTCCTGAAACATGCTGACCCATTCCATAGCCATGCCCTGCCATGTCATGCGACATCCTAATGCATCCTGAAATATGCCAAGGTCATGTCATGACACGTCATGACCCACGCCATGCCCATGTCTTGCCATGTCCTGACACGTCGTGTGGCCACGTCCTGCGACATCCTGATATATCCTGACCCGTGCCATGGCCATGCCCTACTATGTCCTATGACACCGTGACACATCCTAAAATGTGCCATGGCTAAGTCCTGACATGACCTGACCCGTGCCATGCTCATGTCTGCCATGTCCTGACACATTTTATAGCCACGTCCTACGATGTCCTAACATGTCTTGACACGTCCTGACCCATGCCATGGCCAGGCCTTGCCATATCTTACGACATCCTGACATGTCCTGAAACGTGCGATGACCATGTCTTGACATGTCCTGACCCATGCCATGCCACATCCTACGATGTCCTAACATATCCTAACCCGTGCTATGGCCACGCCCAGCCATTTCCTACGATATCCCAACACATCCAAAAATGTGCCATGGCTAAGTCCTGACACGACCTAACCAATGCCATGCCCACGTCCTGCCATGTCCTGACACTTTCTGTGGCCACGTCCTACAACATCCAGACCTGTGCCATGGCCATGCCCTGCCGTGTCGTGCAACGTCTTGACACATACCATGGCCATGTGCTGACACATTCTGACCCGTGCCATGCCCATGTCCTGCCATCTCCTGAAACATTCTATGGCCACATCCTACGACGTCCTGACAAGTCCTTACCAGTGCCATAGACACAACCTGCGATGTCCTACGATGTCCTTACACATCCTGACACATGCCATGGCCATGTACTGACACATCCTGACCCGTGCCATGTTCACGTCTTGCCATGTCCTGTGACATCCTGACACGACTTGTGGCCACGTCCTACAATGTCCTGATACGTCTTGTGACCACGTCCTGCGACATCTTCACACGTCCTTGCTCGTGCCCCAATCATGCCTTACGATGTCCTGCAAAGTCCTTACACGTCTTGACACATGCCATGGCCATGTTCTTACATGTCATGACCCGTGCCACGACGATGTCCTGCCATGTACTTTAACATTATGACACGTCCTACGATGTCCTGACACGTCCTGACCAGTGCTATGGCCATGCCCTGCCATGTCTTGTGACGTCCTGACACGTCTTAAAATGTTCCATGGCCATGTCCTGACAAGTCCTGACCCATGCTATGCCCACATCCTGACATGCCTGACATGTCCTGTGGCCACATCCTCAATGACCTGACACATCCTGACCCGTGCCATGGTCATGCCTTGCCATGTCCTGCAATGTCCTGACACGTCCTGACCTGTGCCATGGCCATGTGCTGACAAGTCCTGACTCGTGTCATGCCCATGTTCTTCCATGTCCTAACACGTCCTACGGCCACGTCCTACGACATCCTACGATGTTCTTACATGTTCTGACCCGTGCTATGGATACACCCTGCTATGTTCTGCGACGTCCTAACAAGTCCTGAAATGTGCCAAAGCCATGTCCTGACACGACCAGACCCATTCCATACCCATGTACTTCCATGTCCTGACACATCTTATGGCCACGTCCTACAACGTCCTGACACGTCCTGACCCATGCCATGGTCACGCCCTGCCATGTCCTGCGATGTTGTGACATGTCCTCAAATGTGCCATGTCCATGTCCTTACACGTCCTGACGCGTTCCATGCCCCTGTGCTACCATGTCTTGCGACGTCCAGACACGTCTTGTGCCTACATCGTGAGACGTCCTAGAACATGCTGACCCATTCCATAGCCATGCCCTGCCATGTTATGCGACGTCCTAATGCATCTTGAAATATGCCAAGGTCATGTCATAACACGTCATGACCCGCGCCATGCCCATGTCTTGCCATGTCCTGACACGTCCCGTGGCCACGTCCTGCGACATCCTGATATATCTTGACCCGTTCCATGGCCACGCCCTACCATGTCCTACGACATCGTGACACATCCTAAAATGTGCCATGGCTAAGTCCTGACATGACCTGACCCATGCCATGCTCATGTCTGCCATGTCCTGCCACATTTTATGGCCACGTCCTGCGATGTCCTGACACGTCCTGACCCATGCCATGGCCATGCCCTGCCATGTCTTACGACATCCTGACATGTCCTGAAATGTGCGATGGCCATATCTTGACATGTCCTGAAACGTGCGATGGCCATGTCTTGACATGTCCTGACCCATGCCATGCCACATCCTGCGATGTCCTAACATATCCTAACCTGTGTTATGGCCACGCCCTGCCATATCCTATGACATCCCAACACATCCAAAAATGTGCCATGGCTAAGTCCTGACACGAACTGACCCGTTCCATTCCCATGTCCTGCCATGTCCGGACACATCTTGTGGCCACATCCTACGATGTCCTGACACATCTTCACATGTCCTTACCAGTGCCATGGCCATGCCCTGCCATGTCCTATGACATCCTGACACGTCCTGAAACATGCCATGACCATGTCCTGACACGTCCTAACCCATGATATGCCATGTCCTGTGACATCCTGACATATCCTAACCCGTGCCATAGCCACGCCCTGCTATGTCCTATGATGCCGTGACACAGCCTAAAATGTGCCATGGCTAAGTCTTGACACAACCTGACCCGTGCCATGACCATGTCATGCCATATCCCGACACATCTTGTGGCCGCGTCTTACGACGTCCTGACACGTCTTGACACGTCCTGACACGTCCTGTGGCCACGTCCTACAATGTCCTGACCCGTGCAATGGCAATGCCCTGCCATGTCCTGCGACATCCTGACACGTGCCATGGCCATGTGCTGATACGTCCTGACTCGTGCCATGCCCAAGTCTTGCCATGTCTTGAGACGTCATGTGACCGTGTTCTACGATGTCCTAACAAGTCCTTACCTATGCCATAGCCATGCCCTGCCATGTCCTGCGATGTCCTGAAACGTCCTGACATATGCCATGGCCATGTCATAACACGTCATGACCCGTGCAATGCCCACGTCTTGCCATGTCCTGTGACGTCCTAACACATCCTGTGGCTACCTCCTACAATGTCCTGACACGTCCTGTGGCCACGTCCTATGATGTCCTGACACGTCCTTACCCGTTCCATAGCCACGGCATACCATGTCATGTAAAGTCCTAACACGTCCTAACACATCCCATGGCGATGTCCTAACACGTCCTGACCATGCCATGCTCATATCTTTCCATGTCTTGCAACATCCTGACACGTCATGTGGCCACACCGTACAATGTCCTGACACATCCTATGGCCACGTTATGCGACATCCTGACAGGTCCTTACCCGTGCTACAGCCACACCCTGCCATGTCCTGCGAAGTCCTGACACGTCCTGACATATGCCATGGCCATGTCATGACATATCCTGACTCATGCCATGCCCACATCCTGCCATGTACTTTATCTTCATAACACGTCCTGTGGACACATCCTACGATGTCCTGACACGTCCTGACAAATGACATGGCCACGCCCTGCCATGTCTTGTGATGTCCTGACACGTCCTAAAATGTTCCATGGCCATGTCCTGACAAGTCCTAACCCATGCCATGCCCACATCCTGCTATGTCTGACACGTCTTGCGGCCATGTCCTTGATGTCGTGATATGTCCTGACTCGTGCCATGGTCATGCCCTGCCATGACCTGCAACGTCCTGACATATGCCATGGCCATGTGCTGACACGTCCTAACCCGTGTCATGCCCATGTTCTGCCATGTCCTAACACGTCTTGTGGCCACATCCTACGATGTCCTACATCGTCCTCACATATCCTGACCCATGCTATGGCTACGCCATGCCATGTTTTGCAACATCCTGACACGTCCTGAAATGTGCAAAGGCGATGTCCTAACATGACTTGACCCGTTCTATGCCCATGTCCTGCCATGTCCTAACACGTCTTGTGGCCACGTCCTGCAACGTCCGGACATGTCTTGACACGTCCTGACCCATGCCATGGCCATGCCCTGCCATGTCCTGAAATGTGCCATGGCCATGTCCTGACACGTCTTGACACATTCCATGCCCCGGTGCTGCCATGTCATGTGACGTCCTAATACATCTTGAATCATGCTAAGGCCATCCTGACACGTCATGACCCATTCTATGCCCACGTCCTGCCATGTCCTGACATATCCTGTGACATCTTGACACATCCTGCGACGCCTTGACACATCCTGACCCGTGCTTTGGCCATGCCCTACCATGTCTTGCGATATCCTGACACATCCTAAAATAAGCCATGGCTAAGTCCTGACATGACCTGACCCGTGCCATACCCATGTCCCGACACATCTTGTGACCATGTCCTGTGACATCCTGACACGTCTTGACACGTCCTGACCCGTTTTATCGCCGTGCCCTGCCATGTCTTACGACATCTTGACACGTCCTGAAACGTGCGATGGTCATGTCCTGACATGTCCTAACCCATGTCATGCCACATCCTGCGATGTCTTGAAATATCCTAACTCGTGCCATGGCCATGCCCTGCCATGTCCTACGACATCCTAACACATCCTAAAATGTGCCATGGCTAAGTCCTGACACGACCTAACCCATGCCATGCCCTTGTCCTGCCATGACCTTGTCCTGCCATGTCCCGACACATCTTGTGGCCACGTCCTAACACATCTTGACACGCCCTGAACCCTGCCATGGCCATGCCCTCACATGTCCTATGACATCCTGACACGTCCTGAAACATGCCATGGCCATGTCCTGACACGTCCTAACTCATGCTTTGCCATGTTATGCGATGTCCTAACACATCCTAACCCGTTCCATAGCCACGTCCTGCCATATCCTGCGATGTCATGACATATCCTAAAATGTGTCATGGCTAAGTCCTAACACGACCTGACCCGTGCCATGCCCATGTCCTTCCATGTCCCGACCCATCTTGTGGCCATGTCCTACGACGTCTTGACACGTCTTGGCACATCCTGGCACGTCATGTGGCCATGTCCTGCAATGTCATGACCCATTCCATAGCCACGCCCTGTTGTGTCCTATGACGTCCTGACACGTGCTATGGCCATATGCTGACATGTCCTGACCAGTGCCATTCCCAAGTCCTACCATGTCGTGACACATCATGTGCATATCTCCTACGACGTCCTAATAAGTCCTTACCCGTGCCATAGCCATGCCCTGCCATATCCTGCGATGTCCTGACACATCCTGACATATGCCATGGACATGTCAAGACCCATCCTAACCCGTGCAATGCCCATGTCTAGCCATATCCTACCACGTCCTAACACGTACGATGGCCACATCCAACAATGTCCTGACCAACCTGTGGCCACGTCCTGTGATGTCCTAACACGTCCTTACCTATGCCATAGCCACGCCCTACCATGTCCTGTGAAGTCCTGACACGTCCTTACACATGCCATAGGCATGTCATGGCACGTCTTGACCCGTGACATGCCCACATCCTGCCTTGTCCTGCGACGTCCTGACACGTCCTGTGGCCACGTCTTGCGATGTCCTGACACGTCCTATGGCCACGTCCTACAATGTCCTGACCAACATGTGGCCACGTCCTGTGATGTCCTGACACGTCCTTACCCATGCCATAGCCACTCCCTACCATGTCCTGTGAAGTCTTGACACATCCTTACATATGCCATGGGCATTTCCTAGCATGTCTTGACCCGTGACATGCCCACATCTTGCCTTGTCCTGTGAAGTCCTGACACGTCCTTACACATGCCATTGGAATGTCCTGGCACGTCTTGACCCGTGAAATGCCTACATCCTGCCTTGTCCTGTGACGTCCTGACACGTCTTGTCACCACGTCTTGCGATGTCCTGACCCATGCCATGGCCACGCCTTACCATGTCTTGTGACGTCTTGGCACGTCCTGAAACGTGCCATGGCCATGTCCTGACACGTCCTAACTAGTGCCATGCACACATCCTACCATGGCCTAACACATCCTGTGGCCACGTCCTCGATGTCCAGACCCATGCCATGGTCACGCCCTGCCATGTCCCACAACGTCCTGACACAACCTGACACGTGCCATGGCTTTGTGCTGACAAGTCCTAAAACGTTCTATGCCCATGTCCTTCCATATCAAGACATGTCCTGTGGCCACATGCAGCGATGTTCTTACCCATGCCATAGCCACGCCCTGCCACGTCCTGCGACATCCTGACACATGCCATGGCCACGTCCTGACATGTCCTGACCCGTGCCATAGCCACGTCCTGCAATGTCCTAACATGTCTTGTGGCAACTTTCTACGACGTCATGCGACATCCTCTCCCATGCCATTACCTCTCCCATGCCATTACCACGCCCTGCCATGTCTTGGGACATCATGACACATGCCATGGCCATGTCCTAATATGTCTGACCCGTTCTATGTCCACGTCCTCCAATGTCCTGACATGTCTTGTGGTAAAGTCATACGACATCCTGCGACATCTTAACCATGTCCTCTCCCATGCCATGACCACGCCCTTCCATGTCCTGGGACATCCTGACAAGTCCTGAAATGGGCCAAGCCTATGTCCTAACATGACCTAACCTGTGCCACTCATGTCCTGCCATGTCTTGACACGTCCTGTGGCCATATCTTACGACGTCCTGACCCGTGCCATGGTCACGCCCTGCCATGTCCTGCGATGTCTTAACACGTCCTAAAACGTGCCATATCTATGTCTTGACACGTCCTGACCCGTTCCATGCCCCTGTCCGGCCATGTCCTGCGACGTCCTGACACGTCCTATGGCCACGTCCTGCAATGTCATAACACTTCTTGACCTATGCTATGGCCATGACATACCATGTAATGTGACATCCTAAAACGTGCCATGGCCATGTCTTGACACGTCATAAACCATGACATGCCTACGTCCTTCCATGTCCTAACACTTTTTGTGGCCACGTCCTGCGATGTCCTGACACATCTTGACCTGTGCGATGGCCATGCCCTTTTATGTCCTGTGACGTCCTGACACGTGCCATGGCCATGTGTTGGAACATCCTGACCCATTCCATGTCCACTACCTGCCATGTCCTGACACATCCTGTGGCCACATCCTGACACGTCCTCACCTATGTCATAGCCACGCCCAGCCATGTCCTGCAATGTCCTGACACATCCTGACACATGCCATGGCCATGTACTGTCACGTCCTAACCTGTGCCATGCCCACGTCCTACCATGTCCTAACACATCATGTGGTCACATCTTACGACGTCCTTACATGTCATGAAATGTGGCATGCCCACTTCATGGCATGTCCTATGATGTCCTAACGCATCCTGAAATGTGCCATGTCCATGTCCTGACACATTCTAACCTGTGACCTGCCATGTCATGCCATGTCCTGCGATGTCCTGACACCTCCTGACTTGTGGCAATGCTATGCCCTAGCATGTCCTACGACATCCCGATGCGTCCTGCAATATGCCATGGCCATGTTTTGACATGTTCTAACCCGTGACACGCCCACATATTTCCATGTACTGCGACGTCCTAACACGTCCTTTGGCATCCTCACATGTCCTGATCTGTGCCATGGCCATGTCTTGACACATCCTGAACTGTGCCATGCATACGTCCTGCCATGTCCTGCGACGTCCTGAAACGTCATGTAGTAATATCCTGCGATGTCCTAACCCATGCCATGGCCATGCCCTGCCATGTCCTGCAACATTCTAACATGTCCTAACACGTGCCATGGCCATGTCTTGACACGTCCTAACCCGTGCCATGCCCTTGTCCTGCCATGTCCTGCGATGTCCTGACACATCCTGTAGCCATGTCCTGCGACGTCCTGACCCACGCAATTGCTACGCCTTTCCATCTCCTACAACATCCTGACATGTCCGAAAATGTGCCATGGCCATGTCCTGACACGTCCTGACCATGCCATGCCCATGTCCTGCCATGTCCTAACACATCCTGTGGTCAGGTCCTGACACATCCTGACCCATACCACGGCCACGCCTTAGCAAGTCCTGTGACATCCTGACACATCGTGAATCGTGCCATAGCCATGTCCTGACATGTTCCGACCCATGACATGCCCACGTCTTGCCATCTCCTACGATGTCCTAACACGTCTTGTGACCACGTCCTACAATGTTCTGACACATCCTTACCCATGCCAATGCCATGTCTTGACACATCCTGACCCGTTCCATGCCCTCGTTCTGCCATGTCCTACAACCGCCTGACACGTCATGTGGCCACGTCCTATGATGTCCTGACATGTCCTGACCCATGCCATGGCCACGTCCTGCCAAGTCTTGTGAGTTCTTGACACATTCTGAAATGTGCTATGGCCATGTCCTGACACGTCCTGATCCGTGCCATGCCCACATCCTGCCATGTCCGGACACATCTTGTGGCCATGTCCTCGATGTCCTGACACGTCCTGACCCATGCCATGGTCATGCCCTACCATGTCGTGCAACGTCCTAACACGTCCTGACACGTGCAATAGCCATTTGCTGACACGTTCTGACCCGTGCCAAGCCCACGTCCTACCATGTCCTGACACGTCCTCTTACATCCTGACACATCCTTACATGTGCCATAGCTATACCTTATCACATCCTGTGATGTCCTGACACGTCTTGACCCATGTCACGGCCACGCCCTGCCATGTCTTGCGACATTGTGACACATCCTGACACATGCCATGGCCATGTGCTGACACGTCCTGACCCGTGCCATGCCCACATCTTGTGATGTCCTAAATCGTCATTTGGCCACATCCTACAACGTCCTAACACATCCTTACTCATGCCATAGCCATGAATTTCCCAATCATGCGACATCCTGACACGTCCTGACACATGCCATGGCCATGTCTTAACACGTCCTGACCCGTGCCATGCCCACGTCCTGCCATATCCTGCGACATCCTGACATGTCCAGTGATGTCATGAAATGTCCTAACCCGTGCCATTGCCACTCCCTACCATGCCTTGTGATGTCCTGACACGTCTTGAAACATGCCATGGTCATATCGTGACATATGCTAACCCGTGCCATGCCCATATCCTACCATATCCTGACACGTCCTTTGGCCATGTCCTTGACGTCCTGACATATCCCAACCCGTGCCATGGTCACGCCCTGCCATGTCCTACAATGTCCTGATACATCCTGACACGTGCCATGGCCATGTGCTAACACATCCTGACCCGTGCCATGCCCACATCCTGCCATGTCCTGACACGTCTTGTGGCCATGTACTGCCACATCTTGACATGTCCTTACTCGTGCCATACTTAAGCTCTGCCATGTCCTGCGACGTCCTGACACGTCCTAACATATGCCATGGCCATGTCATGACACATCCTGAAATGTGCCATGGCCATGTCCTGACACATCTTGACCCGTACCATGCCCACATCCTACAATGTCCTGACACGTCCCACGTCCTTAATGTACTGACACGTCCTGACCCGTGCCATGGTTACGCCCTGCTATGTCCTACGAAGTCGTGACCCGTCCTGACTCATGTCATGGCCATGTGCTGACACGTCCTAACCCGTGCCATGCCCACGTCCTGCCATGTCTTGACACGTATTATGGCCACGTCCTACAACATCTTGACACGTCCTTACCCGTGCCATAGCCACATCCTGCCATGTCCTATGACGTCCAGACACGTCCTGACACATGCCATGGCAATGTCCTGACACGTCCTGATCCGTGCGATGACCACATTTTTCCATATCCTGCGACGTCCTGATACATCTTGTGGCCACATCGTGCAATGTCCTGACACATCCAATGGCCACGTCCTGCGATGTCCTGACACGTCCTTACCCATGCCATAGGCACGCCCTGCCATGTCCTACTAATCCTAACAGGTCCCGACACATTCTGTTGCCATGTACTGACACGTCCTGACCCGTGCCATTCCCATGTCCTACCATGTTCTGCGACAACCTGACACATCCTGTGGCCACATCCTGTGATATTCTGACACGTCCTGACACACGCCATGGCCACGCCCTGCTATGTCTTGTGATGTATCGACATGTGTTGAAACGTGCCATGGACATGTCCTGACACGTCCTCACCGGTGCCATCCCCACATCCTGCCATGTCCTGACACGTCCTGTGACCACGTCCTCGACCTTTCGACACATCCCGACCCATGCCAATGTATGCCCTGCATTGTCTAGCGATGTCTTGACACTTCCTGACACGTGTTGTGGGCATGTGCTGACATGTCTAACCCGTGCCATGCCCACATCGTGCCATGTTTTGACACGTCCTGTGGCCACGTCCTGACACATCCTTACCCATTCCATAGCCATGCCCTGCCATGTTGTGGTACGTCCTAACACGTCCTGGCATATGCCATGTCCATGTCCTGGCCCGTCGTTACCCATGCCATGCCTATGTCTTGCCATATCCTGCGATGTCTTGACATGTCCTGTGGCTACGTCCTACAATGTCCTGACACGTTTAGTAGCCACGTGCTGCGATATCGTGACACGTCCTTCCGCATGCCATAGCCAGGACCTACCATGTCCTGTGACATCCTGACATGTCCTGACTCATTCCATGCCACGTCCTGCCATGTCTTGCGACATCCTGACACGTCCTGTGGCAACTTTCTATGATGTCCTAAAACGTCATGACCCGTTCTATGGCCATGCCCTGCCATGTCTTCTGAGATTCGGACACGTCCTCAAACATGCCATGGCCATGTCCCGACATGTCCTGACTCGTACCACGCCCATATCCTGCCATGTCTTGACACATCCTGTGGACACATCCTTAATGTACTGACACGTCTTGACCCATGCCATGGTCATGCCCTGCCATGTCTTGCGATGTCCTGACATACCCTGACACGTGCCATGGCCATATGTTAACACGTCCTAACCCGTGCCATGTCCATGTCGTGCCACGTCCTAACATGTCCTATAGACACGTCCTGCACGTCCTGACTCGTCCTTAACTATGCTATAGTTACACACTGCTATGTCTTGCGACGTCTTGACACGCCCTGACAGATGCCATGGTCATGTCCTGACACGTCCTAAAATGTGCCATGACCATGTCCTTACACGTCCTGACCCGTACCATGCCTATATCCTGCCATGTCTTGACATGTCCTGTGGCCACATCCTCGATGTCCTCACATATCCTGAACCATGCCATGGTCACTCCTTGCCATGTCCTGCGACATTGTGACACGTCCTGACACGTGCCATGACCATGTGTTGATACGTCTTGACCAGTGCCATGCCCACATCCTGCCATGTCCTGACACGTCCTGTAGTCACGTCCTATGACGTCTTGACACGTCCTTACCCATGCCATAGCCATGCCCTACTATGTCCTGCGACGTCCTTAAACCTGCCATGGCCTTCAATTTCAATGGCGATTTCGATCGCTTCCTCCCTTATTAACTCAGCCACCGTTATTACCTCGGCCACCCTTATCACCCAACCCACCCCTTATTACTTTGTTTTGCATCGCGTAACCCGATCCCACCGTACAGTTTCAAATCACAGCAATCACAAACAACAAACTAGAGCACTACACAAGGATCACAAACAAGGGCAATAAACGACTCACAAAGTTCATGTTTCCAAATATTTTTCAGGCTGGTACCACAACAAGGTTACAATGTTTTCATATCCGAGAGTATCAATACCATTATGTTCAACAGTTCATCAACAATTCGAGTTCTTTCATTAATTTTCCACAAGAAGCCAAGTATGCCATCACTACTATTGTCCTTAAATTTTACCAATTTAGATTTACTTTTTCATCTTTTGGTTCACATCCCATACCACACAACACATAGTTCAAACCAATTAAACACCCAACAACTAAGTCAAAGGAATAACACAACAATTCTCACAATTTCACATACCAAATGAATTGTACACATAAGGGCGATTTCACAAGGATCAAAATTAGCCATACATAACTGGAGTCAGATTTACTTTCTTCAGTCTCCTACCTTATGTTGACCCAAGTTATCCCATGTTGCCAACTCCATTTTTGCAAACTCTTACTCCTACCCACTCTTTTTACTAAATTTCAAGTTCAAAGAACATGCATGAGTGTTAAATTCTATTTTCAAAAGCTAATGCATGAAAATCTTTCTTTCCCTTTGACAACTGAAAATTAAAGAGAAATGGCTTGGGTTTTTACCTTAAGAAATCGGGGAAGATGACACTTGCCCTAGGAATTTTCGGACCAAGCGATTAGAAAATGATCCTTGAAGATTGTTAGGTTTCTCTCTCTAAAATCTCTCTTTCCTCTCTCTTGTTTTGCTAAGAAAATATGAGGAAATGAAGGTTTGAGGTGTTTTATTAAAGATGGAATTAGGTTAAAATTTTAGAAAAATGGTCGGTGCAAGGCCAGAAATTGGAACACATTGATTCCGCTCTGGGCTGAGTCAAATTTGCGGTCACAGAATCGACATGTGGTCCGCATAATGGACCGCAGAATTGCCGCCAAAAATCACATGTTCTGTTATGATATTCGACCAGAATGCAATCCGCATTCGTGTTCTGCGGTCGTAGAATGCACCGCAAAATTGACACTCAAAAATCCTTAAGGAATTATGCGATGGATTTGCGGTCCTCATTTTCGTTATGCGATCGCATATTGTACCGCAGTTTCAACACCAATTTCGTAAAATATTCTGTTACACTCTGGGGTAGGAATGCGGTATGCATAGCAGATCTGCGACCGCATTCTTGACCGTAGAAATGACATTTTCTGGAAAATTTTATTCTTCCGATTTTTAAAGTTTAGATCACTACCAAGGGTCCGAACCGCGGATCGCAAGCTCTCCGTGAAGAATTCTACACATTCCTAACACATCAGTTGGACCATGACACCACAGGTTACTAGGTTTTAAGCACAAAATTTTTACGGGGCCTTACATTGAGTTCGTTGGTTCAGGTCTCTGTTGCTGTTGGATTCAAATGTGACTTGTAATTACTTGCAAATCAAATCAATTAAAAGAATATTGCTCAGGTCAATCCCCTTACCTTTACATCTTTATTTTTATGTCCGAAATATGATTAAAGTTGGAAATTAATTGTTACTGTCGTTGTGTTACGTGTCCGTTTGAATCTGTGATTTGAATTCCGGCCGAGGTCGTTGGTATAATTCCATATGGTTAGTCGTTCCAACTTCATTTTTGTTCGTGTTACAACTTGTGCGAATTTCTAATTTGAAAACAGTGCACATGTTTGATTTGTTCACTTGGTTTGCTCTTGTTTTACTATTTATGAAATTGTAGAGTGGTGTTGTTTCAATGATGTTCCAAAATTCGTAGGATCGAGTTAGCTAGCTGATTTTGATTTAGACAAATATAGAAGTCTACTTGTGCTTTCATTTGATGTTCAAGTATGAAGTTTGATTGATGTTCGATTTGGTTTGAGTTTTGTTGCCAAGTTCGTGGTTCTGTAACGCAGTTCTGAAAGTTGAATAGGCCTCTGTTATGCCGGATTGCAGTGTCCACTCTTGGAGTTGATGTCCTTCATTCCGTTGTTCGAAAAATTGTTAAGCGGGTGTAATCTTCTGCTCTTTGTTTCCCATTTTGTTGTCGATGTGAAGATGAATTAAGCCTTAACTGAATTGGTTCGGGAACTAGTGCGGTTGATTGATTCTACTGTAAAACAATTTGTTAATAACATTCTCTTTGACACCGATTTCATCTATGTATTTGGCTTTGTTTGCATTTATTGTGCAATCTTTACCGTTATCTCTCCCTTTGGTGTCTAGTTGGCATTTTTGATTAACATGTGTTAGTTTCTTTGTTTTGTGATGGGATGAAAGAATCAGTAAATATTTGAAATGATATTGAAAGTAAAGGTATGTAGCTTTTTCTGTACGTATATTGTTAACACTAAAATGGAGTTATGAGGACTTGGTTTGGGATAATGAAGTTAAGAGTAAAATGGAGCTTTCAGAGGAAGAACGATTTTGTTGGGTCATTTGTTCGACCATTGAAACACACGAAATTGCAACAATCTTTGACCAATAGTATTGTGCGTGTTAATTACAAATTCGTATGTGTTTTATTGTGTTGTTTAGTTTATTCTTTTAGTTTTTAAAATAGTTATGTGGAAGTTTTTAATAATGTATCATTAACAATTTGATATCTGATTTTTGTTTGATGTACAAAGGATTTAGTTGAAAACAAATAAGTTATGGGATCTTATTAGTCAAAATTTAGAAGAATTGGGTTTTAAAAAAAATTTAGTTCAAACATCCCTTAAAATTAGAATTGAGGTGTGCCGCACCAAATAAAAAAGACAATTGCATGGCCCCCATTTAATTAATTCTGTGTTGATCCTTAGATTCCAAGGCGTGCCATTTAGCTAAAATCCATGCCCCTCGCAAATTACAAATGAAAAATTTCTTTAGGCGTGATAATATTACCTTCCTAAATTCGGGTGCACAATTATGTGACCCAAATCCAAATCTCAATGAAGTCCAAATGGGTCAAAAACCACGGGTACACTGGTGCGACGTGGCTCGAGACGCATTTTCACGATGTTGCAATTCTTATTAAAATAAAAATAAAAGCGGGTTACTAATAAAAGTCACATAAGTTAGAACATGTTTTGAAATCAGATATAATTAAATACAAAAGTTGAGCGACCATGCTAGAATCACGGAATCCGGATATTCCTAATACCTTCTTCCGGGTTAACAGAATTCCTTACTCGGATTTCTTATTCGCGGACTGTTAACAGAGTCATAATTTTCTTAGATTTGGGATTAAATTAAACCGGTGACTTGGGACACCAAAAACCAACCCTATCTCAAGTGGCGACTATGAAATAATTAAATAATCTCATTTCGAATAATGTCATTTTAATTTGCAAAACTCTAATACCCTTTCGGGGTATGAGTGTAAAAATGGTACGTAGGCAGCCTCCCCTTAAGGTCCAGTCAGACCAAAACAAAAATGCCGATTTCCCAAAATCGAAACATGGGCAGATGATAAGACGATTCAGTTTGAATCTGCCGAAATAGTTCCAAAGTTGTAATTCCACTCAAAATCCTTTTACACAAAGACCTTGTTCAAGTCCTTCCGATCAATTGGCAAAGGAAGAAAAAATGAAAAACGTCATTGATAAAATTTGATACAATTTAATTTGAGAGAAATAAAATGAGCGAGTCTTATCGGTGAAAACATTTGGGCACCATAAGGCGATGGTGAGTAGAGAAATTGAAACTGAGATAGTCCGTTTAGTAAAAACTTGCAAAGAGCACTATGGGGCGATGGTAGAAGAGAAATGAGAGAGGTCGATTGGAGAAAACCCGCAAAGGGCTTTGTCAGCCAAAAAGAAGACATCTTATCAGTAAAAGTCCTGGCAAGATTTTCTGGTTTTGAAATGCGGATCAAGGGGTTCACGAGAAACTGGAAAGTTTGTGTGGGTCGGGCATCCATTCCAAGAAGCATGTCATGTTCATTTGAAGCCAGCATGCATCCCAGATAAGTCCTTCTTTTCACCAGAAAGGGATGCTTCTCTTTAAACTCATTTGCTTACCTTTTGTACATTATTTGAATCCCTTTTGGTTGAACTCTGACTCCAGAACTACTACAAAGAAGTGGCAGGACGTTTTTCATAGGGCTCCCGGTAAAAACCAAAGAAAATACCCGGCCTCGGCAAGTGCATCAGTCTAATCCCGACAGACCATAATGGTTGATACTTCAAAGCAAAGACGTTTGAAAAGAAATAAAGTCAAAGGCAAAGGTCTCAAGAGCTGAATAAAGTGAAAATGTCAGAACCCACACGGGCAATTCATAATGAACTTCAGAGAGTTGAATCCCGTCGGTTTGAAAATAGATTCAACCTCAAGGCCAACAAGTAGCAAGTTCTTAACGGAAAGGGGGCCGGAAGCAAGCAATTGGGATGATCAAGGCCACAAAACCAACCACCGTTTCAAACTAACAAATTTTTCTTTGTTGAAAACAGGTTCTATTCAAAGTAACTGTGCAAGACGCAGGTGCAACTCAAAAAGAAAATAAAAATTGCAAGCACTGAAACAGCCTTGCAGCAAGGAAGCAACCAAAAGGAAGTTTCCCAAAATTCTGTCATGCATGTTGCTAAATAAAAAGGAAAATGTAAAACGAGAAGAAAAAAAGAGAAAAGAAATAAAAAAATAAAAACCCCAAAAAAAACAAATCATAGTAGCATAGGAGCCTTTTTCTTTACAAATTCCGGCCAAAAAATAGAGGATCTCCCGGCCAAAAAATCACGAAGCTTTTTCATTCAAATCTCGGCCAAAAAAAAAAGGATCTCGCCGCCAAAAAACCATTGGAGCTTTTTCTTTCCAAATCCCAGCCAAAAAAATAAGGATCTCCCGGCCAAAAAACCGTAGAGCTTTTTGTTCCCAAATCCCGGCCAAAAAATCGAGGATCTCCCAGCCAAAAAACTGTGGAGCTTTTTCTTTCCAAATCCTGGCCAAAAAACTGAGGATCTCCCATCCAAAAAACCACAGAGCTCTTTCTTTCAAATCCAGACCAAAAATCGAGGATCTATAGGCCAAAAAACAGTCCGAGATTTTTCTTTCCAAATCCCGGCCAAAAAACTGCGGAGCCTTTTCTTTCATATCCCGACCAAAAACCAAGGATCTCCAGGCCAAAAAATTGTTGTAGCTTTTTCTTTCCAAATCCTGGCGAGAAAAATGAAGATCTTCCGGCAAAAAACCGTGAAGCTTTTTTTTTTCAAATAATGGCAAAAAAACCGAGGATCGACCAGTCGAAAAGTCGTTGGAGAGCTTTTTCTTTCCAAATCCCAACCTTAAAACTGAGGATCTCCCGGCCAAAAAACCGTTGAATCTTTTTCTTTGTAAATTCCGGCTAAAAAATTGAGGATCTCCCGGCCAAAAAATCATTGGAGCTTTATCTTTCCAAATCGAGGATCTCCCAGCCGAAAAAAACCAAGGATCTCCCAGCCGAATTTTTTTGATTTTGATGTAACAAACGGGACCGCGGATCAAAACCTCGACGGAACCTCACTCAGCTCTTCACCTCGGCATATTTACCATCTCACTCACTTCTGAACTACACTGCCCTGATTCCTTTATAGCCAAGGATATGTAGGCAACCTCGGAAGCAAGGTACGGTCAAATATTTCAAAAATGCTTCACACAGAGTATTCAAACGAGAAAAAATCGCTCGTTTCCGTTCACTTATCTTTGCACGAAAACTCTTCGTATTTTCGAGCAAAGAAGGGCAACTGTGAGCACGTGATTTTTGCCCTACATGAATCTAACTCCTAACAAATAGACCAAAATAATTTTAACTGATTTGTAGGTATTTTTCTTTATTTTGTTGCATTGCATGAATTTTTAATATTTTTAAAAATTGTAGAAACCCCATAAAAAAGTGGCACATTTTAATTTCATGTCACTTTAGGTTTAATTTGCATTTAGGAATTAATTACATTGTGTTAATTGCACTATTAATCAAAAATCACAAAAAATTATCATTTTTACATAGTTAAATATTTAACTTAAATTTACAATTTGAATTAATTTATGAATTTAGTTTAAGTTTTTAATTAATTAAGGAAAGAAAAGAACAACAAAAAGAAGAGGAAAATGAAAAGGCTTGGTCTTAAATTCAAATTTACCATATATTTGAGAAGACAAAATATTTTCCCCCTAAACCTTCCCCAAAATATTTTCTCTAAAAAACCCTCCCCAAAATATTTTTGCCCCCCAAAAAGAAATTATCCCCCCCCCCCCCACACGCAATACACATTACTAGATAACACACATAATCAATTAAAACAAAAAAATGAAGAAAAATAAGTTGGAGACAAAATAGACGCATGGAAAAGGAGAGGGATCATTTTTCATTCTCTGATTCTGAGGGAACGTCGAGCATCCGTCGTCCCTCACCTCACAATCATCGGAAAACCAGCGACTACCACTAGAATTCGCCGGATTTCGCATCTTCACCACGCCAGCGACGATTTCGCCGATGATCACACACACATACGAAACCACACAAAGTTCCGGTCATGGATTTTGTTCGAGTTTTATTGTTGTTTTGCTGGTTCGGAGGTGCTAGTCGAGGTTGAGTTCGTTGGTTCAGGTCCCTATTGCTGTTGGATTCGAATTTGACTTGTAATTACTAGTAAATCGAATCAATTAAAAGAATATTGCTCAGGTCAATTCCCTCACCTTTACATCTCTGTTTTTATGTCCGAAATTCGATTAAATCTGGAAATTAATTGTTACTGTCGTTGCGTTACGTGTCTGTTTTAATCTGTGATTTGAATTCTGACTGAGGTCGTTGGTATAATTCCATATGGTCAGTCGTTCCAGCTTCATTTTTGTCCGTGTTACAACTTGTGCGAATTTCTAATTTGAAAATAGTGCACATATTTGATTTGTTCACTTTGTTTGCTCATGTTTTATTGTTTATGAAACTGTAGAGTGGTGTTGTTTCTATGATGGTCCAAAATCCATAGGATCAAGTTAGCTAGCTGATTTTTATTTAGATAAATATAGAAGTCTACTTGTGCTTTCATTTGGTGTTCAAGTATGAAGTTTGATTGATGTTCGATTTGGTTCGAGTTTTGTTGCCAAGTTCGTGCTTCTGTAATGCAGTTTTGAAAGTTGAATTGGCCTTTGTTACACTAGATTGCATGCTCCATGCTTGGAGTTGATGTCCTTCATTCCTTTGTTCGAAAAATTGTCAAGCAGGTGTAATCTTCTGCTCTTTGTTTAACGTTTTGTTGTTGATGAGAAGATGAATTAAGCCTTAGCTGAATTGGTTCAGGAACTTGTGCGGTTGAATGAGTCTACAGTAAAACATTTTGATAAAAACATATTTTTTAAAACTGATTTCATCTCTGTATTTGGCTTTGTTTGCGTTTATTGTGTAATCTTTACGGTGTCTCTCCCTTTGGTGTCTAGTTGGCATTTTTGATTAACATGTGTTAGCTTCTTTGTTTTGCAATGGGATGAAGAATCAGTAAATATTTGAAATAATATTGAAAGTAAAGGTATGTAGCTTTTTCTGTACGTATATTATTAAGACTAAAGTGGAGTTATGAGGACTTGGTTTGGGACCATGAATTAAAGAGTAAAATGGAGCTTCAGGGGAAGAACGATTTTGTTGGGTCATTTGTTCGACTATTGAAACGCACGGAATTGCTACCGTCTTTGACCAACAGTATTGTGTGTGTTAATTACAAATTCATATGTGTTTTATTGTGATGCTTAGTTTATTTTTTTAGTTGTTAAAATAGTTCGGTGGAAGTTTTTAATATTGTATCATTAACAATTTGATATCTGTTTTTTGTTTGATGCAATGAAAGGATTTAGGTTAAAACAAATAAGTTATAGGATCTTATTAGTAAAAATTTAGAAGAATTGGGTTTTAAAAAAAAATTATTTCAAACATCAATTAAAATTAGAATCGAGGTGTGCCGTGCCAAACAAAAATGACAATTGCATGGCTCTCATTTAATAAATTTTGTGTGATCCTTAGATTCCGAGGCGTGCCATTTAGCTAAAATCCATGTCCCTCGCAAATTACAAAAGCGAAATTGATTTAGCCGCGCTAGTTAATAATATTAGCTTCCTAAATTCGGGTGCACATTTATGTTACCCAAATCCAAATCTCAACGAAGTCGAAATATGTCGAAAACCACGGGTGCACTGGTGCGACGTGACTCGTGACGCTTTTTCACAATATTGCAATTCTTAATAAAATAAAAATAAAAGCGTGTTACTAATAAAAGGCACATAAGTTAGAACATGTTTTGAAAGCAGATAAAATTAAATACAACAGTTGAGTGACCATGCTAGAACCACGGAATCCGAGAATGCCTAATACCTTTTCCCGGGTTAACATAATTTCTTCCTCGGATTTTTGGTTCGCGAACTATAAACAGAGTTATAATTTTCCTCGATTTGGGATTAAATTAAACTAGTGACTTGGGATACCAAAAACAAACCCTATCCAAGTGGCGACTCTGAAATAATTAAATAATCTCATTTCGAATATTGTCACTTTAATTAGAAAAACTCCTTTTATTTACCCTTTCGGGATATCAGCATAAAAAGGAGGTGTGACAGCTGTCATGTCCAGCGACGTCCTGACACGTCTTGACACAAGCCATGGCATGTCCTGACACGTCCCGACCCGTGCCATGGCTACGCACTGCCATGTTCTGACATGTCCTATGGCAAAGTCTTATGGTCACGTCCTGCAACGTCCTGACCCGTGCCATGCCCACGCCCTGGCATGTCCTGCGACATCCTGACACATCCTGAAACGTGCCATGGAGATCTCCTGGCACGTCCTGACCCGTGCCATGCCTATGTCCTTCCATGTCCTGCGACCTCCTGGCACATCTTTTGGCCACGTCCTGCAACATCCTGAAAAGTGCTAACCCGTGCCATAGACACGCTATGGCATGTCCAACGACGTCGTAACACGTCTTGACACATGCTATGGCCATGTCCTGACATGTCATGACCCGTGCAATGGCCATACCCTGCCTTGTCCTGCGACATCCTAACACTTTCCATGGCCATGTGCTAACACGTCCTGACCCGTGCCATGCCCATGTCCTTCCACGTCCTGCCACGTCCTGACACGTGTAATGGCAATGTCTTGAAACGTCCTAACCCGTGCCATGCCTACGTCCTGCCATGTCCTGCAACGTCCTGACACATCCAATAGCCACATCTTGCAACATCCTGACATCTCCTGACCCATGCCTTGGCCACGCTGTGCCATGTCCTACGTCATACTAACATGTCCTGACACGTGCCATTGCCATGTCCTGACCCATGCCATGCCCTTGTCCTGACACATCCTATGGCCACATCCTGCGACGTCCTGACCCATTGTAAGGCCACGTAAAATATTTGTGCTTAAAACCTAGTAACCCGTGGTGTCATGGTCCCAATAATGCGTTAGGAATGCGGAGAATTCTTCGAGGCGAGCTTGCGAGCTGCGGTTCGGACCCTTGGTAGTGATCTAAGCCTTAAAAATCGAAAGAATAAAATTTTCCAGAAAATATCAATTATGCGGTCAAGAATGCGGTCGCAGATTTGCTATGCGGACCGCATTCCTACCGCAGAGTGTAACAGAATATTTTCTAAAATTGGTGTTGAAAATGCGGTCCAATAAGCAATCGTATAAAGAAAATATGGACCGCAAAACCATCGCATAATTTTTTTTGAACATTTGAAGGTCAATTCTGTGATGCATGATGCGACTGAAGAACATAAATGCGGACCACATTCTGGTCGCATATCGTAAAAGAACGGATAATATTTTGGGAGAAATTATGCGGTCCATTATGCGGACCGTATGTTGATTCTGCGATGGCAGATTTGACTCGGCCCAGATTTTTCTAAAATTTTAACCGATTCCTTCTTTAATAAAACACCTCAAAACTTCATTCTTTCATATTTGCTTAGCAAAACAAGATAGAGGAAAGGGAGATTCTTGAGAGCGAAACCAAACAATCATCAAGGATTGTTTTCCAATCACTTGGTCCTGAAAATCCTAGGGCAAGTTTCATCTTCCCCAACCTCTAAAGGTAAAAACCCTAGCCAATTTTCTTTAATTTTCTGTTGTCAAGGGGAAAGAAAGAATTTCATGCATTAACTTTTGAAAATAGAAATTTAACACTCATGCATGTTCTTTGAACTTGAAATTTAGTAAAAATGAGTGGGTAGGAGAAAGAATTTGCAAAAACGAAGTTGGCAACATTGGATAACTTGGGTGAACTTAAAGTAGGAGATTGAAAAAAGTGAACCTGAATCCAGGTATGTATGGCTAACGTTGATCCTTGTGAAATCTTCCTTATGTGTACAACTCGTTCGGTATGTGACAGTTATAAGAATTGTTGTGTAATTCTTTTGATTTAGTTGTTGGGTGTTCAATTGGTTTAACTATGAATTATGTAGTTTGAGATGTGAACTGAATGATGAAAAAGGAAATCATAATTGGTAAAGAAATTGAGAACAATAGTAGTGCTGGAACACTTGGCTTCTTGTGGGAAACTAATGAAACAACTCAAATTATGATGAACTGGTGAACATAACAGTATTGATACTCTCGGATATGGAAACATTGTAACCTTGTTGTGGTACCGGCTTGAAAAGTATTTGGAAAACATGAACCAATTTGTAAGTTGTGTATTGCACTTGTTTGTGATCTTTGTGTAGTGCTTTTGTTTGTTGTTTGTGATTATTGTGATTTGAAACTATACAGTGAGATCGGGTTGCACGACGCAACACAAATTAATAAGGTGTGGGTTGGGGTGATAAGGGTGGCCGAGGTAATAAGTGTGGCCGAGGTTATAAGGGTGGAAAGCGATCGAGGTTTGTGGAAGGATTCTCAACCCTCGCCTCCCCATTGAAGGGATTCAGGTGGATCCTCAGAAGATCGCAGCTATGAAGGATTGGCTTAGACCTACGACCCCGACATAGATTCGTAGCTTCTTGGGTCTAGCAGGGTACTATCAGAGGTTTGTGGAAGGATTCTCAACCCTCGCCTCCCCATTGACTAAACTGATGCAGAAGGCACTTAAGTTCCATTTGTCCGACGCATGTGAGAAAAGTTTTCAAGAATTGAAGTCAAGGTTGACCTCAGCACCAGTATTGGCCTTGCCAGAAGGCACAGAGGTGTTTGTGGTTGATTATGATGCATCCAGGGTCAGTTTGGGGTGTGTATTGATGCAGCACGGGAATGCCATGGCTTATGCTTCTAGGCAACTCAAGAATCACGAGAAGAATTATCCGACGCATGATTTGGAGCTTGCAGCAGTTGTGTTTGCTTTGAAAATATGGCAGCACTATCTTTATGGGTTTCATGTAAATGTGTTTTCAGACCGCAAGACCCTCCAGTATTTGTTCAAATAGAAGGAACTGAATCTGAGGCAACGACAATGGTTAGAATTGTTTAAGGATTATGATATGAACATATTGTACCATCTAGGGAAGGCAAATGTGGTGGCTGACACTCTTAGTCAAAAATTCATGGGTAGTTTAGAGCCCTGGCTCAAGAGGTTTACCTTTGGCCAGTTTGGGGGTTTGTATCTCGGCGTCAGACTAGGGGAACGTTATGGTGCATAACGGAGCAGAATCATCATTGGTGGTAGAAATAAAGGAAAAGCAGTTTATGGATCCAGCATTGGCTCGAATAAAGGAAGCAGATGTGAATAAAAAGACTTCGACATTTTTGCTCAGCAGCGACGATTGTGTATTTCGGTGTCAAGGTAGGCTATGTGTCTTGGACGTCGACGTGCTTTGGGAAAGAGTGATGGCAGAGGCTCATATTTCCAGGTATTTCATGCACCTAGGTTCTACGAAAACGTGTCATGATCTCAAGGAGAATTATTAGTGGAGTGGTATGAAAAGGGATGTGGCGAGCTATGTATGTAAATGACCGAACTATCAGCAAGTGAAGGCCGAGAATCATCGGCCTGGTGGATTAACTCAGCTTATAGAAACACCAAGGTGGAAATGGGAGATGATCACTATGGATTTCGTGGTAGGGTTACTTCGCACTTAGTGTAAGTTCGACTCAATATGGGTGATAGTGGATCGACTCACCAAATCAGCTCACTTCCTGCCAGTCAAGTCCACTAATAATACGGAGCAATATGCTATGTTGTACATCAAGGATATAGTAAGGCTTCATGGCACTCCACTTTCTATTATCTCAGATCGCGGGGCTCAGTTCACAACTAATTTTTGGAAGAAATGTCAGCAAGGTTTGGGAACTTAGGTGAATCTCAGCACAGCTTTCCATCCGCAGACCGACGGTCAGGCCGAGCGGACTATTCAGACGCTTAAAGATATGTCGCGGTCTTGTGTCTTGGATTTCAAAGGTAATTGGGATGAACACTTAACACTGATAGAATTTTCTTATAATAACAACTTCCATTCTAGTATTCAGATGGTCCCTTTAGAGGCATTGTACGGAAGAAGGTGTAGGTCACCAGTTTGGTGGTTTGAAGTGGGTAAAGCGGAATTGGTAGGGCCAAATCTTGTGTACCAAGCTATGGAAAAAGTTAAGGTTATTCAGGAGAGGATTAAAACTGCATAGAGTTGCCAAAAATTCTATGAAGACGTTCGCTGAAGAGATTTAGAGTTTCAAGTCGATGATTTGGTGTTCTTGAGGGTACATCCTATGAAGGGAATCATGCGTTTTGGGAATAAAGGGAAGTTGGATCCTAGGTATGTCGTGCCATATCGGATCGTTCAAAGGAATCTTATAGGCTGGTGTTGCCCCCTGAAATGTCATCAGTGCACCTGGTGTTCCATGTGTCCATGTTGAAGAAAGTGATTGGAGATCCATCCACCATCGTTCCAGTCGAGGCTATCGAGGTTAATGAAGATTTGTCATATGAAGATGTTCCAGTTGCCATCCCTGATAGGCAAGTTCGTAAGTTGAGAAATAAGAAAGTCACCTCTGTCAAATTATTGTGGCAAAGTCAACAAGTTGAGGAGGCCACATGGGAAGCAGAAAAACAAATGAAGGAAAAATATCCCCATTTGTTTGTTCAAGCTTAGAAGAAATTAGGTGTCCCTTCTATCCTTGAAATAACTATCATTTATTCCAAAATGCTTCCTTCTTAGTGTTAGTAAAGTTTCTTTAATTTTGCAAAGAGTTATATGTGTTGTTGTTACATTAGGTCACTCGAACCTTCCTTGATAAATGAAAGCCTTATAGAGACTCATGTGTTAAATAAACCACTAATGGTATGTGTAGGTTGATAATTATTTCTTTATGTGTATATGGTGTGTTGAGATAGTTAAATAAGGTAGGGACTCATTGAAGTGGCTAGTTTATGTGCAAATGTAACAATGTGATAGAATATGTGCAATTGTTGAGGTAATGAATTGTGTACAAGCTGTAAAGAATATTATAAATGTGTATTGTTGCTTGGGAATGTATTTCGGGGGCTCTCTGATAGGTGGATATGTGCATAATACATAGGAAACTCTTGCTAAAGTTTCCTAAAATATGGGAGTTAGTGAAAATTTTGACATTTTGCATACCATGTCTTTTAAAACTAACTAATTTTAAAAATCCTCTTCCGAGGACGAATGATTTTAATGGGGGGGGGGGGGAGGATGTAAGGCCCTGTAAAATTTTTGTGCTTAAACCTAGTAACTTGTGGTGTCATGCTCCGAATAAGGTGTGGGTAGGGGTGATAAGGGTGGCCGAGGTAATAAGGGCGGAAAGCGATCGATATCGCCATTCAAATTGATATGAATACAAATTTTAAAATCATTGATGTGGAATTGTGAAAATAGACAGCATGAGAGTTTGCAACGTGTGGGGCACTGATTGCCCCTTTGTTTGACTTGATTGTGCTTTCCGTGTATGTTTGGTTTTTGCCTTCCTTGTTGATCTCTAATTGTACACGGGCTGAGGATTTCGTGAAACAAAGTAAATGTGGGAACGTAATTGGCTTGCTTCGTTATTTCTTGGTGTATCTGTTGGTTGTTCTATTTTTGCAATTTATTTATTTATGGCTTGAGTTTACTTGGGACAAAGCTTGTCCATACATACCAGTACAATTCCAGTGTAATGACGTCCCTTTTATTTCGGAGACACTACATTCGTGTTATGATTGTTGGTGGATCTGTAACAGGTATTTAAACTCATCGGCAGTAGCAGTCTTCATCTTCTACTGGCTGTTTGGTGAGCCCCTTCCTCTCGGGGCCCTGCGTGGCTCATGCCACTCCTATTTTGATTTCTTATTTTGATTTTGTATAAGGTATAGCCGGAGCCTTGTTATCAGCAAGTAATGTATCATCCTTTTGTATCTTGGAGGCTCCGTAATTATGGTCTTATGTAATTATATGTCGGGCGTTGTAAATTGTATACTTGTTAAGAAGTAAGAGTGTGGTTATGTTTGTAAAAGTGAGATTTCAATTATAATTGGTAAATTCTTTGGCTTGTAAGTAATGAACAATACATGGGTAATGTGTGGGTTAGGAAAGGTACCCAGGTCTGCTTGATTGGGGCTATCCGGTAAGGCACAAGTCATGCCCCTCGATTTGGGGCGTGACACCCGTGCCATGGCCACGCCCTTTCATGTATTGCAACATCCTGACATATCCTGAAACGTGACATGGACATGTCTTGACACGTCCTGACCCGTGCCATGCCCACGTACTACCATGTCCTGACATGTCCTGTGGCCATGTCATACGATGTCCTGACACGTCCAGACCCGTGCCATGGCCACGCCCTGCCTTGTCCTACGATGTCCAGACACATTCGGAAACGTGCCATGGCCATGTCCTGACACGTCCTGACACGTGGCATGCCCACGTCCTGCCATGTCATGTGGCATCCTGACACATCTTGTGGCAATGTCCTGCAACGTCCTAACATGTCCTGACCCGTGCCATGGCCACACCCTGGCATGTCCTGTAACATCCTCACACGTCTTGAAATGTTCCATTTCCATGTCCTGACCCATGACATGCCCACGTCCTACGATGTCCTGACATGTCCAGTGGCCACGTCCTGCGACGTCCTGACATGTCCTAGCTCGTGCCATGGCCATGTATTGACACATACTGACCCTTGGCATGCCCCCGTTCTGCCATGTCCTGCGACATCCTGACACGTCCTCTAACGTCCTAATACATCCTGACACGTCCTGACCTATGCCATGGCCATGCCCTGCCATGTCCTAGGACGTCCTGATACGTCCTAAAACGTACCATGGCCATGTCCTGACATGTCCTGACCCGTGCAAAACACTTGTCCTACCATGTCCTGCGACGTCCTGGCACATCTTGTGGCCACGTCCTGTGATGTCCTAACCCATGCCATGGCAATGCTCTTCCATGTCCTGCGACATGCTGACACATCTTGAAATGTGCCATGGCCATGTCCTGACATGTCCTGCCCCGTGTCATGCCCACATCCTGCCATGTCCTGACACGTCATGTGGATACGTCCTGCGATATCCTGACATGTCCAGACCCATGCCATAGCCATGCTCTACCATGTCCTGCAACGTTCTGACACATCCAGAAATGTGCCATTGCCATGTCCTGACCCATTTCATGCCCACGTCCTGCCATGTCCTGCAACGTCCTAACACATCTTGTGGCCACGTCCTGCAATATCTTGACACGTCCTGACGTGTGCCATGGCCAGACCATGGAATGTCCTACGACGTCCTGATGCATCCTAAAATGTGCTATGGCCATGTCCTGACACATCCTAACCTGTGACATGCCCACGTCGTGCCATGTCTTGCGACGTCCTAACAGGTCATATGTCCACGTCCTATGACGTCCTGACACATCCTAACTCGTGCCATTGCTTTGTCTTGACACATCTTGACCCGTTCCATGCCCACGTCGTGCCATGTCTTGTGACATATTGAGACATCCTGCGACGTCCTGACCCGTGCCATGCCCTTATCCTACCATGTCCTGTGACATTTTGACACATCCTTTGGCCATGTCCTGCGACGTCCTGACCCGTGCCATGGCCACGCCCTACAATGTCATGCGACATCCTACCACGTCCTTAAACATGGCATGGCCATGTCCTGACATGTCCTGACCCATGCCACGCCCACATCATGCCATGTCCTAACACGTCCTATGACTATGTCCTATGGCCATGTCCTGACCCGTGCCATGGCCATGCCCTAGTATGTCCTGTGACGTCCTGACACGTCCTGAAACGTGCCATGGCCATGTCGTGACACCTCCTGACCCGTGACATGCCCACATCCTACCATATCCTGCAATATCTTGACACGTCTTGTGGCCAAGTCCTGTGAAATCCCGACACGGCCAGACCCATGCCATGGCCATGTTTTGACATGTCTTGACATGTCTTGACCCATGCCATGCCTACGTCCTGCCATCTACTACGATGTTCTAACACATCCTGCGACGTCATGACACATCTTGACACGTCCTGACCTGTGCCAGGGCCACGCCCCGCCATGTCCTACTACATCCTGACACATGCCATGGCCATGTCCTGACATGTCCTGACCATGCCAAGCCCTTGTCCTACCTTGTCATGCGATGTCCTAACACATCCTGTGGCCACGTCCTATGACGTCCTGACCTGTGCCATGGCCACGCCCTTCCATGTCCTGCGATATCCTATCATGTACTGACACGTCCTGTGGCTGAATCCTGCGACGTCCTAAAACATCCTGACCCGAGCCATGGCCTCACCTTGCCATGTCCTACGACGTCCTAACATGTCCTGAAATGTGCCATGGCCATGTCCTGGCCTGTTCCACGCCTACGTCCTGCCATGTCCTATGACATCCTTACACGTCCTGTGGCAACGTCCTGCACCATCCTGACACGTCTTGACCCATGGCATGGACACGCCCTAGCATGTCTTACGACGTCCTAACACGTCCTGAAATATGCCATTGCCATGTCCATACATGTCATGACCCGTGACCTGCCCATGTCTTGCGATGTCCTGACAGGTCCTATGGCCACACCCAATGACATCCTGCAAAGCCTTGATAAGACTTGACCCATGCCATTGATGTTCCCTACAATCTCCTTTGCCATCCGGACACGTCCTGACATATCCTTACACATGTCATGGCCATGTCCTAACACATCCTAACATGTCCTGCAACATCCTATCAAGTCCTGTGACGTACTGACACATATTGACTCGTGCCATGGCCATGCCCTGCCATGTTTTGTGACATCCTGACACATGCCATGGCCATGTCTTCACACATCCTGACCCATGCCAAGCCCTATTCCTGCCATGTCCTGCCATGTCCTAACACATCCTGTGGCCACGTCCTGCAACATCTCGTGCCATGGCTACGCCCTTCCATGTCCCGTGACATCCCGACACGTCCTGAAATGTGTCATGGCTATTTCCTGACACATCCTGACCCGTGCCATGCCCATGTCCTGACACATCCTGTGGCTACATCCTACAACGTCCTGACACGTCCTGACCTGTGCCATGTACTCGCCCTGCCATGTCCTACGACGTCCTGACACATCCTGAAACGTGTTATGGCCATGTCCTAACATGACCTGACCCGTGCCATGCCTACATCATGCCAGATCATGCGACGTCCTGACACATCCTATGGCCACGTCCTGCAACATCTTGACACGTCCTGACTAGTGCCATGGACACACCCTGGCATATCCTGCGACGTTCTGACACGTCCTGAAACATGCCATGGCGATGTCCCGACACGTCCTGACCAGTGACATGCCCACGTTCAGTGTCCTTCCATGTCGTGACACATCTTGTGGCCACATCATACGATGTCCTGACATGTCCTGACCCGTGCCATACCCACGACCTGCGACAACTAGACACATACTGCCACATCGTGAAACATCCTATCCCGTACCATGGCCACGCCCTACCATGTCCTGCCATGTCCCAACACGTTATGTGGCATCCTAAAGTGTGCTTATCCATGTCCTCACATGTCCTGACCCGTGCCATGCCCATGTCCTGTGAGTTTTTGACACGTTCTATGGCCACGTCCTGCCATGTCTTGCGATGCCCCGATACGTCCTGACCCGTGCCATTGCTGTTCCTTGCCATCTCCTACGGCATCCTGACTTGTCTTGACACGTGCCATGGCCAGGTCCTAACATGTCCTGACCTGTGCCATGCCCACATCCTACCATGTCTTGCGACGTCCTGCCATGTCCTGCAACGTCCTGACACGTACTGACAATTGCCATGGCCATGTCTTTACATGTCCTGACTAGTGCCATGGCCATGCCCTGACATGCCCTACAATGTCCTGACATGTCCTGACACGTGCCAATGTGCTGACACGTCTTGACCCGTGCCATGCCCACGTCCTACCATGTCAACGTCCTTCCATGTCCTAACATGTCCTGCGGCCACATCATACGATGTCTTTACACGTCCTGACCCATGCCATGGCCATGTCTTGACATGTTTTGACACATTCCATGGCCACGCCCTGCCATGTCTTGCAACGTCCTGACATGTCCTAAAATGTGCCATGGCCGTATCCTGACATGTCCTGACTCGTGCCATGCCCACGTCCTGCCATGTCCTGACACGTCATGTGGCTACGTCTTGTGACGTCCTGACACGTCCTGACCTGTGCCATGGCCTTGCCTTGCCATGTCCTGCGATGTACTGACACGTGCTGAAATATGCCATAGCCATCTCCTGACACGTCCTAACCCGTGCTATGTCCTCCGACATCCCGACACGTCTTGTGGCCACATCCAACAACATCCTGACACGTCCTAACCAATACCATGGACATGCCCTGGCATGTCCTACGACGTCCTGACACGTCCTCAAATGTTCCATGGCCATGTCTTGACAAGTCCTAACCCGTGACATGCCCACGTCTTGTCATGTCCTGCGACGTCCTGAAAAGTCCTATGGCCACGTCCTGTGACGTCCTTACACATCCTGACCTATGCCATGGCCATGTCTTAACCCGTCGACTGTCGGTTGGTAGTGCACCCCTTAGGGGAATCTCACCAATCAGCTTCCTTACACCTTACGGGTTTACTCTCTCATAGACTCGCACACATGATAGACTCCTTGATCCGTGTTTCAAGAAGGGTCAAATAGGGAGCCCACAGGCCAGCGTCCGGAGCGTGCAGATGCCGTAGAGCGTAGAGGTGCGTGCTGCCTACCATAATTAAGGAGACGGCATTCCACGAGCATATCAAAAGACCGGACTTTTGCCGCTCCCCCCAATCCATGCTGGTCCACACCCCAAGTCGATCGCTGGACCGGCTCAACACCGTTCCATATCCGATCGGGGCGCATCACCAGCCACTATCCGCGTCCCTCACTGTAATTTGAAGCACGCATTGACTCTATTTTCGAAGTCCTTTTAATCTTTCTGTCGCAGTACTTATTCGCTATCGCTCTCTCGCCCGTATTTAGCCTTCAATGGAATTCACCGCCCGATTTGGGCTGTATTCCCAAACAACCCAACTCATACACAACACCTACAACATGTCCATGGCCAAGGATCCAAACTAGCCACACAAGCTGAACACCACTCATGTGCCACACATACACTTGCCTCGCCGATACAAGCCAACAACAACCCCAACACACGATGCACAGCCATGTGTTGTTGCCGACACCAATGTTGCAAAGCCAAGACAAGCCTCACAAAGCATAAATAGGGGGTTGAAGCAATGCCAGACACATTCCACAACAACCGATGGCAATTGGTAATTTACTGGGCTTTGCCCGATGCGCACGACACCTTTTGGCACTACTTGCACAATGCGTTGTTATTCCATTGCAAAAAGCCATCAGCCATCACACGCGATGTCGCCTGCCGATATTGCCCGAACCAACCGATGGCAATGGACATCAACTGAGCTTTGCTACATACGCATGGCACGTTGCGGCGCTACTTGCACGATGCTCTATCAATCATTTTCAAAAGTCATCAACTGCCACAGGCGGGTAGAGGGTTGGGGGGTTGACAGATATAACCCACAACAAACGTTGGCAATGGGCAACTTACTAGCTTCGGTCCATGCCCATGGTAGCTTACGGTGCTACTTGCATGATGCTTTGCTGTTGCATTTCCAAAAGCCATCAACCGCCATGAGTGATGTTGCCTGAAACACCCGATGGCAATCAACATCTACTTACACGATGATCCTCCATTCATTTTCTAAAGCCATCAGCTGCCAGGAGCGATACCAGACACAACCTGCAACAACTTAAGGCAATCAACAACTTATTATGATTCGAACATGTGCATGGCCCCTTGCGACATTGCTTTAATGTTGCTTTGTTGTTCCATTGCTAAAAGCCATTTGCTGCCACGAGCGATGTCGCCTCCCCTTTTTGCCCGCAACATCCATTGGTAATCGACAATTACTAAGCTTCACCCTATGCGCACGGCACCTTGTGGTGTTACTTGATTGATGCTCCACCTTTTGTTGCCAAAAGCCAATGTTTGGCACAAGCGGTGTCACCCCCAGGCATGCTACGAGCCCACACAAGTACTTACTGGCAGTGTTTGTGATCTTCGGGGATGTAGCACGGACAAGCATGCATGCCCCCTATGCCAACGCCCCATGCCAGGGTCCCTCATGCTTGCCCGCACTGCCTGGCAGCAAGCACCTGAGGTGCCTTTCAACACCTCTACCTCCCTTATATATGCTTAAACAAAAAACCTATGTTTCATGAGTAGACATATTTTGTCCAGAGAATCATAATGGAGTTGTACAACTCTAAATAGCACAAACCAAGGTACAACTTAGCTAATATATTCACAAATGACTTTTAAACATTTAAATGATATTTTAAAAAACAATATTTTCTTATTTTTATTTTTATTATAAACGAAAAATACTTGAAGAAATAGTAAAAAATAGGAAAATTATTATAAAAATAGGAAAAACAAGGGAGAAAATTTCCAATAATTATATTAATAAAATTACACATACAAGAGTAATTATTTTTATAAAAAACTATTCAAAATTACAAAAATGCATAAAAATATATAAAAATATAGATAAAAAAATAGGTAAAATACATAATATTTTCATAAATCCATATGGATCACTAACCACTATTAATCATGAGGAACTTCCATTGCTGCAACCGTCATAAGTGATTGCGACTTCAAACCACCGGCGCCAACCGCCAAGCGTTGACCAATCGTCGTTGGTCGCTACCGCTCGAACCACCGCTACTTTCCTCCACCGATACAAACAACCACTACGTCATTGCTCTTGAAAGGTTGCTAAGCATTGGATGGCACTATACATTCAGCTTGAAAAGTTGCCAAGCATTGGATAGCACTAGACATTGCGCGGCGTGGAACGGCTCAATGTCTAGTGCGCGATGATCCACCTTTAGCAATGAAATCATTGTCTAAATCCATCAGTTGCCACGAGCGATGCCATACAAAACCCACAACAACCGATGGCAATAATCAACTTGCACGAAACCTACAATTCATGGCATCGCTCATGGCAGCTGATGGCTTTAGACAATGAATGTCAGATTGTCGTGTAAGTAGCTCACGTCCTGCCATGTCCTGCAAAATCATGGCACATCCTACGATGTCCTAACACGTCCTGACCTATGCCATGGCCATGCCATGCCATGTCTTGCGACGTTGTGACACATCCTGACACGTGCCATGGCCATTTCCTAACACATTTTGACCTGCGCCAAGCCCTTGTCTAACCATGTCTTGCGACGTCCTGACACATCCTGTGGCCACGTCTTGCGACGTCCTGACCCGTGCCATGGCCATACCCTGCCATGTCCTGCGACATCCTGACATGTCCTAAAACGTGTCATGGCCATGTCCTGACATGTACTGACTCGTGCGATGCCCACGTCCTGCCATGTCCTAACACGTCCTTTGGCTACATCCGGACACGTCCTGACCTGTGCCATGGCCTCGCCCTACCATGTCCTGCAACATCCTAACACATCCTGAAACGTGCCATGGCCATGTCCTAAAACGTCCTGACCCGTGCAATGCATACATCTTGCCATGTCCTGTGACATCCTGACACATCATGTGGCTACGTCTTCCAACATCCTGACACATCCTAACTTGTGCCATGGCCACGCCCTGGCATGTCCTACGATGTCCTGACACATCTTGAAACATGCCATGGCAATGTCCTGACATGCCCACGTCTAGCCATGTCCTACGATGAGTTGACATGTCTTGTGGCCATGTCTTGTGACATCCTGACATATCCTAACCCGTACCATACCCACGACCTGCGATGAGTTGACATGTCCTGTGGCCACGTCCTGCCACATCCTGACACATCCTTACCCGTGCCATGGCCACGCCCTGCCATGTCCTTCCATGTCCTGACACGTCATGTGACATTCTTAAGAGTGCATGGCCATGTCCTCACATGTCCTGACCCGTGCCACGCCCATGTCCTGCGAAGTCCCGACACGTCCTATGGCCACGTCCAACGATGTACTGTTATGCCCTGACACGTCCAGACCCCTGCCATGGCTATGCCCTACTATGTCCTACGGCATCCTGACACGTCCTGACACATGCCATGGCCATGCCTGACACGTCCTGACCCGTGTCATGCCCACGTCCTGCCATGTCCATCAACATCCTAACACGTCCTGATAATTGCCATGGCCATGTCCTGACACGTCTGAACCTATGCCATTGCAATACCCTACATGTTCCACGACGTCCTGACATATCATGACATGTGCCACTGTGCTGACACGTCCTGACCTGTGCCATGCCCACATCCTGCCATGTCATGATACGTCCTATGGCCACATCCTGTGATGTCCAGACATGTCCAGACCTGTGCTATGGCCATGTCTTGACACGTCCTGACCCGTGCCACGGCCACACCCTGCCTTGTCCTACAACGTCTTGACATGTCCTAAAATGTGCCATGGTGATGTCTTGACACGTCTTGACTCGTGCCATGCCCACGTCCTGCGATGTCCTGACACGTCCTATGGCTACGTCCTACGGCGTCCTGACACGTTCTGACCCATGCCATGGCCTTGTCCTACCATGTCATGCGATGTCCTGACACGTCCTCAAACGTGCCATGGCCATGTCCTAACACGTTCTAACCCATACCTTGCCTACATCCTGCCATGTGCTGCAACGTCCTGACAAGTCTTTTGGCTACGTCCCGCAACATCTTGACACGTCCTGACTCATGCCATGGACACGCCCTAGCATGTCCTGTGATGTCCTAAGTCGTTCTGAAATGTGCCATTGCCATATCCTGACACGTCCTGACCCTTGATATGCCCACGTCATTCCATGTCCTGCAACGTCCTGACATGTCCTGTGATGTCCTGACACGTCCTGTCCCATCCCATGGCCATGTCTTGACGTGTCCTAAATCGTGCCATGCCCTTATCCTACAATGTACTGTGACGTCCTGACACGTCCTATGATGTCCTGACCCGTCTTGACCTATGCCATGGCCATGCCCTACCATTTCCTGTGACGTCGTGACACATGCCATGGCCATGTCCTGACACGTCCTAACATATGCCAAGCCCTTGTTCTACCATGTCGTGAGACATCCTGACACATCCTACGGCCACTCCTACGACGTCCTAACCCGTGCCATGGCTACACCCTGCCATATCCTGCGACATCCTGACACGTCCTTAAACATGCCATGGCCATGTCCTAACACGCCCTGACCCGTGCCATGCCCAAGTCCTACCATTTCCTAACACGTCCTATGGCTATATCTTGCGACGTCTTGACACGTCTTGACCCGGACCCTAGCCATGCCATTCCATTTCCTACGACATCCTGACACATCTAAAAACGTGCCATAGCAATGTCCTGACACGTCCTGACTCGTGCCATGCCAACATCCTACCATGTCTTGCGATGTCCTGATGCGTCTTGTGGCCACGTCCTGCAATGTCCTGACACGTCCTGACCCGTTCCATGGCCATGCCTTGGCATGTCCTGCATTGTCCTCAAACATGCCATGGCATGTCCTAATCTTCTGCGACGTCCCTACACATCCTTTGGCCACGTCTTGCAACGTATTGAAATGTCTTAACCCATGCCATGGCCATGTCTTGACACATCCTGACCCATGCCATGCCCACATCAAGCCATGTTCTATGACATCCTGACATATCCTACAACATCCTAACACGTCCTGACCCATGCCATGGGCACACCCTGCCATGTACTGCGATGTCCTGACAAGTACTGATACGTGCCATGGCCATGTCCTAACACGTCCTGACCTGTACCATGCCCTTGTCCTGCCATGTCTTGCGACGTCTTGACACATCCTATGGCCACGTCCTGCAACATCCTGACATAGGCCATGGCCACGCCCTGCCATGTCCTGCGATATCCTGACATATCCTGAAATGTGCCATGGCCATGTTCTAACACGTCCTTACCTGTGCCATGCCCACGTCCTGCCATGTTTTGACACGTCCTGTGGCCACGTCTTGCAACGTCCTGACCCGTGCCATGGCCACGCTCTGGCGAGTCCTACGACGTCCTAATGCATCCTAAAACGTGCCATGGCCATGTCCTGACACGTCCTAACCTATGACATGCCCACGTCCTGCCATGTCATGCGATGTCCTGACACATACTGTGGCCACGTCCTTCGATGTCCTAACATGTCCAGACTCGTGCCATGGCCATTTTTTGACACTTCCTGACCCGTACCACGCCCACGTCCTTCCATGTCCTCTTATGTCCTAACACGTCCTACAACATCCTGACCAGTTCCATGGCCACGCCATGCCATGTCCTGCGACGTCCTGACACGTGCCATGGGCATGTCCTGACATATCGTGGGACGTTCTAACACATCCTGCGATGTCCTGACCCGTTCCATAGCCACGCCCTGCCATGTCCTTCGACATCCTGGCAAATCCTGAAACGTGCCATGGCCATGTCCTGACACGTCCTGACCCGTGCCATGCCCACGTCCAGCCATGGCCATGTCTTGAAACGTCCTGACCCCTGCCATGGCCACCCCTTGGCATGTATTGCAACATCCTGACTCGTCCTGAAACGTTCCATGGCCTTATCCTGAAACGTCCTGACCTGTGACATCCTCACGTTCTACCATGTCCTATGACGTCCTAGCACATCCTGACACGTCCAGACCAGTGCCATGGCCATGTCTTTACACCTCCTCACCTATGCTATGCCCATGTCCTGCCATGTCCTGCAACATCCGGACACATGCTGCGACATCCTGACATGTCCTGACCGTGTTATGGCCACACCATGCCATCTTCTGCAATGTCCTGACACGTGCCATGGCAATGTCCTCAAATGTCCTGACCCATGCCAAGCCCTTGTCCTGCCATGTCATGTGACGTCCTGACACATCATATGGCCATGTCCTACGACGTCCTGACCCGTGCCATAGCCATACCCTGCCATGTCCTGCAATATCCTGGCACGTCCTAAAATGTGCCATGGCCATATCCTGACACATCCTGACCCGTGCTATGCCCATGTCTTGCCATGTCCTGACACGTCTTGTGTCTGCATCCTGTGACGTCCTGACACATCTTGAACCATTCCATGTACTCACCCTGCTATGTCTTGCGACGTCCTGACACGTCCTGAAACGTGCCATGGCCATGTTGTGGCACGTCCTGACCCGTTCCATGCCTAAATCATGCCATGTCCTGCGATGTATTGACACGTCCTGTGGCTACATCCTGTAACATCCTGACATGTCCTGACTCGTGCCTTGGACACGCCCTCTCATGTTCTACGATATCCTGACACGTTCGGAAATGTGCCATGGTCATGTCCTGACACGTGACATGCCCGCATCCTGTCATGTCCTACGACGTCCTGAAACACCCTGTAGCCACATCCTGCAATGTCCTAACACGTCCTCACCCATTACATGGCCATGTCTTGACTCATCGGCTATCGGTCAGCGGTGCACCCCTCAGAGGAATCCTACCAATTAGCTTCCTTACACCTTACGGGTTTACTTACCCATTGACTTACACATGTGTCAGACTCTTTAGTTTGTGTTTTAAGACTGTCTGAATAGGGATCCTACAAGCTAGCGTCCAGATCACGCAGATACCAAAGCACGCTAAAGGCGCGCGATGCCTACCACAATCAAGGAGATGACATTTCACGAGCGTATCAAAAGCCTGGGCTTTTGCCGCCCCCAATCCAGAGTGGTCCATGCCCTAAGTCAATCGGCGAACCAGCTCAACTCCATTCCACATGCGACTGAGGCACATTGCCGACCCCCATTCGCTTCCATCCCAACAACTTCAAGCACTCTTTGACTTTATTTTCAAAGTCCTTTTCATCTTTACTTCACGGTACTTATTCGCTATCTATCTCTCGCCCGTATTTAGCCTTGGATGGAATTCACTAACCGATTTGGGCTGCATTCCCAAACAACATAACTTGTAGATAGCGCCTGCAACATTCTATGGCCAGGAATCCAACCTAGCCATACAAGCCGAATATCACTCATGTGCCGCACAAACACTTTCCTCGCCAATACAAGCCAAGAACAGCCCAAACACGAAATGCGCAGCCATGTGTTGTTGCTAATGCCAACATTGCAAATCCAAGACAAGCCTCACAAAAGCACGAATGTGGGGTTGAAGCAATGCCAGACACAACCTGCAACAACCGATGGCTATCGACAATTTACTGAGCTTTGCCCCATGCGAGCGACACCTTTTGGCACTGCTTGCACGATGCATTGTTTGTTCCATTGTGAAAAGCCATCAGCCGTCATGAGCGATGTCGCCTCCTGATGTTTCCTGCAACAACCAATGGCTATGGACATCTACTGACCTTTGCCCCATGCGCATGGTAGCTTGCGACACTACTTGCATGATCCTCCACCATTCGTTGTCAAAAGCCATCAAATGCCACGTGTAGGCGGGGGGAGGAGGGAGGGGGTCTTTACAGACATAACCCATAACAACTGATGAAAACGGGCAACTTTCTAAGCTTTCCCCATGCGTATAACACCTTGCGGCGCTATTTGCACGACATTTTGCCGTTCCATTGCCAAAAGCCATCAACCGCCATGCGTGATATTGCCCGAAACACCTGATGGCAATTGATATCTACTGATCATCGCCCCATGCGCACGATGCCTTGCGGTGCTACCTGCATGACGATCCACCATTCATTGTCTAATGCCATCAGTTGCCACGAGCGATGTCATGCTTTGTGGGTTTCGTGCAAGTAGCACCAGTGATGTTTTTTTCTGAACGGCCATACACCTCGGGTTCAGAACAGGGACTGGGACTTCGTGCCTATCCCTCAGAGCCAATCCTTTTTCTGAATTTATGCATCCATTTGGCCGACTTCCCTTACCTACATTGTTCCATCGACCAGAGGCTGTTTACTTTGGAGACCTGATGCAGTTATGAGTTCGACCGACCGTGAACGGCCCTCGGTTCTTTAGATTTACAAGGGCCCCCGAGGGCACACCGGACACCACACAATGTGTGGTGCTCTTCTAGTACCAATGATCCATTATGCCGAAAGGACTAACAACCGACGGGTTCGGGACTGGGACTCCCGTGCCTAGCCCTTAGAGCCAATCCTTTTCCTAAAGTTACGGATCCATTTTGTCGACTTCCCTTGCCTACATGGTTCCATCGACCAGAGGTTGTTCACCTTAGAGACCTGATGAGGTTATGAGTACGACCGGCATTGGCGGCACTCTATCATTCGAATTTTCAAGGGCCGTCGGGCGCACCCCAGACACCACGCAACGTCTGGTGCTCTTTCAGTCACTGGACCCTGTCCGATTGAATCATTTTCAGGGTGGGAAGGCTATTAAACATAAAAGATAACTTTTCCTGAGGCCCCCACCGAAGCCTCCGGACTTCCTAACATTACCGTCAACCGCCACGTCCCGCTTCAGCAATTTTAACCTGATTTCCTTTCGGAGTAGACACAAAATGCGCTATCTTTTGTGGTACTCCCGACCCTTAGGATTGACTAACGCATGTGCACGTGCTGTTCACATGGAACATTTTCCCTCTTCGGCCTTCAAAGTTCTCATTTGTATATTTGCTACTACCACCAAGATCTGCATCGACGATCGCTCCGCCCAGGCTTACGCCCAAGGTTTTGCAGTGACCGCCACGCCCTCCTACTCATCGGGGCCTGGCACTTTCCCCGAACGCCGGGTGTAGGTCGCACATTTAAGTGCCATCCATTTTCGGGGCTAGTTGATATGGCAGGTGAGTTTTACACACTCCTTAGTGGATTTTTACTTCCATAAACACCGTCATGATGTCTTTGTCAACCAACACCCTTTGTGGGATCTAGGTTAGTGTGACGACCCGGCCCGTCGTCACGGGAATTACCACCCCGTTATGTTGTAATTACATAATTCATGTTTTTATATAAGTGTTAGAGTCTATCGGGGGAGTTAGGAGTGAATTGGATTGAAAATGAGGCATATAGCCTTTTTGAAGGAGACTTGAATAAGGAAAGTCAACCCGGAGTTGACTATTTGTTTAGAGGGCTCGGAATCAGGTTCTGATGATTCGGTTAGTTCCGGGAGGTGATTTTTGACTTAGGAGAGCGATCGGAATTGAATTTGGAGGCCCGGTGTAGTTTTAGGCTTGAATTGGCTAAGGTTGAATTTTGGCGAAATTCGAACGGTAGGTGAGATTTTGATCCAGGGGTCGGAATGGAATTCCGACAGTTGCAGTAGCTCCGTTAGGTGATTTTTGATGTGCCTGCAAAATTGCAGGTCATTCGGACGTCGTTTAGTCGGGTTTTTGATTGAATGCGTAATTCGGAAAGTTTTAAGGAATTTAGGCTTGAATCCGAGTGTAATTGGTGATTTTGATGTTTAGGATGGTGTTTTTATGATTGGAACAAGTTCGTATCGTGTTTTGGAGTATGTTGGTGGTTATCGTTGGGGTCCCGGGGGCCTCGGGTTGATTTTGGGGGTCCAATCGGACCATTTCTTCTATTTTTGAACTGCTGTTGGCTGCTGGTTTTGTTGCAGACGGATGCTCTATGCGATCGCATAGGGTAGATGCGATCGCATAGAAGGATGGAAGTGAGCCCCAGAGTTGTTCTATGCGATCGCGTAATAGGAGATGCGATCGCATAGGTATGGAAACTGGCAATCTGCGATCGCAGGGTCACTTGTGCGATCGCATAGAAGAGATTGGAGAGGTGAGAAAAATGTGCTATGCGATCGCATAGCAAGGTGTGCGATCGCATAGGTTTGTCAGACTGTGCATTGCAATCGCATAGCCAGTGTTGCGATCGCAGAGAAGAAAAGATGAGGCCTGGAAGGTTGTGCTATGCGATCGCGGGTGTGCATTGCGATCGCATAGAAGGGGAAATTGGCAGGAAAATTTAACTCTATGCGATCGCATAGTGTCATTGCGATCGCATAGAAGGATTGGTCTGGCAGTGAAATTAAAACCAGAGCAGAACCAGTCGCGGGTTCTTATACCCAAAACGCCATTTTTGAGTTCTAGAGAGAGAAACTCACGGGAATTGCTGGTAATTCATCGGGGATTTGTTGGAGGTAAGTTTTGTGGCTTAATTACATCATTTTAACATGAAATCATGGGTTAAATTTCTGTAAATGGAAGATTAAAGGTGGGTTTGAACCCTAGGCCTAAATTTAAGAAAAATACTGATTTGAGTTGGCAAATGGAGTCCGATTTTGGTAAATTTTATATGCCTATACTCGTATCGAGATGAGGATTCCGAATATGTAATTTTTGTAATTTTTCGACAAGTGTACCAAAAGTCGGGTTTTGACAACTTGTGGGTTTTGATATAAATTGGGTTATTTCGAATGAATTTCGTGAAATTAGCGTATATTGATGCATTCTCTATGATTTTGAGCAGAGTTGGCATCCGAGGAGATTGATTTACGAGGCAAGCGCAAGGCGGATTGAAGCTTCTACCGGTTCGAGGTGAGTGGTAGTAGTAAACAATGCACTGAGGGTTTGAAACCCCGTACTAGCACTTTACAGTGCTATATTGAGATGAGACACGCGTTCTATGACGGGCGTGGTGACATTGTGATAGGGGGTTCGGACTTAGTCCTTCCCGGCTAATAGAATACTGTGTTGTACGACTGTTAATGAGATTATAACTGTACAATTGGCTAATAGCCATGTTTGGGGCCTTGTGCCGATCTGTAGAGCATTAGGGAACCTATAGAGCTAGGTGACCCTTATATCATGTTGGAAACATACACTCAGCCATAGCTCTAGCTGTATAGCATAATATGAGCCCGTACTAGATGTGTACATTGAGAGAGATTATCTAGGGTGGAATTCCCTGTTCTAGCTGAGGTGGGCCTGAAAGGCCAAGTCTATACCGATTGAGATGAGATAGGGTCAAGGACCCACTATGAGATGTTATATTGGGCCCGAAAGGCCAAGTCTATATTAACCGAGACAGGGTCAAGGACCCATTGTGATATATTATATTGGGCCTGAGAGGCCAAGTGCATACTGACTGGGATAGGGTCGAGGACCCATTATGAGGTATTATGTATATAGATACCTATATTGGATCGGACCGCACGCCGCAGTAATGTACATGTAATATACATGTAATATACATGTGAGACGGACTGCACGCCGCAGTATTATTGCGCTTGGGCTGTAGGAGCCCCTTCGGAGTCTGAGTCTGCACACATTCCAGTGAGCGCTGGTATATTAAGGGAGCGGGCTGCGCGCCGCAGCGGTATATGTATTGGAGCGGGCTGCACGCCGCAACATTATACTTAATCATACCCTACTATCTACTTAAATACTTATACATTATAGACATAAGTATGTGTCCTTATATGTTGAGATGGCCGTACACCGTAGGGGTACGAGCGAGGGTTAGTTCAGTGTGGAAATCTTGTAGAGATAAACGTAGATTGGAGGTTATAGTACTACTATAGTGATGACGTACTTGTGAGGGTTGCCTTAGAACTACTAAGTGATAGCGCAGGATTTCTTACCTTCAGTTATTATTTATTATTGTTACTCACTGAGTTGAAATATACTCACCCCACTCCCCTGCACTTTCTGTGTAGATCCACAGGTGCCCGAGAGCAGTTGAGACATTGTAGCTGCTGATCCTTGTCTACTTTTGCGGAGATTACGAGGTAGTTGCCAGCGTCCGCCGAGCTTGTTTTCTCCTTCTTTATCATCTTGTTGATTTCCTATTTGCCTAGACTTGATTGTATTAGGATGCTATTCTGTAGAGGCTCAGTCTCGTGACACCACGATATGTTTGGGACCGCAGTTTGTATGTTTTACGTTCCGGTTATCACCTGATATGATTATTTACTGTTTAAGTTTAATTTCTTTATAATTGGCTGGTTTAAGGGATAATATGGTTGGGCTTGCCTAGCATTGTGTTGGGCGCCATCACGACCAGGGTTTGGGTCGTGACAAGTTGGTATCAGAGCCTAGGTTAACAGGTCTCGCGAGTCATGAGCCGGTTTGGTAGAGTCTCGTGGATCGGTGCGGGGACGCCTGTACTTATCCTCGGGAGGCTGCAAACCTTTTTAGGAAAAGTTTCAATTCTTGGAATTCTTGTCGTGCGATTACTTTTGACTTGAACTGAACTTTGACATTCTATTCTCTCGCGGATGGCGAGAACTCGATCATCCGGACGTGGAGGACGACCACCACTACCACCTACTAGAGGTCGTGGACGCGGTCGTGGTCGTGGCGGAGTTAGGGCAGCTGAGGCAGCGCCAGCTGACCCACAGCCCCCAGTTGCAGAGGTGCCAGCAGCACCAGATCGGGCACCAGCTGTGCCCATTGTTATTCCGGGTCTACAGGAGACCCTGGCTCAGATACTAGCAGTCTGCACTGGCCTAGCACAGGCGGTTTCGGTTACTACTGCAGCAGCTGCATCGGGGATCGGGGGTGGTCATCAGACCCCCGCAGTACGCACTCCAGAGCCAGCAGTGCAGGGCTTACAGACACCAGAGGTTCCTCCAGTTCAGCCTGTGGTTCCGGTTCAGCCAGCAGATCAGATTCAGGGGGACAGGGTCCCAGCTATGACAGACGATGAGCAGCGTCGTCTCGAGAGGTTCACCAGGTTATCTCCTCCAGTGTTCACTGGTGCTCCGGGCGAGGACGCCCAAGGTTTTCTGGATAAGTGCCGTCGGATGCTTCGTACGGCAGGGATCTTGGAGTCCAGTGGGGTATCATTCACTACCTTTCAGTTTCAGGGGCCAGCCTTCGCTTGGTGGGAGGCTTATGAGCGCCGCAGGCCGGCAAGGGCAGCACCACTATCATGGCCGGAGTTCTCCACTATGTTCTTGGAGAAATGGGTGCCTCGATCTCAGAGAGAGGAGATGCGTAGGCAGTTTGAGGGTCTCTGTCAGGGGGACATGTCAGTGTCAGAGTATGAGATCAGGTTTACAGAGTTGTCCGGATATGCACCGTGGTTGGTTCATTCCGACAGAGAGAGGATTGGGCGCTTCGTGGACGGCCTCATTTATCCCATTCGTATTCTGATGACTCGGGAGAGGGTTTTGAGTCGTACATTTGAGGATGCTGTGGATATTGCTCGCGACATTGAGACAGATCGTCGCAGGGAGCGGGATGAGAGGGAGGCCAAGAGGCCTCGAGGAGCAGCTAGTTCCAGTGGCACTCAGACCAGAGGCCAGAGTCAGCAGAGCCGAGGTCGCTCTTTCAGGTCTTCGCAGTCGGGACGCTCAGATCGTCGCAGATGGTCACCTAGACAGGGTTATCAGGGTTCGCACCAGAGCCAGCCATCTCTCAGTGCCATGCCAGCTCAGAGTTCTTCACAGGCCCCATCCGCTCAGGGTTCATCTCGGCCTAGTCCATCAGCTGGTCACTCCAGCGCCAGAGGTCCTTATCAGTCTCAGCACCCAGCACCGGGGAGTTCCTACGAGTGCGGAGAGTTTGGGCACCACCGTAGGGAGTGTCCCCGTCTTGTTTCCAGATCTTATCAGCAGAGGGGGCAGCCCTCGTCATCCGGTCCTTCTACTTCAGCACCCGCCCCGCCAGCTAGGGGTGAGGGTCAGACAGCTAGGGGTCGCCCTCGAGGGGGAGGCCGATCAGGCGGACAGGCTAGATGCTATGCTTTTCAGGGCCGATCTGAGGCTGTTACTTCTGATGCTGTCATTACAGGTATTATTTCAATCTGCCACGGAGATGCCTCGGTATTGTTTGATCCCGGTTCTACTTATTCTTATGTGTCTACATATTTTGCTCCTCATTTGGGCACGACCCGAGGGAGTCTTGAGCTGCCAGTGCATGTATCTACCCCGGTAGGGGATACTATTGTTGTGGACCACGTATACCGGTCCTGTTTGGTCACTATTGGAGGTCCGGAGACCCGAGTAGACCTGTTGCTTCTCAGCATGATTGATTTTGATGTTATATTGGGCATGGACTGGCTATCTCCATGTCATGCTATTCTGGACTGTCATGCTAAGACAGTCACTTTGGCTATGCCGGGCATTCAGAGAATCGAGTGGCGAGGCACGACTGAGTATGTACCTAGCAGGGTAATATCTTTCCTCAAGGCCCAACGAATGGTTGGGAAGGGATGTCTCTCTTATTTAGCATTTGTGCGGGAGGTCTAGTCCCAGACTCCCAGTATTGATTCTGTTCCCATTGTGCGAGACTTTCCTGATGTGTTTCCCTCAGACCTGCCGGGCATGCCGCCGGACAGGGATATTGATTTTGGTATCGATTTGGTGCCAGGCACTCAGCCTATTTCTATTCCTCCGTATCGGATGGCACCAGCTGAGTTGAAGGAATTGAAGGAGCAGCTCCCGGAACTCCTAAATAAGGGGTTTATTCGGCCGAGTGTGTCGCCGTGGGGTGCACCAGTCCTGTTTGTTAAGAAGAAGGACGGATCTATGAGGATGTGTATTGACTATAGGCAGCTAAACAAAGTAACAGTGAAGAATAAGTATCCTCTGCCTCGTATTGATGATTTATTTGATCAGCTCCAGGGAGCTAGGGTGTTCTCGAAGATTGATCTTCGTTCAGGCTACCATCAGCTGAAGATTAGAGAGTCTGACATTATGAAGACCGCATTCCGGACCCGATATGGTCATTATGAGTTCCTTGTGATGTCGTTTGGGCTGACCAACGCCCCAGCAGCATTTATGCATCTGATGAACAGTGTGTTCAGGCCCTATTTGGATTCATTTGTGATTGTGTTCATTGATGACATTCTAGTCTACTCCCGTAGTCGAGAGGAGCATGCTCAGCATTTGAGTATGGTGTTGCAGAGATTGAGGGAGGAGAAACTATATGCTAAATTCTCCAAATGTGAGTTCTGGCTTGAGTCCGTGGCATTCTTAGGGCACGTGGTGTCCTGTGATGGTATTCGGGTAGATCCGAGGAAGGTCGAGGCAGTGCAGAGTTGGCCCAGACCGACCTCAGTTACTGAGATCCGTAGCTTTCTGGGATTGGCAGGGTATTATCGCCGATTCGTTCAGGGATTCTCTTCTATTGCTTCACCCTTGACTAGATTGACTCGGAAGGGTGTTCCTTTCTTATGGTCCGAGGAGTGCGAGGAGAGCTTTCGGAAGCTCAAGACAGCACTGACCACAGCACCAGTCTTGATTCTACCGACAGCTTCAAGTTCTTATACTGTATATTGTGATGCCTCGGGAGTGGGCATTGGTTGTGTGTTGATGTAGGAGGGTAGGGTCATTGCTTATGCTTCTCGTCAGTTGAAGCCCCACGAGAAGAACTACCCTGTTCATGATTTGGAGCTAGCAGCCATAGTTCATGCCTTGAAGATTTGGAGACATTACCTGTATGGTGTCTCATGTGAGGTGTTCACGGATCATCGCAGCCTTCAACACTTATTCAGACAGAAGGACCTTAATTTGAGACAGCGGAGGTGGTTGGAGTTGCTTAAGGATTATGACATCACTATTTTGTATCATCCGGGGAAGGCCAATGTGGTGGCCGATGCCTTGAGTCGGAAGGCGGTTAGCATGGGCAGCTTAGCTTTCATCCCGGTTGGGGAGAGGCCATTTGCTTATGATGTTCAGGCCCTAGCCAATCGGCTAGTGAGATTAGATATTTCGGAGCCGAGTCGGGTGTTGGCTTGTGTTGTTTCTCGATCTTCCTTATATGATCGCATCGGGGAGCGACAGTATGATGACCCACATTTGCTTGTCCTTAAGGACAGAGTGCAGCATAATGATGTTAGAGATGTGACTATCGACAGTGATGGTGTTCTGAGGATGCAGGGGCCGTATATGCGTGCCCAATGTTGATGGTTTGCGGGAGTTGATACTTGAGGAGGCACACGGTTCGCGGTACTCTATTCACCCAGGTGCCGCAAAGATGTACCAAGACTTGAGACAGCACTACTGGTGGAGGAGAATGAAGATGGATATTGTTAGGCATGTAGCTAGGTGCCTCAATTGCCAGCAGGTCAAATATGAGCATCAAAGACCGGGCGGTGTTCTTCAGCGTATGGTTATTCCCGAGTGGAAATGGGAGAGGATCACCATGGATTTTTTTACTGGGCTCCCTCGGACAGCGAGGAAGTTTGATTCTGTATGGGTGATTGTTGATCGGCTGACTAAGTCCGCACATTTCATCCCAGTTAGTACTACTTACTCATCGGAGCGGTTGGCAGCGATCTTTATTCGGGAGATTGTCAGGTTGCATGGGGTCCTAGTGTCTATTATATCTGACAGAGGCACTCAGTTCACTTCTCAATTTTGGAGAGCATTTCAGCGAGAGATGGGTACGAGGGTTGAGTTGAGTACAGCATTTCACCCCCAGACAGACGGGCAGTCTGAGCGTACTATTCAGATCCTGGAGGATATGTTGCGGGCATGTGTGATTGACTTTGGTGGTGCATGGGATGAGTTCTTACCACTTGCTGAGTTTGCCTACAACAACAGCTACCAGTCGAGTATTCAGATGGCCCCGTACGAGGCATTGTATGGCAGACGGTGTAGATCTCCCGTCGGGATGGTTTGAGCCTGGTGAGGATAGAATGATAGGGACTGAGTTAGTCCAGGATGCTCCGGATAGAGCAAAGTTGATCCAGGAGAGGCTTCGCACAGCCCGGTCTCGCCAGAAGAGTTATGCGGACCGTAGAGTTCGAGAGTTGTCTTTCATGGTTGGTGATAGAGTATTGTTGAAGATTTCACCTATGAAGGGTGTCATGAGGTTCGGGAAGAAAGGGAAGTTGAGTCCCGGGTATATTGGCCCTTTTGAGATACTCAGGAGAGTTGGAGAGGTGGCATATGAGTTGGGCTTGCCACCCAGCTTATCCAGCGTTCATCCAGTATTCCATGTGTCTATGCTCCGGAAGTACATTGGAGATCCGTCTCATGTATTAGACTTCGGTACCATTCAGCTGGATGGTGATCTATCCTATGATGTGGAGCCTATTGCTATTTTGGGTCGCCAAGTAAGGAAGTTGAGGTCGAAGGAGATTGCATCGGTTAAGGTTCAGTGGAGAGGTCGACCCGTAGAGGAGGCTACTTGGGAGGTTGAGCAGGAGATGCGGAGCAGATACCCTCAGCTATTTGAGACTTCAGGTATGTTTCTTGACCCGCTCGAGGACGAGCGTTTGCTTAAGAGGGGAGAATGTGACGACCCGGCCCGTCGTCACGGGAATTACCACCCCGTTATGTTGTAATTACATAATTCATGTTTTTATATAAGTGTTAGAGTCTATCGGGGGAGTTAGGAGTGAATTGGATTGAAAATGAGGCATATAGCCTTTTTGAAGGAGACTTGAATAAGGAAAGTCAACCCGGAGTTGACTATTTGTTTAGAGGGCTCGGAATCAGGTTCTGATGATTCGGTTAGTTCCGGGAGGTGATTTGTGACTTAGGAGAGCGATCGGAATTGAATTTGGAGGCCCGGTGTAGTTTTAGGCTTGAATTGGCTAAGGTTGAATTTTGGCGAAATTCGAAAGGTAGGTGAGATTTTGATCCGGGGGTCGGAATGGAATTCCGACAGTTGTAGTAGCTCCGTTAGGTGATTTTTGATGTGCCTGCAAAATTTCAGGTCATTCGGACGTCGTTTAGTCGGGTTTTTGATTGAATGCGTAATTCGGAAAGTTTTAAGGAATTTAGGCTTGAATCCGTGTGTAATTGGTGATTTTGATGTTTAGGATGGTGTTTTTATGATTGGAACAAGTTCGTTTCGTGTTTTGGAGTATGTTGGTGGTTTTCGTTGGGGTCCCGGGGGCCTCGGGTTGATTTCGGGGGTCCAATCAGACCATTTATTCTATTTTTGAACTGTTGTTGGCTGCTGGTTTTGTTGCAGACGGATGCTCTATGCGATCGTATAGGGTAGATGCGATCGCATAGAAGGATGGAAGTGAGCCCCAGAGTTTTTCTATGCGATCGCGTAATAGGAGATGCGATCGCATAGGTATGGAAACTGGCAATCTGCGATCGCAGGGTCACTTGTGCGATCGCATAGAAGAGATTGGAGAGGTGAGAAAAATGTGCTATGCGATCGCATAGCAAGGGGTGCGATCGCATAGGTTTGTCAGACTGTGCATTGCGATCGCATAGCCAGTGTTGCGATCGCAGAGAAGAAAAGATGAGGCCTGAAAGGTTGTGCTATGCGATCGCGGGTGTGCATTGCGATCGCATAGAAGGGGAAATTGGCAGGAAAATTTAACTCTATGTGATCGCATAGGGTCATTGCGATCGCATAGAAGGATTGGTCTGGCAGTGAAATTAAAACCAGAGCAGAACCAGTCGCGGGTTCTTATACCCAAAACGCCATTTTTGAGTTCTAGAGAGAGAAACTCACGGGAATTGCTGGTAATTCATCGGGGATTCGTTGGAGGTAAGTTTTGTGGCTTAATTACATCATTTTAACATGAAATCATGGGTTAAATTTCTGTAAATGGAAGATTAAAGGTGGGTTTGAACCCTAGGCCTAAATTTAAGAAAAACACCGATTTGAGTGGGCAAATGGAGTCCGATTTTGGTAAATTCTATATGCCTAGACTCGTATCGAGATGAGGATTCCGAATATATAATTTTTGTAATTTTTCGACAAGTGTACCAAAAGTCGGGTTTTGACAACTTGTGGGTTTTGATATAAATTGGGTTATTTCGAATGAATTTCGTGAAATTAGCGTATATTGATGCATTCTCTATGATTTTGAGCAGAGTTGGCATCCGAGGAGATTGATTTGCGAGGCAAGCGCAGGGCGGATTGAAGCTTCTACCGGTTCGAGGTGAGTGGTAGTAGTAAACAATGCACTGAGGGTTTGAAACCCCGTACTAGCAGTTTACAGTGCTATATTGAGATGAGACACGCATTCTATGACGGGCGTGGTGACATTGTGATAGGGGGTTCGGACTTAGTTATTCCCGGCTAATAGAATACTGTGTTGTACGACTGTTAATGAGGTTATAACTGTACAATTGGGCTAATAGCCATGTTTGGGGCCTTGTGCCGATCTGTAGAGCATTAGGGAACCTATAGAGCTAGGTGACCTTTATATCGTGTTGGAAATATACACTCAGCCATAGCTCTAGCCGTATAGCATAATATGAGCCCGTACTAGATGTGTACATTGAGAGAGATTATCTAGGGTGGAATTCCCTGTTCTAGTTGAGTGGGCCTGAAAGGCCAAGTTTATACCGATTGAGATGAGATAGGGTCAAGGACCCACTACGAGATGTTATATTGGGCCTGAAAGGCCAAGTCTATATTAACTGAGACAGGGTCAAGGACCCATTGTGATATATTATATTGGGCCTGAGAGGCCAAGTGCATACTGACTGGGATAGGGTCGAGGACCCATTATGAGGTATTATGTATATAGATACCTATATTGGATCGGACTGCACGCCGCAGTAATGTACATGTAATATACATGTAATATAAATGTGGGACGGACTGCACGCCGCAGTATTATTGCGCTTGGGCTGTAGGAGCCCTTTCGGAGTCTGAGTCTGCACACATTCCAGTGAGCGCTGGTATATTATGGGATCGGGCTGCACGCCGCAGGCAGTATAATTATATATGTATATATATATATATTGGATCGGACTGCACGCCGCAGTGATATATGGTGGACCTGGCTGCACGTCATATCACCATAGCGCTTGGGCCTAGGGAGCCCCTCCGAAGTCTGTATACACCCTCAGTGAGCGCCGTCGACGTAAAATGGAGCGGGCTGCGCGCCGCAGCGGTATATGTATTGGAGCGGGCTGCACGCCGCAGCATTATACTTAATCATACCCTACTATCTACTTAAATACTTATACATTATAGACATAAGTATGTGTCCTTATATGTTGAGATGGCCGTACACCGGAGGGGTACGAGCGAGGGTTAGTTCAGTGTGGAAATCTTGTAGAGATAAACGTAGATTGGAGGTTATAGTACTACTATAGTGATGACGTACTTGTGAGGGTTGCCTTAGAACTGCTAAGTGATAGCGCAGTATTTCTTACCTTCAGTTATTATTTATTATTGTTACTCACTGAGTTGAAATATACTCACCCCACTCCCCTGCAATTTCTGTGCAGATCCACAGGTGCCCGAGAGCAGTTGAGATATTGTAGCTGCTGATCCTTGTCTACTTTTGCGGAGATTACGAGGTAGCTGCCAGCGTCCGCAGAGCTTGTTTTCTCCTTCTTTATCATCTTGTTGATTTCCTATTTGTCTAGACTTGGTTGTATTAGGATGCTATTCTGTAGAGGCTCAGTCTCGTGACACCACGATATGTTTGGGACCGCAGTTTGTATGTTTTACGTTCCGGTTATCACCTGATATGATTATTTACTGTTTAAGTTTAATTTCTTTATAATTGGCTGGTTTAAGGGATAATATGGTTGGGCTTGCCTAGCATTGTGTTGGGCGCCATCACGACCAGGGTTTGGGTCGTGACAGCTATGAGAAATGGCACCGTAACCCGGCTTCCGGTTCATCCTGCATCGCCAGTTCTACATACAAAAAAATAGCCCACTTGGAGCTTGACACGCTCAAATTATACTTTGATAATTAGAGTAAGGCGGTCGATGTCAAATATAGTAACCCAACAAGGTTGGGGTCGAATCCTACAGGGAATAGGTGTGAAACGATGTGTTACCCTACTAGAATCTCAAATATATTCCGTTAGTGGTAACATGAACATGTAGTAAGAGCAGCAAGAGTATGAGTGAGAGTTGTGTTAGAGCAATAACTAATTTGAATGCTTGATGTAGTAATTAATGAGATTGATTTAAACCAAGGTTGTCTTCCCATAAATGAAGTGTAATGCTATCGGTGTTAATATGATATATTTCTTATGGCCTGTTATTGATATGCAATTGATATCTATGCAACTACCCAATATTTCCCAATAATTGAATAGTATTTCCTCTCTTGCTTTTTCCTAAAAGTCTAAGAGTTGCAATTAATAAAAATCAATAGATGCCAAATAAAACGCACTGATCCCTAAGCAATTCTATTAAACGAGGGGTAAGGCCTCGAGTCTTTGTTATTTACTTCTTCCAAAATCTAACTCACTTTCCCAAGAAAAGTAAGACTTAAATGGCTTTTGTTAATGTTTGCAACCACCAACAATAAATGAAGAATGAGGAGTAAATAAATAGCAACCAGCCATTATGCATATATTCATTGATAAACATCCATTTAGGGTTCACAACCTTAGTATTTAAGCTTAGCCACACATGCTAAAATACAAAATACAAAGTGTATTAAATGTCATAAATGCTTACAATGTAAGAGAATATTCAACCAAAAGCTTTCGAAAGATGAGATATTAAAGTCTTGGAATGTAGTGTGAAAAGTAGACAAGATTTTCCCACACAAGATTCTAAAAACTATTTATAGAGGGACCAAATTTGGACAAAAATCGGACAAGTTTACCCTTCCAGGTCACCTTTACGAAAGCGAATTTCCCGCATAACAGATCTGTGGTTCGCATCATGAGAAGACGCTCCACATATCAAAACCCTAGCTACCAGTTCTTCCATCGCATTGCCATTATGCCGTCCGTATTGTGATTATGCGACCGCAGATGGCACCGCATAATTGAATCCTGGGTTTTGTTCTTGTTTATTTTGCGGCTGAAATGCGGTCCGGATGTTGCTTATGCGATCGCAGAATGCATCGCATTCTTGACATGATTTTTAGCTCTAGACATTGTTTTGCTCTGTGATTTGAGGCGCAATTATGCGGTCTGCATGTACGATCTGTGACCGCAGAGTGGTCCGCAGATTTGCATTTGTGCAAATCTTTGCCCTTTTCTTGTCTTTTTGCTCCCATTTTTGTGTCTTTGGCCTTTTCTTCCTCTTGATATGTAAGAGTACAAAACTACATAAGTATGGACTAAATTTTGAAATAAAACAAGCTAACTAAGCAATTAGTATGTAAATGTGCCGAATTTCTCCGACACATCAACACCCCCAACTTAAATTCTTGCTTGTCCTCAAGCAAGTAGGACATACCTATTCCAAACTTTATTCACAAACACAAAACAATAGTGACACAAGATAGTGTTCATTGTCAGTTTTTTTTTCAAGCATGTACTAAACAATCACATCACTCCTCCTAGATTAGAAGTATGCACATAGAAACAGACCAATCATGCAAACTCTGAGCCTCATATTGTGACTAAGTGTTACCCTCAGCTGAATGCATTTTCATTTGTCTCAAAAAGTTCAACTTAGTTAAATTCCACAGTTCATGCACCCTTACCAGAAATGATGTCCCAAACTCACAATATTTACAACATTTACAAGGACTGCTCAAAAGAGAACACTCACACTCAGAAAGAACTTCAAGTGCCACAACATGTCATACTATAGGCTTGCCTTTATTTTAATTCGCCACTTATTCAAGAATGATCGGTTGGAGGTCCCATAAGGACTTTTTAAGCTTGTAATGAAGGATTAGGGCAAGTCGGATAAGCATCTGGGTACAAGTGACTTCACCCTTCCTTGAACTTTACTCACAAGTGCCTTTCTCTTGCACTTTGATTCTCTTCACACCTCAAGACATCATTGGTATCTAGTTCCCAACATGGACCCACCTTACTTACCTTTTTTTACTTTTATTCAAAGCTCCACAATTTATGTATATACACATGTCTCTCTTTTTCTCTTTTTTTTTTATATACAAATGTAAATAGACTAACTTTTGTTTTTTTTCTTTTTCTTTTGGAGCTTGAACGCTATAATACAAACACTTTTTGAGGCATGTGGTCTTGGACTCAATGCACAACCTTATCAATTTCTACTTTTACCCCACCCCAACTTAGGCTTTTAGCCTCATTCTCAATGTTGAAGGAGGGTTAGGTTCAAGAGAGGGAATTACTTTACAAAAGGGAATGGCTTGTAATGAGTTAGCCAAAGAAAGGTTTAAAGGCTCAGAATGGGTACTAGTGATATTATCTGTGCACGGGAGGTTTGAAAGGGTAAAGAGGTTATACCAATAATTCAAAGAATGCCAAAGATCATTCCTCCAACCAAAAATACTATCATTAGTATTGAAAGACCAACCAGGCAAGTTCTAGATGACAGAAGTAGACACAAGAATTATATACAAACAAAGAACTCACACACACATTGTACATGAACTGCTTGTTTCACATTGTTTAACACTTTCAAGTAACTATTTTGCAACTCAAAGCTTTTATGGGCTGCCATAGAGTCACAGAATGAGCCTCAGATTCACATAATTGATCTTAGAGACAAGTTCCCTTAAGAAAGTCGTCAATCAATCTATCATTGGGACAAGTCAACAAAGATGACTATAGGAGGATATGTGCTACGTACAGATACACATGCTTGACACTGAGCAACTACACTGAACTGATCACATTGGTTTACACCTAAGGTTCTGATTCTACTATTACACTCTTGGAAAAGAATCAGAAAAAGAAAAACCAAGAGGAATTGATTCACAACCTAATCAACACAAACGAATCAAAACAACATCATCACATTACTTTATATACCAAAGTCGTACCAATGTACACAAATGTTGATACGCATAAGCACAAAATAATCACTATATACAAGACAAAAATCATGCCAAGGTACCCCACCCCCAACTAGAAATGATACATTGTCCCCAATGCATAGAAGTAAAAAGTAGAGTTTGAGGGAAGAGTCCCTGAGGCACACTAAGTGCGGTGGGAGTCAGCAGTTGGCTGAGTGCCGGGGTGATCACCCTCTGGTGTAGCTGTGAGGACTGGCGTGGGCTCAGTCGGGAGTGTGATCTCCTCTACTGGTGGTTTCTCTGGGGTAGGAGAAGGAACTGGCTGTGGAGCTGGAATGGATGCTGGAGGTACTATGTCGTCAACTGGCACCTGAGAGCTGCTGGATGCACCAGCTATAGAAGGGGCTGCTACATGAGCTGTGGGGCCCTCTCTGTCTATCAAGGATCTCTGCAGGGCGATCTCAATATGTGCACGCTCATCCTCATCAGCAACATCATCCTCCAGCTCATCCTCCTGAGGTGATGTTGGAGCAGCTGCCTTCCCCTTATCAACAACCTGAGGGGCTTCATCACTGGAGAACCCCGAGCTATTTCTTCATCTTCACCCACACTCTCTCCGTCACCCTCTTCATCAAAGGCAATGTCAATCGGGCCAGTAAGAGCTGGGGCATGAGAGTCTCCAGGAGTAGAAATGACAGGGTCGGCCATCAAGTTTGTGAAATCAAGACCCAAGTCTGGCACTACACCTGTACCCTTGTCACCTTCTACAGGAAAGAGAGATGAAATGTCGAAGTCCAAATTCTGCATCTTTTGGAAATCGACTTTCATAGAGGCAACCTCCTTCTTGAGGTCATGCAAACCACTTACTTCACCGTGTTCCAACTTCTCTACCCGAAAATCAAGTCCCTGCAGCTATTCTGCATATGCTGCCTCTTTCTGCTGAATGTTTGCTATAGCTGCTTGCATGGGAGTGAGGGCCTGCTTGATTAGATTGGGCAAAGTCTTCACAAGCTGGTCAACCTTGGCATTTGCATGTTGAGATAACAATCCAAGCTTTGAGACTGCCGGAGTAGCCTGTAAGGTCTGAGCAGTGGTAGAAGTAGTCTGGGCAGTGGTAGAAGTGGGAGCCGTTGGAGGAGTGGAGGACTGTGCAGCTTCAGCCTGAGTGACAGGAGGCTGGGATGAAAGGAGGTCTTCCTGATATACTACTGCAGGGGGTATCACAGCACCACCAAGGCGATTGATATCTATGATCCCTTGCTCCTAACCTATAGCGTCCCTCCGGATATCAATGGGAACTTTAGCAGCATGACATAGGGAAGTGATCAAGGCTAGGAATGGGAGAGATGTAGCATCTTGCATTGCTCATCTACCCATCTCTTGAAAGATTATCTCTCCCACGTTCACTTTGATGCCCTGCATTATACAAGTAATCTAGAGGGCCTTCTCAATGGCAATATCAGTTTCATAATGGGTCGGGATCAGCCTGGATGCAAGAAATGCAAGCCAATATCTTCTCTCTCGTGAGAAGCTCTACTTGTGAATTTTATGCCCTGGTTGTATCCATGAAGCGGTCCCAATAGAAATGACAGAGGCAATCCAACTTCTTTCACCCTCCTTGTTGGCGAATTTGTCTTTGTACTCCGCTGTGGATATAGCATCTTCCCAGTCTGGGACAAGAATTTGATTGATGGCCTTGGCACTGCACTTGACGGTGAATCCCCGAACGTCTACCGTGTCAAGGTACATCTTCTGACGCTTGTGGCGCTTGGTTCAGGAAGCTCCGTAGTTTGCATAGAACTCCCGGACTAGTGACTGATTGTATGCAGCAGGGGGTTTAGTGAAACCCATCCATTTCATCCTCTTAATGTTGGCAAGGATGTGCGAGTATTTCTCCTTCAGTCCATTGAGACTCAATTGCTTTTCCGAAAGGAGTGATCTACGATCGAGCCCAGCTTTGTATTTTTCCCTCGAGCCCTCGACACCCCAGCGGAGATGGTATGTAGTGCCGTCAGCTGCTTGTTTTCTTCTGGCTTCGGCATGTATATCAACCTCAGGCCCAATGTCTACTTCTTCAGGTTGGGAGGTCGGGTCTTGTGTCGGGTCCACTTTTTGTCTTTTGGCCGAAGGGGGCTTGGTTGCGAGCCATTTAGGTCGGGGGGTCATATCTGCAAAGGGCAAAATGTTAGTACACACACTAGGAGAAGAAATGGGAAAGAAATTAGCTGTGTATGCATACATGCGGTGTACTGTACTATCGCAAAACCACTCTGCGGACCGCAAAGTTACCGCAGAAATGCATGCTTAACAAGAGAGGTCAATCTGCGATGCAATTTGCGGTTGCATAACCACTACGCGGACCGCAAACGTATCACAGAATGAGCATGTGAAATATCAAAATTTCCCAGGTCTCTGTTACACTCTGCGGTGGGTCTGCGGACTGCAGATCAGGTCTGCGACCGCAGTCTCCCCCGCATTTTTGCCAGTTGGAAGAGGTCATACAGGTGACGAGCATGCGGTCATTCTGCGGACCGCAAAGCAACTCTGCGATCGCAAAATGACCACAGACGTCGTCGTCCCCAGCTGACCTAGGGTTAGGTCTGCGATGAAAATGCGGTCCGCATATCAGACATGCGGACCGCAGAACCAATCGTTCTAAGACAGGGATCCTATTTTTCCATCCATGGCTACCCTATTCTTCTATCAATTCCTTTCCCACAGCATGCTTAGACCAAGTTTTACCCTATTTTAGCAACATTCAATCAAACCAACGACTAATTCCCAAAATTTTTGCTCCAAACTTTAACGACAGAGATGGATGATAATGTACATACCAGAAATAGAGTGTGAAGGTCGGTGAGAACGTGATTGGGGAGTTTGGTGATTTGCTTTTGCATGGGTTCGATCTCACCTTGGGTCCTCTCCCTTTTTTTTTCTTTTCTAAATATTGTTTTTTGTTCTGAACTGAAGTGTATGGTTTAGTGACTTACCTGGGAGATATGCGGAATTGCAAGGGCTCAATCTGCGGTCCATTCTGCAGTCGTAGAGATGACACGCGGACCGCAGAATGTTCGCATTTGAACATCCAATTTGGCCAAGTCTCTGTTTCGTTCTGCGGTCCATTCTACGGTCACAGAGTTGACATGCGGACCACCGAATGGTCACATTTGATCACCCATTTTGGCCAAGTCTCTATTTCGTTCTGCGGTGGATCTTCGGACAGCAGATCAATTCTGCGACCGCATTTCAACCGCATTTTTCTCAAAATGCTGCCCCTTTTTCTGTTAATGCATTCCCAACAAGTATTGAGATCTTCTGGACTTCCTACACTTCAACAGATGTTGTAAAGAAGAAAAATAAACAAAGAAAATGCAAAGAGAAAGAAGGTGTTACCACCCATGGGTTGCCTCCCAAGCAGCGCTTGATTTAACGCCGCGGCACGACGGGATTGATTTCTTCAATTTCACGCATTGGATGGGCAAGGACCATCCTTGGGAGCCAGCTGCTCCACCACATTCTTTTCACCATCAATGCCCAAGTAATGCTTGATGCGTTGGCCACACTTTAAATGTCCGGGACACGTCCGTTGTTTCTAGTTCCACCGCTCCATGTGGGGAGACATTTACCACTTTAAAGGGTCGGACTATTTTGATTTAAGTTTACCCGAAAACAATTTTAGCCTTGGGTTAAAGAGCAAGATCAAATCACCTGTCTTGAACTCTCTCTTCAAGATCTTTTTGTCGTGGACAAACTTCATACGTTCTTTGTAGACATCTGCGCTCTCATAAGCATGGAACCGGAATTCTTCTAGTTCATATAGTTACGTTAACCTCAAGTTTGCAGCCTCAGCCCATTCCAGATTCAACCTCTCCAATGCCCACATGGCTTAGTGTTCTAGCTCAACGGGTAGATGACATGCTTTACCGAAAATGAGCCGGTAAAGAGAAGTACCAATAGGAGTTTTGTAGGCCGTGCGGTACGCCCACAATGCATCATCTAATTTTCTTGACCAGTCAGTCCTATTTGCATTCACAGTTTTTGCTAGAATATTCTTGATCTCTCCGTTCGAAACGTCCACTTTACCACTCGATTGCGGATAATACGGTGTGCCCACCTTGTGTTTGAGACCATACTTTTCAAGTAACCCCGCAAAAGCTTTATTGCAAAAGTGTGATCCGCCATCACTAAGAATGGCTCTAGGGGTGCCAAACCGAGTGAATATGCTCTTCTTCAAAAATGCGGTCACACTCCTCGCCTCATTGTTTGGTAAGGCAACGGCTTCAACCCATTTGGAAACGTAGTCCACTTCCACAAAGATGTATTTCATTCCATAAGAGCTCACAAAGGGGCCAATGAAATCAATTTCCCATAAATCAAAGATTTCTATCTCCATCACATATTTCATTGGCATCTCATGCCTTCTGGAGATTGAACCTTGTCGTTGACATTGATCACAAGCTTTTGCAAATTTATTTGCATCATGGTAAATGGAAGGCCAATAATAACCACATTCAAGAAATTTAGCCGCCGTTCTATTGCCTCCATGATGTCCCCCAACTAGTGAGTCATGACATGCCTTGAGGATTGGCATAATTTCTTCTTTTGGTACGCACCTCCGGATGATATTATCGGCACACACTCGAAACAAATAGGGCTCCTCCCAATAGTACTGCCGACAATCCCTCAAGAACTTTTTCTTTTGATGAGATTCTAACCCTTCCGGAATGAGATCGCTCACCAAGTAATTAGCAATGTCGGCATACCATAGAGCAAAGGTATTGGAGAATGCCAAATTATGCTCATCGGGGAATGCATCATTTATTTTAAGCTCTTCCTTAGGTCTCCCTGCCTCCTCAAGCCTTGATAAGTGATCCGCAACTTGGTTTTCTATACCTTTGCGATCTTTGAATTCAAAGTCAAATTCCTGCAACAAGACAACCCATCTAATTAGCCGAGGTTTTGCATCTTTCTTCTGCATGAGATATCGAATAGTCGCATGATCTGTGCAGACCACCACCTTCGACACCAACAAATAGGCCCGAAACTTCCCAAAAGCGTACACAATGGAAAGAAGCTCTTGCTCAGTGACAATGCAGTTCATTTGCGCCCCATTGAGAGTTTTGCTTGCATAATAGACCGGATGAAGTATTTTTTTGTGGTGTTGGCCTAGCATTGCTTCAATTGCTACACCACTAGCGTAACATATGAGCTCGAAAGGAAGGGTCCAATCGGGAGTTACAATAATAGGTGCCGTGGTGAGCCTCAACTTTAATTCCTTAAATGCCTCGAGTCACTTGTCATCAAACACAAATTTTGCATCCTTCTCAAGAAGCTTGCACATGGGGTGTGCAATCTTGGAGAAGTCCTTGATGAATCTCCTATAGAATCCGGCGTGGCCCAAGAATTTTCGAACACCTTTTACCGAAGTGGGTGGAGGAAGTTTAGAAATGATCTCGATCTTTGCCCGGTCAACCTCAATGCGATGCTTAGAAATCTTATGCCCTAACACAATACCTTCATCCACCATGAAGTGACATTTCTCCCAATTTAGCACAAGATTCGTCTCCTCGCATCTCTTAAGCACTTGTCTAAGATTGGCAAGACAATGCTCAAAAGAATCACCTACAACCGAGAAATCATCCCTGAAGACCTCTAGAAAATCCTCCACCATGTCGGAGAAAATGGACATCATGCATCTTTGAAAGGTCGCCGGAGCATTGCACAACCCAAATGGCATCCGACTAAAAGCAAATGTCCCATAAGGACAAGTGAATGTTGTTTTCTCTTGATCCTCCAATGCGATGTTGATTTGGTTCTAACCGGAATACCCGTCAAGGAAACAATAGAATGCCCTTCGCGCTAGCCGATCAAGCATTTGATCAATAAAAGACATAGGGAAATGGTCCTTGAAAGTTGCACTATTGAGCTTCCGATAATCCATGCACACTCTCCACCCGGTCACCGTTCTTGTTGGGATGAGCTCATTTTTTTCATTTTCAATCACGGTTATGCCTCCCTTCTTTGGTACACATTTCACCGGGCTCACCCGAGAGCTATCGACAATTGGGTAAACAACTCCGGCATCTAACCACTTGATGATTTCCTTCTTCACCACCTTTTGCATTGAAGGATTTAGTCGTCTTCGATGCTCCAGACTTGGTTTAGTGTCATTCTCCAATTGGATCTTGTGTTCACAAATTCCCGTGGGAATGCCTCGGATGTCAGAAATTGTCCACCCAATAGCTTGCCTATGCTCCTTTAAGACTTCCAATAATTGTTCCACCTGCACATCATTGAACAAAGAAGAAACAATTACGGGTAAAGTATCATTAGAGCCAAGAAATTTATACCTTAGGTGTGGAGGAAGTGGTTTGAGCTCTAGTTGCGGTGGTTCAATGATTGATGGCTTTGCGGGGGGAGTAGCTCTATTCTCTAAGTCAAGAGAAAGCTTCGCCAGAGTGTAAGTGTAGGATCCAAGACCCTCAAATGCATTTACCGACTCTATGTACCCATCCGTGTCTTCCCCATCAAAATTCACCAAGATAGCCGCTAATGCCTCACTAAGTCGTTGTTCTTCCATTTTAAATTCCACGGCATCCTCTATCTCATCAACGTCTTCTATCGTAGAAATGCTCTCATATTCATGGGGCAACTTCATGCCCTTGCTTGCTTGAAATGTAACCTCTTCATCATTCACCCGAAATTTAATTTCATTCCGCTCTAAATACATAAGTGCTCTTCCCGTGGCTAATAATGGTCTCCCCAAAATGACAGAGATTTCTTTATCAACCGCATAATCAAGAATTACAAAGTCCACAGGCAAATGGAATTTCCCCACTTGCACTAGCACATCATCAACAATTCCTACCGGTCGCTTAATGGAACGATCTGCCATTTGCAATCTCATGCTTGTTGGTCTTGGCATACCAAATCCCACTTGCTTATAAATGGAAAGTGGCATCAAGTTGATGCTAGCTCCATTGTCACATAGGGCTCTTGCAAATTCACGTGTCCCAATAGTACAAGGTATGGTAAAGGCTCTCGAATCTTCCTTCTTTTGGACCGGAGTTGTGGAAATAATGTAACTAACCCGGTAAGTGATGTTTACCACCTCATGCTTTGTGGCCTTCTTCTTGGTGATCAAATCTTTCAAGTACTTAGCAAACCCCAGTATTTCTTGAAACGCTTCCACAAAAGGAATGTTCACCGTCAATTGCTTAAGAATGTCGTAGAACTTTTCAAGTTTGCTATCATCAATCCTTCTTGCAAGCCTTTGAGGGAATGGAGGAGGAGGCCTAGGGATAGATGGAAGAGGTTTTGATGAATTTTTCCACTTTTCCTTTTCCTCTTCCTGGTCTTCTTGTGGTGCTTTAGTTTTTTCTGAAATTCGTTCAACTTCAACAACCGATGGTTCTTCAACCTCAACAACCTTTTGTTCTTCACCCTCAACAACCTTCGGTTCTTCAAACTTAACTCTTTGTTTGGTCTCCACTTCTTCAATCATGTGTTCACTCTCTCCGATTAGCACTTTTCCACTCCTAGTAGTGATTTCCATGATTTGAGAGGTTGGACCACTTCCACTACCTCTTGTATTTGCAACCGTGTCACTAGGGAGTGTTCCTTTTTGCTTTGGATTTTGCTCTTTAGAGAGGTCTCTCATTTGAATCTCCAATTTTTGGATGGAGGTGGTATGAGAGTCAACAACCTCGTCCATGTTCCGCAAGCAAGCATCAGACTTTTCTTGATTTTGTAGCACTCTCTCAAGCATAGCATCCAATTTTGAATCATTAGAGGACCCTTGGTTAGAATGTTGACCTTTCGGAGGAACATAGGGGTTTTCACTCCGGTTAAAAAAGTTGTTGTTGTTGCTCCAATTTCTTTGGTGTGAACTACCTTGGTCATACCTCCATTGTTGGTTGCCTTGCCCTTGCGGGTTTGGCCTCCACTGGTTTTGTGGTCCTTGACCTTGATAGTATTGCCTTTGATACCCTCCTTGAGGGTTGTTGATGTAATTAGCCTCTTCAAAATCTTCATTAGGGATGGGTCACATATCCTCAACGAAGTTGACCTTCTTCGTTTGATTTTCCGTGAACAGTTTGGTCAACACATTCACATTTGTGGCTAAGCCCGCAATGATTTGGTCTCTCTCTTGGTTTTCCTTGATCAAATTTGTCAAAGAAGGAGACCCATATGCTACTCCGTTGGATGTATCCTCATAATTCCATGCTTGATTATGTTTATCCATCTTGTCGAGGATTTGTGTTACCCTTGCAAAAGATTTATCATAAATGACACATACATCGCATTCTTCGCAATGGCTTGGTTCGTGGGATCAAGACCCATGTAGAATTTCTCAAGCAAGATAGAATCAGGGAATTCGTTTTTTGGCGACCTCACCAAATATAGTTTGAAGTGATCCCAAGCCTCATTTCAATGCTCCCCTTGTTGTTCCTTAAAGAAGAAGATTTTGTCTCTAAGCTAGAATTTCTTGCTTTGCCGGAACCATTTTGGTAGGAATGCCCGGAGAAGTTTGGGCCATGATCGGATTGAATTGGGTGGCAGGTTTTGAATCCACCTCCCTACATCACCAATCAATGAGTATTTGAAAACTCTCAACCTTAAAGCACCTTCCGATACATTGGTTTGTTTGTGCATAGCACACACTCCCAGAAAATTCCTTAAATGTTGAGTTGGGTCGTCATCGGTGGAATTCCTGGAAAAATCTTCTGCCTTGAGTATAAGGATTAGACCATGGTCTACCTTAAACGTTGAGGCACCAACAACAGGGGGTACGATTGCATTTGTGTCATCGATATATTCATCAATGTCCGCAAAAGGATTTTCTTCCCCTTCATCCTCGTAATCAGACATTGTAGCCTATCACACCATGCAAAACAAGCAAAGTGTGATGGAACAGAATTACATATAAAGTAAAGTACACACTAATGAGTAATTCCAAAATCGAATTCCTCGGCAGCGGCGCCAAAATTTGATACGCTCAAATTACACTTTGATAATTAGTGTAAGGCGGTCGGTGTCAAATATAGTAACCCAACAAAGTTGGGGTCAAATTCCACAGGGAATACGTGTGAAACGATTACTGGAATTAGTGTGTTACCCGACTAGAATCTCAAAACTATTCCGTTAGTGTTAACATGAAGATGTAGTAAGAGTAGCAAAAGTATGAGTGAGAGTAGTTTAGAGCAATAACTAATTTGAATGCTTGATGTAGTAATTAATGAGATTGATTTAAACCAAGGTTGTGTTCCCATAAAAGAAGTGTAATGCTATCGTTGTTAATATGATATATTTCTAATGGTCGGTTATTGATATGGAATTGATATCTATGCAACTACCCAATATTTTCCAATAATTGAATAGTATTTCCTCTCTTGCTTTTTCCCAAAAGTCTAAGAGTTGCAATTAATAACAATCAATAGATGCCAAATAAAACCCACTTATCCCTAAGCGATTCTATTAAACGAGGGGTAAGGCCTCGAGTCTTTGTTATTTACTTCTTCCAAAATCTAACTCACTTCCCAAGCAAAGTAAGACTTAAATGGCTTTTGTTAATGTTTGCAACCACCAACAATAAATGAAGAATGAGGAGTAAATAAATATCAAACAACCATTATGCAAATATTCAATGTTAAACACCCTTTTACATAACACCCATTTAGGGTTCACAACCTTAGTATTTAAGCTTAGCCACACATGCTAAAATACAAAATACAAAGTTTATGAAATGTCATAAATGCTTACAGTGTAAGAGAATCTTCAACCAAAAGCTTTCAAAAGATGAGATATTAAAGTCTTGGAATGTATTGTAAAAATTAGACAAGATCTTTCCACACAAGATTCTAAAAACTATTTATAGAGGGACCAAATTCGGACAAAAATCGGACAAGTTTACCCTTCCAGGTCACCTTTGCGAGCGCGGATCGGCTGCATAACAGATCTGCGGTTCGCATCTTGAGAAGCCGCTACGCATATCAAAAGCCCTAGCTGCCAGTTCTTCCATCGCATTGCCATTCTACGGTCCGCATTGTGATTATGCGACCGCAGATGGCATCGTATAATTGAATCCTTGGTTTTGTTCTTGTTTATTTTGTGGCTGAAATGCGGTCCGCATGTTGCTTATGCGATCGTAGAATGCGTCGAATTCTTGACATGATTTTTAGCTCCAAACACTATTTTGCTCTGTGATTTGAGGCGCAATTACGCGGTCCGCATGTGCGATCTGCGACCGCAGAGTGGTCCGCAGATTTGCATTTGTGCAATTTTTGCCCTTTTCTTGTCTTTTTGCTTCCATTTTGGTGTCTTTGGTATTTTCTTCCTCTTGATCTGTAAGAGTACAAAACTACATAAGTATGGACTAAATTTTGAAATAAAACAAGCTAATATCTAAGCAATTAGTATGTAAATGTGCCGAATTTCTCCGGCACATCAGAGCTCTTGATTCTGTGGCGTAGCTCAACAAAGCAGTCGCGCCATCCTAGCTATTTAAAGTTTGAGAATAGGTCGAGGTCATTTTTCCCCCGATGCCTCTAATCATTGGCTTTACCCGATAGAATTCGCATGCAAGCTCGAGCTATCATGAGGGAAACTTTAGAGGGAACCAACTACTATAAGGTTCGATTAGTCTTTTGTCCGTATACCTAAGTCAGATGAATGATTTGCACGTCAGTATCGCTGCAGGCATCCAACAGAGTTTTCTCTGGCTTTACCCCGCTCACGCATAGTTCACCATCTTTCAGGTCCCGATATGTGTGCTTACACTCAAACCCTTCACAGAAGATCAAGGTCGGTCAGCGGTGCACCACTCAGAGGGATCCCACCAATTAGCTTCCTTACACCTTACGGGATTACTCGCCCGTTGACTCGCACACATGTCAGACTCCTTGGTTTGTGTTTCAAGACAAGTCGAATAGGGAGCCCACATGCCAGCGTCTGGAGCGCGCACATGGAAAAGCATACCAGAGGCATGTGCTGCCTACCACAATTACGGAGACAACATTCCGCGAGCGTATCGAAAGCCCAGGCTTTGGCCGCCCCCCAATCAACACTGGTCCACACCCCGAGTCGATCGACAGACTGGCTCAACATCGTTCCACATCCGATCGAGGTGCATCGCCGGTCCCCATCCACTTCCCTCACTACAATTTCAAGCACACTTTGACTTTCTTTTCAAATTCCTTTTCATCTTTCCCTCGCGGTACTTGTTCGCTATCTTTCTTTCCCCCGTATTTAGCCTTGAACGGAATTCACCGCCCAATTTGGGCTATATTCCCAAACAACCCGACTCGTAGAAAACACCTACAACATGGCCATGGCCAAGGATACAACCTAGACACAAAAGCCGAACACCACTCATGTGCCGCACGTACACTTGCCTCGACGGTACAAGCCAACAATAGCCAAAACACGCGACGTGCAGCCATGTGTTGTTGCCGATACCTATGTTGCAAAGCCAAGACAAGCCCCACAATGCATGAATAGGGGGTTGAAGTAATGCAAGACAAAACCCACAACAACCGATGGCAATCACCAATTTACTGATCTTCACCCCATGTGCACAACACCTTTCGGTGCTACTTGCACAATGCGTTGATGTTCCATCACAAAAAGCCATCATCCATTGCGACCGATGTCGCCTTCCGATGTTGCCCGCAACAACCGATGGCAATGGATATCTACTGAGCTTTGCCACAGGCACATGGCACCTTGGGGCACTACTTGCACGATGCTCTACCATTCGTTGTCAAAAGACATCAACTACCACGGGTGGGTGGGACGGTTTACAGACATAACCCGCAACAACCGATGGCAATAGGCAACTACCTAAGCTTCGCCTCATTCGCATGGCACCTTGCAGCGCTACATGCATGACGCTTTGCCGTTCCATTGCCAAAAGCCATCAACAAACATGAGTGACGTTGCCCGAACACCCGATGGCAATCGACATCTTCTGAGCATCACCCCATGCGCACAGCGCCTTGCAATGCTACTTGCACGACGATCCGCCATTCATTATCTAAAGCCGTCATTTACCACGAGTGATGCCAGACACAACTCACAACAAACGATAGCAATCGACAACTTACTAAGCTTTTCCCCATGTCCAGGGCACCTTGCGGCGCTACTTGCACGTTGCTTTTCCGTTTCGTTGCTAAAAGCCATTTGCCACCACGAGCGATGTATCCTCTCCAGTTTGCCCGCAACATCCATTGGCAATTGACACTTACTAAGCTTCACCCCATGCGCACAGAACCTTGTGGTGCTACTTGCACGATGCTCCACCTTTTGTTTCCTAAAGGCAATATTTTCCACGAGTGGTGTCACCCTCAGGCATGCTGCGAGCCCACATAAGAACATACCGACGTGGTTTGTGAACTTCGGGGATGTAGCACGGACAAGCATGCATGCCCCCTTAGCCCACGCCCCATGCAAGCGTCCCCTATGCTTGCCCACACTGCCTGGTAGCAAGCACCTGAGGTTCCATTCAACACCTCTACCCCCCTTATATATGCTTAAAAAATACTCATGTTTCAGGAGTAGACATGTTTTGTCCAGAGAATGATAATGGAGTTGTCCAACACCAAATAGCTCAAACCAAGGTACAACTTAGCTGATATATTTACAAATTACTTTTAAACATTGTAAATGATATTTTTTACAAAAAAATTATTTTTTTATATTTATTTTTATTATAAAACGAAAATACTTGGAAAAATAGTAAAAAATAGGAAAACTATTCTAAAAATAGGAAAACAATGGATAAAATTTCCAATACATCTAGTAATAATATTACACATAAAAGAGTAATTATTTTAAAAAAAACTAACATAAAAACTATTTAAAATTACAAAAAATGTATAAAAATTAATAAAAAATAGATTAAAAATAGGTAAAATACATAATATATAAAACCATATGGATGACGAATCACCATTAATCATGAGTAACCTCCATTGCTGCAACCGCCATAAGTGATTCCGAATTCAAACCACCGGTGCCAACCACCAAGCGTCGATCAACCGTCGTCGGTCGCTATCGCTCGAACCACCGCTACTTTCCACCACTGCCACCAACGACCACTACCATCATGGTGCTTGAAATATAAATAAGCATTTGCTAGCACTAGACATTGAGCGGCATGGAACGACTCAATGTGTAGTGTACGATGCTCCACCATTAGCAATGAAATCATTCTCTAAAGCCATCAGCTGCCACGAGCGATGCCAGACACAACCCACAACAACCAATGGAAATCGTCAACTTGCATGAAACCTGCAAAGAATGGCATCGCTCGTGGCAGCTAATGGCTTTAGACAATGAATGGTGGATCATTGTGCAAGTAGCGCATGTCCTGCCATGTCCTACAATGTCTTGCGACGTTCTGACACGTGCCATGGCCACTCACTGCCATGTCCTGCAACGTCCTAACACTTGCCATGGCCATGTCGTGACACGTCCTGACCCATGCAAAGCCTTTGTCATGCCATGTCCTGCGACGTCCTGACACATCGTGTGGCCACGTCCTGCAACGTCTTGACCCGTGCCAAAGCCATGCCCGGCCATGTCTTGGGACATCCTGACACGTCCTGAAACATGTCATGGCCAAGTCCTGACACGTCTCGAACCGTGCCATGCCCATATCCTACCATATCCTGACACGTCATGTGGCTACATCATACGACATCCTGACACGTCTTGAACCGTGCCATGGCCTCACCTTGCCATATCATGTGACGTCCTAACATATAGTGAAACGTGCCATGGTCATGTCCTTACACGTCCTGACCCGTGCCATGCCTACGTCCTACCAGGTCCTGCGACATCCTGACACGTCCTATGGCCATGTCCTACAACATCCTAACACGTCTTGACCCGTGCCGTGGACACGCCCTGGCATGTGGTGCGACGTCCTGACACGTCCGGAAAATGCCATGCACATGTCCTGACACGTCTGTCACACCTCCTTTTTCTTATATCCACTATTTACTACTACACCCCGAGAAGGGATTTATAATAATGGGGAAGGAGTTTTTCCAATTAAAGGACATTCAGAACAAGATTTTATTAATTTTCAAAGTCGCCACTTGGGAATATAATGGTGTCCCAAGTCACCGGTTTAATCCTAAACCGAGGAAATTATGACTATGTTTAATAGTCCACAAAACTAGAAATTCGGATAAGGAATTCTGTTAACCCGGAGAAGGTGTTAGGCACTCCCGAATTCCGTTGTTCTAGCACGGTCGCCCAACTGCCGTATATGTTTTTACCTGATTTACTTATATTCTTTGATTTTTCAAATGTTTTTAATGTTATGTTTTGTTATTTTTAGGACTTGCGACGTCACGAAAATGCATTTCGACTCACACCGCAACCAGTACGTCCGTGACTTTAATGCATTTCAGTTTCGTCGGGATTTGAGATTTGGGTCATATAAAATGTACACCCGTATTAGGAACGTAATTTTTATTTATCGTGCCTATAATGTCTACATCTTTATTATCTTTGGGAAGGACTGTGAAATTCGCTAAACGGTCCCTCCGAATCTAGCAATTTTACATTGAAATCCATTTGAGGGCCCCGTGTATTTTTCATCTTCGAAACGAGGCTCATCCCTTAATTTAAGGTTCAATCCTATTTATATACTATGTTTTTATATTTTTGTTTTTTATTCCTAATACACATATTTGTTTTTTGTGTTATTTTTTAAAGCTAAAATGTTTGGAGTCCGGGACATTATTCTTAGTGGGCCTGGACTTTGGACCGCTTTAGCAGTCCCTTATTAAAGACATTTGGGCTTCTAAAGCCCAACGTACGATGCTGTTCTTACTTGATAACACACGCGTCTTATTACTCGAACCTGGGCCTATATTCATGATTAGGCCCAGAATATATGAAGTAATTTAAGAACAAATTAACATATTCAAAGCAGTATTTAAGCAAATGTTTTTCAAATGACAGAGAAAATCAGTATACTCATATTATTTCAAAGGTACCAAGTTACATTTCAATCACTAATAGTTTCAATAATCAACTAAAAATTCTAACACTATATGGCAGGTTCTGATTTTAAGTAGTTATTGTGATTCTAATTGCATAACACATTTTGTCACTTTATTTCAAAAACTAAAGGGAAACAGTGTTATAATACTAACTAAACATGCTTGAGTTATTATCAATTACCGAATTCTAAAAAAAATCTGTATTTAAATAATTTCTGAGTGAGGCTAGGCGATGATACAATTTAAAACTTGAATTACTTATTCCTTTTTAGATTAAATTGATCCAGATTTAGAGTTTAACTAACAAGAGAAGCTAATTACCAGTTTATATGTCCAGTTTCAGAATCACATTTATTTACCTAGGTGTATTAACTTTATATTATCATGTTTTAGTTTTGAATTAAGTGATAAACTATATCTAGCTATTGATTTACCTCTAACTACAACGTTAACTTCTTCTACTCTAATCTAGGTCAAAATCATATGGTTGTTAATTATTACAACCAATACCTAACGAATTAATGATATCTACAACTATAGCTGGAAAGAAGAAATGGAAACAGTTTCATCATAAACTAACTAAACTTCATTTCTTCATTCATAAATCTCAATTACATCTCCAGGAAAATAGATGTGTACCTGATCAAATGAAAATGAATCAGTGAGTTCTATGGGGATGAAGAGCAGAAGAAGTCAGCATTGGTAACAGCAGAGACACGAATACACAATAGAGTAATAACACAACAAATTCCAAGCTCAATAAACAAATAATAATCAACTTTGAGAAAAATCGAAATCCAAGCTAGTGAGGACAACACATTAGAGAAACACCAGCCAAAGATCTCAAAGCAATAATTCTCGAATAGAAGATTAAGCAGACAAATAGTATCAAATGAATCTCTCAAATATATTTCAACCGCTTTTACTTGCAAAAATTCAGAACTGGAACCTTTCAAAATTTCCGGAATCTCTTTCAATTATCAAAAATGGAACTCTCAAAATCAAATGCCGAAAAAATGGAACCAGCCCCCTTTTCAGGCTTTATAAAAGCCTAATTATAGAGTCATTTTGGGGGGAGGGGGGAATTTCAAATAAGTTAATTATATTTTCCTCCCCTATTTTTTTTCAATTAATTACATTAAAGTCCATCAAAATTATATCGAAATGCCCTTGAACCCCTGCTAGAAGGTTCTGGGCTGTTCTTTTGGGTTCTATTTGGCAGGTTTTACCTAATTACCCTCACTTGCTAAGTTTTATTACAAAAATCCCTTTTAACTCTACCTAGTATACCCCTTATTATCCAAATAAATTTAGAAATACCAAACATTAAAGTCATTTTTGTCCCTATAGGCTCTATTTAATCCACAAAAATACCAGTTACCCTTCCCCTTTTACCCTTTTACTTTGGTTATTATTGCCCGACCTACCTTAGGTTTAGCAAGACTAAGGTAGCACGTATTTAACAAATAGACACCCTAGGCCATGTCTTAAAGACTTAATCAATATGAGACTACGACCCTTTTCAATTTTAACCACTTTTACAAATAGCCACTAATCAGAACCCATACTTAGTTAAAATACATAGCCACAAAACATTTAACATATGACCTAAGCATACATAAGCACTCAAAGGTTCAGAACAAACTAACATACAAATGAAATTACAAATATAACCAGATTTACGTTGTTTTGCACAAATAACCTTAATCACGACTTAGCTTCCAATTAATCAGAACTTAGAGGAAAAAATCGATAATGGTTGAATTCCAACTACTTAAAACCCAATCGAGACAGAATATACTAAACAATCACATAAAACTGGCTAATTAACACATGATTCATGAGTAGTTAATATCAGAATCCTAAGAACACTTAGATAATTTCAGGCATGTATGATATTCTCGCATGAACAAGTACAAATCAAATACAAAACAGAGATAGATTCATGCTTTATATATGCATAGGAATAATTTCAGACAAGAGCATGTTAGGCATTTAAAGAGGCAAGTTTCAGAACACATAAAGTCACTGAATGAAAACAAAGGTGAGGGTACTTAGTTTTTTCAGGCCCTTTTCCTTTTCTTTTTTCCTTTTCATTCTTTCTTTCTTTTCTTCCTTCTTTCTTCTTCGTTCTTTTCATTTTTCTTGATTTTTAGAGTTTCTAAGACTGTTAATCTTCTGAGTGTTATATCTTCCAAACAGGGCCTTTCGTGTTTGATTTGAGTGTGTGCAAGGGGTCTGGAGACCTGGGATAAGGTTTTGAGGGTGGGGTTTTGGGTACTCGCCGGAGTAGGGTTCTGGCGAGGGTATTTAAATATTCGATGGGTTTGGGACTTATTCGAGGGAAACCACCTTGATAGGGTGGTAGATCATCTCAAGATGGTCAAGTGGTGTTATTTTGAGACTCTGGTTCATACCTTTGGTTGTCACCGGCTAGGGTTCTGCCGACCAGATTTTCAAAATTAGGGAGATTGTTAGTTTTTCATCAGGATTAATGGGGTTTAAGGTTGTTTTGAAGGTGAGAAGGGTGTTTTGTGTTTGGTCGGAGTCCGAGACGGAGGTCTGGGGTAGACCTTAGATGGTCTCCATGAGAGACGGTGGGAGAGAAGAAGAAGATTAGGGCGGTTACGGTTTTGGCATAAAATGTATGTGTGTGGGTAATGAAGAGACAGATGGGGGAGGTTAGATATATATCAAAATAGCATCGTTGATTCCAGACCATTAGATTTGATCAAATGAATAGCCAGGGTCATTTGGATCTTAAACAGTGTCGTGTCTTTTAATGAGAGGTTTACTTTGGTCCGTTAGATTATAACAATGGACGGTTGAGATTGTATGCCCTAAGCTACATTGTTTAGTTTAAATGGTACCTTGGCCTCGTCCTTTTTATCAATTGCACTGGGCGGTTGAGATTGATTTCATATGCGACGTCGTTTCATTTGTGAGGGAACCGCCTCACCAGGTCCGTTGATCAGTTATATCAATGGCCCAAATTTATTTGCTCATATGACGTCATTTAATAGCAAACTAGACAGACCGGTCAAAATTACTGCGCCTGGTCTGTATTTTGTTTTGGGCTTATATACATATGTGTATTTCTTATATATTTGGCCTAAACTAATAATATGTATTGTATTTTATTATTTTGACTTGTATTTTATGTAATTTTCTATTATTTTCTTTTTGTATTTTGTATTTTTTCCTTTGTATTCATTTTACAACTTATATATTTCCTTTATTTTCCATTTTTGTATTTGTTTTATTTTTTATTTTTTTTTAATTTTCCAATATTTTGTAATTTTGCTTAATTTCATATTTGTTTTACAATTTATGACATTTTCTAATTTATCCCTTTTTTGTATTTTTATTTCAAACAAAAACCAACATTTCACGCAAATCACCCAATTGCAAATAAAAATCATTTTTGTATTATTTTTTATATATTTTGGAATTCAATTGCTTGGGGCAAAATTCATGTGCTCATAGGTGCCCCTCTTTGCTCGGGAACACGAAGAGTTTTAGTGCAAAGACAAGTGAGCTGTAATGATAGATTTTAGCCTACTCGGATATTCCGTATGAAGCACTTTAGAAAAGCTTTTGACCGCACCCTGCTATAGAGGTTGCCTACATATCCTGGGCTAAACAGGAATCAGGTCAGTGTAGTTCGGGAAGGTCTGGTAGTTTGAAACTACCAGGGGAACTGTGATTTCGCTGCTGTTGCTGTTGTTATTGCTGTTACTGCTGACTGACTCCTTATTACACCAGGATAAAAATAAAGAAGCTATCCTAAGTTATGGTCTATGAATTACAAAAAAGTCCTATCTATGTCTTGCATCTTGTGTTGTCTCGATCATTCATCTTGCATGTTGCTCTTTATTTTCAAGTTCCATTTTTCGGTAAATCTTTTTCTTGTGACTTGCTTCCAACATATTGCTTCCCTCTATTTGTATGACTTCAAAATGGGTTTCTCCATTCTCCAGGTTGGTACCTTCTTATTGCAAAAACAAAGAAATCTTTTTCCTCTGCCCCTTATGGGGCTTTTAATATGTTATGATGTTACTTGTTAGAAAACAAAAACTTTTAAGATGCAGAAAGTATTCCCTTGTTATACAGGTGGGCACCTGGATAGAAATTGAAAATGCTGAAAATATTCCCTTGTTATAAAGGTGGCGCCTGAACAGAAATTGAAAATGTTGAAAAGTATTACATTGTTATACATGTGGGCGCCTGAACATAAATGAAAATGCAGAAAATATTCCCTTGTTATCTAGGTGGGCGCCTGATGCAGAAATTAAAATGCAATAAAATATTCCCTTGTTATCCAGGTGGTCGCCTGATGCAAAAATTGAAAATGCTGAAAATATTCCCCTGTTATATAGGTGGGCGCCTGAACAGAAATTGAAAATGCTGAAAAGTATTCCCTTGTTATCCAGGTGGGCGCCTGATGCAGAAATGAAAATGCAGAAAAATATTCCCTTGTTATCGAGGTGGGCGCATGATGCAGAAATGAAAATGCAGGAAAATATTCCCTTGTTATCCAGGTGGGTGCCTGATGCAGAAATAAAAATGCAGGAAAATATTCCCTTGTCATCCAGGTGGGCGCCTGATGCAGAAATGAAAATGCAGAAAATATTCCCTTGTTATCCAGGTGGGCTCTTGATACCGAAATTGGAAATGCTGAAAAGTATTCCCTTGTTATACAGTTGGGCGCCTGATGTAGAAATGAAAATGCAGAAAAATATTCCTTTGTTATCCAGGTGGGCGACTGATGCAGAAATTGAAAATGCTAAAAATATTCCCTTGTTATATAGGTGGGCGCCTGAATAAAAATTGAAAAATGCTTAAACGTATTCCCTTGTTATCCTAGTAGGCGCCTGAACAGAAATGAAAATGCTAAAAATATTCCCTTGTTATAATGGTGGGCGCCTGAACAGAAATTGAAAAATGCTGAAAAGTATTCCCTTGTTATACAGGTGGGCGCCTGAATAGAAGTTGAAAATGCTGAAAAGTTTTCCTTTGTTATATAGGTGGGCACGTGATGCAGAAATGAAAATGCAAAAAAAAATCCCTTGTTATCCAGGTGGGCGCCTGATGTAGAAATGAAAATGGAAAAAATATTCCCTCAGTTTGATAACTGGGTGTAATTTTGAAAAATAAAAGATGATACCTCCTACGTTGTTCTGGTAGGTTCCTGATTATTGAGTTCTCCATTGTGGAATCTCTCCTTTATTGCTGCTTCTTTTTGAATGTTTTCTCCCACATTGGTCACATTCAATTTAAAGTAATTAGTAAGAATTTGAATCTTTTGTCCGTGTCTTAATCAGTGAACAATTTATTAGTTATAAAATGATGGTTAGCAACTGGCATTCTTGCTGGCCTTGCTTCCACCGTCTACCTCATCTTGCTTTGTACTGCTTCGTAGTTTATTCCTGATTGTCTTCCTGATTTTTCCTTGTGATCCTTTTTTCTCTTTTTTTTTATTTTATCTTTTATTCCCTTTGGCTATGTGATTGCCATGTGTTTTGATTTTCTCCTTTCCTTTGAAGGACCCAATATTATTATGCCATCCAACATGAGAAACTGGTTGTTAGCTTTCAACTGGCAACTGGTTTTGAACAAATAGAATGAAATGCAATGACCTGAATTTTAGGGGTGAGTAAAGACAGAACTTATCTGGGTATGAAGGCTGATTCCTTTGACCATGCCATGCATTTGAATATCTCACCCAGTCTGTCCAATCAAATTGTTGTTGACTTAATTTCTCATTTCATAAACTCAAACCTTTCTTAACTTGCCATATTCCTTTCATCAGGTCATTCCTCACTTTTACATTATGATGCACGTGAGGGTTTTCACTAATAAGACTCTCTCATTTATTTATCTCTCAACTCACATTTTCCTTATGGGGCCCGTGAGGGTTTTCACCAATAAGACTCTCTTATTTATTTATCTCTCAACTCACATTTGCCTTTTGGTGCCCGTGAGGGTTTTCACCAATAAGACTCTCTCATTTATTTATCTTTATTTTTCTGTCTCCAAACTCCTGGGTATTGTCCCTGATGTGTTTCTCTTTCTTCCTGTTGTATTGTCATTTTCTTGAAATCAATCAGAAGGTCTTTCTTTGGACCGTAATATGGGTTTTGGACAGGTTTAGAAAGAAAGGTATAAAGGCTCAAAATTTAAACGTGGGTTCACAAATAATTACAACTCTTGGAATCTTAAAAACATAACTTTCTATCCCAGTTTCAATATTTGGGGAATCTTGGATTTTATTTCTGTCGTGGCTGAACCTCATTGAGGCTGTCTATGTACACTTTCGGGATCAAGTCAGACGTAGTTCATACCCTAAGGTTTCTTCGTCATTTGACTTTTTCCCGATTTTTCTTTTGTATATTTTTTCATTTTTTTATTTCATTTTTTTCTTCTTTTTTTTCTTTTTCAATCTTCTCTTTTTCTTTTATTTTCATTTCATTGTTCATTTCAACTTCATAATTAATTCCGAAAGAGGGGTATGAAAGAATAATGCAATAAGACTCAAAAGGGGTAGTAGTGGGTAAAGTGTTTGGATAGAGGAATAAAATGCCTTCATCATTTCAATTTCAAAATTATGACAAATACAATTGTATACATGAAAAAGGAATCATACATAATATCTCTTGACTGCATCGGAGTCGATGTCAGTCTCTACACATTACCCTTCCACATCTATTAGATGTAAAGCTCTATTAGACAATACGCGAGAAACCATTAATGGACCTTGCCAATTAGGTGCAAATTTTCCTTTTTCTTCGGCCCAGTGTGGTTAAATACGTCTTAGCACCAATTGTCCAACTTTGAATTTCTGTGGACGTACTTTCTTGTTATATGCTCTAGCTGTCCTTCGTTGGTACGACTGTCCGTGACATACTACTGCTAACCTTTTTTCACCGATCAATCTCAATTGCACTAACCAGGCTTTTACCCATTCATCATCGTCAATTTCTGCCTCAGCTATAATCTTGAGAGAAGGTATTTCAATCTCTGCAGGTATCACTGCTTCTGTCCCATACACCAATAAGTAAGGGGTTGCACCAATTGAAGTATGCACCGTAGTACGATAACCCATTAGAGCAAATGGTAATTTTTCATTCCACTACCTCGACTCTTCCACCATTTTTCGAAGAATCTTCTTAATGTTCTTATTTGCAGCTTCAACTACTCCATTTGCTTTAGGCCGATAAGGTGTAGAATTGCGGTGCAGGATTTTAAACTTTTTAAATGCCTCCGCCACGAGGTGACTATTAGGATTTGCTCCATTGTCCGTGATAATCACTCTGGGAATTCCAAAGCAGCAAATGATATTTGTATGTACGAAATCCACTACCGTCTTCTTTGTTACCGCTTTAAATGTCTTTGCTTCCACCCATTTAGTAAAATAATCAATAGCTACCGGGATAAACCTACGCCCGTTAGATGCTGTGGGTTCTATTGGACCGATGACATCCATGCCCCAGGTGACAAAAAGCCATGGTGCTGACATTGTATGTAACTCATAGTGTGGGGAATGTATCAAGTCTACCTGGCATTGATGGCATTTGCGTACATATCTAATGCAATCTCGCTCCATGGTGAGCCAATAGTATCCAACCCTTAGTATTTTCTTGGCCAAAACATATCCACTCATATGAGGTCCGCAAGCTCCAGCATGTATTTCAGCCATGATTGTAGCGGCCAGCTGTGCATCTATACATCTCAGTAGACCCAAAACCGAGGTTCTCTTGTATACAGTTCCTCCACTGAAGAAAAATCCACTAGCTAGTTGCCTTATAGCCTTTTTCTGATCTCTCGTGGCTTGTGTTGGGTACACCCCCATCCTCGAATATTCTTTAATATCATGGAACCATGGTTCACCATCAAGTTCCTCTTCTACCATGAAACAGTAAGCATTTTGATCACGAACTTATATTTGCAGTGGATCTATATAAGCTTTGTCAGGATGGTGGAACATGGACGACAATGTGGCAAGGGTATCTTCAACTTCATTGTTCATTCTTTGGATATGCTTGAACTCTATGGACTGAAACCTCTGAGATAATTCATGTAGACACTGTCGGTATGGTATAAGTTTCAAATCCCTTGTCTCTCATTCACCTTGAATTTGATGTATCAAGAGATCTGAGTCCCCATGACCAAAATCTCTTGAACACCCATGTCTATTGCCATTCTTAATCCTAGTATACATGCTTCATACTCGACCATGTTATTAGTACAAAATAATCGTAGCTGAGCAGTAATAGGATAATGTTGACCCTTTCTGAAATGAGCACTGTTCCAATTTCGACCCCTTTGCTATTGACGGTCACATCAAAGTATAGTTTCCATCCCAAATTGTCGTCTTGTTCCAATTCCTCAATATTTATTGTCTCCTCATCAGGAAAATGTGTCTTTAACGGCTCATACTCATCATCAAATGGATTTTCTGCCAGATGATCAGCGACTGCTTGTGCCTTCATCACAGTGCGGGTTACGTAAACAATATCAAACTCTGTAAGTAGAATTTGCCATTTAGTGAGCCTTCCTATGGTCATAGGCTTCTGGAAGATGTACTTCAGTGGATCCAACCGAGAAATAAGATAAGTGGTATAAGCTGACAAGTAATGTTTCAACTTCTGTGCAACCCATGTTAGAGCACAACATGTTCTTTCCAGCTGAGTGTATTTTACCTCGCAAGATGTAAATTTCTTACTGAGATAGTATATTGCTTGCTCTTTCTTACCTGTTTCATCATGTTGCCCCAATATACAGCCAAAATAATTATCCAATACGGTCAGATAAAGGATTAAGGGCCTTCCAGGTTCTAGAGGAACCGACACAGAAGGAATGGCCAGATAATCCTTGATTTTGTCAAATGCATCATGACATTCCTCAGTCCAATTCACCGCTGCATCGTTCTTTAATAATTTTAAAATGGGCTCACAAGTCGGTGTCAACTGAGCAATAAATCTGCTAATATAATTCAATCTGTCCAGCAAACTCATCACCTCTTTCTTGTTCTTTGGCTGAGGCAAGTTCTGAATTGCCTTTATTTTTGATGGGTCTAGTTCAATACCATGCCGGCTTACCCCGAACCCTAATAATTTTCCTGACGTTACTCCAAAAGCACATTTTGCTGGATTGAGCTAGAGAATGTATCTTCGAAGCCTCTGGAAAATCTTTCTAAAGTGTTTGACATGATCACACTGCTTTTTGGATTTGATAATAAAATCTTCCACATACACCTCAATCTCTCGATGTATCATGTCATGAAACATAGTAGTCATTTCCCTCATATATGTAGCCCTGGCATTCTTCAACCCAAACAACATTACTTTGTAGCAATATGTCCCCCAAGGTATGATAAAGGCCATCTTTTCTGCATCTTCTTCGTTCATCAAGATCTGATGATAACCCGCACAACAATCCACAGAAGAACAAACTCATGTTTGGCACAATTGTCAATCAATATGTGGATATTTGGCAATGGAAAATCATCCTTCCGACTGGCTTTATTGAAGTCTCGATAATCAACACACACTCTGGTTTCCGTCTTTCTTTGGAACAGGCACAATGTTGGCTAACCAGGTGGGATACTTGGTGACCCGTATGACCTTTGCCTTAAACTGCTTATTGACCTCTTCTTTTATTTTCACACTGATATCTGTTTTGAACTTTCTTAACTTTTGCTTCGGCCGACATTCTGGATAAGTGGGCAACTTATGTACCACCAAGTCAGTACTGATCCTGGGTATGTCATCATAAGACCAAGCAAATGTGTCCTTGTACTCATGTAATAACCTTATTAAATTCTCTGAGTGAAGCCTCTAAGTGCACACTAATCTTTGTTTCCTGAATATTCTCCTCATTTCCCAAATTAATAGACTCTGTCTCATTTATGTTTTGTTTGGGTTTCTCTTCATAATGGCTCAAATCCTTACTAATTTCCTCCAACACTTCCTCATCTTCATATTCCACTTCATATTCATTTTAAATTTCTTGTATAACTATCCAATTATCAAGACTGGACCAGGAATCCTTCATGCATGACATATCATTGAAATCAGCAGAAGTTGGACTGTACAAGAAAAGAAAAAGAAAATAATATAAGGCTAAATGTAGAGGAAGAAAGAAATTGCATTTCATTAAACTTTGAAAGTTAACAAGGTTTGGATACATTTGACCAGACGGAACATAGGATTACAATTATTGAAACAAGATAGTTTTGGGAATGAAATATTAAAAGCTAACTACCGCAACTCCCTCCTGATTGGAAGAGGAGTAGCTTCCCAGTTATTTATCCTGATCTGGGATCCAACAAATTGAACATCCATCTTGCTTGTTCCATCGGCTGCTTCTATAATATTCACGCCATCAAACAACCTCTCAAACCTTTCTAATAGCTCTTCATCTGGCCTTATCTCTGCATGACCCGGTATGACAGTTGCCGAATGTCTTTGTGTACCAGGCTTGACAAAGGAGTAGGACAGTTTTGGGATAGGTTTTGGGGAGGGTCCACCCTATCTTTTTCAATCTTTTGGCTCTCTGTATATTGGCGATGGTTGGCTTGAAACACATGCCGAAAGTATTGGTGCTACCGTGAAGATGAACTGGTTGTGTTATACCCTACAAGGCAACTCCTAGACCCTTTCCCGAAGAGAACCCATTCTTTATCATCTCCTTGGCAACCATGACTGCTGCAGGGGTCACTTTGAGTACTGGGATGTTTTCTCCTTCAGATATTTTGTTCACAGTCACGGTGTCCATCACTTGGTACACCCAAGGACCTTTGTCTCCTTCAACCTCTTCAAATGGTGTGATGGCATTACAAACATTATCCTCACTGTGCACTACTATCTCTTACTGATCCCATTCAAACTTCACCATTTGATGTAGTGAAGAGGGTACCGATTTTGTAGCGTGGATCGATGGATGCCCTAATAGAATGTTATAGGATACAGCAACGTCCAACACTTGAAACTCCATGGTGAACAGCACCAGTCCCATGGTGAGTTGTAGTATAATATCTCCAACGGTATTCTTTCTACCTTCGTCGAACCCCCTCACACATACACTGTTTCTGTGAATCCTCTTATGATCAACTTTTAGTTTTCCCAGAGTAGATAATGGACAAATATTAGCACTCGACCCATTATCGACCAAGACACGAGTCACCACTGATTCCTCACACTTCACTGTGAGGTATAATGCCTTGTTGTGCTCCGTCCCTTTTTGTGGTAGCTCATCGTCTGAGAATGTTATCCTATTTTCCTCAAAAAATTTGTTTGTAATCTTCTCCAAATGACACATCGTGATCTTTTCTGGTACGTGAGCTTCATTTAGAATCTTTATTAATGCCCTTTGATATTCATCATAATTAATCATCAAAGACAACAAAGATATTGAGTTGGTTTCTTCCTAAATTGCTCAACTATGGAGTAATCTTGAGCTTTCATTTTCTTTAGGAACTCCTCAGCTTCTTCCTCGGTGATCGCTTTCTTCACATGAGCTGGATTTTCCTTCACAACTTTCACCTTTCTCAAATCATCAGGGGCAAGATATCGCCCAGACCGGGTCAAACCATGAGTTTCACAGATTTTCCACTTGACTTCTTTCCCTTTGTACATGACAGTTACCTTGTCATAATTCCAAGGTACAGCTTTGATATTCACAATTAGCATCTGAATGATTGGCTTGATAACAACTAGTTCTATATGTGCCCCTTTCACAGTCAGTATGGGCTTCACCCCAGGTACTATCACTTTTACCGTCTCAGGCTCAATCATCACTGATGGCTGTTTTGCAGGTGGGTCGACTGACACTTTCCCACACCTGACTTTCTCCTCCGTCTTGCTGTTTGCTTTAATTATCATCACAGTCTGAGAGAGTCTTTTGCAGCTTTCTCCCTGTACTAACTCTATCAGATGTGTTTCATGATTCACCGGCAAAGAATTTGGTGTTATGTTGGGAGTCTCAGGTGCTTGCACCTCAATTCTTCTGGAGTCAATGAGTTCTTGTATCGCCGAGTTTAGGTGCCAATATTTCTCCGTGTCACGTCCCGGTGCCCAGAACAGTATTCACAATGGATGGATTGATCTATGTTTCTCGGTGGAGGGTTGGGAATTTTAGGCTCAATAGGACTCAGCATCCCTAATTATCTCTATCGCTGGAAGAGGCTAGTATATGATTCTCCCAGAGGAGTTAATGTTTTCTTTCTCTGAGCCCTATCACTTTTCACTTCAAGGACAGGACGAAAACTTGTTCGGTTAGGATTTCTGTAGGATTTTGGTGGTGGATAGGTATTTTGGGCATGATAGGCATTCTAAGGAGCTGGGGTTCGCCATGAAGGTGGAGGCGGCGAGTAAGACTGGGCATGTTGGACAGAAAATTGAGAACCATTTGGAGGATAATAATGTGGAGGTGGGTTATACGGTGTTGGTGGGTATGGTTGGTATGGACGAGGCTGGTGATGATATGGGTTGGGGCCCCGGGACCATGATCTTCCCTCTATAACTGCCACTTCTTCTTTCTTCTTCTTCCAAATTGAATCCTCCTGTCCCCGTCTGAATTGCTTGATTTGTAGCCTTGATGGTTCAGTAACTCATAATCTTGTTCGTTTTCAAACCCTCTTCCAAAAAACTCCCCATCTTCACTACCTCATTAAAGGTTTTTCCGATCGCAGACACCAGATGCTAGTAGTATGTCTGCTCTAAAGCTTGTAAGAAACAATTTACCATTTCTCCTTCTTTCATTGGTGAATCCACACGGGCCGCCTATTCCCTCCACCTAATACCATACTCCTGAAATCTCTCTCAGGGATGATGTTCGCAAATGATTGAGCAAAATCATCCCAAATGAACCATCGGGTATGATCTTGAAGGGTGTACCATTCCATTGCTGAGCCACTGAGGCTTTGACTGAAGTATGCCATAAATAGTTCATCCTTTCCCCCAGCTCCATGCATTTTGCTGCAATATCCTCTCAGATGGGCCACTGGATCACCATTAGCTATCATACATGTCAAATTTGGGCAATTTAGACCCAGCGGGTAGATGTACCTCAGGAAACAAACACAAGTCCTTGTACGCCACACTAGCTTGGCCTCCCAGACCCTACATATAGCGAAATGATTGCTCAAGGCTCTTTATTTTCCTGGCCATCTCCTCTTGTTCAGTGTTTCTAGCAGGTTTCTCCTCCTCCGTCATATCATTAAGTGGGGTGTAAGAATCATGTTTTCTGAAGGTGGGTTCTGGAGGGTAATAATGATTATCTTGGATATGAAATACAGGCTCGCTAGAGGATTTATGTAAAGTGGCTGGTGGTGGTGTCACATATACGGGAGCGGCCTGGGGTGGTGGTGGTGGTGGAGCTTGTTTACGTAGTGAGGGTGGTACTTGTGATGTAGTAGCGTAATAGTGTGGGTAAGTAGGATATGTAGAAGATGTGTTCATGGTGGGTGTATCTTGGTTCGGGTTTGAGGGAGGAATATATGTGGGGTTAGCTGGGTAAGTAGGTAAGGGTTGCCCCCTTGACCAAGCCTGATACATTTCCGACATCTACTGTTTCAGCTTATACACTTCTTCCTTTATGATATTCACATCTATTACTTCCTCCTCCTGCACGGGATCCATGATTGTCGGCTCAATTTCTTGGGTCACTGCTTTTGTCATGCTTTTAGAACTAGTGTTGTAGTTGTGATGTGCCAGAATGCTAGTTGCTAATTGTTTTATCTGATACTCATCAATGACAATAACTTGTTAATAGTTAGATCATAATAGATAAACATCACAACTTTTTCCTGGCAATTATGCGTCATCCCGACATTATTGTTTTTCTTTTGACCTGCCAATTCTCTTTTTATTTTCTTTTTCTTTTGTTTCCACCCATCTTTTCCATTGTTTTTATTGTTTCTATTTTCTTTTATTTTTCTCACTCTTCTTTTTTTTCGTTTTTTTTCATTTTTTTTAATTTTTCAATCTTATATGTTTGCCTATCGCTCAAGCAATTGCATGTAAGGAAAAGATAATGACAACTTTTTGGATTTTCAATTTCATTGAAATTCAAACATTGATTACAAAGGATAATGTTGTATTACAACCTTTTAGATACAGAAAAATACGAATACACAAATGCATGCCCTATAAATACATTAAAGCCCCTAGTGCCCGCGAGACATCGTTCGGTCTTACCGCGTGCCTATATTCTAATCCCTTTTGGAGTTTGTCCAGGTCGGTCATCACTTGGTTCACAAAGATCATTGTTGTTGCAGTAAACGTAGACTGGGTCATACCCTCGTACAGTTGGTATTTCCGCGTAATTTAGTGAGCAATGTAGATAATTCTTTCCCTGATGACCCCTTCCTCTTGAAGCAACCTCCAAATCTGTTCGGCACGAGCATCCAAGGTTATCTGGTTCTTCTTTAGAAGTTGTTGTAGCTCTAATACTAACCGGGCCATGGTCATGTAGCAATGCTCTCTCTCTATATCAAATTCTTTGGTTTGTTTGCTACCTTTGACCTCATCCGTAACAATCGTCTTTCTTAGACGGGCTACTTCAACATTATGTTCATCCTTTAACTGTCGGATCATCCAAGCCCTTTCTTCGGCATTTTTGAACAATTATTTCCGAACCCCAATTAATTCCTTCTCAGCTTTATCTAAATCAAAGCTATAATCGTTCACCTTGCACCATAGATTTTCAATTAGCTTTTCATCCCTGTCAAGTCGAACTGGGGTTTCGATCACTGTTCTCATCTTCGCAATATGAGCCTTCCAATTTACTTTCCTCAGTTGTTTCTTTTCACTCTCACTGTCTGCTGCTTGTAAGCTGCTCTCGAATTTAAGGTCCTGGAATTGTTAATCCAATATGCTGATTCTGGCTCGATATTCATTCTCCTTGGCCTGCCAATCCTTTTGTCCCTTCAATTGCTCGACAAATTCTTGAATATGAGGTCTCTTTGTCGGTCTCTCATGCTCAACATCTCTACGGTGCCATGCGGAATATCCTGGTGATACTTCACCTCTGGCCCAATCTCCCACACAGGTGTCCACTCTCAAACATTGGCACTGATTCCATATTTACCGGATTTTTGCTTCCGGGAATTGCCCCATCGGAACTGATCTCTATTGCTTGAAGGCTGAGGTCCCCATCTTTCGGCAAAATTTGATATCTTCCGACTTGCCGTAGTACTCGGTATGGCGCATAAGGTTGGATACTCTTGAGACCCATTAACAAAAAATACAATACTTCTGATGGCATATATATGACTTCATTGTGGGCAACCATCCATATGCCCATTCAATCTGGCTAGCAGTCAGTGATCGGAAAAATGTGATCCAACCCTTCGACCCTTCTGACAACTTGGCCTCTCTTGTCCTTACGTAGAATTCTTCGATACATGTCTTTTCAGATGATCCATAGCTTGAAAACTGAGGGTGGCAGCATAAATGCTCTATCATCTAGATCTGAAGTGGTATATTACACCCCTCAAAGAAATATTCTCCCGCTTTGCAGGCCGTGAGAGCACGGAAGATATCGGCCACTATCATTGGTGCCAAAGTACTGTTATCCTGGGTAAGGAGAGTACTGGCAATTCTAGTAACTCTAATTTCGATGTTCCCGTCCTTCCTCTGAAATATAATTAACATCAGAAAGGCTACCATAAAGGCAAAACACCTGTGTTCCTCCCATTTAGCCCGATTCGCTTTGCTGCAGAGTTTGTTCGTTGGAACATTGAATCCTCCAACATGGCCATATCTGCGGAATATAAAGTTCATGGTGCAGAACCCGTGGACCAAATTTTCATTGTGAACATTTCTTGATATATTCGAGGAGCCAAGGAATCTATGCACAGTGATGGCCCTTGGAGAATCTGGATACTTGTCTTTTAAGGGAACCTCACCCTTTCCGATGCAGTTAGCAATTTCCTCCAATGTCGTAGTATGCTCAAAGTTCGAGAAGTGGAGCATGTTGTGTGTGGGATCCCAGCGGGCAACTAAAGCTCGGATAATATCACCTCGAGGTACTATGTCAAGCAGCCCAGTAAGATCTTTCAAATATTTTTTGACCCAATCCTGTCCATCTTGGCCCAAGTCATTCCACCACAATCGTAACTCCAACGGGATCTTGTTCATTAGGGAAAAGGGTTCATTTTGTATTGTGCTCATCCTGCACATTTACTAAAGGCGATTTAAGCTCATATTATTAGACTCAAAAAGAAAACAAAAATCTTTTTCAAGGAAAATTTTCATTATTTTAAAAGAACCATACTTTCTATATTCATTCGAAAATTTCAAGGCTATTATTATTTAAAGAAAATGACTTCAAAAGCGGCTATTTTTGCACAAACAGCCTTCCGGCGTCCTTTCGGAACATTCAGCTATTTTCAAAAACGGCATCACTTTTATTTTATTGAGAACTAAAAATTCGACATTTTTTTGTTATTTTTGAAAAGGGGTGGTTAGACCCGTCATGGGTTGCCTACGTATCTCGCCTAGTGGTGAGAATCAAACCAGCGTACTTCGGTGAAATTGTTCTAAGACCAACTATTTCGACAAAAAATATTCTGACTATTTTCAAACTTTTTTCTTTTTCTCAAAATTTTGACAGTGTTTTGCCACTATTTCAGTATTGCTATTCTAAAAGTAGCTATTTTTTGTCTTATTCTGTTTTTAGTTATTTAGCCGGTCAGCATAATAATTCAGGACAAATAAATGCAACATATAATCATGCTCGGTCTTTGACTTCCCGATCACCTGTCCTAGATGGACACAACCCCTATGTTGAGTTCCCTAAGTCAGACATGATGCAAATAATCATCCTAAATCTTAGCTCAATATCCTGATTTTCATTGGTACTAGACTGTGCACCCGAGTGGACAACTCGGATCGAGGAGGGGGGTACGTACTAGGGACCCGCGGGATCGTCCGTCTTTGTAACTTATCCGGCCTCTATTGCTTATTGGGTGCGACTTAACAGAAAGGGGAGTCTCAACCAGTAAGCACATCCCCAGAGGTGAGAAGAGATGGGTTTTTGTCATAATTTTATGTATATACAGTTCACGTAATATCAAAGCATATAATGAAATCAGATATAATAAAAAAAATAGCAATTTAATGAGCTCGAATTCTTAAACCCTGAACCAAAGTTCTGGATTTCTTGTCCACAGCAGAGACGCCAGAGCTGTCACACCTCCTTTTTCTTACCTCAACTATTTACTACTATACCCCGGGAAGGGATATAATAATAATAAGGATGGAGCTTTTCCAATTAAAGGACATTCGGAATGGGATTTTTATTAATTTTTAGAGTCGCCACTTGGGAAAATAATAGTGTCCCAAGTCACCTATTTAATCCCGAACCGAGAAAATTATGACTTTGTTTAACAGTCCGCGAAACTAGAAATCCGGATAAGGATTTCTGTTAACCCGGGAGAAGGTGTTAGGCACTCCCGAATTCCGTGGTTCTAGCACGGTCGCTCAACTGTCGTATTTGTTTTTATCTGATTTACTTATATGCTTTGATTTTTCAAATGTTATTAATGATCCGCTTTGTTATTTTTAGGACTTGCAACGTCACGAAAACACATTTCTAGTGACATCGCAACCAGTACGTCCGTGACTTTAATGCATTTCATCTTCGCAGGGATTTGAGATTTGGGTCACATAAAATGTACACCTGTATTAGGAACGTAATTTTTGTTTATCGTGCTTATAATGTCTACGCCTTTATTATCTTTGGGAAGGACCGTGAAATTCGCTAAACGGTCCCTCTGAATCTAGCATTTTTACATTGAAATCCATTTGGGGGCCCCGTGTATTTTTCATCTTCGAAACGAGGCACATCCCTCATTTTAATGGCCCGTCCCTTATTTTAATGTTCAATCCTATTTATATACTATGTTTTTTTCTTCCTAATACACATATTTGTTTTTTTGTGTTATTTTTTAAAGCTAAAATGTTTGGAGTCCATGCCATTATTCATTAGTGGGCCTGGACTTCAGACCACTTTAGTAGTCCCTTATTAAAGACATTTGGGCTTCTGAAGCCCAATGTACGCTACTGTTCTTACTTTTTAACACAAGCGTCTAATTTCTCGGACCTGGGCCTATATTCATGATTAGGCCCAGAATATATGAACAAATTTAAGAACAAATTAACAATTTCAAGGCAGTATTTAAGCAAATGTTTTTCAAATGACATGAAAATCAGTAAACACATATTATTTCAAAGGTACCAAGTTACATTTCAATCACTACTAGTTTCAATAATCAACTAAAAATTCTAACACTATATGGCTGGTTCTGATTTTAACTAGTTAGTGTGATTCTAATTGCAGAACTCATTTTGTCACTTTATTTCAAAAACTAAAGGGAAACAATGTTATAATACTAACTAAACATGCTTGAGTTATTATCAATTAAATCTAAAACAAATCTTTATTTAAAACATTTCTGAGTAAGGCTAGGCGATGATACAATTTTAAACTTGAATTATGTCACGACCCCAAACCCGGTCGTGATGGCACCAATCACACAGCTAGGCCAGCCTGACCAATCAACAGAAATAACGGAGCTATCAACTCACCTTTAACCCCTTTTAGGCATAAACAGTGGTAGAACGATGATAATGAAAATATCCAAATACTGGGATTTCACATCCGAAACCAGTAAAACCTCCCAATAGACCAGGAGTCACAAGTCATGAGCCTATACCAGAAAATATGAAGTGTGATAGTGTACACAACTGTGCTCAAGTGAATAGACAAAATAGAAATACAGATAAGCTGGAGAGAGTCATGTCCTGCGGACACGGGAAGCTACCTTGACTATCTAGAACCCACTCCAAGCAGCTACAGAATCAAGTCTGCTGCGATGTACCTGGATCAGCACACAAGGTGCAGGGAGTAAAGTGAGTACTTCAAGACTCAGTGGTAATAAGCAGGGGTAAGACAACGAAGGTAAGAACACCCAATATAACACTAAGTAAAGCTATACATAATACCCTGCAATAGTATCAACATGAATAATATTTGAACCAATAATATCAGCTAACAACATAACAACTAACAGCGAACAGCTAACAGGTATAGCTAATTGCAATACAATGCATGAATATGACCGCTACGGCCCGTAGCCCGATCCATTTGTGTACCCGTGCTCACTTTGGGGGTTCCGACTCTTGAGGGGCTCTTACAGCCCAAGAACAATATCATGATACGATGCAGTGCGTAGCCCGATCCACTACCAGTCAGCTATAATGCAACGCAGCCTCACAAGCTCAAAAGTAGTATTGAAACTCTTTTTATCATTTTCAGTAGAAAACAGTATATCAGAAATCCCATAGTTTGGAAAACCATTATGACAGTGATATCTCAAGATTGGTATCAAAATAACATGTCAATATTATAGAAATAACAATATCTATCCTCGCAGGATCCTAATAATTGGCTCACAGCCCAAAATGTACACAACCATCCAAGTAGGAGGTTCACTGGCTTAATAATAGCCAACAACACAGTATAGTATCAACAGGTTGGACTAAGCCATAGTCCCCAATCACATTCGACCCCTCACTCACAGGAGAGTATGTGTCTCGCCTCAATACTGCATCACAAAGTGATATACCGGGGCTTTGAAACCGCTGGTCATCACACATACCCATTACTCACCTCGAATCGGCGCGACGACTAGTCCGCGATGCCCTTGCCATGAGAATCGGCCTCCACATGTGTAGAATCTGATCAAAATAAATAGAAATACATCAAAATAGGCCAAAAGGACATTACTCAGTTGAAACAACTCGAATTACACCAAAAACTACAAAGTTGCCAAAACCCGACTTTCAGTATGCTTCTTGAAAATTTACAAAAGTTACATATTAAGAATCCTTATCTCAACACGAGTCCAAGCATATAAAGTTTATCAAAATTGGACTCCGTTTGCCCATTCAAATCAATGATTTTCCATAACCCAGGCTTAGGGCTAAAATCCCCCATTAATCCTCCCATTAACAGTGAAATCCTCGAAGATTCTATGATAAAATCACGTGTTTAGGCCATAGAACTTACCTCTGATGATTACCCGGTGAAATTCCCTTCAATTCCCATCAATTTTCTCTCTAAGAACTCAAAAATGGAGGTAATGGGTATAAGGGTCGCGAATACACTGTTCTGGTTTTTAATAATTCTGACAGATAGTTAACCTTATGCGATCGCAAGAATTGGCTCGCGATTGCAATGCACAAAATTTCCTGGGCTCCAAAATGTTCTATGCGATCGCGGCCCTTGGCACGCGATCGCGATTCACAAAAATCTGGGCAACCAATTTACTTCTACGCGATCGCAACACAACCTCTACGATCGCACAGCTTCCAAACTCGACCCTACGCGATCGCATTAACATAACCGCTATCGCATTGCCTTCGATCCTTGACTTACGCGATCGCATACTGACCATCGCGATCGCGATGCACCCAAACACTACCTTACGCGATCGCATGAGACTCTTCGCAATCGCGAAGAACAAAAATTTTGCATTGTTATTGCGGCAGAAACAGCAGTGCCTTTTTGCACAAAATGGTCCGTTTGGACCCCAGATTCATCCCGAGGCCCCCGGGAACCCAACGAGAACCACCAACCTACTCCAAAACATGATACAAACTTGTTCCAATCATAAAAACATGTCTTTAAACACGGAAATCATCAAATCAAAGCAGATTCAAGCCTAAGTTTCATCTAGAACTTCCGAAACCAACATTCAATCAAAAACACGACCAGACGACATCCGAATGACCTGAAAATTTGCAGACATATCCAAAATCACCTAACGGAGCTAATGCAACTGTCGGAATTCCATTCTGACTCTCGGATCAAAATCTCGCCTACCTCTTGGATTTCGCCAAAATTCAACCTTAGACAATTCAAGCCTATTTCTACACCGAACCTCCAAATTCAATTCCGATCGCTCCCCTAAGTCACAAATCACCTCCCGCAACTAACCGAATCAGCAGAATTCAATTCTGAGCCCTCTAACCACATAGTCATCTCCAGAATGACTTTTTATAAACAAGCTTCATTTTAAAAGGTTATATGCCTCATTTTCAACCAGAATCACTCATAACTCACCCGATAGACTCTTACACCAATATAGAAACATGAAACATATAAATGAAAGGGTAACGGGGTGGTAATTCCCATGACAACGGGCCGGGTAGTCACATTCTCTCCCACTTAAGCAAACACTCATCCTCGAGTGGGTTAAGAAACATACTTGGAGACTCAAATAAGTGAGGATATCTGCTCCGCGTCTTCCGCTCGATCTCCCAAGTGGCCTCCTCCACGGGTCGACCTCTCCACTGAACCTTTACTAATGCAATGTCCTTGGATCTCAATCTCCTCACCTGACGACCCAATATAACTATAGGCTCCATATCATAGGTCAAGTCATCAGCAAGCTGAATAGTGCTAAAGTCCAACACATGCGATGGGTCGCCAACATATTTCCGAAGCATGGATACGTGAAACACTAGATGAACTCCTGATAGACTGGGTGGCAAAGCAAGCATATATGCCACCTCTCCAATCCTCATGAGGATCTCAAAAGGGCCAATAAATCTCGGACTGAGCTTTCCTTTCTTCCCAAATCTCATGACGCCTTTCATAGGCGAAATCTTCAGTAAGACTTTCTCACCCACAGAATAAGACACATCCCGAACCTCCCGGTCCACATAACTTTTCCGGCGCGATTAAGCTGAGCGAAGTCTCTCCTGAATCACCTTCACCCTATCCAAGGCATCCTGGACTAACTCTGTCCCCAATAACCTTGCCTCACCGGGGTCAAACCAACCAACTGGAGAGCTACACCGTCTCCCATATTTAGCCTCATACGGCGCCATCTGAATACTAGATTGGTAGCTGTTGTTATAGGCAAACTCTGCGTGAGGCAAGTAATCAGCCCATGAACCACCGAAGTCAATAACACAAGCTCTCAACATATCCTCCAAGATCTAAATAGTACGCTTGGACTGTCCGTCCGTCTGAGGATGTAATGCAGTACTCAACTCAACCTGAGAGCCCAACTCACACAGAAATGTCCTCCAGAACTGTGAAATAAACTAATTTGCTCCCGAATGAATATCTCAGTTAACCGCTCCGAGGAGTACCTAGTACACACAGGAATGAAATGAGCTGACTTGGTCAGCCTATCCATAATCACCCAAACTAAATCAAACTTCCTTGCTGTCCGAGGGAGTCCAGTAACAAAGTCCATAATGATCCTTTCCCACTTCCTCTCGGGAATATCAATATGCTAAAACATGCCACCGGGCCTCTAATGCTCATACTTGACCTGCTGACAGTTGAGGCACCGTGCTACATGTTTAACAATGTCCATCTTCATCTTTCTCCACCAATAATGTTATTTCATGTCTTGGTACATCTTCACGACACCTGGATGGATAGAATACCGTGAGCTATGTGCCTCTTCCAATATCAACTCACGAAGGCCATCAACATTGGGCACACATATCCGGCCCTGCATCCTCAATACACCGTCACTATCAATAGTGACATCTCTAGCATCATCATGTTGAACTTTGTCCTTATGGACAAGCAAGTGTGGATCATCATACTGGCGCTCACGAATACGATCATATAAGGAAGACTGAGATACAATACAAGCCAACACCCTGCTGGGCTCTAAAATATCTAACCTCACTAGCTGATTGGCTAGCGCCTGAAGATCATAAGCAAATGATCTCTCCGTAGCTGGAATATATGCCAAGCTGCCCATACTGACCGCCTTCCGGCTCAAAGCATCGACCACTACATTGGCCTTACCCAGATGATATAAAATAGTAATGCTATAATCCTTGAGCAAGCCATTTCCGCTGTCTCAAATTAAGATCCCTCTGTTTGAATAAATGTTGGAGACTACGATGATCGGTATACACCGCACAAGACACGCCATACAAATAGTGCCTCCGAATCTTAAAGGCATGAACTATGGCCGCTAGCTCTAAATCATGAACAAGGTAGTTCTTCTCATGATGCTTCAACTGACGAGAAGCATAAGCAATCACTCTACCCTCCTGCATCAATACGCAACCTATCCACTAATACTGGAGCTGTGGTCAAATCTGTCTTGAGCTTCTGAAAGCTCTCCTCGCACTCATCCGACCACATGAATGGTGCACCCTATTGCATAAACTTAGTCAAAGAAGAAGCAGTGGATGAAAATCCCTGAACAAACCGCCGATAATACCCCGCCAAACCAAGGAAACTCCTAATCTCTGTAGCTGAGGATGGTCTAGGACAACCCTGCACCACCTCTATCTTCTTCAGGTCAACCTGAATACCATCACGAGACACCACATGACCCAAAAATGCCACTGACGCGAGCCAAAACTCGCACTTGGAGAATTTAGCATACAACTTCTCCTCCCTCAACCTCTGTAACACAATGCTCAAATGCTGAGCGTGCTCCTCCTGACTACGGGAGTAGACTAGACTGTCATCAATGAACATGATCACGAATGAATCCAAATACGGCCTAAACACGCTGTTCTTCAAATGCATGGATGTTGTTGGGGCGTTGGTAAGCCCAAAAGACATCACAAGGAACTCATATTGACCATATCTATCCTGAATGCATTCTTCATAATATCAGAGTCCCTGATCTTTAGCTCATGATAGCCTGAACAAAGATCAATCTTAGAAAACACCCTCGCACCCTGTAAATGATAAAATAAATCATCAATGCGCGGTAGAGGGTACTTCTTCTTCACTGTTACCTTGTTCAATTGTCAATAATCAATACACACACGCATGGAACCATCTTTCTTCTTAACAAATAACACCGGTGCACCCCACGGGTGCTCACTAGGGCGAATGAATCCCTTATCCAAAAGCTCCTGAAGCTGTTCTTTCGATTCCTTCAGCTCAGCTGGTGCCATTCAATAAGGAGGAATAGAAATGGGCTGAGTGCCCGGCACCAAGTCAATGCCAAAATCAATGTCCCTGTCCGGTACCATACCCAACAGGTCTGAGGGGAATACATCTATAAAGTCCCTCACAACAGGTACAGAATCAATGCTAGGAGACTCAGCTCCCACATCGCTCACAAATGCTAAATACGACAAACATCTCTTTTCAACCATTCTCTGAGCCTTTAAGAATGAAATGACATGGCTAGGGACGAAATTAGTCGAACCCCGCCACTCAATCTGAGGAATACCAAAAATAGCTAATGTAACTGTCTTGGCATAACAGTCTAATATAGCATGGCACACAGACAACTAGTCCATGCCCAATATCACATGAAAGTCCAACATCCCTAACAATAACAGATCCACTTGGGTCTCCAGACCCCCAATAGAAATAACACAAGATCTATATACATGATCCACAATAATCGTATCACCCACTGGGGTGGATACAAGAACAGGAAAATCAAGACTACTACAGGTCGCACCCAAATGAAGTGCAAAATAAGAAGACACGTACGAATATCTGGACCCGAGATCAAATAGAACAGAGGCATCTCTGTGATAGACAAAAATGATACTTGTAATCACGGCATCGGAGGCAACTGCATCACGCCTGTCAGGGAGTGCACAGAATTGTGCATGGCCCCCAATGGATCTCTCCTCACCTCTGGGGTGACTACAAGAAGACTAACCTCCACCTCTGATAGCTTGAAATTGTGCTGAAGAGGAGGGCTGATCCCTCTGCTGAGACCTGTCCCTACGAAGTCGAGGACACTGCCTTCTCATATGGCTGAACTCGCCACACTCAAAACAGCTACCTGATGCTGGAGAAGGGGACTGAAGGGAACCCCTCGCTGCAGACGAACCTTGGGCTGAATAAGTAGTAGGTGATGCACTCTGAGCTGGGAGGGCACTAAGTGAAGGCTGGCCTTGCTTGAATCCCTAGTGACCACGACCAGAAGAAGAAAAAGCTCCGCTCTACTCAGGGCGGCCTGAATGAGAAGGTCAAGATGAGCGACCTTTGCCCTGCTGAAAGTGTCCTCTAGATGGAGCACCGCTAAAGCTACCAGAATCTCGAGGCCTCTTGGCCTCCCTCTCCTCCCGCTCCCGGCGACGATCCGCCTCAATACAGCATGCCATATCCATAACCTGCTCAAAAGATGATGATAATACTTTATTACTGGTCATCATAATGCGAATGGAGTAGTTGAGGCCATCAATGAACCTCATAATCCTCTCCCGATCAGTCGGGATCATCTATGTGGCATGCATAGCCAACTGGGTATATCTCAGCTCATACTGGGTCACTAATATGTCGCCCTGTACTAACCACTCAAACTGTCGACGAAGATCCTCACGATGGGACTGAGGTACATACTTCTCCAAGAAGAGAGTAGAAAACTGCTGGCAGGTAAGAGGTGCTGCTCCCGCAGGCCTACGCCTCTCAAACTCCTTTCACCCATCAAACGCTGGACCAGGAAACTGAAAAGTAGTAAATGAAACCCCGCTGGACTCAAGAATACCAGTTGTATGTAGCATCCTCTGACACTTATCTAAGAAACCCTGGCATCCTCGCCCTCAGTACCACAGAACTGGGGTGGCTGGAGTCTACCAAATCTCTCTAGGCGACGCTGCTTGTCGTCTGGCATAACCTATACCACATGCTCTAGAGCTGGTGCAGCTGGAGTAACTGGTGCAACTACATGAGTTGGGACCGCCTCCGGCGTCTGAAGTCCCTATACCACCTACTCATGTGTGCGAGGTGTAGGGCTCTGCTGACCACCCCTTATTTGGGATGTGGCTGCTGTAGCGATAGCTGATACTACCTAAGCCAACCTGGAACACACTAATAATATCTAGGCCAGAGTCTCCTGAAGACCAGGAATGGAAATAGACACCGTCTGGGCCTAAGTTGGGGCCATTGGAGCATTAACCACCGAGGGCTACCCCTGAATAGGTACAATGGGCGGGTCAGCTGGCACTGCCTCAGCTACCCTACCTCTACCTCGACCACGGCCGTGCCCACGGCCTCTAGCAAGTGGCAATGGTGGTCGTCCACCTTGTCCTGAAGCTTGAGTTCTTGCCATATGCGAGAGAATAGAAATACAGAAGTCCAGTTCTTAGGACAACAAGATCGCACGACAGAGTTCAAGAAATGTGAAGCATTTCCTAAAGGTTCGCAACCTCCCGAGGATAAGTACAGGCATCCCCGTACCGATCCACAAGACTCTACTAACCGGCTCAAGACTCATGAGGCCTAGTAACCTAAAATCTAATATCAACTTGTTACGACCCCAAACCCGGTCGTGATGGAGCCCAACACACTGCTAGGCCAGCCCGACCAATCAACAGAAATCACAGATCTATTAGCTCACATTTAACCCCTTTTAGGAATAAACAATGATAGAACGATAATAATAAAAATATCCAAAAATGGGGATTTCACATCACAAACCAGTAAAACCTCCCAATAGACCAGGAGTCATAAGTCATGAGCCTCTACTAGAAAATATGAAGTGTGATAGTGTATACAACTGTGCTCAAGTGCGGAAATAGACAAAACCGAAATAAAGATAAGCTGGAGAGAGTCAGTTCCTGCGGACGCGGGCAGCTACCTTGACTATCCAGTAGCCACTCCAAGCAGCTATAGAATCAAGTTTGCTGCAATGTACCTGGATCTGTACACAAGGTGTAGGGAGTAAAGTGAGTACTTCCAGACTCAGTGGTAATAAGCAGGGGTAAGACAACGAAGGTAAGAACACCCAAAATAACACTAAGTAAAGCTATACACAATACCCTACACTAGTATCAACATGAACAATATCAGCTAACAGCATAACATCTAACAGCATAACAGCTAACAGCTCACAGGTATAGCTAAATGCAATGGAATGCATGAATATGACTGCTACAGCGCGTAGCCTGATCTATTTGGGCACCTGTGCTCCTTATGGGGGTTCAGACTCCGGAGGGGCTCCTACAACATAAGCACAATATCATGATACACTACGGTGCGCAAACCGATCCACTACCAGTCAGCTATACTGCAATGCAGCCTCACAGGCTCAAAAGTAGTATTGAAAAACTCTTTTTATCATTTTTCAGTAGAAAATAGTATATCAAAAATCCCAGAGTTTGGAAAACCATTATGACAGTGATAACTCAAGACTGGTATCAAAATAGCATGTCAATATCACAGAAATAACAACATCGATCCTCACAGGATCCCAATAACTGACTCACAGCCCAAAATGTTCACAACCATCCAAGTAGGAGGTTCACCGGCTCAATAATAGCCAACAACACAGTATAGTATCAACAGGTCAGACTAAGCCATAGTCCCCAATCACATTCGACCCCGCACTCACAGCAGAATACGTGTTTCACCTCAATACATCGTCACAAAGTGATATACCGGGGTTTCAAACCCGCTGGTCATCACCCACACCCATTACTCACCTCGACTCGGCTCGACGACTAGTCCGCGATGCCCTTGCCATGAGAATCGGCCTCTAGAGGTGTAGAATCTGATCAAAATCAATAGAAATACATCAAAATAGGCCAAAAAGACATTACCCAATCGAAACAACTCGAATTACACCAAAAACTACAAAGTTGCCAAAACCTGACTTTCGGTACACTTCTCGAAAAATTGCAAAAGTTACATATTCGGAATTCTTATCTCAACACGAGTCCATGGATATAAAGTTTATCAAAATCGGACTCTGTTTACCCATTCAAATCAATGATTTTCCATAACCTAGGCTTAAGGCTAAAATCCCCCATTAAACCTACCATTAACAGTGAAATACTCGAAAATTCTATGATAAAATCACGTATTTAGGCCATAGAACTTACCTTCGATGATTACCCGGTGATATTCTCTTCAATTCCCGTCGATTTTCTCTCTAAGAACTCAAAAATGGAGGTTAAGGGTATAAGGGTCGCAAATACACTGTTATGGTTTCTAATAATTCTGACAGACAGTTAACCCTATGCGATCTCAACAATTGGCTCGCGATCGCAATGCACAAAATTTCCTAGGCTCCAAAATGTTCTATGCGGTCGCGGACCTTGGCATGCGATCGCAATGCACAAAAGTCTTGGCGACCGATTTACTTCTACGCAATCGCAACACAACCTCCACGATCGCATAGCTTCCAAATTCGACCCTACGTGATTGCATTAACATAACCGCGATCGCATTGCCTTCGATCCTTGACTTACGCGATTGCATACAGACCATCGCGATCGCGATGCACCCAAACACTACCTTACGTGATCGCATGAGACTCTTCGCGATCGCAAAGAACAAAAATTGTGCATTTTTATAGCAGCAGAAAGAGCAGTGCCTTTTGGCACAAAATGGTCTGTTTCGACCCCCGGATTCATCCCGAGGCCCCCGGAACCCCAACAAAAACCACCAACCTACTCCAAAACACAATATAAACTTGTTCCAATCATAAAAACATGTCCTTAAACACGGAAATCATCGAATCAAAGCGGATTCAAGCCTAAGTTTCATCTAGAACTTACGAAACCAACATTCAATCAAAAACCCAACCAAACGACGTCCGAATGACCTAAAAATTTGCAGACATATCCAAAATCACCTAACGAAGCTACTGAAACTATCGGAATTCCATTCCGACTCTCGGATCAAAATCTCGCCTACCGCTCGGATTTCGCCAAAACTCAACCTTATTCAATTCAAGCCTATTTCTACACCGGACCTCCAAATTCAATTTTGATCGCTCCCATAAGTCACAAATCAACTCCCGGAACTAACCAAATCTTCAGAATTCGATTCCAAGCCCTCTAACCACATAGTCAACTCTAGGTTGACTTTTCATAAACAAGCTTCATTTCAAAAGGCTATATGCCTCTTTTTAAACCAGAATCACTCCTAACTCACCCGACAGACTCGAACATCGATATTGAAACATGAAACATATAAATGAAAGGGTAACGGGGTGGTAATTCCCGTGACGATGGGCCGGGTCATCACAAATTACTTATTCCCTTTTCGATTAAATTGATCCAAATTCAGAGTTTAACTAACAAGAGTAGCTAATTACTACTTTATATGTGCAGTTTAGGAATCACATTTATTTACCTAGGTGTATTAACTTTATATTATCATGTTTTAGTTTTTAATTAAGTGATAAACTATATCTAACTACTAATTTACCTCTAACTGCAGCGCTAACTACTTCTACTCTAATCTAGGTCAAAATCTTATGGCTGTTAATTATTACAACCAATACCTAACGAATTACAATGATTTCTACAACTACAGCTAGAAAGAAGAAACAGAAACAGCTTTATCATAAACTAACTAAACTTTATTTCTTCATTCATAAACCTCAATTACATCTCCAGTAAAATAAATGTGTACTTGATCAAACGAAAATGAATCAGTGAGTTCTAAGGGGACAAAGAGGAGAAGGAGTTAGCAATGGTAACAGTAGAGAGACACCAGTAAACAATAGAGTAACAACACAGCAATTCCCAAGCTCGATAAACAAACAACAATCAACTTCGAGAAAAATCAAAATCGAAGCTAGTGAGGACAACACAGCAGATAAACACCAGCCAAAGATCCCAAAGCAACAATTCTCAATTTGAAGATTAAGTAGACAAATATTATTAGCTGAATCTCACAAATATATTTCAGACCCTTTTAATTGCAAAAATTCAGAACTGGAACCTTTTAAAATTTCCGGAATCTCTTTCAATTATCAAAAGTGGAACTCCCAAAATCGAATCCCGAAAAAATGGAACCATCCCCCTTTTCAAGCTTTGTAAAAGCCTATTTATAGAGTCATTTTGAGGGGAATTTCAAATAACATTTAAGTCTATCAAAATTACATCGAAATTCCCTTGAACCCCTGCTAGAAGGTTCTGGGTTGTTCTTTTGGGTTCTATTAGGCAGGTTTTACCCAATTACCCTTACTTGATAAGGTTTATTACACAAATCCCTTTTAAATCTACCCAGTATACCTTTTATTATCCAAAAAATTTCAGAAATACCAAGCATTAAAGTCATTTTTGTCCCTATAGTCTCTATTTAATCCACAAAAATACCATTTACCCTTCTCGTTTTACCCTTTGCCTTTGGTTATTATTACCCGACCTACCTTAGGTCTAGAAAGACAAGGGTAGCACGTATTTAACAAATAGCCACCCTAAGCCATGTCTATAAGAATTAATAATTTTCAGAATACATCCCTTTTCAATTTTAACTACTTTTACAAATAGCCACTAATCAGAACCAATAATTAGTACACAAACATAGCCACAAAACATTTACAATATGACCTAAGCATATATAAGCACTCAAAGGTTCAGAACAAAATAACATACAAATCAAATTACAAATATAACCAAATTCACGTTGTTTTGCACAAATAACCTTAATCACGACTTAGCTTCCAATTAATCAGAACCTTGAGGAAAAATTTGATAATGGTTGAATTCCAACTAATTAAAACCCAATCGAGATAGAATATACTGAACAATCACATAAAACCGGCTAATTGGCACACGATTCATGAGTAGTTAATATCAAAATCCTAAGAACACTTAGATAATTTCAGGCATGTATGATGTTCAAGGCTCGCATGAACAAGTTTGAATCAAATACAAAACAGAGATAGATTTATGCTTTAGACATGAATAGGAATATTTTTAGACAAGAGCATGATAGGCATGTAGAGAGGCAAGCTTCAGAACATAAAAAATCACTGAATGAAAATAAAGGTTGGGGGTACTTAGTTTTTTCAGGCCCTTTTCCTTTTTTTCCCTTTCTTTCTTTCTTTTCTTCCTCTTTCTTCTTCGTTCTTTCATTTTTCTTGATTTTCAGAGTGTCGAAGACTGTTAATCTTCTGAGTGTTAGATCTTCCAAACGGGGCCTTGGGGGTTTGATTTGAGTGTGTGCAAGGTGTATGGAGACCTAGGGTAAGTTTTTGAGGGTGGGGTTGTTTTTGGGTACTCGCTGGAGTAGGGTTCCGATGAGGGTTTTTTGAATATTCAACGTGCTGGGGACTTATTCGAGGGAAACAACCTAGATATTGTGGTAGATCGTCTCAAGATGGTCAAGTGGTGTTATTTTGAGACTCTGGTTCATACCTTAGGTGGTCATCGGCTAGGGTTCCGGCGATCGGATTTTCAAGATTAGGGAGACTGTTGGTTTTTCGTCGGGATTAATGGGGTTTAAGGTTGTTTTGAAGGTGAGAAGGGTGTCTTGTGTTTGGTCAAATTCGGAGACGGAGGTATGAGGTTGACCTCCGGTGGTATCCATGAGAGATGGTTGGAGAGAAGATGAAGATTAGGGCGTCTAGGGTTTTGGTATAAATGTATCTGTGTGTGTAATGAAAAGACAGACGGGGGAGGTCAGATATATATATATATCAAAATAGCACTGTTGATTCCTAGCCGTTGGATTTGATCAAATGAATGGCCAGGATCATTTGGATCTTAAATGGTGTCATGTCTTTTAATGAGAGGTTTACTTTGGTCTGTTAGATTATAACACTGGACTGGTGAGATTGAATGCCCTAAGCTACATCGTTTAGTTTAAATGGTATGTTGGCCTTGTCCGTTTGATCAATTTTACTACATGGTTGAGATTGATTTCATATGCGACATCATTTTATTTGTAAGGGAACTGCCTCACCAGGTCCGTTGATCAGTTATATCTATGGCCCAAATTTATTTGCTCATACGATGCCGTTTGGTTAGCAAACTAGATAGACCAGTCAAAATTACTAGGCCTGGTCTATATTTTGTTTTGGTCTTATGTACATATGTGTATTTCTTATATATTTGGCCCAAACTAATATTATGTATTGTATTTTCTTATATTTTATTATTTTGACTTGTATTTTATGTAATTTTCTATATTTTCTTTTTGTATTTTGTATTTTTTCCTTTGTATTCATTTTACAACTAATATATTTCCTTTATTTTCCATTTTTGAATTTTTTATTATTTTTATTTTTTTGTTAATTTTCCAATATTTTGTAGTATTGCTTAATTTTCCTATTTGTTTTATAATTTATGACATTTTCTAATTAATTCCTTTTTTGTATTTTAATTTCAATATTATTTCAAACAAACACTGGCATTTCATGCAAATCACACAATTGCAAAAAAAATCATTTTTGTATTATTTTTTATATATTTTGGAATTCAATTGCTTGGGACAAAAATCACGTGCTCACAATGTCCTGACCCGTGACATGCCCATGTCCTTCAATGTCATGCGACGTCCTGTGGCCACGTCCTACGACTTCCTGACACATCCTGACCCGTGCCATACCCACGACCTGCGATAACTTGACACGTCCTATGGCCACGTCCTGCCACGTCCTGATAGGTCCTGACCCGTGCCATGGCCATGCCCTGCCATATCCTGCCATGTCACGACATGTCATGTGGCATCCTAAAGCGTGCATGGCCATGTCCTCACATGTCCTGACCCGTGCCATGCCCATGTCCTGCGACGTCCTAACACGTCCTATGGCCACGTCCAATGACGTCCTGCGATGCCCTGACACGCCCTAACCAAGTGCCATGGCCATGCCCTGCCATGTCCTGCGGCGTCCTGATACATCCTGACACGTACCATGACCATGTCCTGACACGTCCTAACCCGTGCCAAGCCCTTATCCTACCATGTCCTGCGATGTCCTGACACATCATGCGGCCGCATCTTACGATGTCCTAACCCATGCCATGGCCACGCCTTGACATATCATGCGACATCCTAGCACATCTTCAATTGTGCCATGGCCATGTCATGACACATCCTAAACCGTGCTATGCCTACGTCTTGCCATGTCCTACAATGTCGTGACACATCCTGTGGCCACATCTTGAAACATACTGACACTTTCAGTATCGGGCCATAAACACGCCCTAGCATGTCCAGCGACATCCAAACACGTCCTGACACATGCTATGGCTATGTCCTAACATGTCCTGACCCATGACATGGCCACGCCCTACCATGTCCTGCAATGTCCTGACACGTCCTGACATGTGCCATGGCCATGAGCTAACATGTCCTAACCCGTGCCATGCCTACATCCTACCATGTCCTCACACGTCCTGTAGACACATCTTGTGACGTCCTAACATATCCTAACCCGTGAAATGGCCATGTATTGACATGTCCTAACCCGTGCCATGCCCACGTCCTACCATGTCCTGCGACGACCTAACACGTCTTATGGCCACGTTCTGCAACATCCTAACATGTTGTAACCCGTGCCATGGCCATGCCCTGGCATGTCCTGCGACATCCTAAAACATGCCATTGCCATGTCCTGATACATCTTGACTTGTGCCATGCCCTTGTACTGCCATGTCCTGTGATGTTCTAACACATCCTATGGCCACGTCATGTGACGTGCTGACCCATGCCATGGCCACGCCCTTCCATGTCCTGCGACATCCTGACACGTCCTGAAATGTGCCATAGCCATGTCCTTACTCGTCCTATGGCCACGTCCAATGAAGTCTTGACACGTACTGAACCGTGACATGGCCATGCCCTGCCATGTCCTGGGATATCCTCACACGTCCAAAAATGTGCTATGGCCTTGTCCTGAGATTTCCTGACCCGTGCCATGCCCACGTTGTACCATGTCCTGTGACATCTTGACAGGTCTTGCGGCCACGTCCTGCAACATCCTAACAGGTCCTGACCTGTGCCATGGCATGTCCTGTGACATCATAAGACATCTTGAAATGTGCCATTGCCATGTCCTGACACGTCCTGACCCGTGACATGTCCACATCCTTCCATGTCCTACGATGTCCTGACACGTCCTGTGGTCATGTTCTGCAACGTCCTGACACATCCTAACACTTGCCATGGCCATGTCTTGACACGTCCTAACCCATGCCATGCCGACATCCTGGCATGTCCTACGATGTCCTGACACGTCCTGCGATGTCCTTACACATCCTGACACGTCCTGACATGTCCTAACCTGTGCCATGGCCATGCCCTACCATATTCTGCGACGTCCTGATACATCCTGACACGTACTATGGCCATGTCTTCACACATCCTGACCGTGCCAAGCCCTTGTCCTACCATTTCCTGCAACATCATGACACATCATGTGGCCACGTCTTACATCGTCCCAACCCATGCCATGGCCATGCCCTAACATTTCCTACAACCTCCTAGCACTTCTTGAAACATGCCATGGCCATGTCCTGACACGTTCTGACCCATGCCATGCCCACGTTCTGCCATGTCCTACAACGTCCTGACACATCCTGTGGCCACGTTCTGAAACATCCTGACCCGTACCATGCCCACATCCTGCCTTCTCGTACAACGTCCTGACACATCCTGACAATTGCCATGGACATGTCCTAAAACATCCTGACCCATGCCATGCCCACGTCCTGCGACGTCCTAACACTTTCTATGACTTCCTGACACGTACTAACCCATGCCATGCCCTTGTCCTGCCATTTTGTGCGACGTCTTGACACATCCTATAGCTACGTCCTAAGACATCCTGACCCACGCCATGGCGACACCTGAAATGTCTTGCGACATCCTAAAACGTGCAATGGCCATGTCCTAACATGTCCCGACCCATGCCATGCCCACGTCCTCCATGTTCTGACAGGTCTTGTGGCCACGTCCTGAAATGTTCGGACACATCTTGACCCATGCCAGGGCAATGCCCTAGCATGTCCGGCGATGTTTTGACACGTCCTGAAATGTGCCATGGCCATGTCCTGACACGTCCTGACCCGTGACATGCCCACGTCCTACCATGTCCTGCGACGTCCTGACACATACTATGGCCATATCCTGTAACATCCTCACACGTCCTGACTCGTATCATAGACATGCCCTGGCATGTCCTGCAATTTCCTGACACGTCCTGACACGTGCCATGGCCATATCCTGACACGTCATGACTTGTGCCATGGCTACGCCCTGCCATGTCCTGACACGTCCTATGGCAACGTCCTATGGCCATGTCCTAACACGTCCAGACCCGGGCCATGGCCAAGCCCTGGCATGTCCTGCAACATCTTGACATGACTTAAAACATTCCATGGCCATGTCCTGACACGTCTTGACTCGTGCCATGCCTATGTCTTGTCATGTCCTGCGATGTCTAGACATGTCCTACAACATCTTGACACATCTCGTGCCAAAGACACACCCTGGAATGTCCAACAACGTCCTAACACAACGTGACACATGCCATGGCCATGTCCTAACATGTCCTGACCCCCACGCCCTGCCATGTCTTATGACGTCCTTACGCATCCTGACACGTGCCATGGCGATGGGCTAGCAAGTCCTGAGCCATGCCATACCCTCGTCCTTCCGTGTCCTGACACGTCCTGTGGACATATCCTATGAAGTCATGACACATCCTAACCCATGCAATTGCCATGTCTTGACACATCCTAACCCGTGCCATGTCCACATCCGGCCATATCCTGCAATGTCTTGACACGTCTGTTAGCCATATCATGCAACATCCTGACATGTCCTGACCCGTGCCTTGGCCACTCTGTGCCATGTCATGCGATGTCCAGACACGTCCTGACACATGCCATGGCCATGTCCTGACCCATGCCATGCCCTTGTCCTACCATTTCCTGTGATGTCCTAACACATCATGTGGCCACGTGTCAGGCATTTATTTCATCATCTTATCATACCCAGGCATTTCTTTCAAAGCTTCAGTTAAGGGAATGTTTACCTGGCTATGCTTGAGCATCTCGAAAAATCTCTTGTATTGTTCCTCTTTCTGGTGCTTGGCCAACCTTTGGGGAAATGGGGTTGGAGGCCTCTTCTTCCCAATAACTTTGGATTTTTCTTTCTCTATAACCTCCTCCACAATCGGCTGCTCTATCTATTCAGCTACTTTCTTTGTTCCCTGCTACATATCATTACTTTCAGCTACTGGCTAGACTGTAACTTATGTCAACCTAGTTGACTTATCCAGTTCAATGTGTACTGGAGTGAGTGTCTCAGCCTGCAATTTGCCTCTATCTATTTCCTGCTCAGCATCAAGATCTCTACCGCTTCTCAGATTAACTACCATTAGCTGCTTTGGGATTTGATCCGTTGGGTTTGTTTGTGTGTCTGCAGGCAATGTCCCTTGAGGACGATTGTTAAGTGACATAGCAATCGGACCCACCTGCACCTCAATATTCTTGATAGCTGCATCATGTGCATCTATCCTCTAATTGGTTTTGGCATGTGACCCAATTACCTGTTGCATCATAGCTTCCAACCTTGCAAACCCATCGTCATGTCTACCCCCATGCTGTGGTAGAGGTGGATGATACCTCTTCTGCTGATTTTTTAAAATTTGAGGTCTAGGATATGGAGCCATGTTGTTTGGTGGCCTCATACCTGCGACATTATATTGTGGCTGAGGAGGCCTGTAATGTTGTGGAGCCTGCCGACCCTAACTCTGTTTACCATGTCGCTGCCCTCCATAATTAGCCACATAATTCATGTCTTCATGCTGGTGATGATGTTCTTGGTCTGAAGCCCATGGATTACCTATGGGTTGGCTAATGCAAGATGTGTATAAACCACCATTGGTAGTATTTACAATATGAACCTGCTGCTTGACCCCAGATTCTTCCACCTTCTTTGTCAGGATGCTCATTTGTGTAAATAAAGTGTCTATGTTCTCCTCCATAGTGTTGGAAGGATTCAGAGGTAAAGAGTGTACCATCCTATGGTCACGTGCAACAATGTCCTGTGATGCCCAGACACATCCTGACCCATGTCACAGCCATGCCCACTCATGTTTTGTGGCATCCCGACACGTCTTGACACATTCCATGGCCATGTCCTGACACGTCCTGACAATTGTCATAGCCATGTCCTGACCTGTGCCATGGCCACGCCCTGCCATGTCCTATGACGTCCTGACATGTCCTGACACGTGCTAATATGCTGACACGTCCTGACCATGCGATGCCTATGTCATGCCATGTCCTAACATGTCATGTATCCATGTCCTACGAGGTCCTGACATGTCCTGACCCGTAATATGGCCATGTCTTGACACGTCCTGACCCGTGCCACGCCCACATCCTTCCATGTCCTGCGATGTCTTGACACATCCTGTAGCCACGTCCTGCGACGTCCTGACATGTCGTGACCAATACCTTGGCAACACCGTGCCATATCCTACAACATCCAAACACGTCCTACGACGTCCGGACACGTCCTGACCCATGCCATGGCCATGCCCTGCTATATTCTACAACGTCCTCACACATCCCGACACATGCCATGTCCATGTCCTCACATGTCCTGACCCGTGCCACACCCTTGTTCTGCCATGTCTTGTGACATCTTATCGCCATGCCCTGCGATGTCCTGACATGTGCCATGGCCACGCTCTGCCAAATCTTGTGACATCCTAACACATCCTAAAACGTGCCATGGCCATGTCCTGACACATCCTGATTCGTATCGTGCCCCCGGCCTGCCATCTTTTAACACATCCTATAGCTACATCCTGTGACGTCCAGACACATTGTTACCTATGCCATGGCCTTACCATGCCATGTCCTGCGATGTCCTGACACATCCTAAAATGAGACATGGACATTCCTTGACACTTCCTGACCCGTGCCTTGCCTACATCCTTCCATGTCATGCGACGTCTTGACACGTCTTGTGGCCACGTCCTGCAACATCCAGACATGTCCTGACCTGCGCCATGGACATGCCTTAGCATGTCTTGCGACGTCCTGACACATCCTGAAATGTGCCATGGCCATGTCCTGACACGTCCTGACCCGTGACATTCCCACATCCTGCCATGTCCTGCGACGTCCTGACATATCTTTTGGCCACGTCCTACGACATATTGACATGTCCTAACCAGTGCCAAGACCATGTCCTTACAGGTCCTGACCTATGCCATGCCTATGTCTTACCATGTCCTGCGATGTCCTGACACGTCCTCAACATCCTAACATATCTTGACATGTGCCTTGGCCATGCCCAGCCATGTCATGGGACATCATGACACGTCCTGATATGTGCTATGGCCATGTCATGACACGTGTTGACCCATGCGAAGCCCTTGTCTTTCCATGTCCTCATGTCTTAACATATCCTGTGGCCACGTCCTGCACATCCCGACCCGTGCCATTGCCACGCCTTGCCATGTCCTGCGAGATCCGGACACGTCCTAAAATATGCCAAAGCCATATCATGACACATCCTGACCCGTGCCATGCCCACGTCCTGCCATGTCTTGACATGTCCTGTGGCAGCATCATGCGACGTCTTGAGATGTTCTGACCCGTGGCATAGCCATGCACTACCATGTCATGTGATGTCCTAACACATTCGGAGATATGCCAAGTCCATGTCCTGACACATTCTGACACTGGCCACCCCCTGCCATGTATTGCAATGTCCTAACACATTAGGAAACATGACATGGCCATGTCCTGACACGTCCTGACCCATGCCACGCCCATATCCTGCCATGTCCTACGACGTCCTGTCCCCTCTTGTGGCCACATCCTGCATCATCCTAGCACGTCCTGACCCGTGCTATGGCTATACCCTAGCATGTCCTATGACATCATGAAACGTGCCATGGCCATATTCTGACTATCCTGACCTATGACATGCTCACGTCCTGCCATGTCCTTGAACGTCCTAACATATCCTATGGCCACATCCTGCAAAATCCTGATATGTCCTAGCCCATGCCATGGCTATGTCTTGACATGTCCTTGCCAAGTCTTGCGATGTCCTGACATATTCGGTAACATTCCATGGCCATGTCCTGACACGTCCTGACATTGGCCATGCCCTGCAATGTCCTGGGATCTCTTGACACATTTGGAAACATGCCATAGCCATGTCCTGACACATCCTGACCCATGCCACGCCCACGTCCTGCCATGTCCCGTGATGTCCTAACCCGTCTTCTGGCCACGTCTTGCAACATCCTGACACGTCCTGACCCATGCTATGGCTACACCCTGGCATGTCCTATGACGTTCTAAAACGTTCCATGGCTATGTTCTGACCGTCTTGACCCGTGACATGCCCACATCCTGCCATGTCTTGGGATGTCCTAACATGTCTTGTGGCCACATCATACGATGTCATGACATGTCCTAACCCATGCCATGGCCATGTCTTGGCGCGTCCTGACCCGTGCTACGCCCACATCCCGCCATGTCTTGCGATGTCTCAACACATCCTGTGGCCATGTCCTGCGACGTCGTGACATGTGCCATGGCCATGGCTTGCCATGTCTTGCGACATCTTGACGCATCCTGAAATGTCCCATGGCCATGTCCTGAGATGCCCTGACCCGTTCAATGTCCACGTCCTGCCATGTCCTAACACGTACGGTGTCTATGTCCTACAACGTCCCGACACTTCCTGACCCTTACCATGGCCATGCCCTGGCATGTCCTACGACGTCATGACACATGCTAAAATGTGACATGGCCATGTCCTAACACGTCCTGACCCGTGACATTCCCATGTATTGCCATGCCCTGCGATGTCCTGACATGTTCTCTGGCCATGTCCTGCAACATCCTGACACATCCCGACCTGTGCCATGGACACGCCATGGAATTAACTGTGACATCTTGACACATCCTGAAACATGGCATGGGAAGGTGCTTACACGTCCTGACCTGTGACATGCCCACGTCCGGCAATGTCCTGCGACATCCTGACATGTCTTGTGGCCACGTCCTGCGATGTCCTGACACGTCTTGACCCGTGCAATAACCACGACCTTTTATGACTTGACACGTCCTGTGGGTACATCCTACCACATCCTGTCCCATACCATAGCCATGGCCTTCCATGTCCTACCATGTCCCAACACGTCATGTGGCATCCTGAAGTGTTCATAGCCATATCCTCACACGTCCTGACCCGTGCCATGCCCATGTCCTACGACATCCTGACATATCCTATGGTAACGTCCAACGATGTCCTATGATGCCCTGACACATCCTGACCCGTGCAATGTCCATGCCCACTCATTGCCTATGGCATCCTGACATGTCCTGACATGTGCCATGGCTATGTGTTGACACGTCCTTACAGTTGCCATACCCATGTCCTGACACGTCTTGACCTGTGCCATAGCAACGGCCTGCCATGTCCTATGACGTCCTGACATGTGCCAATGTGCTAACACGTCCTGACCCATGCCATGCCCAGGTCATGCCAGGTCATGAAACATCCTGTGGCCAGATCCTATGATGTCATGACAGATCCTGACCCGTGCCATGGCTATGTCATGACATGTCCCGACTCGTGCCATTCCCACGTTCTTCCATGTCATGCAACGTCTTCACACATCCTGTAGCAACGTGCTGCGATGTCCTGACTCGCCGTGACCATCACCTTGGCCATGCCCTGCCATGTACTGCAATGTTCAATTACGTCCTATGATGTTCTGACATGTCCTAACCCGTAGCGTGGACATGCCCTACCATTTTCTGTGACGTCCTCACACGTCCCGAAACATGCCATGGCCATGTGCTGACATGTTCTGACCCGTGCCATTCCCTTGTCCTACCATGTCCTCTGACGTCGTGACACATCCTGTCGCCATGCCCGGTGACGTCCTGAACTGTGCCATGGCCACAACCTGCTAAGTCATGTGACATCCTGACACATCCTGAAACGTGCCATGGACATGTCCTGACACATCCCGATTCGTGCTATGCCCACATCCAGCGACGTCTTGACACATCCTGACCCATGCCATCGTCTCGCCCTACCACGTCCTGCGATGTCCTGACACATCTTGAAACTTGCCATGGACATGTCCTGACACTTCCTGACCTGTGCCTTGCCTACATCCTTCCCTGTCCCGCGACCTCTTGACACGTCCTATGGCCACGTCCTGTACCATCTAGACGCATCCTGACCTGCGCCATGGACCCACCTTAGCATGTCTTGCGACGTCTTGACACATCCTGAAACGTGCATTGGCCATGTCCTGACACGTCCTGACCCGTGACATTACCACATCCTACCATGTCCTGCGACGTCCTGACACGTCCTCTGGCCACGTTCTACAACGTCCTGACATATCCTGACCCGTGCCATGGCCATGTCCTTACACGTCCTAACCTGTGCCATGACCATGTCCTTACACGTCCTAACCTGTGCCATGCCCATGTCCTTACACGTCTTGACCTGTGCCATGCCCACGTCGTACCATTTCTCGTGATGTCTTGACATGTCCTCGACGTCCTAACATGTCCTGACCTGTGCCTTGTCCATGCCCTGCTATGTCATGCGACGTCCTCGCATGTCTTGACATGTGCCATGGCCATGTCGTGAGACGTCCTAACCTGTGCCAAGCTCGTATCCTTCCAAGTCCTGATGTCCTGACATATCCTGTGGCCACGTCCTGCACGTCCTGACCCATGCCATGGCCACGCCTTGCCATGTCCTGCGACATCCAGACACATCCTGAAATGTGTCAAAGCCATGTCATGACACATCCAGACCCGTGCCATGCCCACGTCCTACCATGTCTTGACATGTCCTATGGCTGCATGTTGCGAAGTCTTGAGATGTCCTGACCCATGCCATGGCCACGCCCTGCCATGTCCTGCGATCTCCTGACACATTTAGAAACATGCTATGACCATGTCCTGACACGCCTTGACCCATCCAACACCTATGTCCTGCCATGTCCTACGACGTCCTGACCCCTCTTGTGGACACGTCGTGCATCATCCTAACACGTCCTGACCCGTGCAATGGCTATGCCCTAGCATTTCATTAACATCCTGAAACATGCCATGGCCATGTCCTGACCATCCCGATTCGTGACATGCTCACATCCTACCATGTCCTGGGACGTCCTAACATGTCCTGTGGCCACGTCCTGCAATGTCCTGATATGTCCTAACCCATGCCATGGCCATGTCTTGACACATCCTGACTCATGCCATTGCCACGCCTTGCCAAGTCCTGCGATGTCCTGACATATTCGGTAACATGCCATGGCCATGTCCTGACACGTCGTGACATTGGCCATGCCCTGCCATGTCCTACGATCTCCTGACACATTTAGAAACATGCCATGGCCATGTCCTGACACATCCAGACCTATGCCACGACCACGTCCTGCCATGCCCTGTGACGTCCTGACCCATCTTGTGGCCATGTCCTGCAACATCCTGACACATCCTGACCCGTTCCTGACACATCCTGACCCGTGCCATGGCTTCGCCCTGGCATGTCCTACGACGTCCTTAAACGTGCCATGCCCATGTCATGACCGTCTTGACCCGTGACATACACACGTCTTTCCATGTCTTGGGACATCCTAACACGTCCAGTGGCCACATCCTGTGATGTCCTGACATGTCCTAACCCATGCCATGGCCATGTCTTGATGCGTCCTGACCTGTGACATGCCCACGTCCCACCATATCCTCCGACATTTAGCACATCGTATGGCCATGTCGTGCGACGTCCTGACAAGTGCCATGGCCACTGCTTGCCATGTCTTGCGACATCCGACCACATTCCACGCCCACGTCCTGCCATGTCCTAATACGTCCTGTGGCCACGTCTCGCAACATTCTGATCTGTGCCATGGCCACGCCTTGGCATGCACTGCAACGTCCTGACACATCCTGAAACGTGACATGACCATGTCCTGACACGTCCTGAACCGTGACATTCCCATGTCCAGCCATGTCCTGCAACATCATGACACGTCCTGTGTCCATGTCCTACGACATCGTGACACATCCTGCAACATCCTAACCCATGCCATGGCCATTCCATGCAAAGTCCTATGACGTCCTGACACGTCCTGACACGTGCTATGGCCATGTCTTGACATGTCATGCAACGTCCTGACACATCTTGTGGCCACGTCCTGCAACATCCTGACTCGTGCCATGTCAGACCCTTCCATGTGTTGCAACATCCTGGCACGTCCAGAAACGTGCCCTGGCCATGTCCTGATACGTTTTGACCTGTGTCATGCCCACGTTCTACCATGTCCTGACATGTTCTGTGGCCTCATCGTATGGCCACATCCTGCAACATCCTGACACGTCCTGACCCATGCCATCGCCACGCCCTCGAATGTCCTGCGACGTCCTGACACGTCCTGAAATGTAGTATGACCATATCTTGACACGTCCTGACCCGTGACATGCCTATGACCGTCCATGTCCTATGACGTCCTGACACGTACTACGACATCCTAACACGTCCAACCACGTGCCATGGACATGTCTTGACACGTCTTGATGCGTGCCATGGACACATCCTTCCATGTCCTGCGACGTCCTGACACGTCCTGCGAAGTCCTGACACGTCCTAAACCGTGCCATGTTCACACCATGCCATGTCCTGCGACGTCCTGACGCGTCCTAATATGTGCCATGGCCATGTCCTGACAGGTCCTAACCCGTGCCACGCCCTTGTCCTGCCATGTCATGCGACGTACTGACATATCATTTGGCTACGTCCTACGACCTCCCAACCCGTTCCATGGCCACGCCCTTCCATGTCCTGCGACATCCTGAAACTTCCTGAAATGTGCCATGGCCATGTCCTGACATGTCTTGACCCATGACATGCCCATGTCCTGCCATGTCCTGACACGTCCTATGGCTGTATCAAGCTACGTCGTATCACGTCCTGACACGTCCTAACCCGTGCCAGGTACTCACCCTACTATGTCATGTGATGTTTTGACACGTCCTGAAATGTGCCATAGCCATGTCTTGACACGTCCTAACCTGTGCCATGACAACGTCATGCCATGTCTTGCGACGTCCTAACACGTCTTTTGGTCACGTCCTGCAACTTTTAGACATGTCTTGACCCGTGCCATGGACACGCCCTGGCATGTCCTACAACGTCTTGACATGTCCTTAAACGTGCCATGGCAATGTCCTAACACATCCTGACCCATGATATGCCCATATCCTATCATGTCCTATGACATCCTGACATGTCCTGTGGCCACGTCCTGCAACATCCTGACACATCTAGACCCGTGCCATGGCCATGTCTTGACCCGTCGGCTGTCGGTCAATGATGCACCCCTTAGGGGTATCCCGCCAATTAGCTTCCTTAAACCTTACGGGTTTACTCACTCGTTGACTCACACACATGTCAGACTCTTTGGTTCGTGTTTTAGGACGAGCTGCATGGGGAGCCCACAGGCCAGCGTACGAAGTGTGTAGATGTCGAAGCATGCCAGAGGCGCGCGTTGCCTACCATAATCAAGAAGACGATATTCCACGAGCATATCAAAAGCTTGGGCTTTTTCCGCCCCCTCCCCAATCCATACTGGGCCATGCCCCAAGTCCATCGGTAGACCAGCTCAACACTATTCAACCCCCTACCGGGGCGCATTACCGACGCCCATCTGCTTCCCTCCCAACAATTTCAAGCACTCCTTGGCTCTCTTTTCAAAGTCCTTTTTATCTTTCCCTCGTGGTACTAGAACGGAATTCACCACGACATGGGCTGCATTCCCAAACAACCCGACTTGTAGACAGCGCCTGCAAAGTTACATGGCCAGGGATCCAACCTAGCTACACAAGCCGAACACCACTCTTGTGCCGCACGTACACTTGTCTCACCAATACAAGCCCCTAACACGTAATGCGTAGCCATGTGTTGTTGCCGATACCAACGTTGCAAAGCCAAGACAAGCCCCGCAAAGCATGAATAGTGGGTTGAAGCAATGCCAGACACAACCCCCAACAACCGATGGCTATCTGTAATTTACTGAGCTTTGCCCCATGTGCACCTTACCTTTCGGCATTACATGCACGATGCATTACTATTCCATTGAAAAAAATCCATTAGCCATCACGAGCGGTATCACCTCCTAATGTTGTCCGCAATAACCAATGGCAACTGACATCTACAGTGATTTGCACCATGCGCATGGCACGTTGCAGCGCTACTTACATGATGCTCTACTGTTCATTGTCAAAAGCCAGCAACTGCCAACATAATCACCAACAACCATTGGCAACGAGCAACTTACTAAGCTTTGTGCCATGCGATAAAATGAAGAAGAAGTGTGTTATATTAAAGAAGAGATCGGGTCAAAATGTTACAAAAATCTGGGCCGGGGTCAAATATGCGGTCACTATGCGACCACAGAATCCACATGCGGTCCGCAAAGTGACCGCAAAATGGCCTCAAAGTTATGCAGGTTCTGTTATGGAATGCGGTCACTATGCGGACCGCATGTTGATTCTGCGGTCGCAAAAGTGCACCGCAGATTTGACCTGCGATCGCATATCGACCGCACTTTTGACACGATTTTGGGCAACTCTCTGGAAAGTTTCGCGGCAAGAATGCGGTCCGCATGTCAGGTTTGCGGTCGCATTCTTGACCGCATATTTGACACTTTTCGGAAAACTTATTTCTCTACATTTTTGAAACTTAAATCACTACCAAGGGTCGAACCGCGGCGAGCAAGCTCGCCGCGAAGAATTCTACGCATTCCTAACACATCATTCGGACCATGACACCACATCTACTAGGTTTTATGCACAAAATTTTACGGGGCCTTACATCCTCCCCCCTTAAGATCATTCGTCCTCGAATGAGGATTTTGAAATAAATGAGTTTTGAAAGACATGATATGCAAGCTATCAAAATTTTGACTAACTCTTATATTTTAGAAAAATTTCGCCGGAGTTTCCTTTGTATTATGGACATATCCACCTGTCAGAGGGCCCCCGAAACACATTACCAAACAACAATACACAAATACAACACTTTTCACAACCGGTATACACTTTCTTACCTCAACGAATGCACATATTCTATCACATTGTTACAATTGCACATAAACTAGTCACTTCAATGAATTCTTACCTTATTTAACCATTTTAACACACCATGTACACTTAACAAACCATTACCAATCTACACTTACTATTAGTTGTTTATTAAACACGTAAATCTTTATAAGGCTTTCATTTATGAAGAACGGTTCAAGTGACCCAAGGTAACAACACATTTAACTCATTACAAATAAAGGAGACTTTACTAATACTAAGAGGGAAACAACTTAGGCAAGATGACAGTTACTAGGAGTAGGAGGGTCACCTAATTTCTTCTAGGCTTGATCAAACAATTGGGGGTACTTTTCTTTCATCTCTCTTTCTGCTTCCCATGTGGCCTCCTCAACTTGTTGACTTCGCCACAATACTTTAACAGAGGCAACTTCCTTATTTCTCAACTTACGGACTTGCCTATCAAGAATGGCAACTGGAACTTCTTCATATGACAAATCTTCATTAACCTCTATAGCTTCGATTGGCATGATGGTGGATGGATCTCCAATCACTTTCTTCAACATGGACACATGGAATACCGGATGCACCGATGACATCTCAGGAGGCAACTCTAGCCTATAAGCAACTTGACCAATCCTTTGAACGATCCGATATGGCCCGACATACCTAGGACTCAATTTCCCTTTCTTTCCGAATCGCATGACTCCCTTCATAGGAGATACCCTCAAGAACACCCAATCATCGACTTGAAACTCCAAATCCCTTCGACGAACGTCCGCATAGGACTTTTGACGACTCTGTGCTGTTTTCATTCTCTCCTGAATAACTTTGACCTTTTCCATAGCTTCGTACACCACATCTGGCCCTAGAAATTCCGCTTCACCTACCTCAAACCACCCGATTGGCGATCTACATATTCTCCCGTATAATGCCTCAAACGGGGCCATTTGAATGCTAGCATGATAGCTGTTATTGTAAGGAAATTCTATCAGTGGCAAGTGTTCATCCCAATTACCTTTAAAATATAAGACACAAGCCCGCAACATATCTTCAAGCGTCTAAATGGTCCGCTCAGCCTGTCCATCGGTCTATGGATGGAAAGCTGTGCTGAGATTCACCTGAGTTCCCAAACCTTGCTGAAACTTCTTCCAAAAGTTAGCGGTGAACTGAGCCCCGCGATCTGAGATGATAGAAAGTGGAGTGCCATGAAGTCTTACTATCTCCTTGATGTACAGTCTTGCATATTGCTCCGCAGTATCAGTGGACTTGACAGGCAGGAAGTGAGCTGATTTGGTGAGTCGATCTACTATCACCCATACTGAATCGAACTTACGCTGAGTGCGAGGTAACCCCACCATGAAATCCATATTGATCATCTCCCATTTCCACCTTGGTATTTCTATAAGCTGCGTTAATCCACCAGGCCGTTGATGCTCGGCCTTCACTTGTTGACAGTTCGGACATTTAGCTACAAAGCCTGCCACATCCCTTTTCATACCGTTCCACCAATAAATCTCCTTGAGATCGTGATACATTTTCGTTGAACCAGGGTGCACAGAATACCCGGAAGTATGAGCCTCTGCCATCACTCTTTCCCGAAGCTCGTCCACATCCGGAACACATAGCCTATCTTGACACCGCAATACACCATCTTCGCCGCTGAGTACAAATGCTGAGGTCTTGTCATTCATGACTGCTTCCTTCACCTGAACCAATGCTGGATCCATGAACTGTTTTTCCTTGATTTTCGCGACCAATGATGATTCTGCTCCATTATGCACCAAGATATCTCCCTCGTCTGACGCCGAGATACGAACCCCCAAACTGGCTAATTGGTAAACCTCTCGAGCCAGGGGTCTCTGATCCACACCCAAATGAGCCAAACTACCCATGGATTTCCGACTAAGAGCGTCGGCTACCACATTTGCCTTCCCTGGATGGTACAATATGTCCATATCATAGTCCTTGAGTAGTTCTAACCACCGCCGCTGTCTCAGATTCAGCTCTTTCTGCTTGAACAAATACTGGAGGCTCTTGTGGTCTGAAAACACATCTACATGAACCCCATAAAGATAGTGTCGCCATATTTTCAAGGCAAACACAACAACTGCAAGTTCCAAATCATGCGTCGGATAATTCTTCTCATGGTTCTTGAGTTGTCTGGAAGCATAAGCTATAACCTTTCCGTGTTGCATCAATACACATCCCAAACCAACTCTGGAGGCATCACAATAGACTACAAATCCCTCTGTGCCTTCTGGCAAGGCCAATACTGGTGCCGAGGTCAATCTTGACTTCAGCTCTTGGAAACTTTTCTCACATGCTTCGGACCACTGGAACTTGACTGCTTTCTGCGTCAATTTAGTCAATGGGGAGGCAAGGGTTGAGAATCCCTCTACAAACCTCCGATAGTACCCTGCCAGACCCAAAAAGCTGCGAATCTCTGTCGGGGTCGTGGGTCTAGGCCAATCTTTCACTGCCGCAATCTTCTGAGGATCCACCATAATTCCCTCACCGGAAATAACATGCCCTAGAAAAGCTACGGACTCCAACCAAAACTCACATTTTGAGAACTTGGCATACAATTGATGCTGAAGAAGGGTCTGCAATGCTGCTCTGAGGTGAACGGCACGATCTTCCCTGTTCCGAGAGTAGATGAGAATATCGTCAATGAATACAATCACAAAGGAATCTAGGAATGGCTTGAAAACCCGATTCATAAGGTCCATGAAAGCTGCCGGGGCATTGGTTAGCCCAAAAGACATGACCAAAAACTCGAAGTGACCATAACGAGTTCTGAAGGCGGTCTTAGGAATATCCTGCTCCCTGATTTTTAACTGGTGGTACCCGGACCTCAAATCAATTTTTGAGAAGAACTTTGCTCCCTGCAATTGGTCAAACAGATCATCCACTCGAGGCAAAGGATATTTATTCTTGATGGTGACTTTGTTGAGCCGCCGATAATCAATACACATTCGAAGTGACCCATCCTTCTTTCTGACAAAGAGAACCGGAGCACCCCACGGCGACACACTCGGTCGTATGAACCCTTTCTCTAATAAATCCCTCAGCTGCTCCTTTAACTCCCTTAACTTCGCTGGCGCCATTCTATATGGTGGAATGGATATTGGCTAAGTATCTGGCAAAACATCGATCCCAAAATCAATCTCCCTATCCGGCGGGATGCCTGGAAGCTCATCTGGAAACACTTCAGGAAATTCATTCACAATTAGCACGGACTCGAGGGTAGGCACCTCTGAGGTGGTGTCCGTTACCCGAACCAGGTGATAGATACACCCTTTCTTAATCATCTTCGAAGCCTTAAGGTAGGAAATAAACCTACCCCTTGGCACTACACCATTTCCTCTCCATTCAATAACCGGCTCGTTAGGGAACTCGAGCCTCATAACTCTCGTTCGACAGTCAAGTTTGGCAAAGCACGAATAGAGCCAATCCATCCCCATAATTACATCAAAATCTACCATCCCAAGCTCAATAAGATCGGTTGTGGTATCACGACCACCCACCGTAACAACACAATTCCTATAGACTCGTGAGGCTTGTAATAGAATCACCGATTGGAGTCGACACAGAGAACGGCTCATGAAGCCGTTCGGGTACTATCCCAAAACTTGAAGCAATGAATGGAGTAACATAAGACAAGGAGGACCCTGGATCAATAAGGGCATAGCAATCAATAGCCTGAACAGACATGATACCTGTAACAACATCTGGAGAAGCCTCCGCATTTTGGCGGCCACTCAATGCATAGAATCGGCTAGGTCCACCCCTACCCTGAGCTCCACCCCTAGTTGCACCACGCCCTGCTGCTGCTGGAGTACGCACTAATGATGTAGCAGCTGAAGAACCGGATGACTGAGCAGATCCCCTACCTATACCCTGACGGGGTGCACGGCAGTCCCGCCGAATGTGACCTCTCACCCCGCACCCGAAGCACACTGGAAGGTCAAGGTAGCAAGTTTTCGTATGAAATCTCCCACACTTGGGGCATGTAGGTCTCCCTCGCTGCTGGGATCTCACCCTAGGATGACCAAACTGACGAGACCTCCTGCTGTCCGAACCAGGTCTCGAGTAACTGCCTTGCTGATGACCGTGCACGGATGGCGGTGCACTCGCGGAGGACCGAGCATATGACCGGGATGGCCCCGATGACCCCTTCCCCGGAAGTGATCTCCCCGAACGACCCATTGACCGGCCCCACCGCTACTTTCTCTTCTCGCACGAATCTTCACTTCCCGGCCTCTCGTGGCCCGAGCAAACCCCACAATCCTCCCATAGTTCATGTCCGAGTGCAAAGCTGCCGTGGCGGCCTCATTCACTACCAAAGGGCTAAGGCCCCGAACAAACCGTCGAACCCGGCATCCATGGTCGATACTAAATGAGGAGCGTACTTGGACAACCTTACGAACTCCATGTGATACTCCCAAACACTCATATCGCCCTGTTTGAGGACCTCGAACTCGGTGGCACGGGCTGCCATTGCCTCAGCAAGTAAGAAGTGGTCCATAAATGCATCCACGAACTCATCCCATCTGGCCGGAGGGCTCCCTTCCTCACGGGAATCCTCCCACAATTCGAACCATGAACGTGCCGCTCCCTTCAGCCTGTAAGAGGCCAACTCTACCCCCTCTATATCTGTAGCCTTCATCACTCGAGGGTCTTGTATATCTCATCAAGGAATTCCTGTGGGTCAGCCTCTGGATCGGTACCTGAAAATTCTGGAGGGGCCAATCGCAAGAACTGGTGGACTCTGGAGCCAAAGGAATCTCCCTGTCCGCTGGAGGATGCAGGGGCATCATGGGATCTCTGGGCCTGGGCAGCCACTAATTGTGTTAACATATGGATGGCTCCCCTAAGTTCTTCATTAGAGATACCGGAGCCCGAAGCGGGAACTGTATCTGAGTCAGGAACACTGGCAGGAGGAATGGTGGCATCCTCTGCCGCAACTGGAATAGGGACACTTGGGTTTTGAACAGATGGGCCAGGCAAATTCGGGACTGGTGGGTCATTCTCTCCCACGGCATCGGGTACATGATTAACAGCTGCACTTGGGCCGGCATTGGCCCTAAGGCCGAGTCTAGCCTTCTTCTTAGGTGCCATATTCTGAAAATTTGGGAACAAGGCACGAATTAGACACGGATATCTCCACATTGCACTTTACCGCACGATATAGATTATCAAAGAAGTAGGTAAATTCCTAAATGCCCGTGTAGCCCCCTACTTATATGATGTGGTCGACAACACACCTATAAGAAGGGCACTACTAGACACGGCTCCGAGACATCCTAGGACACTTTAAAACCTTAAGCTCCGATACCAAGTTTGTCACGCCCCAAATCGAGGGACATGACCGGCGCCTGACCGGGTTGCCCCAGTCAAGCGGACCTGGGTGCCTTTCATTCCCATGCGTTACCCCTGTGTTGACCGTTTCTCATTAACCAAATATATTACTAATCATAATTGATTTCACATTAAACAAATAAAATGATACGAGTGATTCATTAACAAGATTTCAATTTTTACAACGCCGACATAACACAATATATATATACATAAGACTGGAGTCCCACAGTTTACATGTCTACAGAGCCTCTAGGATACAAAATGGGGAATACAATACTTGCCGGTAACAAGGCTCCGGCTATACCTTGCAAAAGAAACCAAAATGAAATCTAAACCGAGTGGCATGAACCACACAAGGCCCCGAGGAAGAAAGGGGCTCACCAAAACGGGCAATGGAAGGAGAAGGATACTACTGCCGATGAGCTGAAGTGCCTGCTACTGATCCACCTACAATCATGACACGAATGTAGCGCCCCCGGCAAAAGGGACGTCAGTACACTTGAATTGTACTGGTATGTATGGACAAACTTTGTCCCAAGTAAACTCAAGCCATTAAATTACATCAACAATTAATTAAGCCGACCAACCATGTTTCCACATTTTCCTCATTTCAAATAATTCTCACACAAAGCACTTTCTACGATCAACCAATTTAACAATAACCAATCAATCACGTAATGCACAAGTAGTCAAACAAAGGGGCAATCAGTGCCCCACAGGTTGCAAACTCTCCTGCGTCTCCTTTCACAATTTCACATTATTGATTTTTGTATCAATTTTCAATAGCGATTTCGATCGCTTTCCATCCTTATTGCCCCCGACCACCCTTATTACCTCGGCCACCCTTATCACCCCAACCCACACCTTATTTCACCACGTTGCGGCGCGCAACACGACCCCGCCTTACAGTTGAAAACACAACAATTTCAAACAGCAGATAAGGTACTACACACAATTTCAACAAGTTCAAATAAGCAACTTACACATTGGTTCATGTTCTCAATTTCTTCTCAATTCAATATCACAACCATGTTACAATATTTCCACAATTCAAGTGTTTCATCTCTTTCCACAATAAACCAATTCTCAAGTGTTTCATTTGTTTTCCACAAGGTACCATATAGGCCATCATAGTCATTATTCACAATTCTTTTGCCAAATTAAACTCTCATTTTACATCACTCATAGCTCAACAACAAACTTTGAATATCCAACAACAACATCTAGAATTTCACACAATTTGTCAATTTAACACGAACACAAACAAACTTCACACATATAGGCGATTTCACAAGAATCAAAATTAGCCATACATACCTGGTGATGATTTTTCCTCCTACTTTATGCTTACCCAAGATATCCTACTCTTGCCAACCTTGTTCTTGAAGACTCTTACTTCTACTCACTTCTTTTTACTAGAAATCAAGTTCAATAATCATGCATGAGTGTAAAAATTCCATTTTTAAAAGCTATTATATGAAAACCTCTCTTTACCCATTTAAAACTGAAAATCACAGAAAATAGTTAGGGTTTTTACCTTGAAAAGAATTGGGGAAGTTGAATCCTTGCCCTAGGATCCCTTGGAATTAAATGGTTGGAACAATCTTTGAAGATGAAGAACTTCTCTCTCTAAAAACCCTCTCTTCTCTCTCTAATTTTGGTAAGATCATATGATAAAATGAAGAAGAAGTGTGTTATATTAAAGAAGAGATCGGGTCAAAATGTTACAAAAATCTGGGCCGGGGTCAAATATGCGGTCACTATGCGACCGCAGAATCCACATGCGGTCCGCAAAGTGACCGCAAAATGGCCTTAAAGTTATGCAGGTTCTGTTAAGGAATGCAGTCACTATGCGGACCGCATGTTGATTCTGCGGTCGCAAAAGTGCACCGTAGATTTGACATGCGATCGCATATCGACCGCACTTTTGACACGATTTTGGGCAACTCTCTGGAATGTTTCGCGGCAAGAATGCGGTCCGCATGTCAGGTTTGCGGTCGCATTCTTGACCGCATATTTGACACTTTTCGGAAAAATTATTTCTCTACATTTTTGAAACTTAAATCACTACCAAGGGTCCGAACCGCGGCGAGCAAGCTCGCCGCAAAGAATTCTACGCATTCCTAACACATCATTCGGACCATGACACCACATCTACTAGGTTTTATGCACAAAATTTTACGGGGCCTTACAACGGCCACGTCCTGCCATCCCCTGTGACGTCCTGACCCATCTTGTGGCCATGTCCTGCAACATCCTGACACATCCTGACCCGTTCCTGACACATCCTGACCCGTGCCATGGCTTCGCCCTGGCATGTCCTACGACGTCCTTAAACGTGCCATGCCCATGTCATGACCGTCTTGACCCGTGACATACACACGTCTTTCCATGTCTTGGGACATCCTAACACGTCCAGTGGCCACATCCTGTGATGTCCTGACATGTCCTAACCCATGCCATGGCCATGTCTTGACGCGTCCTGACCTGTGACATGCCCACGTCCCACCATATCCTCCGACATTTAGCACATCGTGTGACCATGTCGTGCGACGTCCTGACACGTGCCATGGCCACTGCTTGCCATGTCTTGCGACATCCGACCACATTCCACGCCCACGTCCTGCCATGTCCTAATACGTCCTGTGGCCACGTCTCGTAACATTCTGATATGTGCCATGGCCACGCCTTGGCATGCACTGCAACGTCCTGACACATCCTGAAACGTGACATGACCATGTCCTGACACGTCCTGAACCGTGACATTCCCATGTCCAGCCATGTCCTGCAACATCATGACACCTCTTGTGTCCATGTCCTACGACATCGTGACACATCCTGCAACATCCTAACCCATGCCATGGCCATTCCATGCAAAGTCCTATGACGTCCTGACACGTCCTGACACGTGCTATGGCCATGTCTTGACATGTCATGCAACGTCCTGACACATCTTGTGGCCACGTCCTGCAACATCCTGACTTGTGCCATGTCAGACCCTTCCATGTATTGCAACATCCTGGCACGTCCAGAAACGTGCCCTGGCCATGTCCTGATACGTTTTGACCTGTGTCATGCCCACGTTCTACCATGTCTTGACATGTTCTGTGGCCTCATCGTATGGCCACATCCTGCAACATCCTGACACGTCCTGACCCATGCCATTGCCACGCCCTCGAATGTCCTGCGACGTCCTGACACGTCGTGAAACGTAGTATGACCATATCCTGACACGTCCTGACCCGTGACATGCCTATGACCGTCCATGTCCTATGACGTCCTGACACGTACTACGACATCCTAACACGTCCAGCCACGTGCCATGGACATGTCTTGACACGTCTTGATGCGTGCCATGGACACATCCTTCCATGTCCTGCGACGTCCTGACACGTCCTGCGAAGTCCTGACACATCCTAAACCGTGCCATGTTCACACCATGCCATGTCCTGCGACGTCCTGACGCGTCCTAATATGTGCCATGGCCATGTCCTGACAGGTCCTAACCCGTGCCACGCCCTTGTCCTGCCATGTCATGCGACGTACTGACATATCATTTGGCTACGTCCTACGACCTCCTAACCCGTTCCATGGCCACGCCCTTCCATGTCCTGCGACATCCTGAAACTTCCTGAAATGTGCCATGGCCATGTCCTGACATGTCTTGACCCATGACATGCCCACGTCCTGCCATGTCCTGACACGTCCTATGGCTGTATCAAGCTACGTCGTATCACGTCCTGACACGTCCTGACCCGTGCCAGGTACTCACCCTACTATGTCATGTGATGTTTTGACACGTCCTGAAATGTGCCATAGCCATGTCTTGACACGTCCTGACCTGTGCCATGACAACGTCATGCCATGTCTTGCGACGTCCTAACACGTCTTTTGGTCATGTCCTGCAACTTTCCGACATGTCTTGACCCGTGCCATGGACACGCCCTGGCATGTCCTACAACGTCTTGACATGTCCTTAAACGTGCCATGGCAATGTCCTAACACATCCTGACCCATGATATGCCCATATCCTATCATGTCCTATGACATCCTGACATGTCCTGTAGCCACGTCCTGCAACATCCTGACACATCTAGACCCGTGCCATGGCCATGTCTTGACCCGTCGGCTGTCGGTCAATGATGCACCCCTTAGGGGTATCCCGCCAATTAGCTTCCTTAAACCTTACGGGTTTACTCACTCGTTGACTCACACACATGTCAGACTCTTTGGTTCGTGTTTTAGGACGAGCTGCATGGGCAGCCCACAGGCCAGTGTACGAAGTGTGTAGATGCCGAAGCATGCCAGAGGCGCGCGTTGCCTACCATAATCAAGAAGACGATATTCCACGAGCATATCAAAAGCTTGGGCTTTTTCCGCCCCCTCCCCAATCCATACTGGTCCATGCCCCAAGTCCATCGGTAGACCAGCTCAACACTGTTCAACCCCCTACCGGGGCGCATTACCGACGCCCATCTGCTTCCCTCCCAACAATTTCAAGCACTCCTTGGCTCTTTTTTCAAAGTCCTTTTTATCTTTCCCTCGTGGTACTAGAACAGAATTCACAACGACATGGGCTGCATTCCCAAACAACCCGACTTGTAGACAGCGCCTGCAAAGTTACATGGCCAGGGATCCAACCTAGCTACACAAGCCGAACACCACTCTTGTGCCGCACGTACACTTGTCTCGCCAATACAAGCCCCTAACACGTAATGCGTAGCCTTGTGTTGTTGCCGATACCAACGTTGCAAAGCCAAGACAAGCCCCGCAAAGCATGAATAGTGGGTTGAAGCAATGCCAGACACAACCCCCAACAACCGATGGCTATCTGTAATTTACTGAGCTTTGCCCCATGCGCACCTTACCTTTCGGCGTTACATGCACGATGCATTACTATTCCATTGAAAAAACTCCATTAGCCATCACGAGCGGTATCACCTCCTAATGTTGTCCGCAATAACCAATGGCAACTGACATCTACAGTGATTTGCACCATGCGCATGGCACGTTGCAGCGCTACTTACATGATGCTCTACTGTTCATTGTCAAAAGCCAGCAACTGCCAACATAATCACCAACAACCATTGGCAACGAGCAACTTACTAAGCTTTGCGCCATGCGCATGGCACCTTGCGGCGCTACTTGCACGACACTTTGCCATTCCATTGCCAAAAGCCATCAACCACCATGAGTGATGTTGCTCGAAACACCTGATGGCAAGCGACATCTACTGAGCATCGACCCATGCACACGGTGCCTTGCGGTGCTACTTGCACGACGATCCGCTATTCATTAGCTAAAGCCATCAGCTGCCACGAGCGATGCCATGCTTGTTGGTTTTGCGCAAGTAGCGCAAATGATCCATTTTGTCAAATGGCCATGCACCACGAGTTTGGGACTGGGACCCCTGTGCACATCACTCAAAGCCAATCCTTTACACGAAGTTATGGATCCATTTTGCCGACTTCCCTTGCCTACATTGTTCCATTGACCAAAGGCTATTCACCTTGGAGACCTGATGCAGTTATGAGTACAACTGGGTGTGGATGGCACTCGGTCCTTTAGATTGTCAAGTGCCCCCGAGGGTGCACCAGACACTACGTGACGTGCGGTGCTCTTCCAATGCCAATGATCCATTTTGCTGAATAGACTGATAGACGATGGGTTCAGGACTGGGACACCCGTGCCCTGCCCTTAGAGTCAATCCTTTAATCAAAGTTATGGATGTATTTTGCCGACTTCCATTGTCTACATTGTTCCATCAACCAGAGGCTGTTCTCGTGGGAGACCTGATGCGGTTATGGGTATGATCGGGCATGGATGTCACTCGGTCCTCCAAATTTTCAAGGGCTACCGGGGGAGCACCGGACACTACACGACATGCGGTACTCTTCTAGTCGCTGGACCCTAACTCCGACTGAGTCATTTTCAGGGTGGGCAGGTTGTTAAACACAAAAGATAACACTTCCCGAGGCCAACACCGATGCCTCCGAACTACATAACATTGCCGTCAACCGCCACATCCCGCTTCAAGAATTTTAACCCGATTCCCTTTCATATAACACGCAAAACGTATTATCTGTCAGGGTTTGCCCGACCTTTAGGATTGAAAAATCCATGTGCAAGTGATTCACATGGAACCTTTTCCCTCTTCATCCTTCAAAGTTCTCATTTATATATTTGCTACCACCACAAGGATTTGCATTGATGGACAGACTCAAACCTAAGGTTTTGCAGTAACCGTCGTGCCCTCCTACTCATTACGGCTTAGCACTTGCCCCGACGGCCGGGTGTAGGTTGCGCGCTTAAGCGCCATACATTTTTGGGGCTAGTTGATTCGGCAAGTGAGTTGTTAAACACTCCTTAGTGGATTTCATCTTCCATGACCACTATCCTGCTATCTTAATCGACCAACACCCTTTGTGGGATCTAGGTTAGCGTGTTGTTTGGCACCATAACCCGACTTCTAGTTCATCCCGCATTGCCAGTTCTGCTTACCAAAAATGGCCTACTTGGAGCTCTTGATTCCATGGCGTAGCTCAACAAAGCAGTTGCACCGTCCTACTTATTTGAAGTTTTAGAATACGTCGAGAGAGTTGCAGCCCCGATGCCTCTAATAATTGGCTTTACCAGATAGAACTCACATGCAAGCTCTAGCTATCCTTAGGGAAACTTTGGAGGGAACCAGCTACTAGATGGTTCGATTAGTCTTTCGCCCATATACCCAAGTCAGATGAATGATTTGCACGTCAGTAATGCTGGAGGCCTCCATCAGAGTTTCCCTTGGCTTCGCCCCAGTCAGGCATAGTTCACCATCTGTCGGATCCCGACAGGTATGCTCACACGCGAACCCTTCATAGAAGTTCAAGGTCGGTCGGTGGTGCACCCCTCTAGGGGATCCCACCAATCAGCTTCCTTACGCCTTACAGGTTTTCTCGCCCGTTGACTCTCACACATGTTAGACTCATTGGTTCATATTTCAAGACGGGTCGAATAAGGAGCCCACAGGCCAGTGTTTGGAGCGCGCATATGCCGAAGCACGACAGAGGTGCATGCTACCTACGACCATTAAAGAGATGACATTCCACGAACGTATCAAAAACCTGAGCTTTGATCGCCCCCTTATCCATGCTTGTCCATGCCCCGAGTCGATCGGTAAACCGGATCAACACTATTCCACATCTGATTAGGGCATATTGCCGGCCCCCATCTGCTTCCCTCACGACAATATCAAGCATGCGTTAACTCTCTTTTCAAAGTCCTTTTCATTTTTCCCTAATTTGGGCTGCATTCCCAAACAACCCGATTTGTAGACAATGCCTACGACATGACCATGTCAAATGATCCAACCTAGCAACATAAGTCGAACACCACTCATGTGCTACACCGACACTTGACTCACCAATACAAGCCAACAACAGTCCTAACATGCGATGCGCAACCATGTGTTGTTGCTGATGCCAAATGTTGCAAAGCCAAGAAAAGCCCCGCAAAGCATGAATAGGGTGTTGAAGTAATGCCAGCCACAACCCACAATAACCGATGGCAATCAGCATTTTACTGAGCTTCGCCCCATGCGCACGGCACCTTTCCGTTCTACTTGCACGATGTGTTGCTGTTACATTGCAAAAGCCATCAGCCATCGCGAGTGATGTCATCTCCTGATGTTGCCCACAACAACCGATGGAAATTGGCATCTACTAAGTTTTTCCCCATGCGCATGGCACCTTACGGCGCTACCTGCACGATGCTCTACCATTTGTTGTGAAAATCCATCAACTGCCACAGGCAGGTAGGGGGGGGGGGGGGGTTACAGACATAACCCACAAGAACCGATGGCAATTGGAAATTTACTAAGCTTTGCCCCATGTGCATGGCACCTTACGGCGCTACGTGCAAGACGCTCTGCCGTTCCATTGCCAAAAGCCATCAACTGCCATGAGTGATGTTGCCCAAAATACCCGATGGCAATCGACATCTACTGAGCATCACCCCATGTGCATGGTGCCTTGCGGCGTTACTTGCATGACGATCCGCCATTCATTGTCTAAAGTCATCAGCTGCCACGAGCGATGCCAGACACAACCCACAACAACCGATGGTAATCGGCAACTTACTAAGATTCGTCCCTTGCGCATGGCCCCTTGCCGTGCTACTTGCACGTTGCTTTTCCATTCCATTGCTGAAATCTATTTGCCACCACGAGCGATGTCGCCTCTCTATTTTGCCAGAAATATCCATTGGAAATCGGCACTTACTAACCTTCGCCCCATGCGCACGGCACCATGTGGTTCTACTTGCACGATGCTCCACCTTTTGTTGCCGAAAATCAATATTAGCCACGAGCGGTGTCACCCCCAGGCATGCTACGAGCCCACACGAGTACTTGTCGGCGGGGTTTGTGAAGTTCGGGGACGTAGTAGTGACAAGCATACATGCTCCATATGCCCACACCCCATGTCAGCGTCCCTCATGCTTGCCCGCACTGCCCGACAGCAAGAATCTGAGGTGCCTTTCAACGACTCTACCCCCCTTATATATGGTTAAAAAAAGCTCAAGTTTCAGGAGTAGACATGTTTTGTCCAGAGAATCAAAATGGAGTTCTACAACACACAATAGCACAAACCAAGGTACAAATTTGCTAATATATTCACAAATGACTGTTAAACATTGTAAATGAAATTGTTTACAAAAAATATTTTTATTTTTATTTATATTATAAAATGAAAAATACATGAAATACAGGGAAAAATAGTAGAAATAGGAAAAATGGAGAAAATTTCCAATACATCTAGTAATAATATTACACATAAAAGAGTAATTATTTTTATAAAAAACTAACATAAAAACTATTTAAAATTACAAAAAATGCATAAAAATTAATAAAAAAATAGATAAAAAAATAGGTAATATACATGATATTTTTATAAAACCATATGGATGACCAACCACCATTAATCATGAGGAACTTTCATTGCCGCAACCGCCATAAGTGATTCCGACTTCAAACCGCCGTCGCCAACCACCAAGTGTCGACCAACCATCACCGGTCGCTATCGCTCAAACCACCACTACATTCCACCTCCGCCGCCAACGACCACTACCATCATTGTGCTTGAAATGTTGCTAAGCATTGGCTAACTCTAGACATTGAGCGACGTGGAACGGCTCAATGTCTAGTGCATGAAGCCCCACCTTTAGCAATGAAATCATTGTCTAAAGCCATCAACTGCCACAAGTGATGCCAGACACAACCCGCAACAACCGATGCCAATCGTCATCTTGCACGAAACCTGCAAAGCATGGCATCGCTAGAGGTAGCTGATGGCTTTAGACAATGAATGGAGAATCGTCGTGCAAGTAGCACATATCCTGTCATGTCCTACAACGTCTTGACACATCCTGCGACGTCTTGAATCGTGCCATGGCCACACCCTCCCATGTCCTGCAACATCCTGACACGTGCCATGGTGATGTCCTAGCACGTCTTGACCCGTTCCAATCCCTTGTCCTGCCATATCCTGCGACGTCCTAACACATCTTGTGGCCACATCCTGCGACGTCCTGACACATGCCATGGCCAAGCCCTGCTATGTCCTGCGACATCCTGACACATCATGAAATGAGTCATGGCCATGTCCTGACACGTCGTGACCCGTGTCATGCCCACGTGCTGCCATGTCCTGACACGTCCTGTGGCTACATCTTGTGACATCCTGACATGTCCTGACCCATGCCATGTACTTGCCCTACCATATCCTGCGACGTCCTGACACGTCCTGGAGCATGCCATGGCTATATCCTAAAACGTCCTGACCCGTGCCATGCATACGTCATGCCATGTCCTATGACGTCTATGGCCACATCTAGCAATATCCTGACACGTCCTGGCCCGTGTGATAGACATGCCGTAGCATGTACTTCGACATGCTGGCACGTCTTGACACGTGCCATGGCTATGCCCTTCTATGTTCTGACACATCCTGTGGCCACGTCCTAAGGGCACATCTTGGAACATCCTGACACATCCTGACCCGTGCCATAGCCATACTCTAGCATGTCCTGCAACGTCCTAACACGTCCTAAAACACGCCATGGCCATGTCCTGACATGTCCTAGCTCGTGCCATGCCTATGTCTTGCGATGTCTTTACACAACTTGTGGCCACATCCTGCAACATCCTGACACATCCTGACCCGTGCCATAGACATGCCATGGCATATCTAGCGACGTCCTGATGCGTCCAGACACATGCCATGTCAATGTTCTAACATGTCCTGACCTGTGCCATGGCCATGCCCTACCATGTCCTGTGACTTCCTGATCCGTTCAAACCCGTGCCATGGCCATGGGCTAACACGTCCTGACCCGTGCCATGCCCATGTCTTCCTATGTCCAGACACATCTTGTGTACACATCCTGTGATGTCCTGATGCGTCCTGACCTATGCAATGGCCATGTCTTGACACGTCCTAACCTGTGCCATGCCCACGTCCTGCCATGTCCTACAACATCCTCACACGTCCGTTAGCCACGTCTTGCAACATCCTGACATGTCCTGACCCATGCCTTGGCCACGCTGTGCCATGTCATGCAACATTGTGACACGTCCTGACACGTCCTGACACATGCCATGGCCATGTCCTGACACGTCCTGACAAGGGCCATGCCTTGTCCTGCCATGTTGTGTGATGTCCTAACACATCATGCGGCCACATCCTGCGACGTCCTAACCCATGCCATGGCCATGTCCTAACCCGTGCCATGCCCATGTCCTACCATGTCCACACATGTCACGTGGCCACGTCCTATAACATCCTGAGCTGTGCCATGGCCACACAATGCCATGTCATGTGATGTCCAGACACATTCGAAAATGTGCCATGGCCATGTCCTGATACGTCCTGACCTGTTCCATCCCCACAACTTGCCATGTCCTGTGACATCCTGATATGTCTTCTGGCCACGTCCTGCAATGTCCTAACATGTCCTGGCCCGTGCCATGGCCATGCCCTAGCATGTCTTGCGACGTTCTGAAATGTGTCATGGCCATGTCCTGACACATCCTGACCCATGACATGCCCACGTCCTACCATGTCCTGCAATGTCCTGACACATCATGTGGCCACGTCCTACGACGTTCTGACATGTCCTAACCCATGCTATGGCCATGTCTTGACACTTTCTTACCCATGCCATGCCTGTATCCTACCATGTCCTGCGACGTCCTAAGACGTCTTGCGACATCCAAACACATCGTGACACGTCATGACACTTCCTAAACTTTGCCATGGCCACGCTCTGCCATATTCTGTGATGTCTTACCATGTCCTGAGCATACCATGGCCACGTCCTAACACCTCCTGGCCCATGCCAAGCCCTTGTTCTGCCATGTCCAGCTACGTCTTGACATATCTTGTGGCCAAGTCTTGCGACATCCTAACACGTGCCATGGCCATGCCCTGCCATGTCCTACCACATTCTGACACGTCCAGACATGTGCCATGGCCATGTCCTGACATGTCTTGCCCCTTGCCATGCCCACGTCCTTCCATTCTTGACATATCCTGACTGGTGCCATGCTACTTGCACGATGCTCCACCTTTTGTTACCAAAAGATAATGTTTGCCACAAGTGTTGTCACCCCTAGACATGCTACGAGCCCACACGAGTACTGGCTAACGTGGTTTGTGAACTTCGGGGACGTATAATGGAAAAGCATGCATGGTCCCTAGGCCCACGCCCCATGCCAGCATCCCCCATGCTTGCCTGCACTGCCTGGCAGTAGGCAACTGAAGTGTCTTTCAACACCTCTACCCCCTTATATATGGTTAAAAAAACCCAAGTTTCAGGTGTAGACATGTTTTGACCAGAGAACCATAATGGAATTTCTAAATAGCACAAACCAAGGTACAACTTAGCTAATATATTCACAAATGACTTTTAAACATTGTAAATGATATATTTTACAAAAAATATATTTTTTTATTTTTATTTTTATTATAAACAAAAAATACTTGGAAAATAGTAAAAATAGGAAAATTATTATCAAAATAGGAAAAATAAGGGAGAAAATTTCTAATACATCTAGTAATAATATGACACATAAAAAGTAATTATTTTTATAAAAAACTATATAAAACTATTTAAAATTCAAAAAATGCATAAAATATATAAAGAAATAGATAAAAATAGGTAAAATACATAATACTTTTATAAAACCATATGGATGACCAACCACCATTAATCATGAGTGATTCCGACTTCAAACCGCCATAAGTGATTCCGACTTCAAACCGCCAGTGCCAACCATCAGGCTTCGATGAACCGTCGTCGGTCGCTACCGCTCGGACCACCTCAACTTTCCACCACCGCCACCAACGACCACTACCATCATTTTGCTTGAAATGTTGCTATGAATTGGATAGCACTAGACATTAAGAGGCATGGAGCGGCTCAATATCTAGTGCAAAATGCTCCACCTTTACCAATGAAATCATTGTCTAAAGCCATCAGCTGCAACGAGCGATGCCAGACACAACCCGCCACAACCGATGGCAATTATCAACTTGCACGAAACTTGGAAAGCATGGCAGCTGATGGCTTCAGATAATGAATGGCGGATCGTCGTGCAAGTAGCACACGTCATCCCATATCTTGCAACGTCCTGACACATCTAGCGACGTCCTGTGACGTCCTGACTCATCCTAACCCGTGCCATGGCCTTGCCCTTCCATGTCCTACGATGTCCGGACACATCCTAACACGTGCCATGGCCATGTCTTGACACATCCTGACACGTGCCAAGCCCTTGTCCTACCATGTCCTGCGACGTCCAGACACATCCAGTGGCCACATCCTACGACGTCCTGACCCATGCCATAGCCATGCCCTACCATGTCCTGCGACATCTTGACACGTCTTGAAACGTGTCATGGCCATGTTTTGACACGTCCTGACCCATGCCATGTCCACATCCTGCCATGTCTTGACACGTCTTGTGGCTACGTACTGTGACATCCTGACATGTCATGTTCCGTGCCGTGGCCTCGCCCTACCCTGTCCTACGATGTCTTGACATATCCTAAAACGTGCCGTGTCCATGTCCTAACACGCCCTGAACCGTGTCATGCCTACGTCTTTCCATGTCCTGCAATATCCTGACACATCCTGTGGCCACATCCTGCAACATCCTGACACGCTCTGACTCGTGCCACGGACACGCCGTGGCATGTCCTACGACTTCTTGACACATCCTAAGAGCGTTCCATGGCAATGTTCTTTCTCGTGACATGCCTACGTCCAGCCATGTCCTATGACATCCTGAAACATCTTGTGGCCATGTCCTACAACATCTTGACATGTCCTAACCCATGCCGTACCCACAACCTTTGTGGACTTGACACATCCTGTGGCCATGTTCTGCCACGTCTTGACTCGTGCCATGGTCACGCCATGCCATAATCTACCATGTCCCAGTACGTCATGTGGCATCCTGAAGAGTGCATGGCCATGTCCTTGCACGTCCTGACTCGGTTCATGCCCATGTCCTGCGATGTCCCAGTACGTTATGTGGCATCCTGAAGAGTGCATGGCCATCTCCTCGCACTTCCTGACCCGGTCCATGCCCATGTCTTGTAATCTCCTGACACGTCCTATGCCCTCATCCAACATTGTTTTGTGACGTCCTGACCCGTGCCATAACCACGACCTACAATGACTTGACACATCCTGTAGCCACGTCCTACCACATCCTGACCCGTGCCATGGCCATGCCCTGCCATGTCCCGACACGTTATGTGGCATCCTGAAGAGTGCATGGCCATATCCTCACACGTCCCAACCCGTTCCATGCCCATGTCCTGCGACACCCTGACACGGCCTATGGCCACATCTAACGATGTCCTGCGATGCCCTGACACCTTCTCGCCTGTGCCATAGCCATGCCCTACCATGTCTTGCGACATCCTAAGATGTCCTGACATATGCTGTGGCCATGTCCTGACATGTCCTGACGCGTGTCATCCCTACGTCCTGCCATGTCCTACGACGTCCTGACATGTCCTGACAACTGCCAGGCTATGTCTTGACACGTCCTGGCCTTTGCCATGGCCATGCCCTAGCATGTTCTACGACGTCCTGACATGTCTTGACACGTGCCACTATGTTGACATGTCCTGATCCATGCCATGCCCACGTCCTGCCATGTCTTGAAACCTCCTGTGGCTACATCCTGCGATGTCCTGGCACGTCTTGACATGTGCTATGGCCATGGCTTGACACGTCCTGACCCGTTCCATGCCCACGTCCTTCCATGTCCTGTGACATATTGACACATCCTGTAGCCACGTCCTGCGACGTTCTGACATGTCATGACCTGCTTGTTTGCCATGCCTTGCCATGTCCTGCAATGTCCAAACATGTCCTGACATATCCTGATCTATGCCATGGCCATGCCCTGCCATGTTTTGCGACGTCCCAACACGTCCAGACACACGCCATGGCCAAGTCCTGAAAAGTCCTACGACGTCTTGACACATCCTATCGCCACGTCCTGCAATGTCCTGACCCCTACCATGGCCATGCCCTGCCATGTCCTCTGATATCCTGACACGTCCTGAAACGTGCCATGGCCATGTCGTGACACGTCCTGACCCGTGCCATGCCCATGTCCTGCTATGTCCTGACACATCCTTTGGCTACATCCTGTGACGTCCTGACCCATCCTGACCCGTGCTACGGCCTCGACTTCCATGTCATGCGACGTCCTGACACGTCATAAAACGTGCCATGGCCAGGTCCTGACAAGTCCTGACCTGTTCCATGCCTACATCCTGCCATGTATTGCTACATCTTGACACGTCCTGCAATATCCTGACACTTCATGACACGTTCAATGAACATGCCATGTCCTGCAATGTCCTGGCACGTCATGAAACATGCTATGGCAATGTCCTAACACGTCCTGACCCGTGACATGCCCGCGTCCTGCCATGTCCTGCGATGTCCTACCACGTCTTGTGGCCATGTCTTGTAACGTCGTTACCTATGCCATGACCTGTCTTGACATATCCTAACCCATTTCATGCCCACGTCTTGCCATGTCGTGCGATGTCCTGACATGTCCTACGATGTCCTGAAATGTCCTGACCCATGCCATGGTCATGCCCTGCCATGTCATGCGATGTCCTGACACGTCTTGACACATGCCATGGCCATGTACTGACACGTCCTTACCTGTGCCAAGCCCTTGTCCTACCATGTTCTACGACATCCGGACACATGCTGTGGCCACATCCTACGACGTTCTAACCCATGCCATGGCCATGCCTTGCTATGTCCTACGACATCCTGACACACCCTGAAATGTGCCATAGCCATGTCCTGGCTCATCTTGACTCGTGTCGTGCCCACATCTTGCCATATCCTAACACGTCCTACGACATCCTAACACATTCTAAACCGTGCCATGGCCTTGCCCTGCCAGTCCTGTAATGTCCTGACACATCCTGAAATGTGCCATGGCCATGTCCTGACACGTCCTGACCCGTGTCTTGCCCATATTGTTCCATGTCCTATGATGTCCTGGCACATTCTATGGCCACGTCCTGCAACATCCTGACACACCCTGACCCGTGTCCTGCGACATCTTGAGACATCCGGAAACGTGCCATGGCCATGTCCTGCAACGTCTTGTGGCCACGTCCTATGACGTCCTGACACATCCTAATCTGTGCCATGGCCATGCCCTTACACGTCTTAACTCGTGCCATGCCCATGCCTTACCATGCCTTACGATGTCCTAACACGTCCTGCGACATCCTGACACGTCCTGACCTATGCCATGTCCACACCCTACCATATCCTATGATGTCCTGACACGTGCCAAAGCCATGTCCTTGCATGTCTTGACCTGTGCCAAGTCGTTGTCCATCTATGTCCTAACGTTATGACACATCCTGTGGCCACATCCTGCGACGTTCTGACCCGTGCCATGGCCGCGCCCTGCCATGTCTTACGACATCCTGACACGTTCTAAAATGTGCCAAGGCCATGTCCTAACATGTCCCGACACGTGCCATGCCCACGTCTTGCCATGTCCTGACATGTCCTGAAACGTCCTGTGGCTGCGTCCTGCTACGTCCTGACACATCCTGACCCATGCCATGGCCACGCCTTGCAATGTCCTCTGACGTCTTGACATATCCGGAAACGTGCCATGGCCATGTCCTGACCTGTGCCATGCCCCATATCCTGACATGCGCTGCGACGTCTTGACCCATATTGTGGCCACGTCCTGTGACATCCTGACATGTCCTAACCCATGCCAGGGCCATCTCTTAACACGTCATGACCTGTGCCATGGTCATTCCATGCCATGTCCTACAACATCCTAAAAAGTCCTGACTGTGCCATGGCTATGTCCTACCACGTCCTGACCCGTGCCATGCCCTTGTCCTACCATGTCCTACAATCTATTGGCACATCCTGTGGCCACATTCTGCAACGCCCTGACTCGTGCCATGGCCACGCCCTGTAATGTCCTGGGATATCCTAATACATCCTAAAACATGCCATGGCTATGTCCTGACATGTCCTGACCCATGCCATGCCCACGTCCTGACACGTCCTGACCCGTGGCATGCCCATGTCCTGCCATGTCTTGACACATCCTGTGGCTCTATCCTGAAACGTCTTGACGCATCCTGACCCATGCCATGGCCATGCCTTGGCATATCGTGCGACATCCTGACACGTCCTAAAACGTGTCATGGCCATGTCTTGACACGTCCTGGCCTGTGACATTCTCACGTCCTGCCATGTCCTGCGACATCCTGACATATTCTATGGCCATGTCTTGCAAAGTTCAGAATACCTGCCATGCCCACGTCATGCCATGTCCTGCGACGTCCTGACACATTGTGCAACATCCTAGCCCTTGCCATTGGCACGCCATGACATGTCCTGCGAAGTCCTGACACGTCCTGGCACGTGCCATGGCCATGTCCTGACATGTCATGCGACATCCTAACACATCATGTGGCCACGTCCTAACACGTGCAATGGTCATGTCCTGACATGCCATGCGGTATCCTAACACATCATGTGGGCACGTCCTGTAATGTCCTAACCCGTGACATGGCCACGCTCTGCCATGTCTTGGTACATCCTAACACGTCCTAAAATGTGCCATGGCTATGTCCTGACACGTCCTGACTCGTGTCATGCCTACGTCCTGCCATGTCTTGACACGTTCTATGGCTACGTCAGTTGGCTACATCCTGCAACATCATGACACATCCTGACTCGAGCCATGGGCACGCCCTGGCATGTCCTGCGGCGTCCTGACACATGCTAATGTGGCATGTCCATGTACTGACACGTATGGACCCATGACATGCCCACGTCCTGCCATGTCCCGCGACGTCCTGACACGTCTTGCAACATCCTGACACGTCCAGACACATGCCATGGCCATGTCTTGACACGACTTGACCCATTCCATACCCACATCCTGCCATGTCCTGCCATGTCCTGACACATTTTGCGACATCCTGACATGTCCTGACCCATGTCATCGCCACACTATGCCATGTCCTACGACGTTCGAACACATCCTGACATGTGCCAGGGCCACACCCTGCCTTGTCCTGCAATATCCTAACACGTCCTGACACGTGCCATGGCCATGTCCTAACACGTCCTCACCCATGCCAAGCCCTTGTCCTGCCATGTCCTACGACTTCCAAACACATCTTATGGCCATGTGCAATGACGTCTTGACCGTGCTATGGCCACGCCGTGCCATGTCCTGCGACATCCTCACACATCCTGAAACATGTCATGGCCATTTCCTGACACGTCCTGACCCGTGCATGCCCACATCTTGTCATGTCATGTGATTTCCTGACATATCCTAACTATTGCCATGTCCATGTCCCAACACGTCCGGACATGTGCCATGGCCACGCCCTGGCACGTTCTATGATGACCTAACATGTCCTAACACGTTCCAATATGCTGACAAGTCCCGACCGTGCCATGCCCACGTCTTGCCATGTCCTGACACGTCTTGTGGCCACATACTGCGATGTCCTGACATATCCTGACCCATGCCATGTCCATGTCTTGACACGTCCTGACCCGTGCCATGCTCATGTCCTTCCATGTCTTGCGACGTCTTGACAAGTCCTGTAGCCACGTCCTGCAATGTCTTGACATGTCCTGACCTCTACCGGCCTTACCCTTCCATGTCATGCGACATCCCGACATGTCGTGACATGTGCCATGGCCATTTCCTGACACGTCTTGACTCGTGGGATGCCCTTTTCCTTCCATTTCTTGCACTTCCTAACGCATCATGTGGCCGTGTCCTGCAATTTCCTGATCCATGCCATGGCCATTCCATGCAATGACCTGTGACATCATGACACTTCCTACAACATGCCATGGTCATGTCCTAACACATCCTAACCCGTGCCATGCCCACGTCCAGTCATGTCCTGCGGCGTCTTGACACGTCTTATGGACACGTCCTACAACATCCTAACACGTCCTAACCCGTGCCATGGCCACACCTTGGCATGTCCTGTAACGTCCTAACATGTCCTGAAACGTTCCATGGCCATGTCCTGACACATCCTAACTCGTGACATGCCTACGTCATGCCATGACCTGCCACGTTCTGATAAGTCCAAACCTGTGCCATGGCCACGCCTTGCCATGTCCTTCCATGTCCTGACATGTCATGTAGCATCCTAAAGAGTGCATGGCTATGTCCACACATGTCCTGACCCGTGCAGTGCCCATGTCCTGCCATGTCTTTCTACATCCTAACATGTCGAGTAGCCACATCCAACGATGTCAAGTGACGTCCAAACATGTCTTCACCCATGCCATGGCCATGTCCTGCCACATCCTGACCCATACCATGCCCATATCGTACCCACCACGTCCTGACACGTCTTGTGGCCACGTCCAGACACGTCTTGACCCGTGCCATGCCCTTGTCCTGCCATGTCTTACGACATCTTGACGTGTCCTGTAGCCACGTCCTGCAACGTCCTGACACGTCCTCACCCATGCCATGGCCATGCCCTGCCATGCCCTACCATGTTCTGTAATGTCCTGACACATTGTGACACGTCCTGAACCGTGCCATGACCTTGTCCTACAATGTCATGAGACATCCTGCATTGTCTTGACCCATGCCAGGGCCACGCCCTGCCATGTTGTGCGACATCCAAACATATCCTGAAATGTTCCATGGCCATGTACTGACATGTCCTAACCCGTACCATGCCAACATCCTGCCATGTCCTGACATGTCTTGTCCCGTGCTATGGCCGCGCCCTGCCATGTCTTGCAACATCCTAACATGTTCGTAAACATGCCATAGCCATGTCCTATCACGTCCTAACTCATGCCATGCCCACGTCCTTCCATGTCCTGTGACGTCCTGATACTTCCTGTGACGTCGTGACACGTCCTGACCCATGCCATGCCCTTGTCCTGCCATGTTCTGTAACATCTTGACACATCATGTGGCCACGTCCTGGGACGTCCTGACCTGTGCCATCGCAATGCCCTACCATGTCCTGCGACATCCGGACATGTCCTGAAATGTGCAATGGACATGTCCTGACACGTCCTGACCCGTGCCATGCCCACGTCCTACCATGTCTTGATAGGTCTTGTGTCCCCGTCCTATGGCTATATCCTGCAATGTCCTGACACATCCTGACCCATGCGATGGCCATGCTCTGGCATGTCCTATGACGTCCTGACATATCTTGAAATGTGCCATAGGCATGTCCTGACACGTGTCTTGCCCACATGCTGCCATGTCCTACGACGTCCTGAAACATCATGTGGCCAACATCCTGACACATCTTGATCCATGCCATGGCCATGCCCTGGTAGGTCCTGCAACATCCTGACACATCCTGAAATGTTCCATGGCCATGTTTTGATACGTCCTGGCTCGTGCCATGCCTATTTCCCACCATGTCCTACGACGTCCTGACATGTCATGTGGCCACGTCCTACAACATCCTAACATGTCCTGACCCATACGATAGACACGCCCTGGAATGTCTTGTGACGTCCTAAAATATGCCATGGCCATATCCCAACGTGTCCTCACCCGTGCCATGGTCACGCCTTGCCATGTCCTGCGATGTCCCGACCCGTCGTGACACGTGCCATGGCTATGGTCTAACATGTCTTGTTCGTGACATTCCCATGTCTTTCCATGTCCTGAAACGTCATATGGATACATCATGCGACGTCCTGACACGTCCTGACCCATGCAATGGCCATATCTTTACACGTCCTAGCCTGTGCCATGCCCACGTCCTGCCATGTCTTTCGACGTCCTGACACGTCTATTCGCCACATTTTGTAAAATCCTGACATGTCCTGACCCATGCCTTGGCCACATCGTGCCATGTCCTGCGATGTCCTGACGTGTCCTGAAATGTTCCATGTCCATGTCCTGACACGTCTTGACCCGTGCCATGCCCTTGTCCTGCCATGTCGTGTGATGTTCTGACACATCCTGTGGCCATGTCCAGTGATGTCCTGACCCGTGCCTTGGCCCCATCGTTCTATGTGCTGCGACATCCTGACATATCCTAAAGTGTACCATGGCCATGTCCTGACACTGACCCGTGCCATGCCCACATCCTGCCATGTCCTGACACGTCCTGTGGCCACGTCCAACGACATTCTGACCCGTGCCATGGACATGCCCTGCCATGTCCTGCTATGTCTTGACATGTCCGGAAATGTTCCATGGCCATGTCCTGACACGTCCTGACCCGTGCCATCACCACGTTCTACCATGCCCTGCGACCTCATGACATGTCTTCTGGCCACGTCCTACAACATCCTAACATGTCCTGACCCGTGCCATTGCCACGCCTTGGCATGTCCTGCGACGTCCTGGCATGTCCTGAGATGTGCCATGGCCATGTCCTGACACGTCTTCACCCGTGACATGGCCATGTCCTGCCACATCCTACGATGTCTTGACACGTCCTGTGTCCACGTCCTGTGATGTCCGAACACGTCCTAACACGTGTTATGGCCATGTCTTAACACGTCATTACATGTGCCATGCCCATATCCTTACAAGTCCTATGACGTCATGACACGTCCTGCGACGTCCTGACACATCATGACACAGCCTGATATGTGCCATGGCCATGCCCTGCCATGTCCTGCGATGTCCTAACATGTCCCGACACGTACCATGGCTATGTTCTGACATGTCCTCACCTGCGCCAAGCCCTTGTCTTGCCATGTCCTCTGATGTCCTGATACATCCTATGGCTATGTCATGCGACGTCCTAGCCCGTGCCAGGGCCACACACATGCATTGCAATCCCCTGCCATATCCTGCGACATCCTAAAATGTCCTAACCATGCCATATCCATGACACGTCTTGACCCGTGCCATGCCCACGTCCTGCCATGTCCTGGCATGTCCTGACCTGTGCCAAGGCCACACCCTGCCATGTCTTGAAAAGTCCGGAAATGTACCATTGCTATGTCTTGACACATCCTGAACCGTGCCATGCCCATGTTTTGCCATGTCCTGCGACGTTTCGACCCATGTCATGGCCATGACATGGCATGTCCTGTAACATCCTGACATGTCCTGAAACGTGCCATGGCCATGTTCTAACATGTCCTAACCCATGACATGCCCACATCTTGCTATGTCCTACGAAATCCTGACATGTCCTGTGGCCACATCCTGTGACATCCTAAAACGTCCTAAAACATGCCACGACCTTGTCTTGACAAAACCTGACCCGTGCCATACCCACGTCCTGCCATGTTGACGTCCTGACACATCCTGCCATGTGCCATGGACACACCCAGCCACGTCTTGCAATGTCCTGACACATCCTGACACGTGCCATGGCCATGCCCTAACATGTCCTGACATGTCCTACGACGTATTGACACATCATGTGGCCATGTCCTTCGATGTCCTGACTCTTGCCATGTCCACGCCCTACCATGTCTTATAACATCCGGACACATCCTGAAATGTGCCATGGCCATGTCTTAAAAAACCTTCCTAACTCGTGCCATGCCCACGTCCTACAATGTTCCAACATGTCCTGTGGCCACATCCTACGGCCACATCGTACAATGTCCTGACACATCCTGACTTGTGCCATGCCCATGCCTTGGCATGTCCTGCAACATCCTAACACATCCTAAGACATACCATGGCCATCTCCGAACACGTCCTCACCCATGACAAGCCCACATCCTGCCATGTCCCGCGACGTCCTGACACTTCCTATGGCCACGTCCTTAGAAGTCCAGACCCGTGCCATAGCAATGTCTTGACACATCCTGACCCGTGCCATGCCTATGTCTTGCCATGTCCTGCCATGTCCTGACACATCCTACGACGTCCTGACACATCCTGAACCGTGCCATGGCCACGCCCTTCCATACCATGTCCAAACACATCATGTGGCATCCTAAAGAGTGCATGGCCATGTCATCACACGTCCTGACCCAGTCCATGACTATGTCATGCGACGTCCTAACATGTCTTATGGCCATATCTAACGTTGTCCTGCGACACCCTAACATGTCCTGATCCATGCCATAGCTATGCCCTGCCTGGTCCTGCAACATCCTGACAAGTCCTTAAATGTGCCATGGCCATGTCCTGACCTGTGCCATGCCAACATCCTGCCATGTCCAGACACATCCTGTGGCTACGTCCTGCAATGTCCTAACACGTCTTGAATTGTGCTATAGCCTTGCCCTTCCGTGTTCTACAACTTCCTAACACAACCTAAAACGTGCCATGGCCATGTCCTGTCACATCCTGACCTGTTGCATGCCTACGTCCTGCTATGTCCTGCGACGTCCTAACACGTCTTGTGGCGACGTCCTACAACATCATGACACGACCTGACCCATGCCATTGACACATACTGGAATATTCCACTATGTCCTCACACGTCCTTAAATATGCCATGGCCATGTGCTTACACATCCTAACTTGTGACATGCCACGTCTATCCATGTCCTGCGATGTCCTGACCCATCCTGACCCATGCCATAACCACGGCCTGCAATGACTTGACACGTCATGTGGCCACGTCCTCCCACGTCCTAGCCCATGCCATGGCCATGCCCTGCCATGTCCCAACACATCACGTGGCATCCTGAAGAGTGCATGGCCATATCCTCACATATCTTGACCTATGCCATGCTCATGTCATGTGATGTCCTGATACATCCTACGGCCACGTCGAATGACGTCCTGTAATGCCCTAACAAGTCCTGACCCATGCTAAGACCATGCCCTACCATGTCCTTCAGCGTACTGACACGTCCTAACACGTGCCATGGCCATGTCCTAACACGTCCTGGCCCGTGCCATGGCCACATCCTTCCATATCCTACAACGTCCTGACATGTCCTGACAATTGCCATGGCCATGTCCTAACACATCCTAACTTGTACCTTGGACATACCCTGGTATGTCCTACGACGTCTTGACATGTTCTCACACGTGCCAATGTGCTGACACGTCTTGATCCATGCCATGCCAACATCCTGCCATGTCCTGACATGTCATGTGGCCATATCCTGCGATGTCTCGACACGTCCTGACTTGTGCCATGGTCATGTCTTGGCACGTCTTGACTCATGACATGCCCACGTCATTTCATGTCCTACGACGTCTTGACACATTTTATAGCCACGTCCTGCGATGTCCTGACACGGTGTGACCTGCGCCTTGGCCATGCCCTTCCCTATCCTACAACGTTCAGACACGTCTTATGGTATCCTGACACGTCATGACCCGTGCCATCGTCACGCCCTGCCATATTCTGCAACACCGTGACACATCCCAACACATGCCATGGCCATGTCCTAACACGTCCTGACCCGTGCCAAGACCCTGTCCTGCCATGTCCTGTGACATCCTGACACATCCTGTTGCCATGTCCTGTGATGTTCCAACCCGTGCAATGGCCATGCACTGCCATGTCTTACGACATTCTAACACATCTTGAAACGTGCCATGGCAATGTCCTGACACATCCTGACCCGTGCCATGCCCACGTCCTGCCTTGTCCTGAAACATCATGTGGCTGCATCCTGACACGTCCTGAATCATGCCATGGCCTTGCCCTGCCATATCCTACAACGTCCTGACACATAGTGGAACATGACATGGCCATGTCCTGACACGTCCTGACCTGTTCCATGGCTATATCATTCTATGTCCTTCGACGTTCTGACATGTCCTACAATATCCTGACACATGCCATGGACACGCGTTGTCCTGCAACGTCCTGACACATCCTGAAGGGTGCCATGGCAATGTCCTGACACATCCTGACACATGAAAGTCCACGTCCTGCCCATGTCCTGCGACTCGTTGACATGTCCTGTGGCCACCTCCTGCAACGTCTCTACCCATGCCATGGCCAGTCTTGACATGTCTTGACCCATTCCATGCCCATGTATTGCCATGTCGTGCGACATAATGACACATCCTGCGATTTCCTGACCTATGCCATGGTCACACCCTACCATGTCCTGCAATGTCCTGACACATCTTGACACGTGTCATGGCCATATCTTGACACGTACTGACCTGTGCCAAGACCTTGTCCGTCCATGTCCTGCGACATCCTGACACATTTTGTGGCCACATCCTTCGACGTCCTGATCCATACCATTGCCACGCCTTTCCATGTCCTACGACATCCTGACACATCCTGAAAATGCCATGGCCGTATCCTGACATGTCCTGATTGGTGTCGTGCCCACATCCTGCGATGTCATAACACGTCCTGTGGAAACATCCTACGATGTCCTGACACGTCCTGACCTGTGCCATGGCCTTGCCCTGCCATGTCCTGCCATGTCCTAACATATCCGGAAATATGCTATGGCCATGTTCTGACACATCTTGACCCGTGCCTTTTCTACATTCTTCCATGTCTGGTGACGTCCCGACACGTCCTGTGGCCACATCCTGCAACATCCTGACTTGTCGTGACCCATACCATGGGCACGCCCTTGCATGTCCTGTGATGTCCTGACACATCTTGAAATGTGCCATGGCCATGTCTTGACACGTCTTGGCCCGTGACATGCCCACGTCCTACCATTTCATGCGATGTCTTAACACGTCTTGTGGCCACATCCTGCAAATTCCTCACACGTCTTGACCCATGCCATGGCCATGTCCTTACACGTCCTTACCCGTGCCATGCCCACGTCCTACGACGTCCTGACACATCCTGCGACATCCTGACACATCCTGACCTGTGCCATTGCCCCACACTGCCATGTCCTGCGATGTTGTGACACGTGCCATGGCCTTGTCCTGACATGTCATGACCCGTGCCAAGCCCTTGTCCTTCTATGTCCTAACACATCATGTGGCCACATGCTGCAATGTCCTGACCTATGCCATGTCCATGCACTGCCAAGTCCTACGACATCCTTACACATCCTGAAACGTGCTAAGGCCATGTCCTGACAAGCCCTGACCCATGCCATGCACACGTCCTGCCATGTCCTGACATGTCTTGACACGTCCCGTGGCTGCATCCTGCGACGTCTTTACACGTCTTGACTTGTGACATGGCCATGCCCTTCCATGTCTTGTGACTTCCTGACTTATCCAAAAACATGCCAAGGCCATGTCCTGACACGTCCTGATCCATGCCACACCCACGTCCTGCCATGTCCTGCGACATCTTGACCCGTCTTGTGGCCACATCCTGCAATATCCTGAGACTTGACGAGGTCGAGCAGAATTCGTGCCAAGGGCTTGTACATTGCCCCTTTGCATGGGTTTGTGAAGTGATGACAAGCAATGTGCAAGGTTAGGTGTGTGTCTATGTTGGTGTTGGACTTACGCAGGTCAGCTAAGGTAAGGTGCCTTGAGTGTTGGCAAGGCAGCCATGGTCGTGGGCTACGATAATGGCAACAAAGGTATGGCACTTGACAAAGGCATGCGTGGGTCAGTGGATGACTTAATTTATAGCAAGGCATTGCTATTAAATTAAGGGCAAGGAAAGGTCCAAGGAATAGCAAAGGCTGAAGGCAAAAATGTGGGCAAAGAGCTGGAAAGCTAGTATGCAAGACATGTGATGCAAGTGGTGTGCAAGGCATGTGCTTGGAAGTTGAAGACATGTGCAAAGCACATGAAAAGTTGACTCTACAGATTAGGACAAGGCCATTTCATGGGAAAGAGTTTGAATTTGAATTGAAAATGAAATGTTAGCTTGTTTGTGGGAATGTCATGTGCATGGCACATTGTAAAAACTGCCCCAACTGCCCCTTTGAAAAACTGCTATATGCAGCCCTTTTTTATGTATATATACTTTCATTTGGTTTATGGCAAGTAGCATATGTGAGCCATCCAAACTGAGTCCTTTGTAATTCAGTGAGATTAATAAAGGTTGGGTTATTTTACCCGTAATTCTGCGTGTGTTCTTAAGGTTGGCTAAAGTCTAAAATTTTAAGTGTCGGATTGTTGTGTGCGAAAATTAGGCTGCGTAGCTGTGTGAATTGCTACTGTCGTGCAGTGTCAATCTTTGAGAAAAAATGGCCATCTAACTACTGGTATCAGAGCTTTGGTCGTGATTAGTTGCCATGGCTGGTGGAACTTCAGAGTTGTGTGATTGTGTGCAGCGACTGGAAGGGCTGATCGGCGTGACTGATGATCCATTAGACATGGCAGATCTAGTTACTAAGATTTACCATCTGAAGGATGGCACGGTTGAGTTCCGTGATGAGATCCAACAAACTTGAGTGGCTGCAAAAGGCAAAGTTGTAGATCTACAGAAAGACATCAAAATTTTGAATGTTGAATTTACTATTCTTCAACGTGCATTGGCCACTCCAGGCCAAGTGAGTGAAGAACGTTCAAAAGTGAAGATCCCTGATACTATGGCATTTGGTGGAGAGCGTAGTGCTAATCAATTGGAGAACTTTTTATGGGATATGGAGCAGTTCTTTACTGCTGCAAAAGTTTCAGGCGAAGGGAAGGTCACAATTACAAGCATGTACCTAACGGGAAATGCTAAATTGTGGTGGAGAACTCGCATGGCTGATGATGAAAGTGTGGGAAGACCTAAGATTGATATGTGGGCTATACTTTTGAAGGAAATGAAGGACCAATTCTTGCCTAGCAATGCATCTTGGCTTGCTAGGATCGCTTAAAACGTCTAAGGAAAGCTAGATCTATTCGTGATTATACTAATGAATTCTCTTCCTTAATGCTAGATATTTATAACATGTCGGAGGATGATAAATTGAATAATTTTATTTCTGCAATGCAAGCACGGGCACAAAACGAACTTAGGAGAAAGAACGTGAAAGATCTCCCAAGTATGAATGCTGCAGCGAATTCTTTGGTGGATTATCGCAGTACCCTTAGTCTTTCTGAAATTCCTTCTACTTCAAAACCAAAGAAAAGAGTGAAGAAGAAAGGGAAATAGAGGAAAGAAGTTCGAAAACAATTTGTGGAAAAGGGCAAGGATGTTGCTAATGGAAATGCTAGAAATAAAGGCATCGCAAACAAAAAGGGCGATGGTTATTGGACGTGCAATGGACCTCATCTTGGCAAGATTTGTCCAAATCAGGAGCGGGTTAATGCTTTGCTTGCTACCGAAAAGAAAGGGGATGGAGAAGGCCATGAAATTGATGCTGCCTTGGTGAATCCTTTGCAATTTATGAATGTTATCTTGTTGGTTAATGCCACAAACAATGAGAGTAACCCTAATTCTTTGATGATGCACATCGAAATGAAAATTGGGGACAAGGGTGTGATATCTATTGCAGATACTGGCACTTTGCACACCTTTGTTTCATCCAGTTTGGTGCATAGGTATGGTTTGAGTGTATCTAAGTGCCCCTCTTACATGAAAATAGTGAATGCTAAAGCACAAGCCATTAGGGTATGGCTTACGACGTTCCCATGTCTTGCGGGAATTGGAAAGGGAAGGTAAATCTGATGCTGATCAAATTAGAGGAGTTTGAGATCATCCTTGGAATTGACTTTCCGCGGAAGCATCGTTTCATCCTAATGCCTTACTTGGACGGGGTGATGAACATGAACAAAATTGCTCCTGGTTTTATTAAAGTTGTTCATCCATACGGGAAGGAAGAAACTCAAAGGAAGGCTTCATTAATTTCTGCCAAGATAATGGAAAAGGGGTTGAAAAGTAGTGATAATACTTTCCCTACTGCGATGGTCGAGGTGAAACCTGATGTAAAAGTGGAAGTGTTGGACTGCATCGCTCAAATTTTGAGGGACTTTGCTGATGTGATGCCTCCAGAATTGCCGAAAAATTTGCCACCATGGAGGGCTATTGATCATAGAATAGAGTTGATGCCTGGTGCGGTGCCTCCTACTCAACCACCTTATTGGATGGTGCCAAAGGAGTTGGCTGAGTTGCGAAAACAACAGAATGAGCTGCTTGATGCAGGTTTGATTCAGCCATCTAAAGCTCCTTTTGGTGCACATGTTCTCTTTCAAAAGAAATAGGATGGAACGTTGCGGATGTGTGTTGACTATCTAGCATTGAATAATGTGACTGTAAAGATTAAATATCCGGTTTCGTTGGTGCAGGACTTGATGGATAGATTGAGCAAATATTGTTTGTTCATAAAGCTTTATTTAAGGTCTGGTTATTGACAGATACGTATTGCTGAAGGTGATGAGTCTAAAACTACATGTGTTACGAGGTATGGCTCATAGGAATTCCTTGTTATGCGGTTTGGGCTAAAAATGCTCCTGCTACCTTTTGCAACCTGATGAATGATGTGCTATATGATTTTTTGGATGACTTTGTCGTTGTCTACTTAGACGACATAGTTATCTGTAGTCGGACCCTTGATGAACGACTATCACACTTGATCAATGTGTTGTCTCGTTTAAGAGAGTACAAATTATATGTTAAAATGGGGAAGTGTCAGTTTGCTTAAGAGGAGATTAAATTTCTAGGTCACTTGGTGAGCCAAAACCAAGTGTGGATGGACCCAAACAAGGTGCAAGTCATTGTGGAGTGGCAGGCACCAACAACTGTGAAAAAATTGAGGTCTTTCCTCGGGTTGGCAAATTATTACAGAACATTACTCAAAGAAAGCAACTCTTTTGACAGATTTTTTGAAGAAGAATGTTAGGTGGGAGTGGACAAAAAAATACAATGTTGCATTTGAGTTGTTGAAAGAAGCCATTGCATCGGAACCTATCTTGCGGCTTCTTGATTTTGAGGTGCCTTTTAATGTTCATACTGATGAATCTGACAAAGCTGTTGGAGGTGTGTTGGTTGAGGAAGGTCGTCATGTGGCATTTGAAAAGCAGAAAACTCAATGAAGCGGAGCAAAGGTATTCGGCTCACGAGAAGGACATGGTTGATATTATTCATTGATTGCAAATTTGGCATGTTTACTTGCTTAGAACAAAGTCCATTGTATGGACAGACAATGTGACTAATACTTTCTTCAAAACTCTAGAGGAAACTGAGTCCAAAGCAAGCCCGTTGGCTGGAGTTCTTAGAAGAATATGACTTTCTGTGGGAGCACAAGCCGGGAAAGCACAACCAAGTTGAAGATGCCTTGATTCAGAAAGAAGTCTTTGCTACTGTTTATTCAATTACACTACCTGAATCAGATTTTCTTGATAAGATCAAGTCAGCTATTGTAAATGATTTGTTGTTTATCAATACAATGAATCTTGTGAAGGAAGGTAATATGAGGAGGTATTGGATCGAGGACGATCTTCTCCATTTCAAAGGGGGAGAGACGCATGATACACTTTGGGTTGGTCATCCGGGCATTGAGAGGATGATGGCGCTTCTGTCACGATGTTATTTCTGGACAAAGATGGAACAAGATATGGAAGCTTATGTGAAAAGTTGTCTTGTTTGTCGGTTCGATAAAACATAACGGAATAAGGAAGCATGGTTGCTATAACCTTTGCCAATTCTTGAAGAAACATGGCAATCTGTTTCAATGGATTTTATCAACGGGTTTCCTAAAGTCAATGGGCTATCTTCAGTTAGGGTGGTGGTCGACAGGTTTTCTAAATATGCTATTTTATTGCTGCTCCAACAGAATGTCCCTCTCAACTTGCTGCAGAATTGTTTTTCAAGAATGTGGTGAAACATTTCGGTATGCCAGAGGATGTTATTAGTGATCGGGATGTAAGGTTCACATGCAGGTTTTGGACTTACTTGTTCAATTTGATGTGCACAAATTTGAAGTTCTCAATGGCGAATAATCCTAGGCTGATGGCCAAACCGAACGAATCAATCATCTGCTGGAAGAGTATTGAGACATTTTGTGACGATGAGTCAACAAAATTGGGCTGATTTATTAGATTTTGACAGCTGTCTTACAACTTGCACAAGTCTTCATCTATGGAGAAGTGTCCATTTGAGATTTTTTTGGGAAAGCAGTCAAGGCTACCAACGAATATGGTACAACAAAAGATTGGTGGGAAGTGTCCTGTATCATATCGTTATGGCTTTGACAGGCAAATGATGATGGATGAACATGCGGATAGTTTGAAAGTGCCTCAAAATGCATAAAGAAATATGTTGATCAAAACAGGCGACCGTTAGATTTCAAATTGGGTGACAAGGTGTTTTTAAAACTTACGCCTCATATCTTGAAAATGATAGACACGAGGGTAAGGCATAGAGCATTGGTTTCAAGATAACATGGTCCATTCGAACTGATTGAGAATGTAGGCGAAGTTGCTTATTGTATGAAGCTGCCAGACAGAATGAAGATACATCCCACACTCAGTGTGAGTTATTTGAAGCCTTATGTGGAAGATCCTAATGATTTGGACAAGCATAAAATCAAGAAAGCTCTTCCTGAAGTGTGCAATCACATTGAGGATGATATTGAGAAAATTCTGGACCACCGGGTACTAGGGATGCACAAGAAGAATAGGTGGACAAAATTCTTAATTCAATGGAAACGCAAACTTGAGGCAAATGCAACGTGGGAGAAAGATAATTCATTGTGGAAATTTTAAGATCAAATCAAGGACTACTTGAGATCAACCACGATGAGGGCATCGAGTTCAACCGGTGGGGGTGGTTTGTTATCCCCTAACAATGAGACATGACGAGGTCGGGTAGAATTCGTGCAAAGGGCTTGTACATTGCCCCTTGGCATGGGTTTGTGAAGTGATGACAAGTAATGTGCAAGGCTGGGTGTGGTGTAAAGTTGATGACAAGCAATGTGCAAGGTGCCTTGAGTGTTGGTAAGACAGCCTTAGTCGTGGGCTTCGGCAATGGTAGGAAAGGCATGGCACTTGACAAAGGCATGCGTGGATCAGTGGGATGACTTAATTAGTAGCAAGGCACGGCTATGAAATGAAGGTCAAGTCAAGGTCCAAGGAAGGCAAAGGCTGAAGGCAAAAACGTGGGCAAAGAGCTGGAAAGCTAGTGTGCAAGAAATGTGATACAAGTGGTGTGCAAGGCATGTGCTTGGAAGTTGAAGACATATGCAAAGGACATTAGAAGTTGACCCATTTCATGGGAAAGAGTATGAATTCAGACTGAAATGTTCGCTTGTTTGTAGGAAAGTCATGTGCATGGCACATTGTAAAAACTGCCCCAACTACCCCTTTATAAAACTGCCACAGGTAGCCCCTTTTTATGTATGTATTTCATTTGGTTTATGGTAAGTAGCATATGTGAGCCATCCAAACTGAGTCCTTTGTAATTCTGCGAGATTAATAAAGGTTGGGTGATTTTACTCATAATTTTGTGTGTGTTCTTAAGGTTGGCTAAAGTCTGTAAATTCTACATGTCGGACTGTTGTGTATGAAAATTAGGCTGAGTAGCTGTGTGAATTACTACTGACATGTCCAAAACCGTGCCACGCCCACGTCCAGCCATGTCCTATGACGTCCTTACACGTCCTACGATGTCCTGACATGTCCTGACCCATGCAATGACCATACCCTGCCATATCCTGCGCCATCCTGACAAGTGCAGACACGTGCCATGGCCATGTCCTAACACGTCCTGACTGGTGCCATGCCCTTGTCCTGCCATGTCCTGCCATGTCCTGCGACGTCTTGACACATACTGTGTCTACGTACTGTGACATCCTGACACGTGCCATGGCCACGCCCTGCCATATCCTGTGACATCCTGAGACATCCTAAAATGTTCCATGGCCATGTCCTGAAATGTCCTGACACAAGCCATGCTCACGTCCTACCATGTCCTGACACTTCCTGTGACTGCATCCTGGAACGTCTTGACACATCCTGAAATGTGACATGGCCATGTCCTGACACATCTTGACCCGTGACATTCCCACATCCTTTCATGTCCTGCGACATCCTGACATGTCCTATGGCCACGTCCTACGACGTCCTGACACGTCCGGACCTGTGCCATGGCCATATCTTCCTGACCCGTTCCATGCTCATATCCTTCCATGTCCTGCAATGTCCTGACATGTCCTGCAACAACCTGACTCGTGCCATGGTAACGGCATGCCATATCCTGCGACATCCTGACATGTGCCATGGATATGTCCTGACATGTCATGCGACGTCCTGACACATCCTGTGGCCATGTCCTGACCTGTGCCATGGCCACGCCCATCCATGTCTTGAGACATCTTGACACATCTAGAAAGGAGCCCTGGCCATGTCCTAACACGTCCTAACCCATGCTATGCCCATGTCCTGCCATGTCCTGACACGTTCTGTGGCCACGTCCTGCAATGTCCTGACACGTCCTGACCCGTGCCATGGCCACGCCCTGGCATGTCCTGTGACATCCTGACACGTCTTGAATGATGGCATAGCCATGTCCTGACACGTCCTGACATGTGACATGCCCACATCCTGCCATGTCCTGCGATGTGCAGACACGTGCCATGGCCATGTCTTGACACGTTCTGACATGTGCCATGCCCACATCCTGCAATGTCTTGTGATGTCCTAACACGTCCTGCGATGTCTTGACATGTGCCATGGTCGTATCCTGATACGTCCTAACCCGTGCCAAATCCTTGTCCTGCCATGCATGCGACGTCCTGACACATCATGTGGCCACGTCCTGTGATGTCCTAACCCGTGCCATGTCCTGAGACATCCTAACACATCCTGAAATGTGCCTTGGACATGTCAGGTGATGTCCTAACACGTCCTGCAACGTCCTGACATCATGTGGCCACGTCCTAACCCGTGCCATGTCCTGAGACATCCTGACACGTCCTGAAACGTGCCTTGCAATGTCTTGCGATGTCCTAACACGTCCTGCGACGTTCTGACATGTGCCATGGTCGTATCCTGATACGTCCTAACCCATGCCAAATCCTTGTCCTGACATGCATGCGACGTCCTGACACATCATGTGGCCACGTCCTGTGACGTCCTAAACTCGTGCCATGTCCCGAGACATCCTGACAAGTCCTAAAACGTGCCTTGGACATGACAAGTGCTGACACATGCCATAGCCTTGTCCTAACACATCCTGACTGGTGCCATGCCCTTGTCCTGCCATGTCCTGCGACGTCTTGACACATACTGTGTCTACGTACTGCGACATCCTGACACGTGCCATGGCCACGCCCTGCCATGTCCTGCAACATCCTGAGACATCCTAAAATGTTCCATGGCCATGTCCTGAAACATCCTAACATGTGCCATGCCAACGTCCTACCATGTCCTAACATTTCCTGTGACTACATCCTGCAACGTCTTGACACATCCTGAAATGTGACATGGCCATGTCCTGACACATTCTGACCCATGACATTCCCACATCCTGCCATGTCATGTGACATCCTGACATGTCCTGTGGCCACGTCCTACGACGTCCTGACACGTCCGGACCTGTGCCATGGCCATATCTTGACACTTCCTGACCCTTTCCATGCTCACATCCTGCCATGTCATGCGATGTCCTGACATGTCCTGCAACATCCTGACTCGTGCCATGGCCACGACATGCTATGTCCTGCGACGTCCTGACATGTGCCATGGCTATGTCCTGACATGTCATGCGACGTCCTGACACATCCTGTGGCCACGTCCTGGCCCGTGCCTCGGCCACGCCCATCCATGTCTTGCGACATCTTGACACATCTAGAAAGGAGCCCTGGCCATGTCCAAACACGTCCTAACCTGTGCCATGCCCATGTCCTGCCATGTCCTGACACGTTCTGTGGCCACCTCCTGCAATGTCCTGACACGTCCTTACCCATTCATTGTCTAAAGCCATCAGCTGTCACGAGCGATGCCAGACACAACACACAAAAATAAATGGCAATCAGCAACTTACTAAGATTCACCCCATGCGCATAGCCCCTTGTGGCACTACTTGCATGTTGCTTTGCCATTCCACTGCTAAAATCCATTTGCCACCACGAGCGACGTCGCCTCTCCATTTTTTCCGTAACATCCGTTGGCAATAGACACTTACCAAGCTTCACCCCATGCGCACAAGACCTTGAGGTGCTACTTGCACAATGCTCCACCTTTTGTATCCAAAAGTCAATGTTTTCCATGAGCGGTGTCACCCCCAGGCAAGCTACGAGCCCACACGAGTACTTTTCGGCGGGGTTTGTGAACTTCGGGGACGTCGCACGGACAAGCATGCATGCACCCTAGGCCTACACCCTAAGCCACCGTCCTCCACGCTTGCCCGCACTGCCTGGCAGCAAGCAGTTGAGGTGCATTTCAACACCTCTACCTCCATTATATATGCTTAAAAGAAAAACACAAGTTTTAGGAGTGAACATGTTTTGTCTAGAGAATCATAATGGAGTTGTACAACTCCAAATAGCACAAACCAAGGTACAACTTAGTTAATATATTCACAAATGACTTTTAAATAGTGTAAATGATATTTTTTACATAAAAAAAATTTACTTTTATTTTTATTATAAAACGAAAAATAGGAAACTTATTATAAAAATAGGAAAAACAATGGAGAAAATTTCCAATACATCTAGTAATAATATTACACATAAAAGAGTAATTATTTTTACAAAAAATTAACATAAAAACTATTTAAAATTACAAAAAATGCATAAAAATTAATAAACAAATTGATAAAAATAGGTAATATAAATAATATTTTTATAAAACCACATGGATGACCAACCACCATTAATCATGAGGAACTTACATTGCCGCAACCGCCATAAGTGATTCCGACTTCTAACCACCGGCGCCAACCACCAAGCATCGACCAACGGTCGCCGGTCGCTACTGGTCGAACCACCGATACTTTCCACCACCACAACCAATGTCCACTACCATCATTGGGCTTGAAATGTTGCTAAGCATTTTCTAGCATGAGAGATTGAGCGACGTGGAGCGGCTAAATGTCTAGTGGATGATGCTCCACCTTTAGAAATAAAATCATTATCTAAAGCCATCAGCTTCCACGAGCGATGTCAGACACAACCCGCAATAGCCGATGGTAATCGTCAACTTGCACGTAAACAACAAAGCATGGCATTGCTCGTGGCAACTGATTGCTTTAGACAATGAATGGCGGATCGTCGTGCAAGTAGCGCACATCCTACCATGTCCTATAATGTCCTGACACGTCCTGCGGCGTTCTGACATGTCCTGACCCATGCCATGGCCATGCACTGCGATGTCCTGCGACATCCTGACACGTCCTGACCTATGCCATGACCATGTCCTGACATGTCCTGACCCATGCCACACCCTTGTCATGCCATGCCCTGTGACATCCTGACACATCCTATGGCCACGTCCTGCGACATCCTAACATGTTCTATTGCCACACCCTGCCATGTCCTGTGACATTCCAACACATCCTGAAACATCTCATCGCCATGTCCTAACACATGTCATGCCCACGTCCTGCCATGTCCTGACACGTCCTGTGGCTATATCCTGCGACATCCTGACACGTCCTGACCCGTGCAACGTACTTGCCCTGCCATGTCCTGTGATGTTATGACACGTCCTGAAACATGCCATTTTCATGTCCTGACACGTCCTAACCCATGCCATGCCTACGTCATGCCATATCCTGCGATGTCCTGACACGTCCTATGGCCATGTCCTACAACATCCTGACACGTCCTGACCTGTGCCATGTCCCATGATGTGCTGACACATCCTACAACATGCTATGGCCATGTCCTGACACGGAAAGACTCCTGCCATGGCTATGCCCTGCCATGTTCTGCGATATCCTGCCACGTCCTGCAACATCCTAACACATCTTGACTCGTGCCATAGATATGACCTGGCATGTCCAGTGATGTCCTCACACGTCCTGACACATGAAATGGCCATGTCCTAACATGTCTTGACTCGTGCCATGGCCACGCCTTGCCATCTCCTATGACGTCCTAACCAGTCCTGACCCGTACCATGCCCACATTTTTCTATGTCCTCACATGTCCTATGGACATATCGTGCGATGTCCTAACATGTCTTGACTCATGAAATAGATATGTCTTGACATATCCTAACTTGTGCCATGCCCACGTCCTGCCATGTCCTACAATTTCCTGACACGTCTGTTAGCCACGTCTTGCAACATCCTGACATGTCTTGACCCATGCCATGCCCTTGTCCTGCCATGTCGTGTGATATAATGACACATCCTGCGACCATGTCCTGACCTGTGCGATGGACATGCCCTTCCATGTCCTCTGGCATCCTAACACATCCTGAAACATGCCATGGACATATCCTGATACGTCCTGACCCGTGCCATGACCACGTCCTGCCATGTCCTGACACGTCCTTTGGCCATGTCCTACGACGTCCCGACTCGTGCCATGGCCACACCCTGCCATATCCTAAAACATCCTGACACATCCAGAAATGTGTCCATGGCTATATCCTAAGACGTCCTGACCCATCCCATCCCCACATCCTTCCATGTCTTGTGACGTCCTGACACGTCTTGTGTCCATGTTCTGCAATGTCCTAACATGTCCTGACTAGTGCCATGGACATGCCCTGGCATATCCTACAACATCCTAAAATGTGACATGGCCACGTCCTAACACGTCCTGACCTGTGACATGCCGACGTCCTACCATGTCTTGCAATGTCCTAACATATCATGTTGCCACGTCCTGACACGTCCTAACTTGTGCTATGGCCATGTCTTGACAAGTCCTTACTCGTTCCATTCACATATCCTGCCATGTCCTGTGATGTCTTAACACATCCTGCGACGTCCTAACACATCCTGACCTATGCCATGGCCATGCCTTGCCATGTCCATTGATGTATTAACACGTCCTGACACATACAATAGCCATGTCGTGACACGTCCTAACTCGTGCCAAGCCCTTGTCCTACGACGTCCTGACACATCCTGTGGCCAAGTCTTCTGAAGTCTTAACCCGTGCCATGGCCATTCCCTGCCATGTCCTACGACATCCTGACACGTCTTGAATGTTCCATGGCCATATCCTAACACGTCCAGACACGTGCCATACCCACGTCCTGCCATGTCCTCACATGTGTTGTCGCTACATCCCACGGCGTCCTGACACGTCCTAACCTGTGCCATAGACATGCCCTAACATGTCCGAAAACGTACCATTTACATGTCCTGACAGGTCCTAACATGTGTCATGCCCATGTCGTGCCATGTCCTGCGACGTCCTGACACATCTTGTGGCCACGTCTTGCAATGTCCTGACACTTCCTGAACCATGCCATGGCCACGTCATGGCATATCCATCGATGTCGTGAGACATCCTAAAATGTGCTATGGTCATGTCCTGACATGTCCTGACCCGTGAAATGCCCACATCCTAACATGTCCTGCGATATCCTAACATGTCATGTGGACACGTCCTGTGACATCCTGACACGTTCAAACCCATGCGATGGACATGTCTTGACACATCTTGACCCATGCCATGCCCACATCTTTCCATGTCATGTGACATCCTAACATGTCCTACGACATCCTAAAATGTCTTGACCCGTGCCATGGCCACGCCCTACCATGTTCTGCAACGTCCTAAAACGTGCCATGGCCATGTCCTAACACATCTTGTCCCTTGCCATGTCGTTGTCCTACCATGTCCTGTGATGTCTTGACACATCCTATGGCCACGTATTGTGATGTCCTGACCAGTGCCACGGCCATGCCCTCTGATGTCCTGCGACATCCTGACATGTCCTGACCGTTGACATGCCCACGTCCTGCCATGTCCTAACACGTTATACGGCAACGTCCTCCAACGTCCTGACACATCTTGACCCGTGACATGCCCACATCTTGCCATGTCCTGCGATGACCTGACACATCCTGTGGCCACGTCCTGCAATATCCTAACACGTCCAGACCCGTGCCATGGCCATGTCTTGACACATCCTGACCCGTGCCATGCCCACGTCCTGCCATGTCCTTCTATGTCCTGACATGTCATGTGACATCTTGACACGTCTGACCTGTGCCATGGACACTCCCTGCCACGTCATGCATCGTGACATGTCCTAACACGTTCCATGTCCATGTCTTGACACGTCTTCACCCATGACAAGCCCTTGTCCTTCCATGTCATGCGACGTCCTGACACATTCTGTGGCCATGTCATGTGATGTCTTGACATGTGCCATGGCCACGCCCTACCATGTCTTGCGACATCCTGACAAGTCATGAAATATGCCATGGCCATGTCCTGAAACATCCTGACCCGTGCCATGCCCACATCCTTCCATGTCCTGACACGTCCTCTGGCTGCATCCTGCGACGTCCTGACATGTCCTGACCCATGCCATGGACTCGCCCTACCATGTCCTACAACGTCCTGACACGTCCTCAAACGTGCCATGGCCATGTCCAGACACGTCCTAACCCGTGTCATGCCTATGTCCTATCATGTCCTGCGACGTTTTGACATGGCAGTGGCCAGATTATCAGTTGTAGGTTGTGCCCAGTCATAAAGTGCAGCTTCTGGCATAGGAGGTGCCACTCCCCTAACTTCCAAGTTAACTTGCTCATTCCAGTTGTTTCCGTTGGAATTATTCATGTTACCCATGTCAAATTCGAGTTGATATGTTAATTGAGTTTGTTGAAGTCCTTTGTTGGCACGGTTCAATGCCCTGAATGTTTTCTCTGGGTATGAAAGTCCTTCTATTTGTTCTCCGGTACTTGAAGAATTTCTAGGCATACACCTACTTTCCACAAGATTTCAACCGTTAGAAATTCAATCTAAAGATTGGTAAAGAGAAAATGGATTACTATTGGAATCATTATGTTTCTATCAATTGTAATTGATAACACCGTTAATTCCCCAGCAACGGTTCCAAAATTTGATCACGCTACTATGCGGGCATTGCAAATATAATCTGAGTATTGTAGCCCAAAGTCGAACCACAGAGAATTAACCCCCCAATTACCACTGTTAGATTTTACCAATTCCCACAACCTGTTTCCTCAAACTTTCGGATTCACAATTGTTGATTATCTAACAACTAATACTGAAAATAATTAATACTAAAAAGTAACTACGCTTATAGTGTAAACAATATAAAGAAGATCTAAGGTATTGATTTCCCCTGTTGGTCTTTTCCTTGGTTGTATATTTCTTATAATTCAGATTTATCTATCTCTAACAATCATGAACTCTCAATATATCATAATTCTTTCTCAAGCAATTATAATAATCTACTAAAAGCACTCCCTCAAGTTATGTTAGCTAATTTCACAATACCATTCACTTAGATTGCACCCGGGATTTAATTATCTCTAATCCAACCCCTAAACCCTCGATTATGACTCTCGTCTATACTCTGGGAGTGATGTTGTTCATACAATCACCTAAATATGCACTCTCTCTAAAGAAGATACACAATAAATTGGAACAGATAATTGAGGGCCCTTTTCAACTATTCCACAGTCAAAACGTATATGAACAATTAAAGATCAAACAACAAAACCTAATTATTTTGATAAAACAACCAAGTAATTCCCAACAGGTTCCATCAAAACCTTAGATTAAGTATTTAGCTACACATGATAATGGGTAAATCAATAGCTAAAGAATTCATAATCATAAAGTTGCAAGAAATTAAGAAGAATAAAAGTAATGGTGTTTTTGTGATCTCTCACACTTTTTCTCTTGCGAACAAACTCCAAAATTAAGCCTAAACTAGCTTTGGGCAAGTTTCCTACATTATATAAAGGGTTTACAAAACTGTCCCCGATTTACACTTTGGCCATTGAAGTATTTGAACAGCCATGTGTTTCCCACGACCGCAGCATCGACCGTGACGCTTTTTTTACGGACCACGGCGCGGATCACGGCGAACCATGGTACTGACCGCAGAAACCCCTGTAACTCTTGCTACCAGCTTTTAATTCTTTTAACTTCTCTTTTGCACTTGGGTGCTTCACAAATGGGTTATTTCTGTACGTTCTTGCCTTCAAACGCTTCATTTTGTTCTTCGTTTATCTTGAATTCCCTGTGAAACCAAATAGCGTCAATTCAAGCGTTTAATCGGCAATTTCTGTAACAAAAAACAAAGCATGGGTATCTACAACATAAATAATGACTATATAGTCTATTATCAACACCCCACACTTAAATCATTAATAGTCCTCGAGCAATTCACCACACTTATAAAAGTCATTCCTTATATTATCTCTTCAACAACTAACACCTTGAACATTATACAATAATTATACCTAGTAGTGAGCAGCTCATGCTTCAACAATCATGTTTTTCGCACCCTGCACATATATTCTTACTCAAACCACTCAATAAAATAGTTAAAGCACACCTTTCCTTTATCAATCACATGCCCTCACATCACACAAGAGTATTGTTCCCTATACATAATGATAATGGTATAATTCAGAACTCAAATAAACAAAAGTCACTCACTCTCCAAAGAATTTTCACATGCAACAAAGACGCACCATAGGCTTGCCCCTAGTGTACTACTCGACTAATTGAACCTCATTCAGTCTAAGATCAATAGGACTTTATTCGGTTGTATTATAGGCTAAGGTTTAGGTAGGATACATTTAGATGTAGTGACTAACTCCCCTAAGCACTTTTACTATAATTACATTGAATTTAAATCTCGTTATTTTTTAAGCAAACATTCCACCATATTTAGACATCCCGTACTTTAGGTGCACTTTAACTAGCTACCACTTATTTATTACTACAAACTTTTTTTATTCGGTGGTGCTTCTCTTTATTTGCTTCACATTCACACATTTTTCAATTTCCATGGTTCCACTTTGTAAACAAAACTACCACCCCACACTTTGTTTTTACATACTCTCAATAACCTTCAAGTGCTTAGGGAGCGGAAGGAAAATTTTTGTTCAAAAAGCATGCTATTCAAACAGTCGATTAAGATTCACATTGTGGTTACCAAAGAACTTGCTTATAGGCTCAACGGGGTTAACCAAGATATAACGTATTCAGGTGGGTAAATAAAATATTTATGACTCAACAATGAAATGCCTATATCACTTCTAAAACTGAATGAAGTTACTATTTCGCTTTGCAAACACACAGGGCAAGTTCTAGGCATCAATTGTACAACATGGAACACAAATAATACTCACACACACTTGGCATATGACTCACTCTAGATTGGTTTATCAAGAAACTATCTTTCGAGTGTTCAAGTTAAGCACAAATACACAATTTTTAAGGCACTCAAACAGGATTCACTTTTAAGCTAAGCACTACACTCTGGCATCTATCGTGTTCAGGTGTAAGAACGCTAAATGTTGCAAATTTCAGAACTTTGCCCATTAATCCTAATATAAAAAAAATCTACCTAAACTCGGTGTCACACGTCCTTTTTAAACGTATACCCTCTATTTACTAATACACCTCGGGAAGGGATATAATCATAATAACACAGAAGGAGTTTTTCCACTTAAACGACAATCAGAGGGGTATTTATTTATTAGATTTCATAATCGCCACTTGGGAAAATAATGGTGTCTCAAGTCACCGGTTTAATCTCAAATCGAGGAAATTATGACTTTGTTTAACAGTCTGCGAAACTAGAAATCCAGAAAAGGAATTCTGTTAACTAGGGAGAAGGTGTTAGGCACTCTCAGATTCCGTAGTTCTAGAACGGTCACTCAATTGTCATATTTGTTATATTTGATTTCCTTATATGCCTTAGTTTCAAATTCTATTGATGTTCTATTTTGGTGAATGTTAGGATTTTGCGACGTTGCGAAAACGCATTTTGAATCACACCACAACTAGTACGCATGTGACCTTAATGCATTTCAGCTTCGCCAGGATTTTGATTTGAGTCACATAAATGTGCACTCGTATCAGGAATGTATATTTATTAAAAACCGTGCCCTAAGGTGTCTACATCTTGTTAATTTTGGGAGAGACCGTGGAATTCGCTAAACGGTCTTTCCAATTTCAAACATTTTTTATAGGAAATTGTGGAGGGCCCCGCAACTATGCCTTTGTGACTTAGCGAGGCTCGTCTCCGTTTTTATTAAGGTTTTTCCTAAAGCATACTACACTCTCGATTTCTGTTTTTTCTCTTATCCTAATATATACCATTTTCACATTAGATCTTTATTGTTATGCATTAACGTCTTGGCCATACTTTGTTATTGGGCCTGGACCAAAGACCTGTTCAATGATCCGCCATGAGATACTTGGCTTCTGCAGCCCAGTACTTATTTCCTTTCTCGTTTTCAGGCATAAATGTCATCTCATTTCAATTGAGGCCCAATTTCGTATTCAAGCCCAGATCTTTCATGTTTGAGGTGTGATAATAACTAATTAACAATCTCACAATATATATTAAGGAACAAGTGATATTTATTATTGTTAGCTAAGTATTTTTGCAATAGTCAGTTTTTATACAATCATCTCTGATTAACTAACAGTTCTAACACAAGGATTTACACTAATGCTCTTACTCAATTAATCAAATTCGACATCAATTCACTACTAGAATTCTAATTGCAAAATCATTTGTATCATTTGTTATTTAACTGAAGAAACAAGTGTTCTAGTTTCAACTTAACATGTGCGAATTACATTATCAAATTGCAGAATCCTAAAACAAATTAATAGCTAAATCAACTAAGATATTAGTAACACAGTCTGAAGTACGAAACTACTAATACTTTTACAAGTTCAGATTCGAAACATGAAGTGCCCAAATATGATACTTCATGTATAGCTTATATTTGTTTCAAATCAGAATGATTTAACTAAACTTATTTCAGTTTTAGTTTTGGACTTAAGTGATTATTCCTTTACCTAGATTATTTATCCTGCTATTATCAATTTGAAAGCATATATCCAGTCTACTAATTATTACAACCAGGTCCTAAATGATTACAAGGATCTAAATGCCTCTAAAACTACATAATGAAATATAAATACACGAAAATTCAGATAAACATGATTTTTATATCATTTCTCCAATCAGAGGCTCATTACAACTTCAGGTCATAGTAGTGTACCTGGTTCAAAACAGATTGATGAGTCTAGAGTTTGGACAAGAAAAATGGTCAGCAACCAATAACAACGATACAGCAACAACAATGAATTGATTCAATCACAACAAACAGCTACCAAAACTCCAAATATGGAACCGAGAAAATCAACTTAAGTAAAATCAGAAAATCCAGCAAAGTCAAGATGAATTAGTGAAGAATTGACCCACAAAAATCCCCAGAATAGCACTCAAGTTAATCAGCTTTCTTAAATGTGTGTAACCCTTAGTTGTATATTTCAAAATTTTCGAACTCTTTTCCTCTTTTTTGATTTCAAAATCTGGGTCTCTCTGAAAAATCCAACCCCCTTTTCAGGCTAAGAGAAGCCTATTTATAGAGGCATTTTGGGGGGTATTTCAAATAAGTTAATTTTATTTCACTCCCCTTATTCTTTTTAATTAATTGCAGTATAGTCCATTAAAATTGTATCGAAATGCCCTAGAACCCCTGCTAGAATGTTCTGGGCAGTTCTATTGGGTTTTATTAGGTAGGTTTTACCCAATTACCCCACTTTCTAAGGTTTATTTCATTAATGCCTTTTTGTACTACCCAGTCGGCCCTTTATTATCTAAGTATTTGCAGAAATACCAAGCTTTAAAGTCACTTTTATCCCTATATGCTCTATTTAATCTAAAGGAATGCCATTTACCATTCCCCTTTTACCCCTTGCATTTAAACATTGTTACCCGACCTGCCTTAGGTCTGGCAGAACTAAGGTAACAATTATTTAACCAATAGCCACTAATCAGACATGTCTTAAAACTTAACCAGTTTAGACCCCACCCCTTTTCATTATTAGCCACCACTTATCAGAATATAACTACTTATCAGAATATGACCACTATTTAAAACATGTCCACTATTAAAAGCATAGCCACTTAATCAACAACAATACTTAACTCACAAACGTAGCCACAAGATTTTTATACTCATGACCCAAATAACATAAGCACTCAATGGTTCAAAATGAACTCACATAAAAATCAAGTTACAAATATAGCCAGATTCATGTTGTTTTGCACATATAGCATTAATCACGAATTAATTTTCAATTAATCATAACTCAGAGGAGAAATTTGATAATGGTTGAATTCCAACTAACTAAAACATAATCGAGACAGAATATAATGAACAAATACATAAAACTAACTAATTAGCACATGATTCATGAGAAGATAACATCAAAAACCTAAGAACACTTAGATAATTTTAGGCATGTGTAAGATTCAGGGCTCGCATGAGCAATATGAATGAAAAGCAGAGATAGATTCATACTTTTTAAGAATGCACATGAATAGGTTCAGATAAACATAGTAGACATGTAAAGAAATAGTTTTTTTCACAACACATAACATCAAAGAACAAAGGTGGGGATACTTAGCTTTTCAGGTTTTTTCTCTTTCTTTTTCTTTTTCTTTCTTTCTTTTCTTCTTTCTTTCCTTCTTTCTTTCTTCTTTGTTCTTTTCATTTTTTTGGATTTTTAGAGCTTTGAAGACAGTTGGTCTTCTGAGTACTGAATCTTTCAAATGGGGCTTTGGGTTTGGTTTAAGTGTAGACGAGGGGTGGCCTGGAGACCTGGGGTAGTGCTTTTGGGGTAGGGTTAGTTTTGGTACTCGCCGAAGTAGGGTTCCGGTGAGTGTTTTTCTAATATTCGACAAGTTTGAGGGCGATTCGAGGGAAACCACCCAGATAGGGTGGTAGATCACCTCAAGAACCAGGGAGGCTAATGGTTTCGGTCGGGGTTTATGGTGGTTTAGAGGTTATTTGGTGGTGAAAGGTGTTTGGGGTTTAGCCTGAGCCGGAGACCAAGGCTGAGGCGTGGTTTTACGGTGATCTCCATGAGAGACGGTGGTGAGGATGAAGGAAACATAGGCGGCTAGGGTTTGTCTGACATGTGTATGTGTATGTAATGGTCTGAATGGCTGGGTGTACGTTAATATATACTGAAGTTGTAATATTGCTTCTTAACCGTTGGATTCACTCAGATGAACGGACAGGATTATTTGGACCTTAAATGTGGTCGTATGGTTTAATGAAAGATCTCATTAGGTCCGCTGGATTATCTGCTTGGACGGCTGAGATTAATTGTCTTAAACTGTATCGTTTCATTTAAATAGCATCGCAGTCTCGTCTGTTTGATCAGTTGTATTGGATAGCTATGATTAATTCTATATGCAACGTCGTTTGGTCTATAAGGGAGCCGCCTTATCTGGTCCATTCGATTCAAATCATCAACGACTTGGATTTATTTGGTTGGTACGGCGTCGTTTGGGTCATCCTGGGCAGACTGGACTAGTTTTGTTTGGGCCTGGTTTGTGTAACATATGTTTTGGGCTATGTATTTCATGTATTTAGCCCTAATTGTTATTATACACTATTTTTGTATTTTTTTGTCATTTTGAATTGCATTTTTTAATTTCTTTGTATTTTCTTTTGTATTTGTGTACTTTTATTTTATAATTCTTTCATATTTGTTTATTTCTCATTTTTTGCATTTTTCTCTTATTTTTCCGATATTTTTGCATTTTTACTTGATTTTCCAAATTTTAACATTTTTGTGATATTTCCTAATTGATTTCTTTTGTATTTTCATTTCAAATTTATTTCAAACAAAAACACAGGTATTTCAACTAAATCACACATTTACAAACAAAAATCATTTTTGTATTATATATATATATATATATATATATTGGAATTTAATTGCTTAGGGCAAAAATCACATGCTCACAGCTGCCCCTCTTTGCTCGGGAACACGAAGAGTTTTAGTGCAAATATAAGTGAGCATTAATGAGGGATTTTTGCCCACTTGCATATTCCGTACGAAGCATTTTTAAAAACTTTTGACCGCACCCTGCTTTAGAGGTTGCCTACGTATTCTGATTTAAATAGGAATCAGGTCAGTGTAGTTCGGGAAGGTCTGGTAGTTTGAAACTACCAGGGAATTGGTCTTATTGTTGCTATTGTTGTTGACTGAATCCTTATTACACCGGATAAAAATAAAATGAAGAAGCTATTCTAAGCTATGGTCTATGAATTTCAAGAAAATCCTATCTATGTCTTGTCTTCTTGTATTGTCTTGCTCTTCCATATTGCATGTTGCTCTTTATCTGCATCTTCCATTTTTTGTGAATTCTTGCTCATGATTTGCTTCCAAAATACTACTTACCTCCATTTGTATGACTTCGAAATGTGCTTTTTGCCTTCAAGGTCGATACCTGCTTATTGCAAAATTAAAGAAAACTTTTCCTCTGCCCCAGTATGGGGCTTTCAATGTATTATGGTGTTACTTTGTTAGAAAAACTTTTTAAAAAAATACAGAAAGTATTCCCTTGTTATATAGGTGGGCGCCTGAACTAAAATTAGAATGCTAAAAAGTATTCCCTCATTATACAGGTGGGCGCCGGAACTGAAATTAAAATGCTGAAAAGTATTCCCTCGTTATACAGGTGTACGCCTGAACTGAAATTAAAATGCTGAAAAGTATTCCCTCGTTATACAGGTGGCCGCCTGAACTGAAATTAAAATGCTGAAAAGTATTCCCTCGTTATATAGGTGGGCGCCTGAACTGAAATTAAAATGCAGAAAAATATTCTCTTGTTATCCGGGTGGGCACCTGATGCAGAAATGAAAATGCAGAACAATATTCCCTCGTTATCCAGGTGGGCGCTTGATGCAGAATGAAAATGAAAAAAAAAATTCCCGTTATCCAAGTGGGCGCCTGATCCAGAAATGAAAATGCTGAAAATATTCCCTCGTTATGCAGGTGGGCGCCTGATGCAGAAATGAAAATGCAAAAAATATTCCCTCGTTATCCAGGTGGGTGCCTGATGCAGAAATGAAAATACAGAATAATATTCCTTCGTTATCCAGGTGGGCGCCTGATGCACAAATGAAAATGTAGAAAAATATTCCCTTATTATCTAGCTGGGCGCCTGATGCAGAAATGAAAATGCAAAAAATATTCCCTCATTATCCAGGTGGGCGCCTGATGTAGAAATGAAAATGCAGAAAAATATTCCATCGTTATCCAGGTGGCTGCCTCATGCAGAAATGATTAGTGAGAATTTGAATCTTTTGTCCCTGTCTAAATCAGTAAACAATTTATTAGTTATAAAATGATGGTTAGCCATTATCATTCTTGTTGGTCTTGCTTCCATCGTCTGCCTCATCTTGCTTTATTCTGCTTTGCAATTTATCTCCTTATTTTTCTCAATTTTTCTCTTGGAATCCCCTTTACTTTTCTCTTTTTGTTTCTTTCCTTTTTAATCCCTTAGGTTGTATGATCGTCATTTGTTTTTTCTTTTCCTTTGAGGAACCTAGTGTTATTATGCCATCTAACATGAGAAGCTGGTAGTTGGCTTTCAATTCGCAACTGGTTTTAAACAAATAGAATGAAATGCAATGACCTGAATTTTAGGAGTGAGGGTATTTTGAAGTAAAGACACAACTTATCTTGGTATGAAGGCTGATTCCTTTGACCATGCCATGTATTTGAAATTCCGACTCAGTCTGTCCAATCGAATCGTTGTTGTCTTAATTTCATCTTTCCTTCAACCCAAACCTTTCTTATTTTCCTGTTTCCCTTTCATCAGAACATGCCTCACATTCGCCTTATGGTGCCCGTTAGGTTTTTCACCAATAAGACTCTTTCATTTATTTTTCTCTCATCTCACATTCGCCTTATGGTGCACGTTAGGGTTTTCACCAATAAGACTCTCTCATTTATTTTCTCACATCTCACATTCGCCTTATGGTGCCCGTTAGGGTTTTCACCAATAAGACTCTCTCATTTATTTTTCTCTCATCTCACATCCGCCTTATGGTGCCCGTTAGTGTTTTCACCAATAAGACTCTCTCATTTTATTTTTCTTTATTTTCTATTTTCAAACTTCCGGGTATTGTCCATGACATGTTTCTCTTTCGTCCTATCGTATTGTCATTTTCTTAAAATCAATCAGAAGATCTTTCTTTGGATGTAATGTTGCTTTTGGATGGGTTTTGAAAGAAAGGTATAAAGGCTCAAAATTTAAACAAGGGTTCAAAACAACTACAACACTCGGAATCATAAAAACATAACTTCTGCCCCAGTTTCAATATTTGGGGAATCTTGGATTTTATTTTTCTCGTGACTGAACCTCATTGATGCTGCCTACGTACCCTTTTGGGATCAATTCAGACGTAGTTCAAATCATAAGATATGTTCGTCATTTGACTTTTCCCCGATTTTGCTTTTTGTATATATTTTTTCTATATCTCTTTTTTTTCTTTTTCATCTTTTTTTTTTCATTTGTCTTCATTTTCATTTTATTGTTCATAATTGATTCCGAGAGAGGGGTATGAAAGAATAATACAATAAGGCTCAAAAGGGATAGCAGTGGGTAAAGTGTTTGGATAGAGAAATAAAATGCCTTCATCATTTCAATTTCAAAATTATGACAAATACAATTGTACATATGAAAAAGGAATCATATGTAGTTTCTCTTGATTGCATCGGAGTAGATAGTAGTCTCTACAAATTTTCCTTCCACATCTGTTAGATATAAAGCTCCGTTTGACAATACCCGAGATACCATGAAAGGCCCTTGCCAATTAGGTGCAAACTTTCCTTTTGCTTTGGCCCAATGTGGTAAAATACGTCTTAGCATCAACTGTCCAACTTCAAATTTCCGTGGACGTACTTTCTTGTTGTATGCTCTGGCCATCCTCCATTGATACAATTGTCCGTGACAGACTGCTGCTAACCTTTTTTCATCGATCAAGCTCAATTGCTCTAGCAGGGTTTTTACCCATTCATCATCGTCAATTTCAGACTCAACTATGATCCGGAAGGAAGGTATTTCAATTTCTGCAGGTATGACTGCCTCCGTTCCGTATACCAATCAGTAAGGGGTTGCGCCAATTGAAGTACGTACAGTTGTACGATAACCCATGAGAGAAAATGGTAATTATTCATGCCACTGTCTTGACTTTTCCACCATCTTTCTAAGAGTGTTCTTAATATTCTTATTCGCAACCTCAACTGCTCCATTTGCTTTAGGCCGATAAGGTTTAGAGTTATGGTGCAGGATTTTGAACTTTTGACATGCCTCTGCCATGAGGTGACTGTTAAGATTTGCTCCATTGTCTGTGATAATCACCTTAGGAATTCCAAAGCAAAAAATAATATTTGTATGTACGAAATCCACTATTGCCTTCTTTGTTACTGCTTTAAATGTCTTCGCCTCCACCCATTTAGTGAAATAATCAATTGCTACCAAGATAAACCTGTGCGCATTAGATGTTGCGGGCACTATTGGGCCGATGACATCCATGCCCCAGGCGACGGATGGCCATGGTGCTGACATTGTATGCAACTCATAGGGTAGGGAGTGAATCAAATCTTCGTATATCTGGCATTGGTGGCATTTTCGCATATATCTAATGCAATCACGCTCCATGGTGAGCCAATAGTATCCTGCTCTAAGTATTTTCTTGGCCAAAACATATCCACTCATATGATGTTTGCAATCCCCTTCATGTATTTCAGCCATGATTGTAGCGGCATGTTGTGCATCTATACATCTCAATAAACCCAAATTGGGGGTTTTCTTGTATACAACTCTTTCGCTGAAGAAAAATCCATTCGCTAGTCGCCTTAAGGCCATTTTTCGATCTCCCATGGCTTGCACTTGGTACACTCCTGTCCTCAAATATTCTTTAATATCATGGTACCATGGCTCACCGTCAAGTTCTTCTTTTACGGCCAAACAATAAGCATTTTGATCATGAACTTGTATCTGTAATGGATCTATATAGGCTTTGTCTGGATAGTGCAACATGGATGATAATGTGGCTAGAGCATCTGCTACTTCGTTATGCATTCTTGGGATATGCTTGAACTCTATGGATTAAAATCTCTAAGATAGTTCATGTAGACACTGTCGATAGGTTATAAGTTTCAAATCCCTTGTCTCCCATTCTCCTTGAATCTGATGTATAAAGAGATTCGAGTTACCCATGACCAAAATCTCTTGAACACCCATGTCTATTGCCGTTCTCATTCCCAATATACATGCGTCATACTCGGCCATATTATTAGTACAGAAAAACCGGAGCTGAGCGGTAACAGGAAAATGCTTACCCGCTTCTGAAATGAGCACTGCTCCGATTCTCACCCCTTTGATGTTGATGGCCCCATCAAAATACATTCTCAAGCCTGGTTTGTCATCTTATTCCAATTCTTAAATATTCATTGTCTCCTCATCGGGAATATATGTCTTTAATGGTTCATACTCATCATCGACCGGATTTTCTACCAAATGGTTACCGACTGCTTGTGTCTTCATTGCAGTGCGGGTTACATAAATAATATCAAACTCTGTAAGTAGGATTTTCCATTTAGCAAGCCTTCATGTGGGGATAGGCTTCTGAAAGATGTACCTCAACGGGTCCAACCGAGATATCAGATAAGTGGTATAAGTCGACAAGTAATGTTTTAACTTCTGCACAACCCATGTTAATGCACAACATGTTCTTTCCAGCTGAGTGTATTTTACCTCATAAGATGTATATTTCTTACTAAGATAATATATCGCTTGATCTTTCTTCCCTGTTTCATCGTGCTGCCCCAATACACAGCCAAAGAATTATCCAATACAGTCAGATAAAGGATCAAGGGCCTTCCAGGTTCTGGAGGAACCAATACGGGAGGATTGGCCAGATATTCCTTAATTTTGTCAAATGCATCTTGAAATTCCTCAGTCCAATTCACCGCAGCATCTTTCTTTAATAATTTAAAGATGGGCTCATAGGTTGATGTCAACTGAGCAATAAATCTACTAATATAATTCAACCTGCCCAACAAACTCATCACCTCTTTCTTGATCTTTGCGGAGGCAGGTTCTGTATTGCTTTTATCTTTGTTGGGTCCAATTCAATACCACTCCGGCTTACTATGAATCCTAATAGCTTTCCTGATGGCACTCCAAAAGCATCTTCGGAGCTTCTGAAAAAACTTTCTTAGATATTTGACTTGATCACATTGCTTTTTGGACTTGATAATAACATCATCCACATATAATTCAATCTCTCGATGTATCATGTCATTAAACATAGTGGTCATTTCCCTCATATATGTAGCTCCGGCATTCTTCAACCCAAATGGCATCACTCTATAGCAATATGTCCCCCAAGGTGTGATAAAGGCTGTCTTTTCTGCATCTTCTTCGTTCATCAAGATCTGATGATAACCTGCATAACAATCCACAAAAGAACCAATCTCATGTTTGGCACAATTGTCGATCAATATATGGATATTTGGCAATGGAAAATCATCATTTGGACTAGCTTTATTGAGGTCTCGATAATCAACACACACCCTAGTTTTTCCGTCTTTCTTTGGAACAGGCACAACATTGGCTAACCAGGTGGGATATTTGGTGACCCGTATAACCTTCGCCTCGAATTGCTTATTGACATCTTCTTTTATTTTCACACTGATATCCATTTTAAACTACCTTAACTTTTGCTTAACTTGTCGGCATTCTGGATAAATTGGCAACTTATGTACCACTAGGTTAGTACTGAGCCCGGGCATGTCATCATAAGACCAATCGAATATGTCTTTGTACTCATGTAACAACCTGATCAAATCTTCTCTGAGCGAAGTCTCTAAGTGTACACTAATCTTTGTTTCTCGAACATTCTCCTCATTTCCCAAATTAATATTTTCCGTCTAATTTAAGTTTGGTTTGGGTTTTTCTTCATAATGGCTCATACCTTTACAAATTTCCTCCAATACATCCTCATCCTCAAATTCCACTTCATGTTGGTTTTCAATTTCCTGTATAACCATCCGATTATCAAGACTGGACTGGGAATCCTTCATGCATGATATATCATTGGAGTAAGCAAATATTGAACTCTACAAAAGAAGAAGAAAAAATAAAATAAGGCAAAAATGGAGGAAGAAAAGAAATTGCATTTCATTGAATTTTTTGAAAGATAACAAGATTTGGATACATTTGACTTGATGGGATAAAGGATTACAATTTTAAAACAAGACAGTTTTGGGAATGAAATATTAAAAGCTAACTACCACAACGCCCTCCTGATTGGAAGAGGAGTAGCTTCCCAGTTATTTAGCATAGTGTGGGGTCCAACAAATTGAACGTCCATTTTGCTTGTTCCTTCAGTTGTCTCTATCATATTTATGTCTTCAAATAACCTTTAAAATCTTACTAAAAGCTCTTCATCCAATTTTATTTCTACATGGTTCGGCATGACAGTTGCGAGACGTCTATGTGTACCCGGCTTGACAAAACAGTTGGACAATTTTGGCATAGGTTTGGGGAGGGTCCACCCTTTCTTTTTCAATTTCTTGACTCTTTGTATATCAGCAATAGTTGGCTTGAAACCCAGGACAAAAGTATCGGTGCTACCTGGAAGATGAATTGGTTGCATTATACCCTGCAAGGTAGCTCCTAAACCCTTTCGTGGAGAGAACCCATTCTTTATCATCTCTTTGGCAACCATGACAGCTGCAGGGGCCATTTTAGGTACTGGTATATTTTCTCCTTCAGATATTTTGTTCACAGTCACGGTGTCTATTACTTGGTACACCCACGAACCTTTATCTCCTTCAACTTCTTCAAATGGCGTAATAACATTACAAACATTGTCTTCCCCGTGCACTATTATCTCTTGTTGCTCTCACTGAAATTTTACCATTTGATGCAATGAAGATGGTACTGCTTTCGCAATGTGGATCCATGGACGTCCTAACAAAAGTTTGTATGATACAGCGACATCCAGCACTTGAAACTCCATGGTCAAATCCACTGGTCCGATAGCAAGTTCTACTATAATATCCCCCACGGTGTTCTTTCCGCCTCCATCAAAACCCCTCACACATACACGTTTTCGGTGAATCCTCTCATGATTAACTTTCAGCTTCCCTAGAGTTGACAATGGACATATATTGGCGCTTGATCCGTTGTCCGCCAAAACACGAGTTACTATAGATTCTTCACATTTTATCGTGATGTATAGTGCTTTATTATGTTCCGTCCCTTCTAGCGGTAGCTTGCTGTCCGAAAATGTTATCTTATTTGTCTCAAAGATCTTGTTTGTTATTTTCTCCAGATGACATACCGAGATTTTCTCTGGTATGTGGGCTTCATTTAAAATATTCATCAACGTCTTTCTATGCTCATCGGAATGAATTAGCAAGGATTACAACGATATTTGAGCGGGAGTCTTCCTCAATTGCTCAACGATAGAGTAATCTTGAGCTTTCATCTTCCTTAGAAATTCTTCTGCGTCTTCCTCAGTGACTGCTTTCTTCACATAAGCTATATTTTCTTTCACCACTTTCATCTTTCTCAAATCATCAGGGGCATAACATCGCCCAGACCAGGTCAAACCATGAGTTTCACAAATTTCCCCTTGACTTCTTTCCCTTTATATATTACTATTACCTTGTCATAATTCCAAGGTATGGCTTTGGTACTCACAACCGGCATCTGAACAACTGGTTTGATAACCACTGGCTCTATATAAGCCTTTTTCACAGTCAGTATGGGCTTCACCCCAGGTACTATCACTTTTAGGGGCTCGTGCTCAATCATCACCGATGGTTGTTTTGCTGGTGGCTCAATTGACACTTTCTCACCATCAACTTTCTCCTCAACCTTGTTGTTTACTTAATTGTCATCACCGTCTAAAAAGGTTTTTTGCAGCTTTCTCCCTATACTAGCTCTATCATATGTGTTTCATAATGCACCGGCAAAGGATTTTGCGTTATGTAGGGAGTCTCGGGTGATTGTACCTCAATTCTTCTTGAGTCAATGAGTTCTTGTATTGTAGACTTTAAGTAACAACATTTCTCCGCGTCATGTCCCGGTGCCCCAGAGCAGTATTCACAACGAACGGATTGGTCTAAGTTTCTTGGTGGAGGGTTGGGAATTTTAGGCTCAATGGGATTCAGCATTCCTAATTCTCTTAATCGGTGAAAGAGACTGGTATATGATTCTCCCAGAGGAGTGAATGTTCTTTTTCTCTGAGCTTTGTCGCCTTTCACTTCAAGGTCAGGACGGAAGTTGGTTCGGTTGGGATTTCTGTAGATTTTTTATGGTGGGTAGGCATTTTGGGCATGGTAGACATTCTGAGGAGCTGGGGTTCGCCATGAAGGTGGAGGCGGTGGGTAAGATTGAGCATGATGGACAGAAAACTGGGGACCGGTAGGAGGATAATATATGGTGCTGGTGGATATGGTTGGTATTGGTGAGGTTGATGATGATATGGGTTGGGGCCCCGGACCAAGATCTTCCTTCAATAAGCGCCACTTCTTCCTTCTTCTTCTTTCCAATTGACCATCCTATTCCGGACTGAATTGCTTGATTTTTAGCCTTAATGGCTGAGCAGCTCATAATCTTGTTCGTCTTTAGACCTTCTTCCAAAAAACTCCCCATCTTTACTACCTCATTAAAGGTTTTTCCGATCGCAGACACCAAATGGCTGTAGTATCTTGGCTCCAAAGCTTGTAGGAAACAATATACCATTTCTCTTTTTTTCATTGGTGGATCCACACGGGCCGCCTGTTCTCTCCACCTGAAACCATATTCCCGAAAGCTTTCTCTGGGCTTCGTTTCCATCTTGGTCAATGACAATCTATCACGGATAATTTCCTGATTATATTGAAAATGGTTTGCAAATTATTGAGCTAAATCATTCCAAAGGAACCATCAGGTATGATCTTGATGGGTGTACCATTCCAATGCCGAACCACTGAGGCTTCAGTAATCTTGATGGGTGTACCATTCCAATGCCGAACTACTGAGGCTTTGACTGAAGTAGGCCATAAGGAGTTCATCCTTTCCTCCAGCTCCACATATTTTACTGAAGTATCCTCTCATATAGGCCACTGGATCACCATGGCCATCATACATGTCAAATTTTGGCAATTTATACCCGGCAGGTAACTGTACCTCAGGGAACAAACATAAGTCCTTGTACGCCACATTAACTTGTCCTCCCAGACCCTGCATATTGCGAAATGACTGCTCAAGGCTCTTCATTTTCCTTGCCATCTCCTCTTGTTCAGGGTTTCTAGCAAGATTCTCTTCCTCTGTCATGTCGATGAGTGCGGTGTAAGAATCATGTTGGCTGAAAGTGGGTTCTGGAGGGTAGTAATGATTATCCTGGACATGAAATGCAGGCTCGCTAGAGGATTTATGTAAAGTGACTGGTGGAGGTGCCACATACAGGGGAGCGGCATGGGGTGGTGGTGGTGGATATTTTTTAGGCAGGGGTGGTGGTACTTTTGGTGTAGTGGCATAATAGTGCGGGTAAGCGGGATATATGGAAGATGAATTCGTGGTGGGTGGTTCTTGGTTTGGATTTGAAGGAGGAATATATGTGGGGTTAGCTGGGTAAGACGGTAAGGGTTTCCCACTTAACCAAGCATGGTACATTTCTGACATCTGTTGTTTCAACTTATACATTTCTTTCTTCATACTAGTCACATCTATTACTTCCTCTTCTTGCACGGGATCCATGATTGTAGGCTTAATTTCTTGGGTTATTGCTTTTGTCATGCTTTTAGAACGAGTGTTGTAGTTGTGATGTGCCAGAATGCCAGTTGCTAACTGTTTTATCTGGTACTCATCAACAATAAAAACTTGTTAATAGTTAGATCATAATAGATAAACATCACAAGTTTTGAAAACACAACTTTTGCCTAGCAATTATGCATCATCCCGGCATTATTCTTCTTTTAGTCCACCAATTTTCTTTTTCCCGCTTTTCTTTTCTTTTGTTTCCACCTCTCATTGCTTTCATTGTTTCTTTTTCTTCTTTTTCCTTTTCTCTTTTTTTTTCGTTTTTTTTTATCCTATTTGTTTGCCTATCTCTCAAGCAATTTGCATACATAAGAGAAAAATAATGCCAATTTCTTTTGAATTTTCATTGATATTCAAACTTTGATTACAAAAGATGATGTTGTACTACAACTTTCTAAATGCGGAAAAATACAAATACAAAAATGCATGCCCTATGAATACATTAAAGCTCCTAGTGTTCGCGAGACATCGTTCGGTCTTACCGCGGGCCTATATGATAATCCCTTTTGGAGTTTCTCCAGGTCGGTCATTACTTGTTTCACAAAGATCATTGTTGCTGCGGTAAACGTTGACTGAGTTATATCCTCGCACAGTTGGAATTTCTGCGTAATGTATTGAGCAATGTTGACAATTCTTTCCCTAATGACTCATTTTTATTGAAGCAACCTACCAATCTGTTCGGCACGAGCATCTAAGGTTTCCGTGTTCTTCTTTTGAAGTTGTTGTAGCTCCAATTCTAATCGAGCCATGGCCATGTAGCAATGTTCTCTCTACACATCAAATTCTTTGGTTTGTTTACTACTTTTAACCTCGGCTGTGATGATCTTCTTCCTCAATCGGGCTACTTCAACATTATGTTCATCTTTCAACTGTCGAACCATCCGAGCTCTTTCTTCAGTGTTCTTGGCCAATTGTTTCCGAACCCCAGCTAGATCCTTCTCAGCTTTATCTAGATCAAAGCATAATCGTTCACCTTGCACCATCGATTTTCAATTAGCTTCTCAACCCGGGCAAGTCGAACTAGGGTTTCGGTTGTTCTTCTCATTTTCACAATCTGAGCCTTCAAGGTTTCATTTTCTTTTCTCATCTGTTTCTTTTCACCCTCTTTCGATGTTGCGTGTAAGCTACTTTAGAATTTGTGGTCCTGGAATTATTTTTCCAACATGCTGATTCTGGCTCGATATTCATTTTGCTTGGCCATCCAATCTTTTTGTTCCTTAGACTGCTCGGCAAACTCTTGAGTATGAGGCCTCTTCATCGGTCTCTCATGCTCAACATCTCTGCGGTACCATGCAGAATATCCCGATGATATTTCTCCTCTAGCCCGATCTCTCACACAAGTGTCTATTCTCAGACATTAGCATTCATTCCATATTTGCCAAATTTTTGCTTCTGGGAATTGCCCATCAGGACTGATTTCTATTGGTTGAAGGCTGAGGTCCCCATCTTTCGGCACAACCTGATATCTTTCGAGTTGCCTTAAAACTCGATATGGTGCATAAGGTTGGATGCTCTTGATACCCATTAATAGAAAATACGACCCTTTCGCTGGCATATATATAACTTCATTGAGGGGCAACCATCCATATGCCCATTCTATTTGGCTAGCAGTCAGCGATTGCAAATATGTGATCCAACCCTTCGACCCTTCTGGAAACTTGTCCTCTTTTGTCCTCATGTAGAATTCTTCAATACACATCTTTTCAGATGATCCATAGCTTTAAAACTGAGGGTGGCGGCATAAATGCTCTATCATCCACATTTGAAGAAGTAAATTGCACCCCTCGAAGAAATCTTGTCCCGCTTTGCAGGTCGTGCGAGCACGGAAGATATCGGCCACTATCATTGGTGCCAACGTACTATTGCCCTATACAAGGAGAGTACTGGCAATTTTGGAAACTGTAATGTCAATATTCCCATCTTTTCTTGGAAATATGATCAATCCCAAAAAGGCTACCAAAAAGGCAAAACGCCTGTGTTCCTCCCACTTAACCCGGTACGCTTTGTTGCAGAGTTTGTTTGTCGGATCATTGAATCCTCCAACATGGCCATATCTGCGGTATATAAAGTTCATAGTGCAGAACCCGTGGACCAAGTCTTCATTGTGAACATTTCTGGTAATCTTTAAGGAGTCGAGGAATCTATGCACAGTAATAGCCCTTGGAGCAACCGGATACTTGTCTTTTAAGGGAACCTCACCCTTCCCGATGTAATTAGCAATTTCCTCCAATGTCGGAGTGAGCTCAAAATCCAAGAAATGGAGCACATTATGTGCAGGATCCCAGCAAGGAACTAGAGCTCGGATAATATCATCCCGAGGTATTATGTTTAGCAGCCCAGTAAGATCTTTTAAATGTTTGTTGACCCAATCCTGTCCATCTTGGCCTAGATCATTCCACCACAATCGCAACTCCAAAGAGATCTTGTTCATTAGTTCAAAGGGTTCATTTTGTATTGTGCTCATCCTGCACATTTATTAAAGGCGATTTATTCAAAAAGAAAACAAAATCTTTTTAAGGACAATTTTCATTATTTCAAAAGAGTTAACCTTTTCCGTATTTCATTTGAAAATTTCAAGGCTATTATTTTAAAAGAAAGAAAATGACTTCAAAGCGGCCATTTTTGCACAAACAGCCTTCCAGGGCTATTTTCAAAAATGGCGTCACTTTGATTTTATTGACAACTAAAAATTCGACATTTTTTTTGTGTTATTTTTTGAAACAGGGTGGTTGGACCTGTGTGATGACCCGGCTCATCATCATGTGAGTTATCACCATGTTATCCCCGTTATATGCTTGTTAATGTTGCAGTATGCATGTTGGGTAAGTTTGAGTCAATCCGGGTTGAGTTTGGTTGAAATTGAGACAAATAGTCTCTTAGAAGAAGGAATAGTTGAGAAAAGTCAACTGGATGTTGACTTGTGAGTTAGAGAGCTCGGAATCAAATTCTTCTGTTTCGGTTTGCTCCGGGAGGTCATTTATGAGCTAGGAGAGCGATCGGTGAATTTGGAGGTCCGGTGTAGTTTTAGGCTTGAATTGGCTAAAATTGAATTTTGGCGATATCCGATTGGTAGGTGGGATTTTGATCCGAGAGTCAGAATGGAATTCCGACAGTAGCAGTAGCTTCGTTAGGTGATTTTGGATGTGCCAGCAAAATTTCATGTCATTCGGAGGTCGTTTGGTCGGGTTTTTGATCGAATGTCGGTTGCGGAAGTTTGAATGAAACTTAGGCTTGAATTTGCTTGGATTCGATGTTTTCCGTGTTTGAGGGCATGTTTTTATGATTGGAACAAGTTTTTGTCATGTTATGGAGTATGTTGGTGGTTATCATTGGGGTCCCGGGGGCCTCGAGATGAATTCAGGGGTCCAAACGGACCATTTTTGGCCTAAGGCAGCAGCTGAATTGTTGCAATATCTGCAGAAGAAATTTGTTCTTCGCCTTCGCGTAGGGGTCCTTGTGTTCGCGAAGAGTATCAGAGGTTTTTCATTACGTTCGCGATAGGTAGAACGCGAACGCGTAGGATCAGATCCGGAGCCATTGCGTTCGCGGGAGGTTGCACGCGTTCACGTAGGTTTGGGAGTTTGGGCATCGCGAATGCGGCTGGGAGCACGCGCTCGCGTAGAATAAATCCGGAGGCTGCAATTTTTGTTCTCGCGAACGCATGGGTAGTGTCGCATTCGCGAAGGCTTAAATGCCTGGGCAGAGACTTTAATTCCAGAATATTTCATACGTGGGTTTTCACTCTTAAAACTCCATTGTTGAGCCCTAGAGAGAAAAAGTGACGGGAAATAGCTGGGATTTCATCGGGTTATCGTCGGAGGTGAGTTTTGTGGTTTAATTATGCATTTTTATCATGAAATCCTCCTATATTTTACTGAAATTGGATGAAATTATGGGGGAATTTAGCCTAAGCCAGGGCTTTGGTAAAATGTCGATTTGAGTGGGCAAACAGAGTCAGATTTTGGAAAACTTTATATGCATAGACTCGTATTGAGACGAGGATTCCGAATATGTAACTTTTGTAATTTTTCGAGAAGCATACCAAAGGTCAGGTTTTGACAACTTTGTGGGTTTTGATGCAAATTGAATTATTTCGAATGGGTTGTGTCTAATTAGCCTATATTAATGTATTCTCATTGATTTTGAGAAGATACGACATCCGAGGTGGTTGAATTGCGAGGAAAGCGCAAGGTAGACTAAGGCTTCTACCGGGTCGAGGTGAGTGGTGATAGTAAATAATGTACTAAGTGTTTGAAACCCCGTACTAGCACTTCACAGTGCTATGCTGAGATGAGACACGCATCTTGTGACGGGCGTGGTGGCATTGTGATTGGGGAATTGGACTTGGTCCTTTCCGACAAATAGTATATTGTACATTGTGACTGAGAATGGGATTATAACTGTGTAATTGGGCTAGTAGCGATGTTTGGGGCTTTATGCCGATCTGTAGAGCATTAGGGAACCTGTAGAGCTAGGTGACCCCTATATCATATCGGAATCTTACACTCAGCCTTAAAATTAACTGAATAGCATATCGAGAGCCACTACTAAATGTGTACGGTGAGAGATAGACTACTTAGGGTGGAAATTCCCTGATTTAGCTGAGTGGGCCTGAAAGGCCAATTCTATACTGACTAGGACAGGGTCGATGACCCATTATGAGGTATTATATATATATATATATATCTATATTGGATCGGACGCCGCAGCAGTATGTGTGTTGGATCGGACTGCAGGCTGTAGTAATATATACATGTGGATCGGACTACACGCCACAATATTATTGCGCTTGGGCTGTAGGAGCCCCTTCGGAGTCCGAGTCTGCACACATTCTTAGTGAGCGCTGGAGTATATTATGGGATCGGGTTGCACGCCATATATATATATATATATATATGTATATATATATATATATATATATATATATATATATATATATATATATATATATATATATATATATATATATATATATATATATATATTGGATCGGACTGCACGCCGCAGTAATATATGTGTGGATCGGGCTGCACACCGCAGCATCATAGCGCTTGGGCCTAGGGAACCCCTCCGAAGTCTGTATACACCCCAGTGAGTGTCGTCGACGTTAAATAGAGCGGGTTGCGCGCCCGCAACGGTATATGTATTGGAGCGGGCTGCACGCCGCAGCATTAAACTTATCTATATCCTTATGCATACTTAAATACTTATACATTATAGACATATGTATATATCTTCATACATTGAGATGGATGTACGCCGTAGCGGTACGAGTGAGGATTTGGTCGGTGTGGGACCTTGTTGAGATAGATGTGGACTGGAGATCAGAGTACTCACTGTAGTGATGACTTACCTGTGGGGGTTTGCCTTAGAACTGTTTAGTGATAGTACATGAGTTCTTATTTTCAGTTATTGTTTATTATTATTACTCAGTGAGTTGAAATATACTCACCCCACTCCCCTGCACTTTATGTGCAGATTCACAGGTGCCCGAGAGCAGTTGAGTTGTTGTAGCTGCTTACTCATATCTACTTTTGCGGAGACTACGAGGTAGTTGCCAGCGTGCGCAGAACCTGTTTTTTCCTTCCTTATCATTTTGTTGCTTTCATTTTGCTTAGACTTGTTTGTATTAGGATGTTTATTCTGTAGAGGCTAAGACTCGTGACACCATGACTTGGTTGGGACCGTATTTTGTATGTTTCTACTATTACGTTTATCATTTTGCTATGAACACTTGATGTTTAAGTTTAACTTGATTAATTGGAATTAATAATTGGCTGGTTTAAGAAATAATATGGTCGGGCTTGCCTAGCATTATGTTGGGCGCCATCACGACCAGGGTTTGGGTCGTGACAACCCGTCACGGGTTGCTTACGTATCTTGCCTACTGGTGAGAATCAAACCTGCGTAGTTCGGTCAAATTATTTTACGAACAATTATTTCGACAAAATTATTCCGACTGTTTTCAAATTTTCTTTTAAAAATTTCGACAGTGTTTCGTCATTATTTCGGTATTTCTATTCTTAAATTTTCTTACTTTTTGTTTTCATGTATTTAGCCGATCAGCATAATAATCTAGGACAAATAAATGCAATATATTATCATGCTCAGTCTTTGATTTTCGGGTCACCTGTCCTAGACGGACCCAACCCCTGTGTTGAGTCCCCTAAGTCAGATATGATGCAAATAAATGACCTAAATCTAGGCTTAATATCTTGATTTTTCATGGTACTAGACAGTGTACCCGAGTGGAGAACTTGGATCGATGAGGGGGCTACGTACCGGGGACCCGCGGGATCGTCCGGCTTTATAACTTATCCAGCCTCAATTTTCTTATTGGTTGTTGATTTAAAAGAAAGGGGAGTCTCAACCAGTACCACGGAGATAAGAAGAGAAGGTTTTTCAGCACAATTTTATATATACAATTCACGTAATATCAATGCGGTAAACATGTAGCACATTGATCAAAGCATATAATGAAATTAGATAATATCAAAAATAGCAATTTAATCGAGCTCGAATTCTTAAGCCCTGAACCGAAGTTTTGGATTTATTATCCCCAGCAGAGTCGCTAGAGATGTCGCACCTCCTTTCTAAACGTATACCCGCTATTTACTAATACACCCCAGGAAGGGATATAATAATAATAACAATGAAGGAGTTTTTCCACTTAAAGGACAATCAGAACGGGATTTATTTATTAGATTTCAGAGTTTCGATTTGGGAAAATAATGGTGTCCCAAGTCACCGGTTTAATCCCGAACCGGGGAAATTATGACTCTGTTTTATAGTCCGCAAAACTAGAAATCTGGATAAGGAATTCTGTTAACCCAGGATAAGGTGTTAGGCACTCCTGGATTATGTGGTTCTAGCACGGTCACTCAACTGCCATATTTGTTATATTTGATTTCCTTGTATGCCTTAGTATCAATGCTATTGATGTTTCGCTTTGGTGAATTTTAGGATTTTGCGACGTTGCAAAAATGCATTTCGAATCACACCGCAACCAGTACGCCTATGACCTTAATGCATTTCCGCTTCGCCGGGATTTTGATTTGAGTCACATAAATACGCACTCATATTAGGAATGTATATTTATTAAAAATCGTGCCCTAAGGTGTCTACGTCTTGTTAATTTTGGGAGAGACCGTGGAATTTACTAAACGGTCTTTCTAATTTCTAACATTTTTTATAGGAAACTGTGGAGGGCCCCGCAACTATGCCTTTGTGATTTGGCGAGGCTCGCCTACATTTTTATTAAGGTTTTTTCCTAAAGCATACTACATTCTCTATTTCTGTTTTTTCTCTTATCCTAATATATACCATTTTCATAGTAGATCCATATTGTTATGCATTAATGTCCTGGCCATACTTTGTTATTGGGCCTGGACCAAAGACCAGTTCAATGATCCGCCATGAGATACTAGGCTTCTGCAGCCCAGTACTTATTTCCTTTCTCATTTTCAGGCACAAATGCCATCTCATTTCGATTGAGGCCCAATATCGTATTCAGTCCTAGATCTTTCATGTTTGAGGTGTGATAATAACTAATTAACAATCTCACAATATACATTAAGGAACATGTGACATTTATTATTGTTAGCTAAGTACTTTTTCAATAGTCAGTTTTCATACAAATCATCTCTAATTAACTTACAGGTCTAACACAAGGATTTACAGTAATGTTATTATTCAATTAATCGAATTTGACATCAATTCACTACTAGAATGCTAATTGCAAAATCGTTTTTTTATCATTTGTTACTTAACTGAAGAAAACATTATTCTAGTTTCAACTTAACATGTGCGAATTACATTATCAAATTGCAGAATCCTAAAATAAATTAATAGCTAAATCAACTAAGATATTTGTAACACAGTCTGAATTTACAAGTTCAGATTCGAAACATGAATCGCTCAAATATGATACTTCATGTATAGCTTATATTTGTTTCAAATCAGAACGATTTAACTAAACTTATTTCAGTTTTAGTTTTGGACTTAAGTAATTATTCCTTTACCTAGATTATTTATCCTGCTATTATCAAATTAAATGCATATATCCAGTCTACTAATTATAACAACCAGGTCCTAAATGAATTACAAGGATCTAAATTCCTTTTAAACTACATAATGAAATATAAATACACGAAAATTCAGATAAACATGATTTTATATCATTTCTCCAATCAGCAGCTCATTACAACTTCAAGTCATAGTAGTGTACCATTGTTCAAAACAGATTGATGAGTCTAGAGTTTGGAGAAGAAGAATAGTCAGCAACTAATAACAATGATACAGCAACATCAATGAGTTGATTCAATCACAGCAAACATCTACCAAAACTCCAAATATGGAACCCAGCAAATCAGCTCAAGTAAAATCAGAGAATCCAACAAAGTCGAGATGAATTAGTGAAGAATTGACCCACAGAAATCCCCAGAATAGCACTCAAGTTAATTAGCTTTCTTAAATGTGTGTAACCCTTAGTTGTATATTTCAGAATTTTCGAACTCTTTTCCTTTTTTTGATATCAAAATCTGGATCTCTCTGAAAAATCCAACCCCCTTTTCAGGCTTAGAGAAGCCTATTTATAGAGGCGTTTGGGGAAAATTTCAAATAAGTTAATTCGATTTCCCTCCCCTTATTCTTTTTAATTAATTACATTATAGTCCATTAAAATTGTATCGAAATGCCCTAGAACCCCTACTAGAAGGTTCTGGGCAGTTCTATTGGGTTCTATTAGGCAGGTTTTACCCAATTACCCCCACTTGCTAAGGTTTATTTCATTAATGCCTTTTTGTTCTACCCAGTCTGCCCTTTATTATCTAAGTATTTGCAGAAATACCAAGTTTTAAAGTCACTTTTATCCCTATCTGCTCTATTTAATCTACATGAATGTCATGTACCCTTCCCCTTTTACCCCTTACATTTAAACATTATTACCCGACCTGCCTTAGGTCTGGCAGAACTAGGGTAACACTTATTTAACCAATAGCCACTAATCAGACATGTCTTAAAGCTTAACCATTTTAGACCCCACCTCTTTTAATTATTAGCCACCACTTATCAAAACATAACCACTTATCAGAATATGACCACTGTTTAAAACATGTCCACTATTAAAAGCATAGCCACTTAATCAACAACCAGACTTAACTCACAAACGTAGCCACAAGATTTTTATACTCATGACCCACAAAACATAAGCACTCAAAGGTTCATAATGAACTTACATACAAATCAACTTACAAATATAGCCAGATTCATGTTGTTTTGAACATATAACCTTAATCACGAATTAATTTTCAATTAATCAGAACTGAGAGGAGAAATTTGATAATGGTTGAATTCCAACTAACTAAAACCCAATCGAGATAGAATATAATGAATAAATACATAAAACTGACTAATTAGAATGTGATTCATGAGTAGCAAACATCAAAAACCTAAGAACACTTAGATAATTTTAGGCATGTGTAAGATTCAGGGCTCGCATGAGCAAGTATGAATGAAAAGCAGAGATAGATTCATATTTTTTAAGCATGCATATGAACAGGTTCAGATAAACACAGTACACATGTAAAGAAACAATTTTTTTCAGAACACATAACAGCAAAGAACAAAGGTGGGGATACTTAGCGTTTCAGGCTTTTTCTCTTCCTTTTTCCTTTTGTTTCTTTCTTTTCTTCTTTCTTTCCTTCTTTCTTTCTTCTTTGTTCTTTTCATTTTTCTGGATTATCAGAGCTTTGAAGACGGTTGGTCTTCTGAGTACTGGATCTTTCAAATGGGGCTTTGGGTTTGATTTAAGTGTACATGAGGGGTAGTATGGAGACCTGGGGTAGTGCTTTGGGGGTAGGGTTAGTTTTTGATACTCGCCGGAGTAGGGTTCCGGCGAGTGTTTTTCTAATATTCAACAAGATTAAGGGTGATTTGAGGGAAACCACCAGATAAGGTGGCATATCACCTCAAGACGGTTTAAGGGTGTAAATCTGGGACTTTTGTTCATACTTTGGGAGGTCGCCAGCTAGGGTTCTGGCGACTGGAATTTCAAGAAAAAAGGAGGCTAATGGTTTTGGTCGGGGTTTATGGTGGTTTGGAGGTTATTTGGGTTGTGAAAGGTGTTTGGGGTTTGGCCTGAGCCGGAGACGAAGGCTGAGGCATGTTTTTCCGATGGTCTCCATGAGAGATGGTGGAGAGGATGAAGGAAACCTAGGCGGCTAGGGTTTGTATGAGATGTGTATGTGTATATAATGGTCTGAATGAACTAGAGAAGGGTAGTATATACTGAAGTTGTAATATCGCTTCTTAACCATTGGATTCATTCAGATGAACGGACAGGATTATTTGGACCTTAAACGCGGTCGTATGGTTTAATGAATGATCTCATTAGGTCCGTTGGATTATATGCTTGGACGGCTGAGATTAATTGTCTTAAACTATGTCGTTTCATTTAAATAGAATCTCAGTCTCGTCCGTTTGATCAGTTGTATTGCACGACTATGATTAGTTCTATATGCAACATCGTTTGGTTTATAAGGGATCCGCCTTATCTGGTCCATTCGATTCAAATCATCAACGGCTTGGATTTATTTGGTTGGTACGACGTCGTTTGGTTCATCGTGGGCAGACTGGACTTGTTTCGTTTGGGCCTGGTTAGTGTAGCACATGTTTTGGGCTATGTATTTCTTGTATTTAGCCCAAATTGTTATTATACACTATTTTTGTATTTTTGTCATTTTGAATTGCATTTTTTAATTTCTTTGTATTTTATTTTGTATTTTGTACTTTTATTTTATACTTGTTTTATATTTGTTTACTTCTCATTTTTTGCGTTTTCTCTTATTTTTCCGATATTTTTGCATTTTTACTTAATTTTCTAAATTTTAACATTTTTGTGATATTATCCTAATTGATTTATTTTGTATTTTAATTTCAATTTTATTTCAAACAAAAACACTGGTATTTCAACAAAATCACACAATTACAAACAAAAATCCTTTTTGTATTATTTTATATATATTGGAATTTAATTGCTTAGGGCAAAAATCACGCGCTCACACCCGGTTCAAGAAAGAACCCGTTGAAAAGAACCATGGCCCAAAGAAAACCAAAGGGGAATTACAACACTACCTAAAACCAAAGTCTTTTTGGTGTTTTTTTTGCTCAACTTAGTCCTTCAAGAACCCCGTCGATAGAGATCCATCGTCGGGACAAGTCATTTCGAATTTTGTTTGCTTCCTATATAGAATCATTATTACTCCAATACTAAATATCTACACACAATAACATAGTACAAGCACAACATACATACAATAAAATTCCCCCACCCCACTCTTAAAAAGAAGACACGTACCAACGGCTTAACAATATAATGAACAGTAAAGTAAAGGAACTTCCCTGAGGCATCACTCCTGATCAGACATAGTGTTAGGGTTCACGCTGCAGGCGCAACCCAAAGCTCTCAACCAACCCATGAACGTCTTCTCAGATTTCACCTGTGTATCCGATATAGCATCAACACGAGTGCATTGGTCAATGATGGATGTCTGCAGTCCCGTCATTTGCCGCTCCAAATTAGCCAGGTGAGTGCTATGCCGTGGCTAAGAGGCCCCTGCATTGCTCCCACGAGGAGGGGCGATGACCTCAATAGAATATGCATCATTAGGAGCATTTTCTAACTCAGACTCCTCAGACGAGTCCTCAGAATCACCAACATGCACATGTGATTCTAGGCTAATCTTACTAGCTCGCAACAATGTTTTCAACAGTAATTTGCTATCAGTTTGAGTGTTCTCGGGGACATTAGCCATGCAGCAGAGACAAGTGACAAGTGATGGAAAATAGTGGCCTTTTCCCAATTCTATCGATCTACTGAACATCTCCTCAGATAACACCAGTGTAACATCAAACCCATGATGGGTCATAAAGTAGTAAATAATGGTCGCTCGTGGCCCATTAACATCGGTTGTATTGTTGGAAGGCGACAACCGAGTGTTGATGATGGTGAGCCAACACTTGGCTAACCAAGAGAGTGACTGAGAGTGTAGAGTTATTGGTTTGGCAATCCATTTTGCTTGTTTTCCTGGAATACCGATGACTCCCAATAGTTTATCCCAATCAACTGATGGCCAACTATTGTGGAAGTAATAATCCGTATCTTTGAAGGCTGGGATGAGGATAGCCCGATGGATGGCATCAGGAGTAGCATTGACTCTAGTGTTCTGCACCGTCACCACCCCATAGTCATGTTCAGGGAGGTTAGCATAATAATCTCGTACAAGCTCAACATTGGCTTCTTCTTGAGTGTTAAAGAAGATGTCAAGATGACATCTCTGCAACTCATTAAGCATATCCGGGTAATCTAGCTCCAGAGCAAACCTATCTATGTGGACTTCATGTTGCAATTTCTTTGACAATTTCTGAATATATCGCGTCTCCGCTGCTTTGTAGACAAACCTAGAGCTATCAAAATCGGTCATACTAGATTGGCCCCTTGACCGTGAAGAAGAGCCAGTGCCTCTAACCGATGCCCCAGTGTTCTGGAGCTTACATGAGGAACTCATTATACCTGCGAAACCGATAAACGTCTATTAGTACTTAATCCTAAAATGGTGACTATGGGAGGTTACTCAGACTTCACCCCAACCAAGTCACACATGTCCTTATAACTCCTTTATTAAGGCAATTTTCCAAACACTTTGTGGGAAACCCTTTGTTAAGCACCTTTTTAGCCCAATGGAATCAAGAACAACCTCCACAATTCAATTATAACCATACCCACAAACCCCACACTTAATCAACAACATCACCCCTTAATTCATACCATATGAATCACTAACAACACTGCCCCTTCACCAATCATATGTTCAAACAAACAACGAACTACTACTCTACTACAAGAATACCTACTAAGATTTATCATTATGTAACTTAAAAACAATACACAAAAGCATACAATACAATAACAAGAGAAAGAAAAGAGAAGGAAGATAGAATCAAACCTTATGGGGAAGAAGAGCAAAACCTTGTGAAGGGGGAAGATAAGGAAGAAGGGGGTAGGGTTTTTAGGGGATTTGAGAGGAAGAGAAAACTTTTGGGGTTGAGAGGAGTATGACTCGTGAGTGTGGGAGGGAGGGGAAGGTTTTTTAGTATTTGATTATGGTTGAGGGTTTTGTGATTATGAAATTATATTGAAAAGGGAAAACACAAAAAAATTTAAAAAAACTTACCTGTTCAGGCCCGACCGTGGTCCGACGCGGTCGACTCCATGGTCCTTTATAGACCCTTTCGTGGTTGGTTGTGATCCTCGTCGTGGTCGCAGAATTTGGATATACTTACCCAGTTATGACCGCGGTCAGCCACGGTCACGGAGGACCCTTGTTTTTTACTTTTTTACAATAGATACAAGAATTACATGTTACATTACAACAATTTTGTGGGTTGCCTCCCATGCAGCGCCTGATTTAACGTCGCAGCATGACGCAATTCTGGAGTTCCTACTCCTTGTTTTCATATTGGGGTTCTCTAAAATGTGACACCACTGTATCCTCTTTTTCATCAGCTGTTCCAAGGTAGTGTTTCAACCTTTGTCCTATGATGGAGAATTCGTTTGTCCAGTTGATTTAATCTCCACCACTCCACTAGCAAACATTTGCACTACTCTGAATGGCCCCAACCATCGGGATATTAACTTACCCCGAAACAATCTCAGTCTTGAGTTGTACAATAACACCATATCACCGGGTTGGAAGTCTCTATCCACGATGTGTTTATCATGAATTTTCTTCATCCATTCCTTGTAAAGCCTCGTGCTCTCAAAGGCATGATAGCAAAATTCCTCTGGCTCATGCAACTCCGTTAGTCGATTTTGTCCAGCTGCTTCGGGATCAATGTTCAACTGTTTCAGTGCCCACAAAGCACGGTGTTCTAGCTCCACAGGTAAATGACAAGCCTTCCTATACACCAACTTGTATGGTGACAGATGTATTGGCGTTTTGAATGCAGTTCTATATGCCTAGAGTGCATCGTCTAGCTTCTTTGACCAATCCGTTCGTGTTGCATTCACAGTCTTTGCTAACACACTTTCAATCTCTCTGTTAGACACTTCAACTTGCCCACTAGTTTGTGGATGGAATGGAGTCGCCACTTTGTGGTGAACATCATATATAGCAAGCAATTTCTCGATGGCTCTATTGCAAAAGTGAGTGCCTCCATCGCAGATGATCGCTCTTGGTACTCCAAACCGGGTGAATATATGCTTCTTCAAGAATCCGACAACCAGTCGTGCATCACTGGTGGGCAAACATCTTCCACTCATTTGGACACATAAACCACCGTCATCGGTATGTACTTATTACCGAATGGGCTGACAAATGGACCCATGAAGTCTATCCCCCACACGTCAAACACCTCTACTTCTTGAATTGGTTTCATTGGCATCTTATGGCGACGGTAAATATTTCCCGTCCTTTGGCATTCATTGCAGCTCTTTACCTAAAGGTGTGCATCCCTAAACACAGTTGGCCAGAAGAATCCGACCTCCAGCACTTTTGTAGCAGTTTTGACCCCTCTCAAATGTCCTCTATATGCAGAAGCGTGACATCCCTGCAAAATTAAAGATTGTTCTATCTTGGGGAAGCACATCCGGATAATGTTATCAACACAAATTCGAAACAAATGAGGCTTATCCCAATAATACATGCAGCTATCATGGAAAACGTTTTCTTTTGGACAGAAGAAATGTCATCAGGATCCATACCACAAGCTAGATAGTTTGCAAAATCTGCATACCATGGTGCATCCTCAAAAGTAGCAGCGAGCAGCTGCTCGTCGGGAAAATCTTCCAAAATTTCTTCGACCTCGACTGATTTTTCAGCTCCTTCAAGTGGTGACAGATGGTCAGCGACATGATTTTATGTGCCCTTACGGTCATGGATTTCAAGCAAATTCTTGCAACAGCAGCACCCAACGAATTTGGTGCGGCTTAGAATCCTTTTTCTCAATAAGGTACCTGAGAGTTTCATGGTCAGTGTATACAATTACCTTGGAACCAATCAGATATGATCATATCGGAATTTGTCAGAAGCAAACATGACTGACAGCATATCCTTCTCTGTCACTGTGTTGTTGAGCTAAGCACCGCTTAGCGTTCTGCTTGCATAGTAATCTGGTGCATCAACTTGTCATTTTGCTGCCCCAAAACTACTCCTATAGTATAGTCGCTAGCATCACACATGAGCTCAAATGATTGCTCACAGTCAAGTGCAACGAAGATGGGTGTTGTGGTCAACTTCTTTTTTAGTTCATCAAATGCCAACCTCCAATCATTAGAAAACATAAAAGGGTGATCCTTTTCAAGGAGTTTGCATAATGGTTTAGTAATTTTGGAAAAATCTTTTATGAAACCCCGGTAGAATCCGGCGTGACCAAGGAAACTTCTCACCGCCTTTACTGAAGTGGGCGGTGGTAACTTTTCAATCAAATCAACCTTAGCATGGTCGACCTTAATACCTTTTCTGGACCCTCTTTGTCCTAGGACTATCCCCTCACGTACCATAAAATGGCACTTTTCCCAGTTTAGTATCAGGTTTGTATCCACACATCTTTTGAGCACTCTGCTTAAGTTGTGAAGACGGTCTTCGAAGGAATCTCCCACCACAGAGAAATCATCCATAATGACTTCCATAATGTCATCCACCGTGTCCTTAAAAATGGTGAACATACACCTTTGAAAAGTTGCAGGTGCATTACACAGCCCAAAGGGCATTCTCCTAAAGGCAAAGATGCCATAAGGACAGTTGAAGGATATTTTCCCCCAATCTTCGGGGGCTATTGAAATCTGATTATACACCGAATATCCATCTAAGAAACAAAAATGTGATCTACAATCCAGCCTTTCCAGAATTTGATCAATGAAGTGTAGAATAAAGTGGTCCTTGCGGGTGGCGATTTTTAATTTTTGGTAATCCATGCAAATTCGCCACCCTGTGACTGTACGCGTTGAGATCAACTCATTATTGTCATTTTTCACAACAGTCATGCCTCCCTTTTTCGGGACATACTGAACAGGGCTAGCCCAATTACTATCACAAATGGGGAAAATAATTCTTGCATCTAACCATTTAATCACCTCTTTCTTTACAACTTCTTTTATGTTAGGGTTCAGCCTTCGCTGGTGTTCCTTAGAAGGTCTGTGCCCTTCTTCCAAGAGAATCTTATGCATGTAGAAAGCTGGGCTGATACCCTTTATATCTGCCATGGTCCAACCAATAGCAGTTTTGTTTTCCGTCAGTACCTGTAAGAGTTTCTGTACCTGCACATCTAGCAAACGGGATGAAATAATAACAGGTAACGTAGAATTAGGGCCTAGAAATGCATACTTGAGATGATCGGGGAGTGGTTTTAGCTCCAGCTTGGGTGGTTCCTCTATTCACGGCTTGGCTGGGGGGGTGACCCTTTTTTCGTTGGACTCGAACTGAAGTTCTCTTGACAAAAATCCTCGGCCTTCTAGTGCCATTACCAATCAGCTAACCCCTCTCCATACATTTTGTCTAAGTTTGTCAAGCATGCCTCTAATGGGCCCCCCACAGTCAGGGCCCTATCATCCTCTTGCAGAATTATATCAACGGCTTCCACTAGAGAGCAATTTGCATATTCGGTGGGTCTCCTTATTTATTGTTGAACGTTGAATATGACTTCTTCATCATTCAATCTTGTTTTAAGCTCCCCAGTCTCGCAGTCTATAAGTGCTCTCCCAGTGGCTAAAATGGTCTCCCCAAAATAAGGGGAATCTCTTCATCCACCAGACAGTATAGAATCACAAAGTCTGTAGGGAACACAAACTTCCCCACTTGCACCAGCGCATCATCAAGAATACTAGTAGGCCTTTTCATAGTGCGATCTGCCAGCTAGAGTAGCATTGAAGTGGGTCTAGCCCTGCCGATGCCCAATTTGGTGTATATGGACAGCGCCATCAAATTTATGCTACCCTCAAATCACATAATGTCTTTGAAAGGGCATAAATCCCTATGGTACATGGAATAGTAAAGCTACCTGGATCAGACATCTTTTGGGCTATCGGTTTTACCAATACTGCACTGTAGGTTTGTATTAGAGTTACGGTGGATAGATCCTGAAAATCAAAGTTCTTTGACATTAAATCTTTCATCATCTCGGCATAACCTGGCATCTCCCTTTAAGCATCCATCAATGGAATATTCAACTAAATTTGGCGCAGAATCTCCATAAATGTTTTGTATTGATCTGCCTTATTTTGCTTGACAAGTCTCTGAGGAAAGGGTGCAGGGATCACCCGTTGGGAACCAATTACTGGTTCCTTTTTGCTAGTAGGAGTGTCTAGCAAAAGAGGTGCCACATGTTCAGCAACTTGCTTGGTATCCCTTTCTTTTCCTTTACCCTATTAACTTTGCTCAACTGCTACGTCTGTAAGTTCTACTAGGTGTTCTTCCTCTAATAGCTCTAGGGTAGCTAGTGTAGTGTTCTTGCTGGCCTGTGCAATTTCCTGCTCTCGACCTAGATCTCTACCATTCCTTAGACAAACTTTCGCCGGCGAATTCGGGTTTTTCTCCTTGGGATTATCGTTGGTGTCTGCAAGTAATGTTCCTGGAGGGCGGTTGTTCAATGCCATGGACAGCTGACCCAGCTGTGTTTCGATATTTTTGATAGCTGAATCATGGACTGCCAATTTTTCCTGCACTTTGTTATGTGTCCGAATAAGTTGTTGGAGCATACCTCTAATTTCCACCATATTGTTGTCTTGCTACAGAAGGGGTGGTTGATAAACCAATTGTTGTTGATTCTGATGCGGATAACCCCATGGTCTTTAACAAGGCGCAGGAACTAATTGATTTTAAGGGTGCATACCCCAAGGGTGCTGTATATTAGGCATGTACTGTTGATTCTGTTGCAGTCTCCACTGTTGTGCTCCTTGTCTCTGGACCCCATAGTTGTTGACATATTTCATATCTTCCCGGACCCCTTGGTTTTCACCTTCTCCGCTCCACGAACAAACATATGACAGATTAATACATGGTGTACACAATCCTCTATTTGTTGTATCAACAATGTAAACCTATTTTGTACCCATTCGGGTTAAGAGTGTAGCCATGTTTTCTTCGTGTGTATTATTGGCATCTAATGGAACAGAATGTAGTATGGGTGCCAGTGTTGCACCTTTAGTCATCCACTCCATATTTTGTGACATCTTGTCTAATAGAACCTTGCACTCGGTGAATGTTTTGCTTATAAATGCCTCCAGCTGAAGCATCTACATTAGACTTTAGGTTGTCAGTTAGACCCATGCAAAATCGCTGGCCAAGCATCTGATCAGGAATACCATGATGAGGACACTTGACAAGCATCACTTTAAATCTCTCCCAAATTTCCTACAATAGCTCTGTGGCATGCTACCTATACTGCAATATATCATCTATTTGCTGTGCAGTCTTGTTAAGTGGGTAGAACATGTTTAAGAACTACTTAACTAATTTCTCCCAAGTGGTGATAAAGTTAATCGGGAGTGAATTAACCAAGTTTGAGTTGCCCCAGTTACTAAGAATGGGAATAGAAGCAACTTCATAGCTTATGGAGTCACGTTTGGCTGCCTTTTGGTCCCTGCAAATTTATAGGAAATTTTTCAAGTGTTGTTGTAGGTATTCAATGGTTGACCCAGAGAATAATCCTTTATTGTACAGCAGATACTGCATGTTGTTGGTGATTTGGATTTGGTATACATTCAAGTTGGGGAGAGGCCCTTTGCAGTTTGACAGGCCTTGGCCAATCGGATGGTGAGATTAGACATTTCGGAGCCTAGTCGGGTGTTGGCTTGTGTGGTTTCTTGGTCTTCCTTGTATGACCGCATTAGAGAGCACCCGTATGATGATCCATATTTGCTTTTCCTTAAGGACAGGGTCCAGCATGATGATGCCAGAGATTTGACTATTAATGATAATGGCGTGTTGAGGATGCAGGGTCGGATATGCATGCACAACATGGATGGGCTTCAAGAGTTGATATTAGAAGAGACCTACAGCTCGCGGTATTCTATTCGTTCGGGTGCCGCGAAGATGTATCAGGATTTGAGGCAACACTACTGGTGGAGGAGAATGAAGAAGGATATTGTAAGTTATGTAGCTTGGTGTCTCAACTGTTAGCAGGTCAAATATGAGCATCAAAGGCCCGGTGGTGTACTTTAGCGGATGGATATTCTAGAGTGGAAGTGGGAGAGGATTACTATGGATTTTCTGAGTGGTCTCCCTCGTACCTTGAGGAAATTTGATTCGATTTGGGTGATTGTGGATTGGCTGACCAAGTCCGTGCACGCCATTTCGGTGTGTACTAATTAATCTTCGGAGCGACTGGCAGAGATTTTCATTCGGGAGATTGTTCGTTTGCATGGGGTCCTAGTTTCCATTATCTCAGATAGAGGTACTCAATTTACTTCCTAGTTTTGGAGGACTTTTCAATGTGAGTTGGGCACACAGGTGGAGATAAGCACAACATTTCATCCGCAGACGGACGGGCAGTCCGAGCGTACTATTTAGATATTGGAGGACATGGTGCGTGCCTGTGTTATTGATTTTGGAGGTTCTTGGGTCGAGTTCTTGCCACTTGCAGAGTTTGCTTACAACAATAGCTATCAATCCAATATTTAGACGGTGTTGTATGAGTTTGAGGCCTTATAAGGGAGACGATGTAGATCTCTGGTTTGTTGGTTTGAGCCCGACGAGGCTAGGCTATTGGGGATAGAGTTGGTCCAGGATGCCTTAGAGAATGTAAAGTGATCCAGGAGAGACTTCGTACAGCTCAATCGTGTTCGAAGAGTTATGCGGACCGGAAGGTTCGAGATGTATCTTATATTGTGGGCGAGAAGGTCTTGTTGAAGGATTTTTCCTATAAAAGGCTTTATGAGGTTTGGTAAGAAAGGGAAGCTGAGTTCGCGGTTCATTGGACCTTTTGAGGTATTTAGGAGGATTGGGGAGGTGGCCTATATGCTTGCTTTTCCAGCCATCTTGTCGGGGGTTCACCCGGTATTCCATATTTCTCTGCTCCGGAAGTATGTTGGGGACCTGTCTCATGTGTTAGACTTCGGCACGGTTCAGTTGGATGATGACTTGACCTATGATATAGAGCTAGTGGCTATTTGGGGTCGTCAGGTTTGAAAGTTGAGATCAAAGGATATAGATTCGGTGAAGGTGAAATTGAGAGGTCGGCCCGTGGAGGAGGCTAGCTGGGAGACCGAGCAGGAGATGCGGAATGGATATCCTCACCTATTTGAGACTTCAGGTATGTTTCTTGACCCGCTCGAGGATGGGCATTTTCTTAAGTTGGGGAGGATGTGATGACCAGGCCTGTCTCTCATGTGTTACCGCCTTGTTTCCCCATTTATTGCTTCTTCATAGTTCATTATCTGCATTTGGTGAGTTAGAGTTGAATTGGTTTGGTTTGGTAGAAAATGAGACATTTAGTCTCTTTAAGGAAGGTCTATATGAGAAAAGTCAACAAGATGTTGACTAATGAGTTAGAGGGCTCGGATGTGATTTCTAGTGATTCGGTTAGCTTCAGGGATGATTCGTGGCTTAGGAATGCAATCAGAATTGATTTTGGAGGTCTGGTGTATAATTAAGCTTGAATTGGCGATGTTAGTATTTTGGCGAATTTCGGTTGGTAGGTGAGATTTTGATTCGGCGGTCGGACTGGATTTCAAGAGTTGCAGTAGCTTTGTTAGGTAATTTTTGATATGCGTGCAAATTTTCAAGTGATTCGGAGATGATTTGTTTTGGCTTTTTATCGAATGTGAGTTTCAGAACAATTTGAGGAACTTAGGTGTGAAATTGATGAAAAATGATGATTTTTGTGTCGTTTGGTGTGTTTTTAAGATTGGAACAACTTTGAATAGGGTATTGGATCATGCTTGGGCTTTTGGTTGAGGTCCCGGGGGACTCGGGGTGAATTTGAGTGGTTAAACGGAAGGTTTTTGGAGTTAACTGTAGGCTCAACTTTGTTGGTATCAGCTGGTTTCGCACCTGCAGTTATGGGACCGCAGGTGCGGTCTCGATGAAGCGGTTGGAAGATGTGCAGAAGCAGACGTCTTGGCCCTTGCCAGATTCTGTAGGAGTGGAAGGAGGACCGCATAGGCGTTCTGGCAGAAGTGAGCTAGGCCTCACAGGAGCGGAATTAGGAGCCCTGGTCAGGTTCCGCAGAAGCAGTACATGGGATCGATTAAGCGGTCCCGTAGAAGCGATTGGGGACCGTAGAAGTGGAAAGTTGCCTTAAGTAAAAAGTTTGCAAAAGCGGACATTGACCGCATAAGCGGAAGTCGCAAAACCGGTCTTGGACTGCAGAAGCGGAAATAACTGGCAATTAAGTGAGAATGTCTACTTCGTGAATTTTTTAAAAAGTAATATTTCGGACTCCGAACCTTGAGAACTTTGAGGCGATTTTGAAGGGGGTTTCGAGGGCTATTATCAGGTATGGACTCTTGGATATAGATTTTGATTTTATGGTGTATAAACATTGATTTAGACTGAATAATCAAGGAACCAAAGGTCAAAAATGGTTGTTTAGGGCTTGAACCTAAGAGAGTTAAAATGGGGATTTGAGGGGTCAAATGGGCCCCGATTTTGATAAATTTGATATGAATGGACTCGTGGCAAGACGAGGAATTCGAATATGTCAATTTTATAATTTTTTGATTATTGGGCCCTGATTTATGCGGACTCAACCCTTGGGAAGAGTGGGCGCTAACAACTTTTACTCGATAGTGGTTTCGGGGTCAATTTCCTGTGGAAGCTAGTTATGGGAGTCGAGTACTTTTGAAGTCTAGGAAAGTGTTTTGGCTCCTAATTTTGATTCTATCATTTTTGGTTTTTTATTTTGTTTATCAGCTAAATTTATCAACTACAATTGTAAGCTAAAATATGCTAGATAATGATGCTAGTTGTATGCAATAAGAGAGAGGCACTAAGGTCGTAGCACTCACCTAGGTGACTAATTAATGGGTATAGAATTCTAATGCAAGGATTATAATAAGGGAAATATGGATAGACGTTGCATTTAGCACTCACTCTCACACCTCTCGGTAGAGAGAGTGATTTTGCCCAATTGACTCTCTCGAGACCAATTGGGTAGGCTAATTTTCCCAAGCAACTAATGATTCAAGTAGGGTAATTACTCTCTCGAGGTTTAACCCATTACATGGGACTACCATTCTCATGGGTCCATCCCAAATCCTTGTTGGGTTAATTATAAAGTCACAGACTCTCTTTCTTAAGAAGAGTTAAGACCCACTAAGCTCAACTTAGTGTTTGCAACCACCAAATCCAAGTTAAAACATACAATTAACCCAAACACCAAACACCTAAAATCATCCAAACATTAATCAAAAACACCCATTAATTACTCACACTAGGATTGATCCACAACCCTAGATAATGGGTTTAGATAGACATGGAAGCAATAGAAATAGAAGAAATACCAGAAGAAATTAACATAATCATTAACTATAAGATTAATCTACTTGTATCCACGCTAAATTTAAGAGAAAATTGCCTAACGTAGGCCAATAAAAGTTGTCTCGTGCTCAGCTGCTCAGATAGATTACCAAACTTGACCTAAAAAGTAAAATGTTCTATTTATACTACATAGGAAAAACCGGATAATAATACCCCTGAGGGTCTGTTGCAGACTGCATAGAAATGTCATGTGGCTGTATAGGGTAAATGGTCTCCATAGTCTAGCTTCTGGACTTAAGGATGCACACCACTTAAAAATGTCACGCGGTTGCATAGGTAAGGTTATGCGGACCGCGTAGAAATGGTTTATGGCCGCACAAGGCAAGTAATGCAGACCGCGAAGAAATGGTGTTCGACCGCACTGTAGAAATCATCCCATTTATGACTCTCTCATCTTTCACCCACGCAGACCGCACTGATTTGGTGTGTGGTCGGATGGAATTTTGCCTTGAATTTATTAGCCCCTGATCAATCTTCAGCGCGGACCATGTAGAAATGGATGCGGTCTACGTGGAACTTATTCAAAATTGTTGTCTCTCTGAACTTTTCTGTGCGGCCGCATGACAAATCAGTGCAGACCGCGCAACTTGGACTTAAACTTGATAACTTTCTGAACCTTCTTGTGCGGCCGCATGACAAATCAGTATGGTCCGCTGATGTCTCCTTTTTCCCAACTTTTAGTCATCTTCTAGCGCTTGGCAGGTTTCACTACGTTTTTAGGCGATTTGTGATATTCATCATCTACTCTCTCAAACCTGCAATCAAGCGCAACTTATAATCAATTCAGGACTAATCAAGAGCAATTCATGCACAAAGCTCGGGTAAGAATCGGTATAAAACATGCACATTTCATAGTTATCAACTCCCCCAAACTTAAACCTTTGCTTGTCCTCAAGCAATTAAAATGAGACCTACCCCTCAATAGAAAACATCTAGTTAATTCTTGTTTTTACCTCACTCAAGCATCAATTGGGACTAACAATTGCCCTTAATGTGAATGCATCACTAACACATTTAAAACTTTGAAAACTTATGGATCAAGTGTGACACAAGAGCCTCAAGGGTTGACACATCTCATCAAGGAACCTTTCTCAAGTATTTTGGTCATTGTGGAACCTAAACTCAAACATCCTCGACTCTCCCTAAGTGAACCTCACCTTTTAGAGTAATTTCACACAAATTGAGGTGGATGGATTCTTCACTCATCTCTCTTATAGAAGAGGCCCTAAGTCCGGCTCTAAGTACCATATGCTTGCCCTTTATATACGTATCCACTAATGTAGGCTTCCCTCAACTCAAGATCATATATGTCTTTTTCGGAGTCATTGTGAAGGCTTTTGGGTAAAGGTAGGATACATTTTCGTCAATATTGGTTCAATCTTCCCCTAAGCACTTCTTTTGATTCTCTTTGGCCCACTTTCTTAAGTCATTTGAGTATTTCTTCTTTCAAGGGGTTAGAGAGACACAATGTCACTCTTTCTTTTGCAATTCAAACCTTTCTTGTTTTTGTTCACCCTTTTCACATCTTTTTCCACTTTTTGTTGACTTTGACTTCCCTATTTGGGTCTTTTTCACTTTTGTCTTTCTTTTTGCCTTTTTCTCTTTTTCATTGCCTTCCTTTTCTTTTTGCATTTGTGCTTTTGCTACCACATTGTTGCATGTCTTGTCTCTCCCCCTAACTTAGATATATGCCACTACTTAAGGGAAGATTTTTGGGTGCTAATAGAGGGTTTCATTAAAAACTGGTATAGGCTTGTAACTTTGGTTCATGAAAGAAGAAGGCTTAAGGCTCAAAAGGGGTGGACTAGGGATCATTGGATTAGTAGGTCATAAGATGGATAAGGTCATAAGATGGACCAAATTAGCATTTTCGGATCAAGGAAAACCTACAATAACATCTCAATTCAAGTTCCACCTATTATTTCGCCTCAACAAACATTCGGGAAAAGTTCGAGACCATTGGCTCGGAACTTGGGCTCACAAATCGAATTCTCGTCAGACATACACTCAAGTATTGCCAAAGACGGAGTCGAGGTCCCACAATGAATTTAGTCATGATTAAAGAGCAAAATGGCCCATATTTGACCACATGATGATTGTTTGATCAACACAAGAATCTCAAGGCCACGAATTTTACCATCCTAAACACAACTTAATGTCTTTGACCATAAGATCAAAGGCAAATATGCTAGGCCCAAGAGAAGATTTGCCTGAGGTACCCTTAAGTACAAAAACTTGAAAATCAAAAAGAAAAATCAAAAACTGACTCAACCTTAAGAAAGTTGTCACGCTATCTATTATTGGGAAGAGCCACTCGGTTCACACAACACTCTACCCTTGGAAAGAACCATGGTATTAATAAAACCAAGGGCTTATTGCAACATCAAAGAAAAGCCAAAAAGAGGCTACGAGCCTAACTTTGCACTAAAACAAAATTTTGTAATGAAAATAACAAAAAGAGAAAGAAAGCTCAAATGATAGCAAAATGAATATGTACACACGGGAAGTAGAATATACAACTAAGGGAGTTTAAAATCCATTTAATCAAAAACAAAAAAGTAGGCACACACACATATGAATAAGTGCTGGCATTGTCCCAAATGCTAACTACCAAATAAAACATCAAAAAGAAAGCAAAGGATATAGAATGGCCCCTCAAGCCTCATCAGCTACCCTATGTGGGTCAGTGGCTCCCGTGTGCTTTGTACTGGCAGGGACATTAGACTAGTGCCCAACCTACTGCTATTGTGCTGCTGGGACAGGTGTCAGCTCTGAGTCTCGCTTATCAACTGAATGGGTACTAGAGGGACCCTTATGCTCGGGAGTGACTGATATCATAACTCCCTCAGTATTGGGGAGTTTCCTCTTCTTCTTCGGCATGTGCTCCTCCTCCAGTAGCTGCTCGAATGGTTGGTCTACGGCTGGCTCCTCAACTAACAAGTCTAGTGGCAGATGATCCGCCACTTGCTTGTCCACTTGCTCCTTTAAAGCTGCTACCGACTCCCTCGAGGCCTTAGTCTTCCTCAGTTTTCTGTGCTCCTTGGCAAGGCTCTTGAGTGCCTTGCAGTGCTTGCCGATTGCCTTGGACAAGGAATCCATCTTTGCCATCATCTGCTCCTGGTTGGGCAAGATTTTCTTCAAAGTTTCCTCAATAGAAGCAGGGATCTGAACAGTCACCATTGCTCGCTAACACCTGTGGTCAAATGGACAACTTGGATGTCGCTGCCGTCTAGTTGTTTAGACGAGCTAGTGAGTGCGTGAGCTAGTTGGCGGTGAATTTGTGAGTCTTTAATACCGGGTCACCGGATCAGATGAGGTGGAAGAGGGTGTTGTGGAAGATCATATGGGCACTGTAGTGGTATCAGTGGACTGCTCAATGACAGCTGACTTTTCAGACTGGCCAACTGCGGAAGTAGTCGAGGCTTGGCTCTTCTTGGCATTTTTCAGGTTGTCGGGACCTTTTAGAACATACCACGAATATGGGCTTACTGCGGGTACCATAACATCATATCTCTTCTTTTCCAACCCCAGCTCTTGGAAGTACAGGGACAATGTGTTGGGGAAGGGGTAGTTTGTCTTTGTTTCATTGCCCACCGTGGAAATTACCCTATGCATATTATTGCCCAAATTCAATGGGAATCCGGTCATGATTGTAAGGCCCCGTAAATTTTTGTGCTTAAAACCTAGTAATCCGTGGTGTCATGGTCTGAATAATGTGTTAGGAATGTGTAGAATTCTTCGCGGCGAGCTTGATCGCCGCTGTTCGGACCCTTGGTAGTGATCTAAGCTTTAAAAATCAAAAGAATAAGTTTTCCAGAAAATGTTAATTCTACGGTGAAGAATACAGTTGCAGATCTGCTATATGGACTGCATTCCTACCGCAGAGTGTAACATAACATTTTCCAAAATGGGTGTTGAAAATGCGGTCCAATATGCGATCGCATAATGAAAATGCGGACTGCAAAACCATTGGATATTTCTTAAGGATTTTTGAGTGTCAATTCTGCGGTGCATTCTGCGACTGCAGAACACGAATGTGGACCGCATTCTGGACGCATATCATAAGAGAACAGGTGATTTTAGGGAGCAATACTGCGATTCATTATGCGAACCGCATGTTGATTCTACGATCACATATGTGACTGCAGATTTGACTCGGCCCAGATTTTTATAAAATTTTAACCCAATTCCTTCTTTAATAAAACACCTCAAAACTTCATTTTCTCATATTTTCTTAGCAAAACAATAGAGAGGAAAGAGAGATTCTTGAGATAGAAACCTAACAATCTTCAAAGATCGTTTTCTAATTGCTTGGTCCGGAAGATACTAGGGCAAGTGTCATCTTCCCCAATTTCTAAAGGTAAAAACCCTAGCCATTTTTCTCTAATTTTTAGTTGTCAAGGGAAATGAAGATTTTCATGCATTAGCTGTTGAAAATAGAATTTAACACTCATGCATGTTCTTTGAACTTTAAATTTAGTAAAAAATAAGTGGGTAGGAGTAAGGATTTGCAAAGGTGGAGTTGGCAACATAAGATAGCTGGGTGAACTTAAAATATGAGGTTGGAAGAAGTAAATTCGACTCCAGGTATGTATGGCTAACTTTGATCCTTGTGAAATCGCCCTTATGTGTACAATTCATTTGGTATATGAAAATTTTGAAAATTGTTGTGTAATGCTTTGATTTAGTTGTTGGGTGTTCAATTGGTTTAACTATGTGTGGCGTGGTTTGAGATGTGAACCGAATGATGAAAAGAGAAATCATAATTGGTAAAGAAATTGAGAGTAATAGTAGTGATGGCATAATTGGCTTCTTATGGGAAACTAATGAAACAACTCAAATTGTGATGAACTATTGAAAATATTGGTATGGATACTCTCGGATATGGTAACATTGTAACTTTGTTGTGATACCGGCTTGAAAAGTATTTGGAAACATGAACCAATTTGCAATTCGCTTATTGTCCTTGTTTATGATCTTGCATAGTGCTCTTGTTTGTGGTTTGTGATTATTGTGATTTGAAACTATACGGTGGGATCGGGTTGCGTGCTGCAATACAATGTAATAAGGTTTGGGTTAGGGTGATAAGGGTGGATGAGGTAATAAGGGTGGCCACGGTAATAAGGGTGGAAAGCAATCGAAATCGCCATTGAAATTGCTATGAATACAATTGTGAAATCATTGATGAGAAATTGTGAAAGGAGACAGCAGGAGAGTTTGCAAACCGTGGGGCACTGATTGCCCATTTGTTGGACTTGCTTTTTCTTTCCGTGTATGTTTGGTTGTTGCCTTCCTTATTGATCTCTAATTGTACATGGACTGGGGATTTTTTGAAACAAAGTAAGTGTGGGAACGTGATTGGCTCGCTTGGTTGTTTCTTGGTGTATCTGCTGGTTATTTTATTATTGCGATTTAATTGTTTATGGCTTGAGTTTACTTGGGAAAAAGCTTGTCCATACATACCAGTACAATTCTAGTGTACCGACGTCCCTTTTGCCGGGGAAGCTACATTCGTGTTATGATTGTAGGTGGATCCGTAGCAGGTACTTCAGCTCATTGGCAGTAGCACTCTTTCACCTTCCACTAGCCGTTTTGGTGAGCCCCTTTCTTCTCGGTCCCATTCGTGGCTCATGCCACTTTTATTTTGGATTTTCATTTTGATTTTGTAAGGTATAGCCGGAGCCTTGTTACCAGTAAGTATTGTATCATCCTTTGTATCCTAGAGGCTCCGTAGACAGTAAACTGTGGGATTATGGTCTTATGTAAATATATGTCGAGCGTTGTAAATTGTAAACTTGTTAAGAAGTTAAGCGTGTTATTATGTCTGTTAAAAGTGTGATTTTAATTATAAATTGGTAAATCATTTGGTTTTTAACTAATGAACAATACAGGGACAATGCGTGGGTTAGGGAAGGCACCCAGGTCCGCTTGACTGGGGCTACCCGGTCAGGCGCCAGTCATGTCCCTCGATTTGGGGCGTGACAATGATGAAAGCAACCAATACAGCATGATCAATGGGGACGGAGTGATCATGTGTGATCGGGTCAAGCCGATTGCACACGAATGTAAACCACCCTTTTGCTTCAAAGTTTAGGGTGTTGCGGAATATCTTCTCTTGTGCCTTGAGCCACACCGGGACTGTTCCTGGAGCCGCTAAAATCTCAGCTAACCACGGTCGAGCTTCTTCTTTCAAAGCTAACTTCTCCAAGTATTGAGAGTCATCCTCCTCCGCGAACCCAAGAATTCATTCAGAGTCTTCCCATTAAAAACCACGATCTTGTCCCTCACTTTTGTAGTTGTGGATCCCCAAACTACATGGTGAACATTTCTATAAAATTCCTTCACCATGTGTTTATTCGCCAATCCCACTCGTTCTTTGAAAGAGATCCAACCCTCTCTCATTTGGAACTGTGCTTGTACGTGAGGGTTGTGAGAAACCAAATCAGCATCAATAAACCGCCTCTCCGGAATGAGCTTTCTTTTGGGCCACTATTCCCTGAACCGGTGGAAGGCAACCTGAAAGACGATACTATCCTCCCAAACCTCAGGTTTACTGGTCTGCTCTATCCCCCCACGTATGGTTCACCTCCTTTCTCTTGTTCTCCACTCTCCCCTGATATTGAAGCTGTGGGAGAAATGAAGTATTTGTGATCATTACCGTTTTCTATTTCGGACTCATCAGACAAGTCCGAAGATACCACTTTCATTGGCCTCTTGGAGGTGGCCATATTTGTTTGCTCAGGTGAAGATGATTCATGTGCTGGACCCTCCACGGACATGTGTGTTGGGGCGGACTCTGAAGTCACACTCCGGAAGGGGGCATACTCACTACCAGTTGACTAGGAAGCAACCCTGTCAGTTGTCCGATTTATCTTTCTATTTTTCTTCATAGTCTCCATGTCCTTGGCAGTGAGCTTTACTACCCTTCTAATTGTCATCCCTCGTGAAGAACCATCCCTCCCGGTTTCTTTGCCCTCACGTTGTGGTTGTGCACCTCCACGTTTTTTCACCATTTTCTACAAGAGATACAAGTCTAAAATTGTTAGTGGAAGCACATAAAAAGTGGACAGTTTAAGATTCAACGCACAACTGCAGAAAATATTGTAGACAGGAGGGATGCAAACCACACAGAAATGTCACGCGGTCCGCACAGGCAAAGCATTACAATTACCATCTCTCTGAACCTGACCTACGCGGACCGCACTGTTTTGGATTGCGGTCGCGTAGGTCCAATGCGGATCGCACAATTATGTCACGTGGTCCACACAGGAAAGTCGTCAAAAACACCCATTCTCTAAAGATGGCCTACGGGGACTGCACTATTTTAAATTGCAGCCCCGTAGGTCCAATGCGGACCGCACAAAAATGCCACGCAGTATGCATAGATAAAACCCTTAAATATATACTCTCAGAACCTTGGCCACGCGGTCCGCACTATTTTGGACCACGACCGCGCTGGGTTTATGTGGACTGTACAAAAATTGTCACGCGGACCACGCAGAGGAATTCTCAATTATCAATGAAAGCACGTGGACAGCACAAAAATGTTGTGCAGCCGCGTAGGGCAAAAATAACTGGGCATGATCTTTTATTCTTTTAGACCAATTTTTAACATCCTAAGTGTCCCTATTTTCAGTGGTTTCAATTAAGAACATATGCCCTACTTCCATAAAGTGTTCAAAAATCCTATTCTAACAACTAACTAATATGAACAAGGAAGAAAAAGGAAGAAATTAAGAAGTTAATCTAATAGAAATCGATTAAAATAAACAAAAATTAAACCAAGAATTTAAATATAGATGAGTTGTTACCAGTGATTAATAAAAGTGAAAATATTGCACAAGATAGACGGGTGAACAGCATAAAGCTACTCTGAGATGAAAATTTACGAAAAAGTTAAAAGGATGCCCAAGGCTCCTATTTATAGAAGACAGTGGGACCCATATCTTACCTACATGCGCGGTCGCACAAAAATGGCACGCAGACCGCGCAGTGTTTTTCACACATGGAGTATTAGCAAAGCCCACACGGACCGCACTGTTTTGGTGCACGGCCGCGTGGGGAACTCTATAGACCCATCTCAACAGGCAAATTCCATGTGGACCGCACTGTTTTGGTTTGCGACTGCGTGGAAAACTTCAGAGACCTTAACAACATTTGTTTTTCCAGCGTGGACCGCACAAAAATGTCATGCGGCCGCACTGGGTCCTCTGAGTTTAATTTCTTGATCATTTAAATTCCACGCGGACCACACTATTTTGGTGTGCGGCCGCATGGGCACTGTGAGCATGTGATTTTTGCCTACACGAGAATTACCCAAATATCCAAAAATAAAATAGTTTTTGTGTTGTTTGCAAATTTTCATGGATTATGTATTTTTGTGTGAGCCTGTTTGTTTGTTTAAATTAAGAAAAATACAAAAAATATATTGTGTTTGCATTCTTAGGATTTAATTTACAATTAAAAGTAATCAGGTTTATTTGAGAAAACTGGAAAATAACAAAAATGTTTAGTTTTTTGCATTATTAATATTTAAATACCTAGTTCTGTGATTTATATTTAATAGATATTTAATTGTGTGTGTTAATTGTTAGTAGAACTAATTTAGTATTTTTTATGAGCTAATTTGATTTTATAGTGTAATTTAGAATTTTTTTATAATAAATTAGGAATTAAAAAGAGGGGAAAAGATTTGGAAAAAAAAATGGACTGGGCCGTCCAGGACATTGGCCAAATTCAGGCCCAAAACATTCATTAAACCTAGTCTAAATCTGGTCTCACCAACCCAACCCCTAATTAAAACAAATGACACCATCTCAACCGTCCAATCCTACCCCATCCAACGGCCAGTACCTCATCTCCCTTACCCGTTCAGTGACCCGTTCCCATAACCCGGTTCAAATCAACCCCTACTCACCTGAACGACGTCGTTCTTCTTTAATGAAATGATCCAAACCATTGATCGTAATTGATCCAACAGTCGAGATCAAATCCACCCCCAACTATATATCCTTTTTACCCTACCCAACCCCCCAAACCAAGGCACCCCCTCTCCTCACTTCGTCTCTCTCACTCAGAGACAAATTAGGGCAAAACCTGTGACGGCCCAAAGGGTCATCACTTGTTTTATTAATCATTCTGAGCTTTTGAGGCCTTGAAAATCTCAATTATAGTTGCCTCGATTTGCGTGCACAGTCCGGGCACAAAGCTGGAAAATATTTATGTTGAAATATGTGAAATATGTGAAAAAGTTGAAGAATTTTGATATTAATATTGATATGGTTGACTTTGGTCAACATTTTTGGTAAACGGACCCGGATCCGTGATTTGACTGTCTCGGAAAATCCGTAGAAAAATATGGAACTTGGGCATATGCCCGGAATTGAAATCCGAGGTCTAGAACCCCGGTAAAAGAATTTTTCCGTTAAATTGTTTTCTGAAAATGTTTAAGGAAAATGAAACTGAATTTTGATTAAAAAGTACTGGTATCGGGCTCGTATTTTGGTTCCGACGCCTGGTACAGGTCATATATATTGTTTAAGCGCTTCCTGTAAAGTTTGATTGAAAACAGACGACGTTTGACGCATTTCGGCCTTAAATTGGAAATTTTGGAATTTGAAAGAATTCTTGAGTTTTAAGGCTCAATCCATTGATTTTGATGTTATTTTAGCGATTTGATCGCGCGAGCAAGTTCGTATGATGTTTTTGAGTTAGTGTGCATATTTGGTTTGGAGCCCCGAGGGCTCGGGAGTGTTTCGGAGGTGGTTCGGGGTGTTTTCGGATTTGAAAACACAGCAGAAATTCTGCTGTTTCTGCAGAGGGATTTTGTTCTACGCGATCGCGGCCTCATCCACGCGATCGCACAGCATTGGCCAGTTCTTCTACGCGATCGCGTAGCTTCCTGTTCCTCCCCCACGCGATCGCAGTCATGTTCACGCGATCGCATAGGGCAAATAGGCTGCCCGGTGAGTTTCCTCTACGCGATCGCAGCAATCCTCACGCGATCGCGTAGCTTCCAATCTTTTCTCCACGCGATCGCAACCTTTTGCACGCGATCGCATAAGAGGCCAGTCTTTCCTCTACGCGATCGCAGCCCAATTCACGCGATCGCGTAGGGTAAATTTCCGCCCGGTGATTTAATACCCAAAACAGAACACTTACGGGATTTTATCCCATTTTCACAAAATCCTTTCTTCTCCACAACTCTTAGGCGATTTTTGAGGCATTTCTTCATCAAAGTTCATTGGGTAAGTATTGTTAACTCGTCTTCTTCATTTTTCATCAACATCAATCAAATCCTTAGGCTTAAACATGTGTAAATTGGTTGAAAATTTGAGAAATGGGTATAGTTAGGGCTTTCAAAGAATTTGCGATTTAGACCTCGTTTTGGAGTCGAACTTAAGAACAAATTGTATATTTGAACTCATGGAAGATTGGGTGAACTTATTTTGGTTCGAAACTTGAGTTTCGATTATGTGGGCTCGGGGTCGATTTTTACTATTCCGGGCAGAATGTTGTAAAAATCATATTTAGCAATATGAACTAGTTTGTTGAGTAATATTGATGATATTAAATCAATTGTGTATAGATACGATTGGATTGGAGCCAAATTTGAAAGAAAAAGACATTTCCACGGATTGAATTGTTCATAAACATTCGAGGTAAGTGTTTGTTCTATCCTAGCTTGAGGGAATAGGATTATGTGTTATGTGTTATGTGATCGAGTGCGGTGTATGGGCTGTGGTGACAAGCATCCATACACCGGCGTCTAGTATGACCGTGAGTCGTTGGAAAATGATTATTTTGAGATATATTACGGATGAATTGTTATTGTTCTCCCTTGTTGGGACTTGTTGTGAAGATAATTATTGATTGCCCTTGATGGGACGGTTTATGAATTACTGTTTCTTTCTTTGCCCTTAACCGTGATTGTTATTTGGGTGAGGAAGAGTGATAATGCACGAAGGGTGATGCCGTGCCATGTTTATTTATTTATGCACGAAGGTTAATGCCGTGCCATGTTTATTTATTGATTATGCACGAAGGATCATGCCGTGCCCTTGTTATCGAACCATGTACGAAGGATCATGTCGTACTATGTATGTGAGGATGAGAGTAAAAGCACGAAGGGTGATGCCGTGTACTTTATTTGTTTATTTGGTGAGGATGAGAGTAAAAACACGAAGGGTGATGCCGTGCAACTGCTTGCTATTTCTTGAATTGATATTACTTGTGTTTACATTATACTTTGTTTTTCCTTGTGAAATTATTAAATGTGGTTAATTGTTGAATTCTTTAAGATATTCCTTATTGTGTTAATACTTGATTATTTCTTGTTATTTTGTGGTACACATATATATATTGAATTGCACAGGTTTATGTGGGTGTCTGGTCCTAGGCTTGTCACTACTTCGCGGGATAGGCCAGGCACTTACCAGCACATGGGGTCGGTTGTGCTGATACTACACTTCTGTGCGTTTTTGCACAGGTCCAGGTTACGATCAGGGAGCAGCAGCAGCAGTAAATAGATTGCGTGGGAGTTGATCATATTTGAGACCGAGGTAGCTTACAGACGTCCGCAGGCCCGGCGTCTCTCTCTTTATTTATGTTATTTGCTGGAGTCTCTTTGTTCCGAGACAAACAGAATTGTGTTATATTTCTTTCAGACTTTTATGTGTAGTATTCCATAGTAGTTTGTGAGTTGGTGACTCCACGTCTTGGGTAGAGGATTTCAGTATGATTTTCACTTTGTAATTAGTTATTTCCATTTCGATAAAGTATTCCGCATTTATTTATTTAAAATTGTGTTAAAAACATGATAGTATGAATACAGTGGCTTGCCTAGCTACCACGAGTAGGCGCCATCACGATCCCGATATTGGGGGAAAAATCAGGGTCGTGACAAGTTGGTATCAGAGCTCTAGGTTACATAGGTCTCACCACTCACGAACAAGCTTAGTAGAGTTTGAGAGGTAGGTACGGAGACGTCTGTACTTGTCCTCCAAAGTCTATTGAGTTAGGAAAGAGTCTCTCATTTGTTCTTTCTTGTCGTGCGACTTGTTCCTCAATTACTGATTGAATTTCTATTCTGTCCTTTCGCAGATGATATTTTACGGGGCCTTACAGCTGACCAGCAGCCCGAGCCCCAGGCAGCTCCTATGAGGGGTAGGGGCCAAGGCCGTATCAGAGGCCGTGGTAGGGGTAGAGCTCAGCCCCTGGCAGCTACCCAACAGGTGGAGCCTCATATTGAGATTGACGAGGAGGTTCCGGTTCCAGCAGCTCCAGTGGGCCCAGCTCAGGTCCCAGGAGAGGCTTTATTTACCCCGGATCTCCGGGATGCTTTGATCAGAATAGCAGGATTCATGGACAGCATTGCCAGAGCGGGTTTATTATCAGTTGCCCCAGGCACTTCTCAGGCTGGAGGAGGGGCCCAGACTCCTATTGCTCATACTCCGGAGCCAGTAGCTCCTCAGCGTCAAGCACCAGTAATCCAGCCAGCTGTGGCCACTCAGTCAGGTACCACAGCTTATGCCGGCGATGGAGCGGCCATGACTTCTCTGATTCGTTATGGAGGCTTGATCGGTTCTCCAAGCTATTTACCACTACATTCAGTGGAGCCGCATCAGAGGATCCTCAGGACTTCTTATTCAGTTGCCATGAGATTCTCAAGACTATGGGGATCGTGGAGACAAACGGAGTTGACTTATGTACCTTCAGACTTGCAGGATCCGCCAAGACTTGGTGGAGAGATTATTGCTTGACTCGACCAGCAGGGTCCCCAGCTTTATCATGGGACTAGTTTGCGGAACAATTTATGGAGAAGTTTCTCCCTGCTACTCAGCGGGATGTACTTCGGAGGCAGTTTGAGCGCCTCCATCAGGGCACTATGACAGTTACACAGTATGAGACGAGATTTATCGACTTGGCTCGTCATGCGGTGGTGATACTTCCCACGGAGCGGGAGAGGGTCCGCAGATTTATAGATGGGCTTAATCAGCCGATTAGACTCCGGATGGCTATGGGCGTGGGGAGTGACATATCATTTCAGGAGGCAGCCAATGCAGCACGCAGAGTTGAGATGGCTCTTGCTAGGGGAGGCGGTTATTCTTCGGATAAGAGGCCTCGTCATTCGAGCGAGGTTTGGTGGTCCTTCCTCCGGTAGCGAGAGAATCCTTTGATAGAGGCTAGTCCTCCGGGCCTTTTCATTCCGCCCTCCGAGCTTCGCAGGGTGGATCGGTGATCGTGGTTTTCGGGGGCATTATTCGGACCGGTCTCCTATTAATGCTCGGCCTCTTCGCAGTGTTCGTGGAGGCCATTCGGGTCGTCGGGGCCAGCAACCCTATCGGTCTAAGAGTTGTTACGGTTGTGGTGACCCGAGTCATTTTATCGGAATTGCCCTCTAGCAGCAGGCAACTCTCGGCAGCGAGGTCCTCGTCCCATGATTCGAGCCCCGACCGACCCTCGGCCGCCCGGCCAGCCAGAGGCGGGGGTACGGATTATAGAGGTGGAGGTCGAGACCGTAGAGGTGGAGACCGTCCGGCCAGAGGTAGAGGTCAGCCAGTTGATGGTCGTCCTAGAGACGCAGCCTCGGAGGGGAGGTGCGGATCCCCGATTCTATGCTTTACCGGCCAGTGCCGAGGCGAGAGGCATCGTACGTCGTGATTACGGTACTATTCTTGTGTGTGGCAGAGGTGCTTCGGTATTATTTGACCCCGGATCTACATATTCCTATGTGTCTTCCTACTTCGCACCGTATTTGACCGTGCCCAGCTATGCTCTGGAATATTCCAGCTTATGTGGCTACACCAGTGGGTGACTCTATTGTAGTCGATCGGGTGCATCGTTCGTGCGTAGTTATATTTGGGGGTCTTGAGACCCGTGTTGATCCGTTGCTCTTGGATATGGTAGATTTTGATGTCATATTGGGGATGGACTGGTTGTCCCCATACCATGCTATTCTTGATTGCCATGCTAAGACGGTGACCTTAGCCTTGCCCGAATCACCCCGACTAGAGTGGAAAGGTACCTCAAGCCACTCCGTTCGCACTGTTATTTCCTATGTGAAGGCTCGACGTATGGTCGAGAAGGGGTGTCTAGCTTATTTGGCTTATGTTCGTGATTCCAGCGCAGAAGTTCCTTCCATTGAGTCGGTCCCTATTGCACGGGAGTTTTCGGAGGTTTTTCCTTCAGACCTGCCGGGCATGCCACCCGACAGAGATATTGATTTCTGTATTGATCTGGCACCGGGCACTCAGCCCATCTCTATTCCACCCTATCGTATGGCCCCGCCGGAACTAAAAGAGTTGAAAGATCAGTTGCAGGACCTTCTTGAGAAGGGTTTTATCAGGCCCAGTGTTTCCCCCTGGGGAGCACCCGTATTATTTGTAAAGAAGAAGGATGGCTCGATGCGGATGTGTATTGATTACCGGCAGTTAAACAAGGTGACTATCAAAAATAAATATCCACTGCCGAGGATTGATGATTTGTTTGACCAACTCCAGGGGAGCGAGGGTATTCTCTAAGATAGACTTGAGGTCGGGCTACCATCAGCTGAAGATCAGGGCGGCTGACATTCCTAAGACAGCCTTTCGCTCTAGATATGGGCATTATGAGTTCTTGGTCATATCCTTCGGGTTGACCAATGCCCCGGCAGCATTCATGGAGTTGATGAATCGGGTATTCAGGCCTTACTTAGATCCGTTCGTGATAGTCTTCATAGATGACATCCCGGTGTACTCCCGCAGCCAGGAAGAGCACGAGCAGCACCTCAGAGTGGTTCTTCAGACTCTGAAAGATAACCGACTATATGCCAAATTTTCTAAATGTGAGTTCTGGCTGAGTTCGGTAGCATTTCTGGGTCACATTGTATCAGTGGAAGGTATTCAGGTAGACCCAAAGAAGATTGAGGCAGTCCAGAATTGGCCTCGACCGGCTTCAGTGACTGAGATCCGGAGTTTCTTGGGATTAGCAAGTTACTACCGTCGTTTTGTAGAGGGGTTTTCTTCTATTGCAGCCCCGATGACCAGGTTGACCCAGAAGGGTGTCCAGTTTCAATGGTCAGAGGAGTGTGAGGCGAGCTTTCAGAAGCTCAAGATAACCTTGACCACCGCACCGGTGTTGGTACTACCTACAGGTGCAGGGCCTTATACAGTTTATTATGACGCATCTCGTACAGGACTTGGAGAGGTATTGATGCAGCATGGTAATGTTATTTCTTATGCTTCGAGACAGCTAAAAATACATGAGAATAATTATCCAGTTCATGATCTTCAGTTGGCAGCAATGGTTCATGCCTTAAAGATCCGGAGGCATTATCTATATGGTGTGACATGTGAGGTGTACATTGATCACAAAAGCCTACAGTACTTGTTCAAGCAGAAGGAGTTGAATCTACGACAGCGGAGATGGTTAGAGTTGCTAAAAGACTATGATGTTACTATCTTATATCACCCGGTAAGGCCAATGTGGTGGCCGATGCTTTGAGTAGAAAGTATGCCAGCATGGGTAGTCTTGCATACATTCCGGTCAGTCAGAGACCGTTAGCTCTAGATGTCCAGGCCTTAGCCAACCGGTTCGTGAGATTAGACATTTCTGAGCCTAGCAGGGTGTTAGCCTGCACGGTCGCTCGTTCTTCTTTATTAGAGCGTATCCGTGAGAGGCAATTTGATGATCCTCATTTGCGTGAGTTGAGAGATACAATACAGCGGGGAGGTGCCACACAGGTAAACCTAGATGATGATGGGGTATTGAAATTGCGGGGTCGAGTTTGTGTACCCAATGTCGAAGGGATTCGAGAGTTGATCTTAGCAGAGGCCCACAGTTCGCGGTATTCTATTCACCCAGGCGCCGCGAAGATGTATCAGGACTTACGGCAACACTATTGGTGGCGCGGAATGAAGAAAGATATCGTTGCGTATGTCGCTCGGTGTCTAAATTGTCAGCAGGTGAAATATGAGCACCAGAGACCTGGTGGTGTGTTCCGGAGGATTGAAATTCCCGAGTGGAAATGAGAGCGGATCACTATGGACTTCATTACTCGGACTTCCTTTGACTCGGAGGAAATTTGATGCTATTTGGGTCATTGTTGATAGGTTGACCAAGTCAGCACACTTTATTCCAGTATCTGTTTCCTACTCGTCGGAGAGGTTAGCAGAGGTTTACATTAGGGAGATTGTTCGTCTCTATGGGGTGCCGGTGTCTATTATCTCCGATCGGGGAACGCAGTTTACCTCGCGATTCCGGAGAGCGGTCCAACGGGAGTTAGGCACCCGGGTTCGGCTGAGTATAGCATTTCATCCTCACACGGATGGCCGATCCGAGAGGACTATTCGGATTCTCGAGGACATGCTTCGAGCTCCGTGTTATTGATTTCGGAGGCTCGTGGGACCGGTTTCTACCATTAGCAGAGTTCGCCTACAATAACAGTTACCAATCTAGCATCCGGATGGCTCCGTATGAGGCGTTGTATGGTAGGCGATGTCGATCACCAGGTTGGATGGTTTGAACCGGAAGAGGCTCGGTTGTTGGGTACAGACTTAGTCCAGGAGGCCTTGGATAAAGTCAAGACTATTCAGGAGAGATTGCGTTCAGCTCAGTCCAGGCAGAAGACTTATACGGATCGTAAGGTTCGAGATGTAGATTTCATGGTTGGTGAACGAGTATTGCTCCGAGTGTCGCCTATGAAGGGCGTGATGAGGTTCGGGAAGAAGGGCAAGCTCAGCCCTAGGTATATCGGTCCATTTGAGATTCTAGACAGAGTGGGAGGGGTGGCTTACAGATTAGCTTTTCCGCCTAGCTTATCAGCCGTGCATCCAGTTTTTCATGTATCTATGCTTCGGAGATACCACGTCGATCCCACTCATGTGTTAGACTTCAGTACTGTCCAATTGGACAATGATCTATCTTACGAAGAGGAGCCGGTGGCTATTCTAGACCGGCAGGTTCGACAGTTGAGTTCGAAGATTATCCTTCTGTGCGTGTTCAGTGGAGAGGTCAGCCTCCCGAGGCATCGACCTGGGAGTCCGAGTCTGATATGCGGAGCCGCTACCCACATTTGTTTCCTGACTCAGGTACTTCTTTCTTTTGTCCGTTCGAGGACGAACGGTTGTTTTAGAGGTGGAGATTGTGACGACCCAAAGGTTCATCACTTGTTTTATTAATCATTCCGAGCTTTTAAGGTCTTGAAAACCTCAATTATAGTTGCCTCGATTTGCGTGCACAGTCCGGGCAAAAAGCTGGAAAATTTTTATGTTGAAATATGTGAAATATGTGAAAAAGTTGAAGAATTTTGATATTAATATTGATATGGTTGACTTTGGTCAACATTTTTGGTAAACGGACCCGGATCCGTGATTTGACTGTCTTAGAAAATCCGTAGAAAAATATGGAACTTGGGCATATGCCCGGAATTGAAATCCGAGGTCTAGAACCCCGGTAAAAGAATTTTTCTGTTAAATTGTTTTCTGAAAATGTTTAAGGAAAATGAAACTGAATTTTGATTAAAAAGTACTGGTATCGGGCTCGTATTTTGGTTCCGACGCCCGGTACAGGTCATATATATTGGTTAAGCGCTTCCGTAAAGTTTGGTTGAAAACGGACGTCGTTTGACGCATTTCGGCCTTAAATTGGAAATTTTGGAATTTTAAAGAATTCTTGAGTTTTAAGGCTCAATCCACTGATTTTGATGTTATTTTAGCGATTTGATCGCGCGAGCAAGTTCGTATGATGTATTTGAGTTAGTGTGCATATTTGGTTTGGAGCCCCGAGGGCTCGGGAGTGTTTCGGAGGTGGTTCGGGGTGTTTTCGGATTTGAAAACACAGCAGAAATTCTGCTGTTTCTGCAGAGGGATTTTGTTCTACGCGATCGCGGCCTCATCCACGCGATCGCACAGCATTGGCCAGTTCTTCTACGCGATCGCGTAGCTTCCTGTTCCTCCCCCACGCGATAGCAGTTATGTTCACGCGATCGCATAGGGCAAATAGGCTGCCCGGTGAGTTTCCTCTACGCGATCGCAGCAATCCTCACGCGATCGCGTAGCTTCCAATCTTTTCTCCACGCGATCGCAACCTTTTGCACGCGATCGCATAAGAGGCCAGTCTTTCCTCTACGCGATCGCAGCCCAATTCACGCGATCGCGTAGGGTAAATTTTCGCCCAGTGATTTAATACCCCAAAACAGAACAACGGGATTTTATCCCATTTTCACAAAATCCTTTCTTCTCCACAGACTCTTAGGCGATTTTTGAGGCATTTCTTCATCAAAGTTCATTGGGTAAGTATTGTTAACTCGTCTTCTTCATTTTTCATCAACATCAATCAAATCCTTAGGCTTAAACATGTGTAAATTGGTTGAAAATTTGAGAAATGGGTATAGTTAGGGCTTTCAAAGAATTTGCGATTTAGACCTCGTTTTGGAGTCGAACTTAAGAACAAATTGTATATTTGAACTCATGGAAGATTGGGTGAACTTATTTTGGTTCGAAACTTGAGTTTCGATTATGTGGGCTCGGGGTCGATTTTTACTATTCCGGGCAGAATGTTGTAAAAATCATATTTAGCAATATGAACTAGTTTGTTGAGTAATATTGATGATATTAAATCAATTGTGTATAGATACGATTGGATTGGAGCCAAATTTGAAAGAAAAAGACATTTGCACGGATTGAATTGTTCATAAACATTCGAGGTAAGTGTTTGTTCTATCCTAGCTTGAGGGAATAGGATTATGTGTTATGTGTTATGTGATCGAGTGCGGTGTATGGGCTGTGGTGACAAGCTTCCATACACTAGCGTCTAGTATGACCGTGAGTCGTTGGAAAATGATTATTTTGAGATATATTACAGATGAATTGTTATTGTTCTCCCTTGTTGGGACTTGTTGTGAAGATAATTATTGATTGCCCTTGATGGGACGGTTTATGAATTACTGTTTCTTTCTTTGCCCTTAACCGTGATTGTTATTTGGGTGAGGAAGAGTGATAATGCATGAAGGGTGATGCCGTGCCATGTTTATTTATTTATGCACGAAGGTTAATGTCGTGCCATGTTTATTTATTGATTATGCACGAAGGATCATGCCGTGCCCTGGTTATCGAACCATGTACGAAGGATCATGCCGTACTATGGATGTGAGGATGAGAGTAAAAGCACGAAGGGTGATGCCGTGTACTTTATTTGTTTATTTGGTGAGGATGAGAGTAAAAGCACGAAGGGTGATGCCGTGCAACTGCTTGCTATTTCTTGAATTGATATTACTTGTGTTTACATTATACTTTGTTTTTCCTTGTGAAATTATTAAATGTGGTTAATTGTTGAATTCTTTAAGATATTCCTTATTGTGTTAATACTTGATTATTTCTTGTTATTTTGTGGTACACATATATATATTGAATTGCACAGGGTTTATGTGGGTGTCTGGTCCTAGGCTTGTCACTACTTCGCCGGGATAGGCCAGGCACTTACCAACACATGGGGTCGGTTGTGCTGATGCTACACTTCTGTGCGTTTTTGCACAGGTCCAGGTTACGATCAGGAGCAGCAGCAGCAGTAAATAGATTGCGTGGGAGTTGATCATATTTGAGACCGAGGTAGCTTGCAGACGTCCGCAGGCCCGGCGTCTCTCTCTTTATTTATGTTATTAGCTGGAGTCTCTTTGTTCCGAGACAAACAGAATTGTGTTATATTTCTTTCGGACTTTTATGTGTAGTATTCCATAGTAGTTTGTGAGTTGGTGACTCCACGTCTTGGGTAGAGGATTTCAGTATGATTTTTACTTTGTAATTAGTTATTTCCATTTCGATAAAGTATTCCCCATTTATTTAATTAAAATTGTGTTAAAAATAGGATAGTATGAATACAGTGGCTTGCCTAGCTACCACGAGTAGGCGCCATCACAATCCCGATATTGGGGGAAAAATTCGGGTCGTGACAAAACCCTAGCCGTCGTGTTACTCCACCGCCTGAAACCCGGCGGCAACCATCCCAAACACCACCAAAATAATAGCCCTATGCCACCCGACCACCCTGAACACGAATCCATTAATCATTTGCTTCAAATCATCCTCAAACTTCTCGAATCTTGAATTGATGATTCGAGCAGAACTTCAACCTATGCCAAATCACCTTAAAACCGCACCTCGTAAACACCTCAACTCCCTCTTCCATGGATTGTATTTGTTTTCCCTCGAATGGTTCTAAAAAGTCCCGATTCAAAGACACTCAAAGTCAAACATAAGGAATTAAGATTTGTGGTCAAATCGACCCTAGTTGAGTGTTCTTGTTAAAGAACACTCGATTGGGGTCTGTATTGGCCCCAAATCCAAAAGATCTTGAAGGTTCAAGCCCCGATCTTGAAATGGTAGGTTTCCATTTTCTTTTGTTTTCTTTTTTCTGATTTGTTTCACTGGATTCATCTTCTACCCATTTTCCTATTTTTGTTAGTATCAAACGTTCTTGTTTAACTCTGGATTTTATTGTTTCTTTTATTTTTGTTTGATTCAAACCAGCCGAGTAGCAATAGGTTTTGTATAAAACTGTAAACTACTCTTGTAATAGTCTGTTTGTTTTATTATGGTTCAAATTGTTTCATTTTTGTGTGATGTTTGTTTTCGTTTTCTTTGTTTGTTCATCATTGTATTGGGTTCAGTCTATTATGGAGTGCATTACAGTGATCGTGTAATTTATTTGGTTCAGAATTGTGTTGACTTGTTTCTTAAACTTTCATCCCTGTTGTAGTATTATCTAATCTGATTCGATTTTCCGAACTTGAATTGTAATTGAGTTTCATAAACTGAGTCCAAATGCTTGTTCTGATTGAATCCAGCCTTATTGATTTCTTTCGATATGATTAAGTAGGAACTAACCTAGTTTCCTTTAGTAGTGTATTGGTTATAGTTGTTACAAATTAAGGGGCAGAACAGTAATTCCAATAGTAACAATTTTAGGGGGTAATTAAATAATAGTTTAGGGGTTTGTGTAGGAGTCTGCTAGTTTTAGATAGGGGATACACTTTTATTATTAATTAAGGAGAGTGGAAAGTAGGTACCTATCTAATATTGAATAAAGGGGCTGCTGATTGGATTTTTATGGCTTAAAGGGTGCTGGAAATCAGGCTTGAAGGACTTACACTTTGAAAGAACATATTTTTCGACACATAAGAGCAGATTATTAAACACTGTTACATTTGGAGAAAAATAGATTTTTTCACACATTATTTTGAAACACAGTCTAAAACATATTCTTAGACTGATTTGGAGTATTGCTGCTTCGTTTAAAATCATAGTGGTTCCAGTCTGCTTTTGAGTTCATTTGATATTGTTGTGGGTCAATCCGTTGGATTTTTATTGTTTCTTGGGTCATTTGAATCATTCCTAAGTTGAAGAATAACTGGTGTTACTATGTTGCTGCTGTTGTATTACTGTTATTACTGGATATTAGATGTTTGCTGCTTACTGTTGATCTTCTCTTCTTCTTCATTATCTTACTTCCAGGTATCTCTTATGAATTCATATAAGCTTGATGAACCATGTAGTTGATTTGAAGAATAAATGCAGTAAAGAACTGATCGAAGAAGAAGTCTAAGTTTATAACATTTATTGTCTAGTATAATAGGATCTGCTTATTTAAAGTTTGTATCATTTGTATATTTGGACTGTTACTTGAACCTTCAGTTTATAGCGAAAAATTGTTCGTGTGAATTAAGTTCTTTCAGTATTTTTGCTTGCAAGTATAACTCACCGCTGAAACTTTACATTGTTTAACAATTGATTCACGTGTTAAGGAAGCTGTAAATAGATAGTTTTGTTGCTCTTGATTAATTTGAGAGGTAAATGGACTCTTTTGACACTGTTTCACCAAGGTTTTCTTTAGTTTAAAATTACCATTCGAAAGTCCAGTGTTGTGTTTGAAATTTGAAAGAAAAGATTGAAGATGGATTTTGGTTTGGTTTAAATTCTTCAAAGGAATCCCCGTGATCCAACATATTCCAACAGTTCTTAAATTGCAAAACAATTGTTAAAGTGGTAAATGTTTTGGGCAGTATACTTATTAGGCAAATTTTGTCCTTCTTTGCATTGTAATTTTGTCCATTTTCACTTCTGAAATAATTTGAATTAGCTAAATGGTTTTTTGTAAGATTCGTGTAGTAACAACATCAAGGGAAGTGACATTTTGCGAGGTGTGCATATTAGCCACGTGTTTAATTTATGGCCTTTACAAATTAATATAGAAATTCCTTAATTAGAGTAAATTGAGGTGCGCCATGCCCAACCAAAATGACAATTGCATGACCCTCGTGTAAATTTCATAACCTAGATGTAAAGGTGATCGAAGTTCGTAGCAAGCCTTTAGGACCATTTAAAATACGATTGTGGTCGTGTATACGTTCGCGTAATATGACCATGGTCCTAAATTAATTTAGAGTATGTGTTAGTGCAACTTCGACCAACCTTCCTTGATAATAAAATAGGTTACATTTTTAATTATCTTAATTCATCAAATCGCATATGGTCTTTGTATAAATTTCTTATGGGTTAAACTAATACTTCATAGGATATCCTTTAGATCGTTTTAATATACGATTGTGATTGCGTATACGTTCGCGAAACATGATCACATATCTAAAAAATATCAATTCGAAGTATGCGTTCGCGCAACTTTAATCAATATCTCCTTAATACTAAAATGGGTTACGAGCTATTAATAAATTTTAGTAGTTTGCGGCGTGCCGTTCACTATTAAAACACATATGGCCTTCGTGCAAAATTCACAACCTAGGTGTAAAAAAGAATAAAATTTCGTACAAAAATCCTTCAAGACCGTCTTAAATACTATCCTAATTAGGATGACCCTTGCGTAATATGATTACGATTAAAAAAATAAAAATAAAATTGGAGTATGCGTTAGCGTAAATTTGGCCAAACTATTTCTTAATAAACAAACAAAGCAATTTTATTTGTGGACACATTCGCGTGGCATAATTTGACGCGTAAAAAGAATGACTATACGTTCGCGTAATTCAATTTTTAAATACGAATAATTCAAGTAATTAAAACGATAAAAAGATAAATGCACATAGGTCTTAAAATCTGTAATTAAATAATGTTAATAAGCCAAGTATGATCAAAGCGACCGTGCTAGAACCACGGGATCCGGGGGTGCCTAATACCTTCCCTCGAGTCAACAGAATTCCTTACTTAGAATTTCTGGTTCGCAGACTTCATTTGGAAAGTCAAAAATTTCATCGATTTGGGATTTTAAATAAATCGGTGACTTGGGACACCATAATTTATTCCAAGTGGCGACTCTGAAATAAATAAATAATCCCGTTTCGAATATTGTCACTTAAATTTGAAAAACTCCCTTGTGCATTATCCTTCGAGGTAAGGCGCGCCGAAAGGAGGTGTGATAGCTCTGGCGACTCTGCTGGGGAATAAACCCAGAACGTTTTGGTTCAGGGTTACAGAATTCGAGCTTATTTTATGGTTTTTATTGGGCTTATTTATTATTAATATTATTGTATTTTGTGAACCTCGGTGCTAAAATGATATCTGTTTACCGCTTTAATATTGTTTGAATTTGTATATAACTTATTTCTTACGTCACCTTCTGAGTCTTCTGAATTTATGGTGCTCACATGCGTGTTGCCCACTTTCTGTTAGAAGTCAAACCAATCAGAATGGGGTTGGGTCAAGTAACTAGGCCGGGCTGACTTTCGTGCTCCCGGAACGTTACCCCCACTTCGGCTCGAGTTGTCCGCTCGGGTAAGCCAAGTATAGAACAACAAACCTAAGATTCTAAACTTAGAATAACAGAGCCTCAAGCCAGATCCCTAGTAGGAACATTTATTCGCATAACGTGCATTTGACTTTGGAGACTCAACACTGGGGTTGAGTCTGTCTAGGACAGGTGTACCCGAAATATAAAGACCAATATGATGCATCCTACTTTCTATTTGTGCATTCATTTATTTCAGATCTACATGTTGACCGGCTTATAAAAGAAATTTAGGAAGACAACAATATAAGGGTAAAGGAGTTAATCGTCTGTTTTGAAGAAAAATGTCGAAAACTCTGCTAATTTTTTTTATAAAATCATAAAAAAATTATAAATAGTGTGTTTCATTAAGTAGAACTACGCTAGTTTGATTCTCACCGGATGTGTGATACGTAGGCAACCCATATCGGGCTCAACTTTATTTTAAGAAAAAAATAAAATAAGGGTAAATAAATGTTGTTACCTTGCTACAAATTAAGGAGATGTTATTATTTTTTTTTTGTCAAAAATAGCCAAATGACTTTGAAAACAACACAGGAAGTCTCTTTTTGCAAGAACAACAACTTTTAGTTATTTTTAAATTTTTTTTTTTGGTGAGCAAACTCAATTTCTTTTCATCAAAATAATAAGGGGTTTTGTTAACAAAGCTGAATATTGTTTTTACAATAGTGATTTTTTTTTTTTGTCTTGATTTTTTCTGAATTTTTTTTTATCACTTCCAGATATAAAATGAGTACCGTTCAGACTCCCCCAATCACAGATATGGAAGAGTTTCTATTACAACTTCAGATGTGGTGGTATGATTTGGGAAACGACGGACAAGAATGGGTCACTAAGTATCTAGGAGCTCTCACAGATATCATGAAGGTCAATCCACGTGATGATTTGATTGCGGCACTAGTAACTTTCTGGATTCTGCTCACAATGTTTTTCGCTTTTTTGATTTTGAGATTACTCCCACCTTGGAGGAAATAGCCGGGTATTCCGATTTTGACGAGAAATTGAGAGACCAAAATCTATTATTCCCAATCTCCCTTTCTATACACCGATTCTTTGATCTTTTAAATATCAGTAAGCAGATAAAAAAGAACAATATTGTGAATGGATATTGTTCTTTTAGCTTGCTATATAATAGGTTTGGAAAGCCTGATGGGTTCGAAATTCATGAAGAAGGCCTCACCAACAAGCAAAACAAAGATACTTGGCAGATTCACCATCGTTTTGCTTTCATCGTGGCTTTTCCGGGAGTTATGGTATTCCCAAACGAGGAGCGGACAATCGACATTCGCATAGCCAGAATTGCACAAGTCCTCACCACCAAAGATCATCACACTCTTGCCCCAATCATTCTCTCCGAAATCTATCGGGCATTGACTTTGTGTAAGTCAGGGGCAAAATTCTTCGAAGGATGTAACATTTTGTTACAAATGTGGCTGACTGAGCATCTCAGACATCACCCAAGGTTCATGCGATATTCTCCAAGTGGGAATAACTTCATTAAATGTTATGAAGAAAGGATTAAAGATTATGAATCTCCAGAAGGGATGAAAGCCTGGGTGGCCCATCTAAGATCTTTGGTTGCAAATCAGATTGAGTGGACCTTAAGATGGCTCTCGTTAAAAGAGGTGATACACATATCATCTTTAAGGGGTTATTTATTGTTGTCTCGTTTGAAAATTGTCCAGCCGTACGCGCCACAAAGAGTATTGAGACAGTAGGGGAGGTACCAAGTGGTGCCTGAAGACAAAGATTTAAGCATGCAAGTGATTGAGCTGCACCCCGAAGCGAAACTTCCGGAAGCTTTAATCCAGCTAATCTGGAATAGTTTTCGATACTCGAAAGAGGATACCCAAGTTCCAGATACTAGTAAGGCGAAATCGACATGAGTTATGCCAGGTGGTTTGAGAAGAGGTCTTGTGTAGATTATGAGCCAGAACCCGATCGCAAAAGGCCCATAAAAAGGCTACATGTTCAAGCTTTTGATGATAAAATCCAAGAACAATTAGCGTGTGGTGAAAAAGAAAGGGGATACAAAGCCAATATTCACGCTTTAGAAGAGAGCATAAGGAACCTCAATTTTAAGAGAAGTTTAGAAGCGTGAGAAGAAGAAGGAGAAAAGAAGATATTGACTTGCAAGAACAAAGCCTTTCATACTCAGTTCCAACGAATGAAAAAAGCATCTGAAAGACCGGTAAGAAGTTTGAAAGATCAGAAAATCATTACCAACATGATGGAAAAGATGCAAGATTATGACTTCATATTGACAAAGACTGAAAAGGCGTTAGACAAAGCTAACGAGGAGATCATACGGTTAAATGAAGAAGTCGAATCTGGTAAGGAACGTCAAGTAATGTTATTTGAAGAAGTTAGGGCTCGATTTAAGAGGGAAAAGGACTGTTGGATACGCTCAGAAGCTCATCTCCATACACAACTAGAAAAAATGAAAAGAGAGCATCAACACTCAGATGTCGATAGGGAGAGAGCACAAGCAAGGCTCGAACAAGCTAGACTTCGAGCTCAGTTGGAAGCGGCTTTAGATCGTGAAGGTCATATAAGAGATATAGCCACCACTCGCCAACAACGGTTGCAAAACCAAGACCAAAATCTCCAAGATTTCAGAGCACAAGTCCACGATTTGGCTGTTTACACTTCACAAAGTTATGTGAATTGCCAATGGATGGATTGTGAAAGGTTTCTAGAACACGTGCCAACTTTTGCTCGTCATCTTGCAATGGAGTTGGAAAGGATGTATCACACATTAGAAGGTCAACCTAATCAAGCCCCACAGTGAACAGATATTCCAAGAGATTGAAGATTGTGGAGGATGTCTAGTTCTAATTTTCTTGTGTGTAGCTGTGATTCAAAGTTTGTTTTTTTTATTATCTCACTGTAATTCCTAGCACTTGTTTTATAATAATAACTATTTTTATCTGAACTACGCCTGGTCTGATTCATGTGGGGACATGATACGTAGGTAATCCACATAAGATTCGACCATCACTTAAAGAATAAAGGGGGTATAAAAAAGGATTGATAAAGAGAGGAGGGGAATGAAAGCAAAGAAAATGTATAAGCCGGAATGATGCATTGCGACTGAATACATGTAGCAACACATATAACTGTATAAGTGCATCACACCCAATGTGAGATTACTTATCTGTTATGTTGTTTCAGACTAACCGTTTGTTTTCCAAATTCCAGGTTTTCTGTTTAGAAAAGGTGGTTGATTTTGTGGTAATCTGGCCTATCATTCGTATTTCACAAGGTCCAAAGGAAAAGTTCAGCGGCCCGTTACTGAATCATAAGAAAGTACCCATCCTTACTTTACGAGTTCGAAAAGAAATATCAACATGTCTTCCGAAATCTTTCTACCAATAGTTCCCGTTCTAGAAGAGAGTTCCATATCAGCCGTGCCGGCTACTGAATCAGCAGCTGCAGAAGAAAACAGGATTTTCCGGTGTCGCATGCTGGAAATGCTAGATGATTGGAATAACGGGAAGGAGCCCCCAAGTCTATTCCCTGGGTTCCCCGAACTATTCATCAGGCCAAGTGGGATTTCTAATACCCCCACCAATTACCCGCCTACACTATTTGGGTATTCTACCATCACAACTCTCTCCGATTCCACCTCCACTTCCTATCATCGGGTGACAACATCGGATACAGCCACAAGAACATCCACTGGGTTGCCTGTTCCAATACGGCACAACCCGTCACACATGCTCCTCTTTTTGACATCTTTTCTTTTACATTCCCAGTGCCACCTCTTCGTTGGATCCTACCCAGTTTTCTACCAATGTTTATCCTCAGCCACCCCGATATGAGTTCATGCCAGGCCAAAATAAAAAAGCTCCCGAATAGGATGAGATGGCAAAAAGAATGAGAATCCTGGAACAAAGTTTAAAAAGCATGCAGGGTCTAAGCGGGCAGAAGAGTGTTTCCTACGCAGATTTATGCATGTTCCCACATGTCCATTTGCCGCCAGGCTTTAAAACGCCAAAGTTTTAAAAGTATGACGTGCATGGTGACCCTATTGCTCACCTAAAGAAATATTATAATCAGTTGCGAGGTGCTGGTGGCAAGGAAGAATTGCTGATGGCATATTTCGGAGAAAGCCTGATCGGGATAGCTTCAGAATGGTACATGGCTTAGGACATATCTCGATGCCACATTTGGGATGATCTGGCCAGAGATTTTGTAAAGCAGTTCCAGTACAACATTGACATTGCACCAGACAGGAATTCCATATCAAACTTGAAGAAGAAGCCCTCAGAAAGCTTCAGAGAATATGCTATCAAGTGGCGCGAGCAAGCATCCAGGGTAAAACCCCCGATGGAGGAAATAGAAATGGTCACTACTTTCCTCCAGGCTCGGGAACCAGACATTTCCAGAACATGATGTGAGTAATGGGAAAACCTTTCGCAGAGGCGATCAACATTAGAGAGATGGTAGAGAATGGTTTAAAAATAGGAAGAATTTTGAGTCTGGCGGCCATTTGATCGACCTCCCAAGCCATCCAAGAAGGGTCCGGAGGGATGGTCAAAGGCAAAAAGAATGAAGAAACAATCATGGCAGTAGTTGGAGATAGGAGGTACTGAGATCCAAGGCAAGTATTCTCAAACCCCCCCCCCCCCCCCCCAACATTATTATCCGCACCACGGTATGGCCTATGCTCCTCCGCCTCCACCCTATGCAGTCATGAATGCATAGCCTTTGGGAAGGCCGCAGCCACCAACCAACAGAAACCCACCTTCATTCCAAAGAAATCAAACTCATACCAATATAACTTCCGACCAAATAATACTCGCCCTCGTGAACCACCCAGGACGAACTTTACACCGAATGGGGAACCATATTCCACCCACTTTCCCAAACTCATAAAAGAGAATCTATTGCAGCACGTTCCCCAGAATAGGCAGAATCTAGATTCTCCAGCTTACCAACGAGGAGTATACTGCGCTTATCATTCGGGAGTTGAGGGCCATAGCACTGATAATTGCTGGACCTTAAAGAAAGTTGTGCAAGAATTGATCAACCAAGGGAGGATAGTGTTTGGAGATGATGATGTTTCAAATGTGACAAATAACCCACTGTCGGCCCATAACAACGGGCCAGTGATCGGAATGATTTGCGAGGATAAGGAGTTTGATCCTTCTTTAAAAGCAATAATTGCCATCGCCGACATGGAGAAATGGCCTAATGCTACCCAAAAATAAGAGAAAATGGGGAAGATGAATGAAGTTGCCAAGATCGGGTTTGAAAAGAAAATCGAGACAAAGGCAGAAAGGACATCGTCTAAGAAGAATGGAGTTCTTTACCTCCCATGAGTAAAATCAGAAAGGCCCCTGACAATAAATGCTTCAAAGAAGTTTCAGCTGAAGAGGGAAACTACAATGTATGTGCCCAAAGGAACCTATATGTTTCGAAAGGCGATTAAACCACTGCAGCCAAATGAACCCGTGGTTAATGCACGCGTGCAACGGAAACCCATGACAGACCCATCCGTAGCACCTTGGAATTATCAACAGACGGTGGTTACACGCAAAGGAAAAGAGGTCACAGGGGAATCATCTAGGAACGTCTTGGCGCAGAAGTATTTGGACACACAAGAGGTGAATAATGCCACACGGAAGCGTTTCCCATCCAAGAAGCTTGTAAGCACTGAAAAAGCAGAGGTCTTTTTCCAGAAAATGCAAATGCTTGACTATGAGGTGATAGACCAATTGCGCAAGTACCCGGAACAGGTGTCCATGTTGTCCTTGTTGATGAAGTCCACAGAGCATCAAAAGGTTTTGTTGAAAACTTTGAATGAGGCATATATGCCGGTTGAGATTTTGGTTGAGCAGCTTGAACGAATGACGGAGAGGTTCTTTGCAGTCAATCAAATTTCTTTTAGCAAATCCGATTTGCTTCCGGAAGGAGCAGCCCACAACAAGGCTCTACATTTGTCCGTCAAATGTGAAGGTTTCTACGTCAAAAGGGTCATGATAGATGGGGGTTCTGGGGTAAACATTTTCCCGCTTTCAACTTTGCAACACATGAAAATTGGGATCGAGAGAATTCGACACAACAATGTCTGTGTACGGGCTTTTGACGGCATAAAAAGAGACACGATCGGGGAGATTGATTTGGTTTTTACCATTGGCCTAGTGGATTTCGAAGTAACCTTTCAGGTTCTAGATATGGACACGTCTTACAACTTTCTTCTCGGAAGGCCATGGATTCAAGCAGTTTGGGTTGTACCCTCTACCCTCTACTAGATGATAAAGTTCGAGAACGAGGAGCAAGAAATCGTTGTCCACGGGGAGGACGAGCAATCAATATGTCGGGATTTATCCATCCCATTCTTATAATCGAAAGAAGGGAGTGAGCACATCGTCTATCAAGCTTTTGAGGTTGTATTGGCAGATCAACATGAGGAGGGGAGCCCTTGCCCCCAACCCTTCTTGTCTAATGCCTCAATCATGGTGGCGAAAGAAATGATCAAGCACGGCTTCCAGCCAGGGAAAGGTTTGGGAAAGTCTTTACAAGGAATATCAAAGATGATAACTTCGCCCACAACCGATAAGTTCTTTGGAGTAGGTGTGAGCACGTGATTTTTGCCTCACACGAATTACTCCCAAAAGTTCAAAATAAAAGAGTTCTGTGTTGATTGCAATATTTGTGGATTTTGTGTTATTTTCTGTTATTGTTTGTGTTTGTGTGTCCATGTCTATTTGTTTAAATAAATAAAAATACAAAAATATATTGCATTTTGTATATAAAATTAAAGTTCGCAATTAAGAGTAATTAAGTTTGTTTTACGAAAACGAAAAAATCACAAAGAAATATGTACTTTTACATTTTTTAGCCTTTAATTTTCTAATTGTGCGATTTTATTGTTATTTAATTATGTGTGAAAATTAGAAATTAATTAGTATTTTTGATAAGTTAAATTTGTTTTATAATGTAATTTGAGATTTTAAAATTTAGTTTGAAATGATTTAAGAAATTAAATTAAAAGAAGAGAAAAAGAGAAACAAAACAAAGAGTAAAATCACATTTGGGCCTAGAAATTGAATCAAAAATGAGGCCCAAAAGCACCCCATACCCGTCTGGAAACCCGCCCGTGATTCACTTAAACATGAGCCGTTGGATTTTGGTGATCCAACGGCCAAGATTAAATCTCAAATTTAAATATACCAAAACCCCCCAAACCCTAATCCAAACACCTCATCTCCCATTCTCTTCAGACGCCGCCGCCACCCACCGTATCCCGCCCCACCGGAAATCGCCTCACGGCGGTTCCGGTGGTCCAAACCGCCCAAAATACACCCCAAATTCCCCAAGACCCCCTCTACATGAATACCTTAACCACTTGTCTCGAATCATTCACGAACTCTTCGAATATCAGATCGAAGTTCGCCGGAATTTTAAACCTACACCGAACAATCCCAAATTCATACCAAACACTCCCTTGGCCTCCATCACCCTCAAACCACCCTCAGTTTGGTTCGAATCCAACCCAAAAGCCCCGAACCCCAAATCGACCCTCATGAACCCTAAAACTCGAATTGGGATTTCTTCATCGGATTTTATCGAATTGAGGTCTAATAGACCTTAATTGATATGTTTTCACTTAGAAAACATTTCAATTAAGGTCCTTTCGACCTCAAATGCCAAAGATCAAGTCGGTCGAGCTCCATTTTATGGTTTTGAGGTATTTCTATTTCTTTTCTTTTCTTTTTCTGTTCTTACTTACTTGCACTCGTCAATTTAGTTTAATTGTTTTTGTAGTTTCATATGTTTGTTGATTTTTCTCGGACATTGTCAATTTCCTCTTATTTTGGAACCTTTTATTTGGTCGACCTGTTTATTTTCTGATTCGTTGTTGTAAATGTGGCGTTATAAGATACGAATTCGATTCGTTTAAATTCGTCGAATAACTAATTCTACATTTTGAGCTATGTTTGGCCGTGAGTCTTGAACTCACTATTTTTGGCGATTGTTTTGTTATCAATCGTACATGTTGTGATTCGACTTAACGAATTTCGTCGTTTAAATTCGCGAATTTGTTGTTTGAAATTTCGGGCAGTGGTTCATTGTTTTGCTTGAATTAAAATTTTTCAGTTTGTTGTTTGTTCTGAGTATTGAGTTAACTATTGGATTGTTGTTTTGAACCATTGTTGATTCTAAATTAGGCTATGAATTGGGTATAGCTGTTAGTCCATTTAAGTAGTCATAAATTTAACCTTTAAAGTGCAATACACATGAAGATGAGTTGGTAAAACCTGCTGGACAGCAGTATACCCCATTGGTTTTTATCTTTAGGACTTGTTTAGTTGTTAAAACCCATACTTAGACAAAACAGGGTGGGATAATCAGAGAATATCATGATGATAATTAGTGTTTCTAATGCTGGTTAGTTGTAAAATCAGAAACACATGGGAATAACTGGAAAAAAAGGGTCAAAAGTAATGCACATGGGAGGAGTTTAAGCAAGCTGGACAGATCTGAAACTAAAGGAAATAGGGGATGTTACTCTGGTCATTTGGAGGCTATAAAAGGAGATAGGGAACTCACTAGAAAGGACACACATTGAGAGACTAAAAAACAGAAAACACTCTCTGGAAACACATTTTTCAGATAGAAGAAAACAGATTCATAGACTGAATATACATACACATACTCACAGATATCCCACTGGAAGCAAACACACATTTCACACATTAAGGGATTAACACTCAGACAAAAAAAAATAGACACACACAGAGAACATTCTCTGGAAAACAGATACACACACACTCACTGAAAAGGCAAAAACTAACGGAGAGAGTTTATACAAATACACTCGAAAGATACTGAAAATAACTTACTGTTCCAATGATTTCCTTGGGTGGTTTCTGAAGTTTCTCAATTTGGAATGATTTCCGGTTTGAAATTGGTCTTCAAAGCTGTTTTAAAGTTGAAGGATTACTGTTCGATTGGAAGTATTTAGTGCATGATACTTTTGGTTTAAATTTGAATCTGTGAGGCTTGTTCCTGTTGCTGCACTTGCTGTTGATTATCGTTGGTGCTATCACTGCCATAGCTGATCTCTTATTCATCTATTCTTGTCAATTTCCAGGTATCTATCTTGACTTTGAATGATAAATGCAATTTCAAACTGAATATAGCTAAGTTGGAAGAGGAATCAAAGTGCAAGCATTTGTTTGTTTCTGTCATAATTAGAGTGTAGTTTATTTCTTGTTCATTTTGAATGTCAAGTCGTGTTAGATATGTAACGGTAATATGGATATTTGAATAACTAAGACTTGTTGTAATTTGTGCATTTTGGATTGGTTAAACCTGTAAGGAATTGTTATGAAAATGAAGATTTGTTAAGCATGAGTGTGTATGAATTTTAGTAGTCAAATACTAGTTTGTTTAAATTAAACCAGTTGCTGCCATTTGAGTAAATTTCCAGTATTACCCAAATCTTTATTAAAAATACTCACTGTCTGCGATTAGGTAGAATGTAAGTTGTTAAAACAATGTGATACTTTTTCTTATTGTAAGAGCTTTATGTAACGTGATTTAGTGTAGAATTCTGAGTTCGAATGGCTATGGATGAAATCGAAATCGGAGGGTTTAAGGTAGATAGGTGGTTTGAAAAATCAGAAATTATTGTTAAGTATATACAGTTAGTAAGATTAACTATATGCAATTCATTCTAGCTTAGCATCACTAATTCTCGAATTTCAATTCTCATTGGAGCCATGCTAATGTTCAAGTCAAGCTCGTGAATTAGTACTCTAATAAAAAAAAGGAAGTAGCTAGTATGGGATTTGAAACCTGAATTAGTTTGCAACCCGTTTGGAATTATGATCATAAGTAGCTTATAGGGGACAAGAAAATTGAAACTGGTTATTTTCCAATTCTTATTAACTATTACACGTATTGACCCATTATGTGATATAAGGTGTGTAGTTTCAGCTTATTGCTTAAAAGTCATTGAATTCACTTTATCGACTTTTTTTGTGCCAATTCATTTTCTTCGGGCTTGTCTTTAAGCCTGAAGGCATATTTAGATTAAAATTATTGGTATTAGGCCCGTTAACGTTTAAATTGATAGACTAAGGTAATTTTCTTAATAACAATTAGTTACGATTCTCTTTCCTTTATATACAAAAAAAAACAAAACAATAAAAACTTAGTCACTTTAGGTATAACCTCTTAGTGAAAGAATGAGATGAGCCTCGCCGCACAAAAATACACAATTGCGGGGCCCTCAATTAATTTTAATGAAAACCTTAGACTTGGAAGGACCGTTTAGTGAATTTCACGGTCCTTTCCCAAAGTTAAACAACACGATAGACTCTTTAGGCACGACTTTAATAAAATACTTTCCTAAATACGGGTGCGCATTTATGTGACCCTAATCTTATTCTCGGCAAAACCGAAATGCATTAAAGTCACAGGCGTACTGGTTGCGGTGTGACTCGAAATGTGTTTTCGTGACGTTGCAATTCTTCTAAAACTAAAAAGCGGAACATTAAAAGCACTTAATTAAAATATATAAAGAAATCAGATAAAAACAAAAATCACAGTTGAGCGACCGTGCTAAAACTACGGAATTCGGGAGTGCCTAACACCTTCTCCCGGGTTAACAGAATTCCTTATCCAGGTTTCTAGTTTCGCAGACTGTAATACAGAGTCATAAATTTCCTCGGCTCGGGATTAAACCGGTGACTTGGGACACCATTATTTTCCCAAGTGGCGACTCTGAATAATTAAATAAATAAATCCCGTTTCGATTGTCCTTTAATTGGAAAAACTCCTCGCGCCCACGCGCGGTGCGCGCCAAAAGGAGGTGTGACAGCTCTGGCGACTCTGCTGGGGACTATCCACCCAGAACTTCGGTTCAGGGTTTAAGAATTCGAGCTCAGTTAAATTGTTGTTTTTGTCTATATCTGATTTTATTATATGTTTAATTAATGTGCTACATGTCTACCGCTTTGATACTAGTCGCACTGTATATACAAACTGCTATATGTTTACCGCTTTGATACTATCTGAACTGTATATAAACTGTGCCGAAAAACCCTTCTCTTCTCACCCCCGGGATGTGCTCACTTGTTGAGACTCCCTATTCTGTTAGTGTCATACCCCGAAATAATAAAGAGGCTCGGAAAGTTTCTAAGCCGGTTGGCCTTTTGGTTCCCGGAAAGGAGCTCCTTCCTCGGCCCGAGTTGTCCGCTTGGGTACACAGTCTAGATCACATACCGAGGTTCTGAGCTTAGAATAACATGACTTCATGCCGGATCCCTAGTAGGAAACGCTTATTTGCATCACGTTGCATTTGACTTAGGGGACTCAACACAGGGGTTGGGTCCGTCTAGGACAGGCAACCTGATATGAAAAGACCATCCTGCTACACCATGTTTTAAGCATTTATTTGGACTTGCATGCTGACCGGCTTTTCAATACTGAAGAAAAAAGAAAAAAAAGGAAAAAGAAATAGTATGGGGAAATAGATATTTTTCAGAAAATACAAAAATGGTTTTACCAACAAATCAATAAATTTAGTTTGCTAATAAAAGACGACGGAAGGTTGACTTTGCCAACAAAATGTTTTTCTTAACAAAATGTGTTTTCTTTGTCGGTCAATAAAAGAAAAAAAAATATAGTTTGTTTTGACGAACCGAACTACGCGGTTTTGATTCTCACCGGATGTGAGATACGTAGGCAACCCCCATCGGGTCCAACTTGCCCTTTTTTAAAATACCAAAATTTTAAATTTTGAAAAAGAAAAATAGTCCAATCATGGCCAGCCAAAATGATCTTCTTTTTTTTTTAAATAAATGTGCAGGATGAGCACGATTCGAAATGAACCCTTTTCACTCATGACTAAAATTCCGGTACAAATACGACTATGGTGGGATGATCTAGGCAAAGAAGGGCAGGATGACGTTAAGAGATATTTGAAAGGTCTCACATGTCTGCTTGAAATAAAGCCTCGAGGGGATATCATAAGAGCATTAGTCACATACCGGGACTCTGCACACAATGTCTTTCACTTCTCGGATTTCGAGCTTACCCCAACTTTGGAGGAGATGACCGGATACATTGGAAACACTGATATACCATTGGGGCACCAATATCTAATCGCTCCTAGGGTTGTCGCCATACACCGATTTTTAGACTCACTGAAGATAGCAAGAACGGTACGTAACCCAGATCTAGCACAAGGGTTTTGTACTTTAAGCTTCATCTATCAAAGGTACGGTCATGTGGGAGGTTTTGACAAGCCAGAGAATAAATTATGCAGCAAGGGTAATCGCCAGAAATGGGAGGAGCACAGACGAATTGCCTTCATGATAGCCTTCTTAGGACTTATGGTATTCCCGAGAAAAGACGGGAATATTGATATAAAGATAGCCGGAATTGTCAGTACTTTACTTGACCAAAGCGAAAGTACTCTTGCTCCCATGATACTAGCAGACATATATCAAGCTCTCACAACCTGCAAAGCCGGAGGAGATTTTTTCGAAGGCTGTAATTTATTGCTACAAATGTGGATGATCGAGCACCTGTGTCGCCGCACCCAATTCTTGAGATATGGGTTGGTTGATAAAACTTGCATAAGCGAATTCTATACAAGGATTGATAGGACCGTCCTGCCCGAAGGAACCTTGGCGTGGAGGGCGTACTTTCAGGCTCTCAGCGCAAGTCAAATACAATGGACGTTGGGTTGGTTACAGATAGACAGAATCATGTACATGCCAGCGGCTTGGTCCCACTTTCTCTTAATGGGACTTAAGAGCATTCAACCTTATGCGCCCCATCGGGTTTTAAGACAGCTTGGGAGGTGCCAGATAGTACCCAAAGACGAAGATCTGAGTACCCAGGTTATTGAAATTGGTCCCGACGATCAATTCCCAGAAGCAAGGGTCCGCCAGATCTGGAGCAAATGCCAATATCTGGAGGCAAACACTTGTGTGCAGGATCGAGCTAGAGGAGAGGTTGTACCCAGATATCTTACTTGGTACAAAGGAGAAACATCGGGTGAAAGACCAGCCAAAAGACCTCACCTCAGGGAATTTGCTGAAGCATCACAAGAACAATGGGACTGGTTAGCCAAGGAAGAGGTTTACAGAACAAGGATTGGCAAGATAGAGCAACAGGTCCAAGATCTCCAGTTTGAAAAGGATATGCAAGCTGCCGCCGACGAAGGAGATAAAAAGAAGTTGGCACAAGAAAATGACTTTTTGAGAGCTCAAATCCAGCAAATGAAAAGGGATGCTGACAGACAATTGAGGAGTCGATCAGACGAAAAATTGATAAGGGGTTTAAAAAATCAAGTCACGGATGTCCAAAAAGAATTGGAAGAGTCGAAGGCCCAGACGATGAGGATCCGCGCTAGCTGGAGAAGGGAGGCACATCAACAAGCACTTCATCTACAACGAGTGGAAAAAGATTATGCTGAGATCATCACTAATCTAAGGGAAGCGAATGCTACCCTCAGGGAGCGGGTTTTCAAACAAGCCCGGGATGCCAGGGAAGACCTCGATCGTTGTTACAATTTGATGGCACGACTGCAAGAACAAGTGGATAGACTCTTAGACCGAGTCACCAACAATGCTCATATATTAGGAGCAAAGAACCAGCGGATAGAACAACTACTCAGAGAAAGGGACAGAATTAAGGACAGAATTGAGGAAATTGGGCATTATGTCACCATGAAGTGCTTCGCTTGTGAACAAATGCCCCGCACCGCCCTTTTTGCTTCAGTTATGGACTATGTTCATCAGATCATGAGAGAATTAAGGGGACTACACAGGGACCTCACACCAAGGCCCGCGGCAAGGCCGAACAATGCCTCGCGGGCCCCCAGGAATTTAAGAGCATTAGACTGTTGATTAAAAGATGTATTTTGAAATATTGAGTCAAGCTGGTTGGCATTTTATTTTATTTTTTCGAGTCAAGCATTTCTCTTATTTTTGTTGATTATTGTAAGACATGTTTTGTAACTGTAAGGGTTTTTGATATAAAAAATTACCGAATTTCGCCACAATCTTGTTATTAGAACTACGCTCGGTCTGATTCACGCGGGGATGTGATACGTAGGCAATCTACATAAGATTCGACCACCACCACTAAAAAAAAAGAAAAGAAAAATGGGGAGGTTAATAACAATAAAGTTTTCAAGGATAAGAAAAAGAAAAGCTGGAATGACGCGTGCGAGGAATACATGTAGAAATGGTTAATTGATTAGGTGCATTGCATCCAAACGTGCGATAACATGCCTGTTAAATTCAGTGAGCTAACAAGTTTGTTGCAATTCCAAAAAAGTTTAGCAGTTGACTTGACAGAGTATACTGGCCGATCACCCTTACCATACCAGATCAAAAGGTCCAATTCCAGCAAGCATGTCTAGTTTCGGCAAAAGTATCGATGGGGAGAAAACAGAGATACAAATCATAAAAGAAGAAGTGGACCGGTTGAGACAGCAAATAACAGAGATGCACCTAGCCTGGGCTAGGGGACAATCATCACCAAACCCTCCTACTTTTCCACCAGCACCAGAGCGTCCGCCCATTGACCCCTCGACAAGTGCACCAATCTATCCTTATTATCAAGGGGAAAACCCATATACCTCCCCGGTTTCACCAGCCAGGCAAAATCCTCCTCCCCCGGTTACCCCTGTTTTTGTGGCACCTCCACCTGCTACTTTACAAAAGTCGTCCAGTGAGCCGCTTTTTCAAATCCACGACAATCATTGTTATTCTCCCGAGCCTACCTTTAAGGCTCCTGAATCGCATTCACACACCCCTCACTGGGATAACACGGCAGAACTGGAAAAGCACGTCAAAAGTTTGGAGCATGATGAAGGTATTCGAAAGGTTAAAAGCTTGGAGCAGTCCTTCAGGAATATGTATGGTTTGGGTAACCAGGTTAGTGTCGCTTACAAAGATCTGTGTCCATTCCCAGATGTCCAGTTGCCAGCCGGGTTCAAAACGCCCAAGTTTGACTTATACGAAGGGCATGGTGACCCGGTAGCCCATCTTCGAGGTTTTTGTAGTAAAATGCGAGGAGCCGGAGGACGAGATGAGATTCTGATAGCTTACTTCGGTCAGAGTTGGGGGGGTCTGCACTAGAGTGGTACACTAGGCAGGATCCCGGCAGATGGTTTACATGGGATGACTTGTCTCAAGCATTCATCGGCCAGTTCCAGTATAATCTTGAAATAATCCCCGATCGCTTATCATTGCTAAAGTTAGAGAAGAAACCCGCCGAAAGTTTTAGAGAATTTGGTTTCCGCTGGAGGGAACAGGCAGCGAGGGTAGATCCGCCGATGAGAGAGAATGAAATGGTGGATTACTTCCTACAGACACTGGAGCCAACCTATTTCGGACATCTGGTGACGTCCGTGGGTAAGTCATTCACTGAGGTGATGAAGATGGGTGCTATGATCGAGGAAGGCTTGAAAGCTAAAAAGATCATGAGTTATGCAGCGTTGAAAGCCACCACTCAAGCTATTCAAAGTGGCACCGGAGGGGTGCTTGGGAAAAAGAGAAAAGAAGAGGTCGCGGCAGTTGATTCCGGAGCATGGTTCAGGAACAGAGGCCCCGCACCCCAATATAATTCGCCACAGCCCCACCAACAAAATTACTCTCACAATCCATTCAGCCATCCACAACACTATTACCCAACACCAGATGCTTACTTCACCGTCCATCATGCCCAATCATATGCTCCACCTCCATCCAGGCACCATGGCGTGCGCCAAATCCACAGAATAATTACCCACTCCCAAGAGCCTATATAAATGCCACGGGTGCGGGCTTTCGTCCGAATCAAGCCTTCAAGAACGACAGAGCACCAAGGACGAAGACCTTCACTCCCTTGGGAGAGTCTTACACCAGTTTGTTCCACCGTTTGAAGCAAGTAGGGTTGCTAAATCCGGTCGAGGCTAAGCTACCAAACCCTCTTCCAAAGAATCTGGATCATTCAATAAATTGTGCATACTGCTCAGGATGTCCGGGGCACGACACAGAAAAGTGTTGGCGGTTGAAAACAGCCATCCAGGAACTCATCGACACTCGCCGAATTGAGGTCCAGACTCCGACGGAGCCCAACATCAACCAAAATCCACTTCCAACTCATCATGAGACCAACATGATCGAGTTGGTACGGGTAGAAGAGGGAAAGGAGAAAACCTCCCAGACTATAATGATGATCAAGTCTAGTGGGGTAGGAATGAAAAAGGGGCCAAGCCTTGATGAGTCACTCATCTGCAAGAAGGACGTACAAAGGGGGTTGGAAGCAGAAAAGGGAAGTGTGAACAAAGTGCCTATGAGGCCAGAGGGAGTAAAAATAGTTGTACCAGGGGCAGCAACTAAACCCGTCTTGACTGTAGCAGGTGTTCGAGTGGATCCTTTCATCATCAAACCAGCAATACAGTTGCCAATAGCTGATAGCAAAGCTATTCCAAGGAATTATGATCGGATCACGACAACTTACAAAGGGAAAGAAGTTAAAGAGGAAGTTTGTGAAGCGCAAGGTTTGACCCGCTCAGGGAGATGTTTTTCCCCTGCGGAATTAAGGAAGACTACTCCAGCAACACTAAAAAAGCCGGTATCTGACGAAGAGGCAGAGGAATTCCTGAAAAAGATGAAGATGCATGATTATTCTGTCCTAGAACAGCTGAAGAAGACTCATGTGCAAATCTCATTGTTGTCCTTACTGATACATTCTGAAGAACATCGACAAGCTTTGATGAAAGTTTTGAATGAGGCCCATGTACACGATAAAATCTCTGTGAGTCATTTGGAAATGATCACCAATAGGATCTTCGAAGCAAACCGGATCACCTTCACCGATGATGAGTTGCCTGAGGAAGGCACCGAGCACAACAAGGCTTTATATCTTACGGTAAAATGTGAGGAGTCGGTGGTTACCAAAGTCCTAGTCGACAATGGGTCCAGTGCGAACATTTGTCCTCTCTCTACTCTAAACAAGTTGAAAGTGGATATCGGCAGGGTACGCAAGAACAGCATATGTGTCCGAGGGTTTGATGGAGGAGGCAAGGCATCGGTCGGGGACATAGTGTTAATCTTGACAATCGGACCAGTGGAGTTCACCATGGAATTCCAAGTGCTGGACATGGTAGTTTCATATAACCTTCTGATAGGTCGACCGTGGATCCATGCCGCAAAAGCAGTTCCATCCAGCCTACACCAACTAGTCAAGTTTGAGTGGGACCAACAGGAGATCGTAGTCCATGGAGAGAATGATCTACAACCAGGCACCATCGTCCCCTTTGTTGAGACAGAAGAGGATGTTGGGCCATGGGTATACCAGATCTGCGATGTGGTATCCGCCAACCGAGTTCCAGAAGGGGAATGCATTCCCAATGACAGAATAATTACTGCAGACGTCATGGTGGCTCATGAAATGCTGAGAAACGGTTTCGTACCCGGCAAAGGTTTAGGTGCATCTCTGCAAGGAATCATACAACCCGTATCTGTGGTCGAAAATGTGGGAACCTTCGGCTTGGGATTCAAGACGACATCAGAGGACATCCAGCGAGCCAAGAAGAATAAGCAGAAGACATGGGTGCTCCCGAAGCCTGTTCCGCGCCTTTCCCGATCTTTTGTCAGGTCTGGAGTAAGAGGACATCCGACGACAAAGATTCCCAGTCCTATGGTTAGGCCAGACGAAGAGTTCTTAAGAAAGTTCGAGGACCTATTCGCAGACGTATGCATGCTAGAGGATGGCGAAGGATCCAGCCATGCCGATATATAGTTTGTGGGGTCGAAAGCAAAGTTGAATAATTGGAAGGCTACTCCTCTCATTGTCCAGAAGGAGTCTTGGTAGTTTGTTTTGGATTGTTTTCTTTTGAAATTTTGTGTTGGGATTGTCCCCGAAGTAAAATCCGTTTGTTTCAGTTCATTTTGATTTGAGTTCACAAGTTTGTTTTTCCTTGTACCGTTCCCATTAATGAAATTTTGTTCCTTTCGTTTCTAATTTTGTTTATTTTTCCTTCTTTTTACTTTTCTGAGCAGCTTTCTTTCAACTGATCTTAATGATATGGCGTGCTTAAAGATTAATCAACCCAGTTTAGAAAGTCAATCGGGTTTGGAAATAATAACGCATGAAATAAGAGGTGATGAGAGTGAATCGGAATACGGCGATGATGAAGCCGTAGAAGAAATCGGTGAAGAACTAAGTCACTTCGAGGAAAAACCCAAACCAAATTTAAATGATACTGAGGCTGTTAATCTGGGGGACACAGATGACGTCAAAGAAACCAGAATAAGTGTCCATATTGAACCCAACCTGAGAGAAGAATTGATCAAAACACTCATGGAGTTTAGAGACATTTTCGCATGGTCATACGACGACATGCCAGGACTCAGCACTGACCTAGTGGTCCATAAATTGCCTACTGACCCGGCATGCCCGCCCGTAAAAAAAAAACTGCGGAAATTTAAGACGGAGATGAGTGTAAAGATCAAGGAGGAAGTAACCAAGCAGTTGCAGGCGAAAGTCATTCGTGTCACTTGATACCCTGAATGGTTGGCTAACGTAGTACCGGTGCCAAAGAAAGACAGAAAGATCAAAGTATGCGTGGACTACCGCAATCTCAACAAGGCGAGTCCTAAGGATAATTTCCCGCTTCCCAATATCCATATCCTGATTGATAATTGTGCCGGACGTGAAATCGGATCCTTTGTGGACTGCTACGTAGGATATCATCAGATCTTGATAGATGAAGAGGACGTAGAAAAGATGGCTTTTATCACACCGTGGGGAACATATTGCTACCGGGTAATGCCATTCGGCCTGAAGAACGCAGGGGCAACATACATGAGGGCGATGACTATGGTATTCCATGACATGATACACAAAGAAATTGAAGTGTACGTGGATGATGTGATCATAAAGTCTAGACGTCAAGAAGACCACATTGCCGATCTCAGGAAGTTTTTCCAAAGACTTCGAAGATATGATATCAAGCTTAATCCAGCCAAATGTGCATTCGGAGTTCCGTCAGGAAAGTTGCTAGGATTCATCGTCAGCCGACGGGGCATTGAGTTGGACCCATCCAAAATCAAGTCCATCCGGGAGTTACCCCCGCCAAAGAATAAAACAGAGGTAATGAGTTTGTTGGGAAGGTTAAATTACATCGGTAGGTTTATTGCTCAGCTTACAACAACCTGTGAACCCATATTCCATCTGTTGAAGAAAGACGCTGCGATAGAATGGACGACAGAATGTCAGGAAGCGTTTGACCAAATCAAAGGGTATCTGTCAAACCCACCCGTACTAGTTCCGCCTGAACCGGGTAGACCCCTGATTCTCTATCTAACGGTCTTGGAGAATTCGTTCGGCTGCGTGCTGGGGCAGCATGATCTTACTGGCAGAAAGGAATGGGCCATTTACTATCTCAGTAAGAAATTCACGGTCCACGAGGTTAAGTACACTCATTTGGAAAAGACCTGTTGTGCTTTGACTTGGGTAGCCCAAAAACTGAAACATTATTTGTCTTCTTACACTACTTACCTCATTTCACATTTAGATCCATTGAAGTATATTTTCCAGAAGCCTATGCCTACAGGGAGGTTAGCAAAATGGAAAATACTACTTACAGAATTTGACATCATATATGTGACAAGGACGGCTATGAAAGCTCAAGCCCTAGCCGATCACTTAGCAGAGAATCCTGTGGATGGCGGATACGAACCTTTGAGGACGTATTTTCCAGACGAAGAAGTATTGCAAATTGATGGGTTAGAATTAACCGAGGATCCAGGGTGGAAGCTTTTCTTCGACGGAGCGGCGAACGCAAAAGGAGTCGGAATAGGAGCAGTACTTATCTCTGAAACGGGACATCATTATCCTGTTACTGCTCAACTGCATTTTCATTGTACCAACAATATGGCTGAGTATGAGGCATGCATCTTAGGGTTGGGATTAGCGGTAGACATGGATGTACGGGACGTCTTGGTCTTAGGGGACTCGGACCTTCTGGTACATCAGATCCAGGGAGAATGGGAAACCAGAGATTTGAAGCTTATCCCGTATCGTCAATGTTTGCATGATCTGACTAAGCGTTTCCGATCAGTAGAATTCAAGCATATCCCAAGGATGCATAATGAGGTTGTCGATGCTCTAGCTACTTTGGCGTTAATGCTACAGCAACCGGACAAGGTTCGTGTTGATCCAGTACATATTCAGATCCGGAATCAGCATGCTTATTGCAATATGATAGAGGAAGAGATGGATGGTGAGCCATGGTTTCATGACGTCAAGGAATACCTCAGGTTAGGAGTATACCCAGAGCAAGCAACTGGAGACCAAAAGCGAGCTATTCGGCGGTTGGCGAACGGATTTTTCCTTAGTGGAGGGGTGTTGTACAAAAGAACCCCGGATTTGGGATTGTTGAGATGTATAGATGCAAGTCAAGCCACAACAGTGATGACAGATATACACTCCGGAGTTTGTGGGCCACATATGAGCGGATATGTATTGGCAAAGAAGATTCTTCGAGCAGGATATTACTGGCTCACTATGGAGCGGGATTGTACAAGTTTCGTGTGAAGATGCCATCAGTGTCAGATACACGGAGATTTGATTCATTCTCCACCGACTGAGTTGCATACAATGTCGGCACCATGGCCGTTTGTTGCATGGGGTATGGATGTTATTGGACCTATAGAACCTGCGGCTTCCAATGGTCATAGGTTCATTTCGGTAACGATCGATTATTTTACCAAGTGGGTGGAGGCCAAAACCTTCAAATCAGTGACCAAGAAGGCGGTGGTGGACTTCGTACATTCCCACATGATCTGCAGGTTTGGAATTCCAAAGATAATCATCAAAGATAACGGTGCCAATCTTAACAGCGGATTGATGAAAGAGGTATGTCAACAGTTCAAGATTACACACCTAAATTCTACACCATATCGTCCCAAAGCAAATGGTGCGGTTGAGGAAGCAAACAAGAATATAAAGAAGATATTGAGGAAGATGGTAGAAGGGTCTAGGCAATGGCATGAAAAGTTACCATTCGCACTGTTGGGTTATCGCACTACCGTCCGGACTTCGGTAGGTGCCACTCCTTACTTGTTGGTATATGGGATTGAAGCAGTAATACCAGCGGAAGTTGAAATCCCATCCCTCAAAATTGTCGCTGAAGCTAAGATCGACGACGATGAGTGGGTCAAAACCCGGTTGGAGCAATTGAGCTTGATCGATGAAAACAGATTGACAGCAGTATGTCATGGCCAATTGTATCAAAAGAGAATGGCAAGAGAATATAACAAGAAGGTACGTCCCAGGAAATTTGAAGTGGGACAGCATGTGCTGAAGAGAGTTCTACCACATCGGGCCGAAGCAAAAGGCAAGTTCGCTCCAAATTGGCAGGGACCATTTGTTGTGACTAGGGTATTATCCAACGGCGCGCTATGTCTAACTGATATTTAGGGAAGGTGCACCAATATGGCTATCAATTCTGATGCAGTCAAGAGATATTATGTGTAATTCTTTAATGCATTTGTCAACGTTTGGTTTCGTTTGTTTGTATTTGGCATTTTTCGGAGAATGAAATGACAGAGGCAATTTTTCTACTCCCCAAACACTTCAACCCTTGTTTCCCCCTTTTGAGCCTTAATTATTCTTTCATATACCCTCTTTCGGAATCATCAAGAAAAATGTGTAACAAAATAGAAAAAGAAACAAAGAAAAGATACAAGAAAAAGTGAACTACGTTCGACCTGATTCCTCAAGAAGGATACGTAGGCGCCACACGGCTCGGTCATAATAAAATAAAAATCAAAGATTCCCCAAGCAACAAAACTGGGGCAGAAGTCATTGTTTCGTTTGAAAAGATAGTGTGGATTCCGAAAGTTGTAATGAGCTAACCGTTGAGGTTAAACCCCTTTTCTTTAGCCTCACGCACAGAAGCCACATTAAGAACAAAAAAAAAGAACTCTCGATCAGTATTTGAGAAATGCCAAGTCATGCGAAGGAAACTACGAATGACACTTCAATCCTCGACTGAATCTAGGACTCACAAGCTGAAAAGGGATAGCCCCTTTAGAGGAAATTCCATGGATAATACCCCAGCCCACCGCATGGAAAGAAAGCAAAATGAGAGAGTCTTAACGGTGAAAACCCTCGCGGGCACCTTAAGGCGAAGAAAGCTAAGAGAAATAAAATGAGAGAGTCTTACGGTGAAAACCTTTACAGGCACCCTAAGGCGACGGGAGATCGAGAGAAATGAGAGAATCTCATTAGTGAAAACCCTTTCAAGGGCACTATGAGGTGACAAGGCGAGATGGTTACAAGGTGTCTGCATGAGACAGGGTTGGGACATTTGTTTGCCTCTAGCAAAACACAGCCGTCAGAAAGTGATTGACATAAATAGATTGGGTAGATTAATCTCGAAGGCACGGCATAACCATTGGATCAGTTATACATTCAGATAAGTTTTTCCCAATTTAAAGTTCAGAAAAGTTTTCCTTTTTGTCTTTTTTGCAGTCCACACTCTTTATTGCATTTTTATTTATGAGTTTTCTCTCTTTTAAAGATTTTTATATTTATGTCGAAAGTTGTCTTTTCAAAGCTTACTACCAAGTCTCCCAAAGCGGTACAATGAAGATGAATAGGCATGGAACAATGAAATAAGGCAAAAGTCATTCCGATATTAAGATTGGAACGATAGGTTGATTGGAAGGTTCACGGGAATTACGGAGTAGGATAGACACATATTACACACCCGGAAGATAGTTTCTCACAACAGATCATCGACCAAGAGTGTCAGACCACACTGAAGTTTGGAATAGAACGAGAGATAAGAGATCCTGTAGAAAGAGCGCCATCCACCAGCAAGTATCAACGTCGTCCCCAAGTTCGAGGAAAGCAAAGCAGCTAAAAGAGAAAAGGAAAATTGCCCCAGCAAGAGCGGCATGACCACTCACGGTGTTTTGAAACTAACAATTTTTCTTTGATTTAAAGTAGGAAAAGAGGGTTCGTCGGCAGAAAAGCATGCTACGTAGAAGGTTATCAAACTGGGGCAGAAATTTTTCTCCCATTGCGAAAATTTTCTAGAAAGCAAATACCCGGTGGATAAGGATAGAAAGCAACGCAAGATTTTGGGAAAATACCAGTTTCAAGCAGAATAGTTTTGAAAGAGGCCACACAACACGAGGAAGTGATCTTTAAGCCTAGTATTATCCCCAGCAGTTCTTGGAGAAATGAAACACTGATCTTCGAGATTTCCCCAACAACATTATATACCATAAGTTTTCAAGGAAGCAAAGAGCAAGTCCCGAAGGAGGTTGGGAAAGAGGAAAAAGGAAAAGGGGAGTCCCTGCCAGGGTAATCCTCAGTCAATGAAAATTCAACCCCCAGCGAGCTCGGGATAGAATAAAGGTTAAAGGAAGTAGAAAAAGAGGAAGTAAAGAATACTTCCCCAGTAGCATTATCTCCCGCAGGTAAGTAAACGGTCCCAAGGATATCCCCAGCAGTCAAAGGAAAATAACACAATCCAGGAAGAAAGCAATTCCAAAAACAAGGTAATTCAGAAGAAAAGGTGGCCCAAGAGACGATGCAGGAAGAAGAAAATGGTACATGAAGCAAAGGAAGGCGATATGGATAGGATGGAGTTAGTGAGTTGTAATTGAAGTCAGGGAGCCCGCCTGAAGAATGGAGTGGCGATTTAGTTTTGAAGTTGTAAGTTGAAGTCAGGGAGCCCGCCTGAAGAATGGAGTGGCGATTTATTTTGAAGTTGTAGTTGAAGTCAGAGAGCCCGCCTGAAGAATGGAGTGGCAATTTAATCTTGAAATTATAGTTGAAGTCAGGAAGCCCGCCTGAAGAATGGAGTGGCGATTTAATCTTGAAGTTATAGTTGAAGTCAGGAAGCCCGCCTGAAGAATGGAGTGGCGATTTAGTTTTGAAGTTGTAAGTTGAAGTCAGGAATGCCCACCTGAAGAATGGAGTGGCGATTTATTTTGAAGTTGTAATTGAAGTCAGGGAGCCCGCCTGAAGAATGGAGTAGCGATTTAGTTTTGAAGTTATAATTGAAGTCAGGGAGCCCGCCTGAAGAATGGAGTGGCGATTTAGTTTTGAAGTTATGATTGAAGTCAGGGAGCCCGCCTGAAGAATGGAGTGGCAATTTAATCTTGAAGTTATAGTTGAAGTCAGGAAGCCCGCCTGAAGAATGGAGTGGCGATTTAGTTTTGAAGTTGTAAGTTGAAGTCGGGGAGCCCGCCTGAAGAATGGAGTGGCGATTTATTTTGAAGTTGTAATTGAAGTCAGGGAGCCCGCCTGAAGAATGGAGTGGCAATTTAATCTTGAAATTATAGTTGAAGTTAGGAAGCCCGCCTGAAGAATGGAGTGGCGATTTAATCTTGAAGTTATAGTTGAAGTCAGGACGCCCGCCTGAAGAATGGAGTGGCGATTTAGTTTTGCAGTTGTAAATTAAAGTTAGGAAGCCCGCCTGAAGAATGGAGTGGCGATTTATTTTGAAGTTGTAATTGAAGTCAGGGAGCCCGCCTGAAGAATGGCGTGGCGATTTAGTTTTGAAGTTATAATTGAAGGAAGGCAACAAGGATCAGAAAGATAGGTTCAGACTTCGAAGGAGAATAGTTCAAAGATCACAAAGAAGGGACCAATGCTCGTAGTTCGGCAATCAAGATAAGCCGAAATAACGATTGTCAGAAGAGAAGAAGCATCTGAAGAAACATCAGAGCCTGCAGGATGGCAAGGAACATGACAAGATCAAGTTAAAAAGATAGAGGAGAGATTGCAATACTGTAACTTAGTCTAGCTTCTTATTTTTGTTTAGCAAGGTGTAATAAGGAGATCGGTTAAGCAGTGGCAACAGCAGCAACAGCAGTAACAGCAAGATCACAACAGTCATGGTAGTCCCAGCTACCAAAACTTCCCGAACTACATTGACCTGATTCCCTTTTAGCCAGGGATATGTAGGAGACCTTTTGAAGCAAAGGTTTGGTCAAACTTTTCCAAAAAATGCTTCATACGGAGTGCTTGAATGGGCAAAAATCGCTCGTATCCGCTCACTTATCTTTCCACGAAAACTCTTCATGTTTATGCGCAAAGAGGGGCAGCTGTGAGCACATGATTTTTGCCTCACACGAATTACTCCCAAAAGTTCAAAATAAAAGAGTTTTGTGTTGATTGCAATATTTGTGGATTTTGTGTTATTTTCTATTATTGTTTGTGTTTGTGTGTCCATGTCTATTTGTTTAAATAAATAAAATACAAAAATATATTGCATTTTGTATATAAAATTCAAGTTCGCAATTAAGAGTAATTAAGTTTGCAAAACGAAAACGAAAAAATCACAAAGAAATATGTACTTGTACATTTTTTAGCCTTTAATTTTCTAATTGTGCGATTTTATTGTTATTTAATTATGTGTGCTAATTAGAAACTAATTAGAATTTTTGATAAGTTAAATTTGTTTTATAATGTAATTTGAGATTTTAAAATTTAGTTTGAAATGATTGAAGAAATTAAATTAAAAGAAGAGAAAAAGAGAAACAAAACAAAGAGTAAAATCACATTTGGGCCTAGAAATTGAATCAAAAATGAGGCCCAAAAGCACCCCATACCCGTCTGGAAACCCGCCCGGATCGGCCCGTGATTCGCTTAAACATGAGCCGCTGGATTTTGGTGATCTAACGGCCAAGATTAAATCTCAAATTTAAATATACCAAAACCCCCCAAACCCTAATCCAAACACCTCATCTCCCATTCTCTTCAGACGCCGCCGCCGCCCACCGTATCCCACCCCACCGGAAATCGCCTCACGGCGGTTCCGGTGGTCCAAACCGCCCCAAATTTACACCCCAAATTCCCCATGACTCCCTCTACATGAATACCTTAACCACTTGTCTCGAATCATTCACGAACTCTTCGAATATAAGATCGAAGTTCACCGGAATTTTAAACCTACACCGAACAATCCCAAATTCATACCAAACACTCCCCTGGCCTCCATCACCCTCAAACCACCCTCAGTTTGGTTCGAATCCAACCCAAAAGCCCCGAACTCCAAATCGACCCTCATGAACCCTAAAACTCGAATTGGGATTTCTTCATCGGATTTTATCGAATTGAGGTCTAATAGACCTTAATTGATATGTTTTCACTTAGAAAACATTTCAATTAAGGTCCTTTCGACCTCAAATGCCAAAGATCAAGTCGGCCGAGCTCCATTTTTTGGTTTCGAGGTATTTCTATTTCTTTTCTTTTCTTTTTCTGTTCTTACTTACTTGCACTCGTCAATTTAGTTTAATTGTTTTCGTAGTTTCATTTGTTTGTTGATTTTTCTCGGACATTGTCAATTTCCTCTTCTTTTGGGACCTTTTATTTGGTCGACCTGTTTGTTTTCTGATTCGTTGTTGTAAATGTGGCGTTATAAGATACGAATTCGATTCGTTTAAATTCGTCGAATAACTAATTCTACATTTTAAGCTATGTTTGGCCGAGAGTCTTGAACTCACTGTTTTTGGCGATTGTTTTGTTATCAATCGTACATGTTGTGATTCGACTTAACGAATGTCGTAGTTTAAATTCGCGAATTTGTTGTTTGAAATTCCGGGCAGTGGTTCATTATTTTGCTTGAATTAAAATTTTTCTGTTTGTTGTTTGTTCTGAGTATTGAGTTAACTGTTAGATTGTTGTTTTGAACCATTGTTGATTCTAAATTATGCTGTGAATTGGGTATAGCTGTTAGTCCATTTAAGTAGTCATAAAATTAACCTTTAAAGTGCAATACACATGAAGATGAGTTGGTAAAACCTGCTGGACAGTAGTATACCCCATTGGTTTTTACCTTTAGGACTTGTTTAGTTGTTAAAACCTATACTTAGACAAAACAGGGTGGGATAATCAGAGAATATCATGATGATAATGAGTGTTTCTAATGCTGGTTAGTTGTATAATGAGAAACACATGGGAATAACTGGAAAAAAGGGTCAAAAGTAATGCACATGGGAGGAGTTTAAGCAAGCTGGACAGATCTGAAACTAAAAGAAATAGGGGCTGTTACTCTGGTCATTTGGAGGCTATAAAAGGAGATAGGGAACTCACTGGAAAGGACACACATTGAGAGACTAAAAAACAGAAAACACTCTCTGGAACCACATTTTTCAGATAGAAGAAAACAGATTCATAGACTGAATATACATACACATACTCACAGATATCCCACTGGAAGCAAACACACATTTCACACATTGAGGGATTAACACTTAGACAAAAAAAAAACACACACACAGAACATTCGCTGGAAAACAGATACACACACACTCACTGAAAAGGCAAAAATTAACGGAGAGAGTTTATACAAATACACTCGAAAGATACTGAAAATAACTTACTGTTCCATTGATTTCCTTGGGTGGTTTCTGAAGTTTCTATGTCTGGAATGATTTCTGGTTTGAAATTGGTCTTCAAAGCTGTTTTAAAGTTGAAGGATTACTGTTTGATTGGAAGTATTTAGTGCATGATACTTTTAGTTTAAATTTGAATCTGTGAGGCTTGTTCCTGTTGCTGCACTTGCTGTTGATTATCGTTGGTGCTATCACTGCCATGGCTGATCTCTTATTCATCTACTCTTGTCAATTTCCAGGTATCTATCTCGACTTTGAATGATAAATGCAATTTCAAACTGAATATAGCTAAGTTGGAAGAGGAATCAAAGTGCAAGCATTTGTTTGTTTCTGTCATAATTAGAGTGTAGTTTATTTCTTGTTCATTTTAAATGTCAAGTCGTGTTAGATATGTAACGGTAATATGGAGATTTGAATAACTAAGACTTGTTGTAATTTGTGCAATTTGGATTGGTTAAACCTGTAAGGAATTGTTATGAAAATGAAGATTTGTTAAGCATGAGTGTGTATGAATTTTAGTAGTCAAATACTAGTTTGTTTAAATTAAACCAGTTGCTGCCATTTGAGTAAATTTCCAGTATTACCCAAATCTGTATAAAAAATACTCACTGTCTGCGATTAGGTAGAATGTAAGTTGTTAAAACAATGTGATACTTTTTCTTATTGTAAGAGCTTCATGTAACGTGATTTAGTGTAGAATTCTGAGTTCGAATGGCTATGGATGAAATCGAAATCGGAGGGTTTAAGGTAGATAGGTGGTTTGAAAAATCAGAAATTATTGTTAAGTATATACAGTTAGTAAGATTAACTATATGCAATTCATTCTAGCTTAGCATCACTAGTTCTCGAATTTCAATTCTCATTGGAGCCATGCTAATGTTCAAGTCACGCTCGTGAATTAGTACTCTAATAATAAAAAAAAGAAGTAGCTAGTAAGGGATTTGAACCTGAATTATTTGCAACCCGTTTGGAATTATGATCATAAGTAGCTTATAGGGGACAAGAAAATTGAAACTGGTTATTTTCCAATTCTTATTAACTATTACACGTATTGACCCATTATGTGATATAAGGTGTGTAGTTTCAGCTTATTGCTTAAAAGTCATTGAATTCACTTTATCGACTTTTTTGTGCCAATTCATTTTCTTCGGGCTTGTCTTTAAGCCTGAAGGCATATTTAGATTAAAATTATTGGTATTAGGCCCGTTAATGTTTAAATTGATAGACTAAGGTAATTTTCTTAATAACAATTAGTTAGGATTCTCTTTCCTTTATATACAAAAAAAAACAATAGGAACTTAGTCACTTTAGGTATAACCTCTTAGTGAAAGAATGAGATGAGCCTCGCCGCACAAAAATACACAATTGCGGGGCCCTCAATTAATTGTAATGAAAACCTTAGACTTGGAAGGACCGTTTAGTGAATTTCACGGTCCTTTCCCAAAGTTAAACAACACGATAGACTCTTTAGGCACGACTTTAATAAAATACTTTCCTAAATACGGGTGCGCATTTATGTGACCCAAATCTTATTCTCGGCGAAACCGAAATGCATTAAAGTCACAGGCGTACTGGTTGCGGTGTGACTCGAAATGTGTTTTCGTGACGTCGCAATTCTTCTAAAACTAAAAAACGGAACATTAAAAGCACTTAATTAAAATATATAAAGAAATCAGATAAAAACAAAAATCGCAGTTGAGCGACCGAGCTAAAACTACGGAATTCGGGAGTGCCTAACACCTTCTCCCGGGTTAACAGAATTCCTTATCCAGGTTTCTAGTTTCGCAGACTGTAATACAGAGTCATAAATTTCCTCGGCTCGGGATTAAACCGGTGACTTGGGACACCATTATTTTCCCAAGTGGCGACTCTGAATAATTAAATAAATAAATCCCGTTTCGATTGTCCTTTAATTGGAAAAACTCCTCGCGCCCACGCGCGGTGCGCGCCAAAAGGAGGTGTGACAGTAGGCTTTCGCCCTACCCCTGATAATGAGAAATGGGCCAATAAAAGAAAGGAAAATGGATGGGTTCTACCGCGACCATTTCCATATTTATACCAAACCTTTGTTCCCCCAAGGTACAATGAAGAAGAAGAAGATGAGATCTTCACGGCGGAGGAAATTGAAAACATTTGTGGAGCTATGAGGCAAATGCTCTACAATGTAAAAATGTTTCAGTTGGAAGAAGGTACTAGCACTACTGAGGTGCTATATGTGGGATAAGAGGACAAATTGCAAAATTGGAAGGCTACGCCATTCCCAATCAGACGGGAGTTCTGGTAGATTTGTCCTGTCACTTTTCCTGAATCACAAGTTACTTCAGGACATAACTTGGATGTTATTCTTTGTTTTCTTGTATTTAATCTTCCAAATGTAACCCTGTTTATCTTCCAAAAATTCCAAGAAATGAAATAAATATTTCATCGTCATTTTTGCACTCTTTCTACTTTTTTATTTATTCTTTTTTCAGTCATAATAATGCGGCTTTAAATAACATGACATGCTTGCGGACTTCATGCTCAAATCTAAACACTCCACCTAATTTGGAAATAATGAACCAACAACTAGAATACGATGAAGAGGTGGCTTTTAGGGAAATAAATCGAGAATTGGAACACTTTGAGAATAAACCTAAGCCAAACATGAATGATACCGAGCCAGTTAACTTGGGAACCACCGAAGAGATCAGAGAGACCAAGATAAGCATCCATACAGATGAAAAAACTCGAGATGAAATAATCCAGCTCTTGTTTGAGTTTAAAGATGTGTTCGCTTGGTCTTACGATGACATGCCAGGATTAGGGGTCGATCTAGTGGTTCATAAGTTACCAATCTACCCTGACTGTCGCCCCATGCAAGAAAAACAAAGGAAGTTCAAAACTGACATCAATGATAAGATCAAAGAAGAAATCACCAAGCAGTTAATAACAAGGGTAATTCGAGTGGTACAGTATACCACGTGGTTGGCTAACGTTGTTCCTGTGCCAAAGAAGGATGGAAAAACTCGAGTATACGTTGATTACCGAGATTTGAATAAGGCATGTCCTAAAGATAACTTTCCTTTACCAAACATCCACATCCTTCTTGATAACTGTGCAAAGCATGAGATACAATCATTCGTGGATTGTTATGCGGGATATTATCAAGTGCTGATGGATGAAGAGGACGCCGAAAAGACTGCTTTTACCACACCTTGGGGCACTTACTGCAACCGAGTCATGCCATTCGGTTTGAAAATGCTGAAGCAACATACATGAGAGACATGACTGCCATCTTCCACGACATGATGCATCAGGAAATAGAGGTGTACGTGGATGATGGGATCATCAAATCCAGAACCCAGAGAGATCATGTCCTAGACCTGAGAAAATTTTCGAAAGGTTGCGAAAGTACAATTTAAAGCTGAATTCAGCCAAATGCACCTTTGGAGTCCCATCAGGTAAACTCTTGGGTTTCATAGTTAGTAGGAGAGGTATTGAATTGGATCCAACAAAGATAAAATCCATCCAGGACTTACCCCCTCCAAGAATAAAGAAAGACGTAATGAGTCTTCTGGGCCGACTAAACAACATCAGTAGGTTCATCGCCCAATTGACTTCAACGTGTGAGCCCATATTCAAGTTGCTAAAGAAAGACGCTGCAATTAAGTGGACAACTGAATGTCAAGAGGCTTTTGACCAAATCAAAGAATATTTGTCGAACCCTCCAGTCTTACTCCCGCCAAAGCCAGGGAGACCTCTTTTCTTGTATCTGATAGTCTTGGAAAATTCCTTTGGCTGTGTCCTCGGGCAGCATGATGTAACGGGGAAGAAAGAGCAGGCAATTTACTATTTGAGCAAGAAGTTCACTAGTTACGAGGTCAAGTACACTTTGCTGGAAAGAATATGCTGTGCTCTGACATGGGTCACTCGGAAGTTGAGACACTACGTACCTCCAAGCTCATACAACTCACCTCATTACCAGGCTGGATCCTTTGAAATACATATTCCAGAAACCGATGCCCATCAGAAGGTTGGCAAAATGGCAAATCCTGCTCACTGAGTTCGACATAGTCTATGTCACTCGCATAGCAATGAAGGCCCAAGCGTTAGCAAATCACTTGGCCGAAAATCCAATTGACGAGGATTATTAACCATTGAATACCTACTTTCCAGATAAAGAGGTAAACACGATGGAAGTTGTCTCAGAGGACACTTATGTTTGGAAGATGTTCTTCGACGGAGTGGTAAACACTAAAGGTGTAGGGATTGGGGCGATTTTGATCTCTCCTGCCAGTCAACATTACCCAGCTACAGCCAGACTCCGTTTCTTTTACACAAACAAAACGGCTGAATATGAAGCCTGCATCATGGGCATGAACATGGAAATCGATCAAGGTGTTGACAATTTACTAATCATAGGAGATTCAGATCTGACTCTCAAACAAGCCCATGGTGAATGGGAGACCCGAGACATCAAGCTTCTTCCTTACCGACAGCGTGTGGATAATCTTGGCAAACGATTCGCATCAATATAGTTCAGGTACATCCCATGATGTCACAATGAACTGGCTGACGCCCTTGCCACTCTGGTTTCAATGTTACCTTATCCAGGCAACACCCACGTCGATCCTTTGGAAATCCAAATCAAGGAAAGACACTGTTATTGCAATGCAATTGAGGAAGGACCAAACATCAAGCCTTGGTACCACGAGATGAAGAGATTCTTGAAAACACAAGAATACCCTGAACATGCTACTGGAGATCAAAAGAGAACCATTAGACGTCATGCAGGTAGTTTCTTTTTAAGCGGCGAGGTCTTGTATAAAAGAACCCCGGATCATAACCTTTTAAGGTGTGTTGATGTCGAAGAAGCAGGAAGAATCATGCATGAAGTACACGCAGGAGTGTGTGGACCTCATATGAATGGGTATGTCTTGGCCAAGAAAATCCTTCGGGGTGGGTATTATTGGATAACTATAGAGAAAGACTATTTCAGTTTTGTAAGGAAATTGCATCAGTGTCAGGTACATGCAGATCCGATTCATGCTCCTCCAACCGAACTACATCCTATGTCTGCACCGTTGCCTTTTGTCGCTTGGGGAATGGATGTCATAGGCCCGATTGAGCCAAAAGTTTCGAATGGGAACTGATTCATACTTGTCGCTATCGATTACTTCACAAAATGGGTTGAAGCTGTCACTCTCAAATCAGTCACTAAGAAAGTTGTGGTGGATTTTGTACATTCAAATCTTATCTGTCGTTTTGGTATGCCTGCAACTATCATCATAGACAATGCTGCAAATCTGAATAGTCGTTTGATGGAAGAAATATGCGAACAATTCAAAATAAAGCATAGGAACTCTACTCCTTATTGGCCCAAAGCCAATGGCGTCGTTAAAGCAGCAAACAAAAACATCAAGAAGATTTTGAGGAAGACAATCCAGAGTTCTAAACAGTGGCATGAACAATTACCCTTTGCCTTACTGGGATATCGTACTACAGTGCGCACATCGGTAAGAGCAACCCCGTACCTACTAGTTTATGGAACCGAGGCTGTGATACCGGCAGAGGTAGAAATTCCTTCACTCCGGACAATTGTTGAAGTAGAGATTAAAGATAGCGAATGGGTTAAGACTCGATTGGAGCAGTTAACCTTAATTGATGAAAAGCGAATGGATGCGGTCTATCACGGACAGTTGTACCAACAAAGGATGGCTCGTTCTTACAACAAGAAAGTACGACCCAAAAATTTTGAAGTAGGTCAGTTGGTTTTAAGATGCATTCTTCCACATCACCAGGAAGCAAAAGGAAATTTGCTCCCAATCGGAAGGGGACATACATCATCAGGAAGATACTGCCGAGAGGAGCATTATACTTGGGAGATGTGGAAGGAAATGATCCTGAAACAGCTGTGAATGCAGATGCTGTCAAAAGGTATTATGTTTGAGCTTGCTTCGGTGATGTCCTTGCATGTCGAAATGATTGAAGGCTTTTATTCCTGCTACCCAAACACTACCAACCCTTTTGTAAACCCTTTGAGCCGGTTACATTTCCTTGGCTACCCTCTTTGGAATCCAAAACCATATTAAAAAAAAAACAAAAACAACACAAAACAACACAAAACAAAACAAAGTTTCCTGAACTAAGTTCTTACTTGATTCTAAAAGGATACATAGGCAGCCTCTATCTGAGGTTCAGTCACACCAAAACAAAAATCTAATTTTCCCCGAATTTGAAACTGGGGCAGGTATTTTAATGGTTTGACCAAGAGTTCACCGGATGATTCCAAAGTTGTAATTTTGTCCATAATTCTTTTCACCCAAAACCGAGAACAAACCCTTTAAGATCGATGCAGAGGCATGGAAATGAGAAACATCATTGCCAAGAACTGAATCGTCTTAAATTAAGAGAAATAAAATGAGAGTCTTATTGGTGAAAGCCTTCGGGCACCATAAGGCGTTGCGAGTAGATAAATGCAGAAATGAGAGAGTTCGGTAGTGAAAACTTGTAGAGAATGCTATCGGGCGATGGTAAGAAGAGAAATAAGAGAGGTCGACTAGAGAAAACCCGCAAAAGGGCGCTATCAACCGAAAAGAGGATTTCACCACTAAAGGTCCTGCAATGGTTCCCTAGTTTGGAAACATAGACCCTTTTTGGTTGATAAGAAAATGGGAGATCGTGACAATTGAGCATCCAGTTCAAGAAGCATGTCATGTTGGTTTGAAGCCAGTATACACCCCAGATAAGTCCTTCTTTTCCCCTAAAAGGGACGTTTCTATTTTTGATTCATTTTTCATTCTTTGTTCATTTGTCTTTGAATCCTTTTTGGCTTTAACTTTGAATTCTGAAACTATATCAAAGAAAAGGTGACGGGACCGTTTATACAAAAGTCCGTCTGGTAAAAAGGCGAAGGAAAGTCCCAGCATCAGTAGTGTATTGATCCAGCCCCAACTGATCATGATGATCGATTGTTTCCAAAGGAAAGGATGTTAGGAAGAAAAAGGAAATCAAAGGTTAAGGTTTTAGAATAAAAAAATTGAACGAGACAGAAAAATAAAGCCCACACAGGAAAATCCTCATGGAATCCCCAGGCTAAACCCGGTCAGGTTGAAATAAAGTCACCCTCAAAGACAATCAGCAACAAAGTTCTCAATGGAAATGGGGCCAGGATCAAGCGGTGAAGATAATCAAGGCCACAAAATCAACCACTATTTCAACTGACAAATTGTTCATTGTTGATAACAGGTCTATTTCAAATTAATTGTGCATGAAGAAGATCCAGCCCAAAGAAATGAAATGAGCGAGCATTGAAATGGCTCTGTAACAAGGAAAACGCCCAAAAGGGAAGTTTTTTTTTCAAAAGCTTTATTTTATGCATGTGTTGATGAGTAAAAAAAAACACCTAAAAGAAAACCCAAAAGGAAGAAGAAAGGAAAGGAAAAGGAAAATTCCCAAAAGAATCAAATCATATTAGTCTAACATTTCTTTCAAAAAATCCTGGCCAGAAAACCGAGGATCTCCCGGCCAGAAAACCGTGGAGCCATTTCTTTTATATCCCGGCCAGAAAACCGAGGATCTCCCAGTCAGAAAACTGTGGAGCCGTTTCTTCAAAAACCCCGGCCAGAAAGCCGAGGGTCTTCCGGCCAGAAAGCCGTGAAACATTTCTTTTTAAAAATCCCGGCCAGAAAACCCAGGATCTCCCGGCCAAAATACCATGGAGTCATTTCTTTCAAAAAACCCGGCCAGAAAATCTAGGGTCTTCCGGACAAAAATCCGTGAAAGATTTTCTTCAAAACCCCGGCCAGAAAATCGAGGGTCTTCCGGCCAGAAAGCCGTGAAACTTTTCTTTCAAAATCCAGGCAAAAAAACCAAGAATCTCCCGGCCAAAAAACCGTGGAGCCGTTTTTTTTAAATCCCGGCCAGAATACCCATGATCTCCCAGTCAGAAAACTGAGGATCTTCCGGCCAGAAAGCCGTGAAACTTTTCTTTCAAAATGTCGGCCAAAAAATCGAGGATCTCCTAGTCAGAAAACTGCGGAGTCGTTTCTTTTAAACCCCAGCCAAAAAATCGAGGGTCTTCCGGCCAGAAAGCCGTGAAACTTTTCTTTTTAAAAATACCGGCCATTAAACCGAGGATCTCCCGGCCAGAAAATCGTGGAGCCATTTCTTTCAAAAACCCCAGCCAGAAAACCAAGGGTCTTCCGGCCAAAAAGCCGTGATACTTTTCTTCAAAACCCCAGCCAGAAAACTGAGGTTCTTTCGGCCAGAAAGCCGTGAAACTTTTCTTTCAAAATCCCGGCAAGAAAATCAAGGATCTCCCAGTCAGAAAATTGTGGCTCCATTTCTTTTAAATCTAGGCCAGAAAACCGAGAATCTCACGGCCAGAAAACTGTGGAGCCGTTTCTTTTAAATCCCGGCCAGAAAACCGAGGATCTCCCAGTCAGAAAACTGTGGAGCCATTTCTTTTAAATCCCGGCCAGAAAACTGAGGGTCTTCCGGCCAGAAAGTCATCAAACTTTTCTTTCAAAATCTCGGCCAGAAAACTGAGGATCTCCCAGTCAAAAAACTGTGGAGCCATTTCTTTTATATCACGGCCAGAAAACCAAGGATCTCCCGGTTAGAAACTGTGGAGCATTTATTTTTTAAACTAGGTTTTAAAATCAAGATTCTTTTGGCCAATATCGAAGAGTCTTTTTAATCATTTTCTATGTTGTAACTAACTCACGAAATTTTCCTAGTGAAACTGGGGCAGAAAATTTCGTTTGTTTGTTCGTTTTGTTGTCTAAACAGGTTTGACATCGGGACACAAGGATCGGGATAACCTACGAGTTGAGTCTCAATCCAGAATGAAGAAAATAACCAAAAGAAAACAAGTTCAAATATTGGAGTAAATAGAGGTGCGGAGTGCTCAGAATATTATTGAAGTCACGACTTCCGCCAATTCCATTTTACTCAATGTTACAAGAATAAACAAGCATGTACAGCTTACAAGCATCAAGATTCAGATCGAGATCTACAGCAAAATCAGCTAAGACTCAAGATCAAGTTTTCAAGAGAATCATAGATAGGAATCTTGTAACTCATAGTTGATAGCATAGCTAGCTTAGCTTTAGTTTCTCTTTTGGTGTAATAAGGACGTCAGTAAGCAGTAAGCAGCAACAACAGCAACGATAGCAACAGTAACAGCAAAGTGTTAGTCCACAGTAGTCCCAGCTACCAAAACTTCCCGGACTACATTGACTTGATTCCTGTTTGGCCCAGGATATGTAGAAAGCCTCCCGAAGCAAAGGCTCGGTCAAGATCTTTTCAAAATGCTTTACACAGAGTGCTCGAACAGGCAAAAATCGCTCGTATTTGCTCATTTATCTTTGCACGAAAACTCTTCGCGTTTCCACGCCAAGAGGGGCAGCTGTGAGCACGTGATTTTGGCCCACATGAGAATTACTCCCAAAAAATCCAAAAATAAAATAGTTTTTGTGTTGTTTGCAAATTTTCATGGATTATGTGTTTTTGTGGTAGCGTGTTTGTTTGTTTAAATTAAGAAAAATACAAAAAAAAATATTGTGTTTGCATTCTTAGGATTTCATTTACAATTAAAAGTAATCAGGTTTATTTGACAAAAATGGAAAATAACAAAAATGTGTATTTTTTGCGTTTTTAATATTTAAATACCTAGTTGTGTGATTTATATTTAATAGATATTTAATTGTGTGTGTTAATTGTTAGTAGAACTAATTTAGTATTTTTTATGAGTTAATTTGATTTTGTAGTGTAATTTAGAATTTTTTTTTTAATAAATTAGGAATTAAAAAGAGAGGGGAAAAGATTTGGAACTAAAGAAAAATTGGACTGGGACGTCCAAGACATTGGCTAAATTCAGGCCCAAAACATTCATTAAACCCAGTCCAAATCCGGTCTCACCAACCCAACCCCTATTTAAAACCAATGACACCATCTCAACCGTCCAATCCTACCCCATCCAATGGCCATTACCTCATCTCCCTTACCCGTTCAGTCACCCGTTCCCATAACCCGGTTCGAATCAACCCTTTACTCACCTGCACGACGTTGTTCTTCTTTAATGAAATGATCCAAGCCGTTGATCATAATTAATCCAATGGTCGAGATCAAATCCACCCCCAACTATATATCCTTTTTACCCTACCCAGCCCCACAAACCAAGGCACCCCATCTCCTCACTTCGTCTCTCTCACTTAGAGACAAATTAGGGCAAAACCCTAGCTGCCGTGTTACTCCACCGCCTGAAACCCAGGGGCAACCATCCCAAACACCACCAAACTAACACCCCTAAGCCACCCGACCACCCTAAACACGAATCCATTAATCATTTGCTTCAAATCATCCTCAAACTTCTTGAATCTTCAATTGATGATTCGAGCAGAACTTCAACCTATGCCAAATCACCCTAAAACCACACCTCGTAAACACCTCAACTCCCTCTTCCGTGGATTGTATTTGTTTTCCCTCGAATGGTTCTAAAAAGTCCCGAATCAAAGACTCTCAAAGACAAGCATAAGGAATTAAGATTTGTGGTCAAATCGACCCTAGTTGAGTGTTCTTGTTCAAGAACACTCGATTGGGGTCCGTATTGGCCCAAAATCCAAAAGATCTTGATAGTTCGAGCCCCGATCTTGAAATGGTAGGTTTCCTTTTTCTTTTGTTTTTTTTCTGATTTGTTTCACTGGATTCATCTTCTACCCCTTTTCCTATTTTTGTTAGTATCAAACGTTCTTGTTTAACTCTGGATTTTATTGTTTCTTTTATTTTTGTTTGATTCAAACCAGTCGAGTAGCAATAGGTTTTGTATAAAACTGTAAACTACTCTTGTAATCGTCTGTTTGTTTTATTATGGTTCAAATTGTTTCATTTTTGTGTGATGTTTGTTTTTGTTTTCTTTGTTTGTTCATCATTGTATCGGGTTTAGTCTATTATAGAGTGCATTACAGTGATCGTGTACTTTATTTGGTTCAGAATTGTGTTGACTTGTTTCTTAAACTTTCATCCTTGTTGTAGTATTATCTAACCTGATTCGATTTTCCAACTTGAATTGTAATTTGAGTTTCATAAACTGAGTCCAAATGCTTGTTCTGATTGAATCCAACCTTATTGATTTCTTCCGATATGATTAAGTAGGAACTAACCTAGTTTACTTTAGTAGTGTTTTGGTTATAGTTGTTACAGATTAAGGGGCAAGATAGTAATTCCAATAGGCTGCTAACAATTTTAGGGGGTAATTAAATAGTAGTTTAGGGGTTTCTGTATGAGTCTCCTAGTTTTAGATAGGGGTACACTTTTATTATTAATTAAGGAGAGTGGAAAGTAGGCACCTATCTAATATTGAAAAAAATGGCTGGTGATTGGATTTTTAAGGCTATAAAGGGTGTTGGAAATAAGGCTTGAAGAACTTACACTTTGAAAGAACATATATTTTGACACATAAGAGCACATTTTTAAACAGTGTTACATTTGGAGAAAAATAGATTTTTTCACACATTATTCTGAAACACAGTGTGAAACAGATTCTTTGACTGGTTTGGAGTATTGCTGCTTCGTTAAAAATCATAGTGGTTCCAGTCTGGTTTTGAGTTCATTTGATATTGGTATCGGTCAATCCGTTGAATTTTTATTGTTTCTAGGGTCATTTGAATCATTCCTAAGTTGAAGAATAACTGGTGTTACTATATTGTTGCTGTTGTATTACTGTTATTACTGGATATTAGATTTTTGCTGCTTGCTGTTGATCTACTCTTTTTCTTTATTATCTTACTTCTAGGTATCTGTTATGAATTCATATAAGCTTTATGAACCATGTAGTTGATTTGAAGAATAAATGCAGTAAAGAACTGATCGAAGAAGAAGTCTAAGTTTATAACATTTATTGTCTAATGTAATAGGATCTGCTTATTTAAAGTTTGTATCATTTGTATATTTGGACTGTTACTTGAACCTTCAGTTTATAGGAAAAAATTGTTCAAGTGAATTAAGTTCTTTCAGTATTTTTGCTTGCAAGTATAACTCACTCCTGAAACTTTACATTGTTTAACTATTGATTCACGTGTTAAGGAAACTGTAAATAATGGACTCTTTTGACACTGTTTCACCAAGGTTTTCTTTAGTTTAAAATTACCATTCGAAAGTGCAGTGTTGTGTTTGAAATTTGAAAGAAAAGATGAAGATGGATTTTGGTTTGGTTTATATTCTTCAAAGGAATACCCGTGATCCAACATATTCCAACAGTTTTTAAATTGCATAACAATTGTTAAAGTCGTAAATGTTTTGGGCATTATACTTATTAGGCAAATTTTATCCTTCTTTGCATTGTAATTTTGTCCATATTCACTTCTGAAATAATTTGAATTAGCTAAATTGTTTTTTGTAAGTTTCGTGTAGTAACAACATCAAGGGAAGTGACATTTTGCGGGATGTGCATATTAGCCAAGTGTTTAATCTATGGCCTTTACAAATTATATAGAAATGCCTTAATTAGAATAAATTGAGGTGCGCCACGCCCAACCAAAATGTCAATTGCATGACCCTCGTGTAAATTTCAAAACCTAGATGTAATGGTGAACGAAGTTCGTAGCAAGCCTTTAGGATCATTTAAAATACGATTGTGGTCGCGTATACGTTCGCGTAATATGACCATGGTCCTAAATTAATTTAGAGTATGTGTTAGCGCAACTTCGACCAACCTTCCTTGATAATAAAATAGGTTACATTATTAATTATCTTTATTCATCAAATCGCATATGGTCTTTGTATAAATTTCTTATGGGTTAAACTAATACTTCATAGGATATCCTTTAGGATCATTTTAAAATACGATTGTCATTGCGCATACCTTCGCGAAACATGATCACACATCTAAAAAAATCAATTCGAAGTATGCGTTCGTGCAACTTTAATCAATCTCTCCTTAATACTAAAATGGGTTACGAGCTATTAATTAATTTTAGTAGTTTGAGGCGTGCCGTTCACTATTAAAACACATATGGCCTTCATGCAAAATTCACAACCTATGTGTAAAAAAGAATAAAATTTCATACAAAAATCCTACAAGACCGACTTAAATACTATCCTAATTAGGATGACCCTTGCGTAATATGATTACGATTAAAAAAATAAAAATCAAATTGGAGTATGAGTTAGCGCAAATTTGGCCAAACTATTTCCTAATAAACAAACAAAGCAATTTTATTTGTGGACACATTCGCGTGGCATAATTTGATGCGTAAAAAGAATGAGTACACGTTCGCATAATTCAATTCTTTAAATATGAATAATTCAAGTAATTAAAAGCGGTAAAAAGATAAATGCACATAGGTCTTAAAATCTATAATTAAATAATTTTAATAAGCCAAGTACAATCAAAGCGACCGTGCTAGAACCACGGGATCCGGGGGTGCCTAACACCTTCCCTCGAGTCAACAGAATTCCTTACTTAGAATTTCTGGTTCGCAGACTTCATTTGGAAAGTCGAAAATTTCTTCGATTTGGGATTTTAAATAAATCGGTGACTTGGGACAAAATAATTTATTCCAAGTGGCGACTCTGAAATAAATAAATAATCCCATTTCGAATACTGTCAATTAAATTGGAAAAACTCCCTTGTGCATTATCATTCGGGATAAGGCGCGCCGAAAGGAGGTGTGACAGGCACTGTTCAAAGACTGCTCATTTTCACCTGCACTGATTCAACATTATCCCTGCAACACTTCACAAACTATCAGCTAAAAAAATCCTACTCTACAAAGGAAAAATAAAGAAATTCAAAAGACATGGGTTGCCTCCCAAGAAACTCCTGATTTAATGTCGCCGCACGACGTGGGTTACCATAATCTTACTTCAAGTGCATAAGCGCCACCACATGGCTATCATCAACCTTTCCCAAGTAATGCTTGACATGATGCCCATTAACCCCAAATACTTCACCATTTTTGTTCTTGAGATCAAGGGCGCCGAAAGGAGTTACAAAAACCACTTCAAAGGGGCCACTCCATTTGGATTTGAGCTTCCCCGGAAATAACCTTCGCCTTGAGCTGAAGAGAAGGACCATATCACAAACCTTGAATTCTTTACCCCAAGCATACTTATCATGGAGGTACTTCATCTTATCCTTATACAAGGACGAGTTGGAGTAAGCATGGAATCTAAATTCATCAAGCTTATTCAATTGTTCCACTCGGAGGTTGGCTGCAACATCCCATTCCAAATTTAACCTTTTGAAAGCCCACCTCGCCTTATGCTCTAGTTCCACTGGGAGATGACAAGCCTTACTAAACACTAATTGATATGGAGACATACCAATGGGAGTCTTGTACGTCGTCCTATACGCCCAAAGAGCATCATCCTACTTCTTCGACCAATCGGTCCTATTCGCATTCATTACTTTGAACAAAATACTCTTAATTTCCCTATTAGAAACCTCCACTTGGCCACTTGCTTGTAGATGGTATGGGGTAGTCACCTTGTGGTTAACTCCATATTTGGTGAACAAAGAATCAAAGGCCTTGTTACAAATATGGGATTCCCTATCACTAATGATAGCATGAGGGGTTCCAAATCTTGTAAACATCTGCTTCTTCAAGAATGCCACGCACTCCGGGCTTCATTGTTGGGAAGAACCACGGCTTCAACCCACTTGGAGACATAATCTACTGCCACAAGGATGTACGTGTTCCCACAAGAGCTTACAAATGGGCCCATGAAGTCAATGCACCACACATCAAAACTATCAACCTCTAAAATGCTGTTAAGTGGCATTTTATCCTTTTTAGAAATCCCGCCGACTCGTTGACATGCATCACCCCTTTTAACCAAATCAATGCATGTTCAAACAAAGTAGGCCCATAGAAACAATAACTTAGAACCTTTGATGCATTTCTCACCCCCCCCCCCATGATGACCCCCATAAGGAGAAGAGTGCAAGCTTCCAATATGCTCAATTGTTCTTCTTTTGGGACACAATGACGAATTACACCATCGGTGCAAATTTTGAACATGTAGCGCTCGTTCCAATAGTACTCCAAACTATCCTGCTTGAGCTTCTTCCATATGTTAGAAGAGAGCTCATACGGGATCATACCGGTCACAAGATAATTGGCCACATCGAAAAACAACGACATATCATGCATAGACACTGCAAGAAGTTGTTCATCCGGAAAAGCTTCATTAATCTCAACACCATTGTTTGGTCGTCCTTTCTCCTCTAGCCGGAACAAGTGATCCGCGACTTGATTTTCACTTCTTTTTCTATCAACAATCTCAAGATCAAATTCTTGCATGAGTAATACCCATCTCATCAATATCACCGTCGAGTCTTTCTTTGTCAACAAGTACCTAAGGGTCGTATGATCGGTATGAATAATCACTTTGGACCCCATAAGGTATGGGCAAAACTTTTCCATGGCAAACACAATAGCTAGCAACTCCTTCTTGGTGAATGTATTGTTCTTTGATCCTCATTCATTGTCTTGCTTGCGTAGTACACTGGATAGAACATCTTGTTAATTCTTTGGCCAAGCACCACACCAACCGCTACATTACTAGCATCACACATTAACTCAAAAGGCAAATCCCCAATTTGGTACGGTGATAATGGGAGTGGTAGTCAACTTATGTTTCAACAATTAAAAGTACTCCATACACCTCTCATCAAACACAAACTTCACATCCTTCTCCAATAGCTACCACAACGGGTTCACAACTTTGAGAAATCCTTGATGAAACGCCGGTAGAACCCCGCGTGGCCTAAGAAACTTCTCACCCCTTGATAGAAGTAGGGGAGGAAGTCCTGAGATAACCTCTATCTCTGCCTTGTCAACTTCAATGCCATTCTTTGAAATTTTGTTCCACAAAACAATTTCCTCTTGCACCATGAAATGTCATTTCTCCCAGTTTAGTACAAGATTGGTCTACTCGCATCTTTTCAACACTATATCCATGTTTGCTAGGCATTCATCAAATGAATCTCCCACCACACCAAAATCATCCATGAACACCTCCAGAATGTCCTCCACCATGTCGGTGAATATTGCAATCATGCATCTTTTGAAGGTCACCGGAGCATTACAAAGTCCAAACGGCATCCTTGATAAAGCGAATGTGCCATACGGACAAGTAAATGCTGTCTTTTCCTGATCCTCCGGGGCAATGAGAATTTGGTTATACCTCGAATAGCCATCAAGGAAGCAATAATAAGCCCGACACTCTAAACGATCAAGCATTTGGTCCAAAAATGGTAGAGGGAAATGATTCTTCCTAGTGACATTATTGAGTATTCTATAATCCATGCACACTCTCTAACCCGTTATGTTCGGGTCGGAATCAATTCATTATTTGCATTTGTGACAACCATGATGCCACCCATCTTTGGAACACATTGGATTGGGAAGGTCCATGAACTATCCGATATTGGGTAGACTTCACCGGCATCCAACCACTTGAATACTTCCTTCTTGACCACCTCCTGCATAGCTTCATTTGATCTTCTTTGGTGTTCAAGCGATGTCCTTGCATCTTCCTCCAAAATGATCTTATGCATGCAAAAGGCGGGGCTTATGCCCTGAATATCCGCCAAGGTCCATCCAATCGCCTACTTGCGCTTTTGTAAAACGGCCAAAGTGGCGTCCGCCTGCAAGTTAGTTAAGCATGATGAAATAATAATAGGCAAAGTGAAATTTGGACCCAAGTATTCATACTTGAGGTGAGGAGGAAGTGGTTTCAACTCCAATATCGGCGGCTCCTTTTGCGATTCTCACGGTCCAATGATAACTTCCTAGGCTCATAAGTGTGATGACCCGGCCCGTCGTCATGGTATTTACCACCCCATTACCTTCATTTATGTGTTTCATGTTTATATATCGATGTTAGAGTCTATCGGGTGAGTTAGGAGTGATTCTGGTTGGAAAATGAGACATATAGCCTTTTGAATGAAACTTGATTATGAAAAGTCAACCTGGAGTTTATTATGTGGTTAGAGGGCTCGGAATCGAATTTCGATGGTTCAGTTAGTTCCGGGAGGTGATTTTTGACTTAGGGGAGTGATCGGAATTGAATTTGGAGGTCCGAAGTAGAAAAAGGCTTCAATTGGTTAAGGTCGAATTTTGGCGAAATTCGAACGGTAGGTGAGATTTTGATCCGGGAATCGGAATGGAATTCCAACTGTTGCAATAGCTCTGTTAGGTGATTTTGGATATGTTTGCAAATTTTCAAATCATTCGGACGTCGTTTGGTCGGGTTTTTGATTGAATGTTGGTTTTGGAAGTTCTAGATGAAACTTAGGCTTGAATTCGCTTTGATTCGATGATTTCCATGTTTAAGGCGTGTTTTTATGATTGGAACAAGTTTGTATGATGATTTAGAGTAGAATTGTATTTTTGGTTGAGGTCCGGGGGCCTCGGGATGATTTCGGGAGGTCTAATGGAAGGATTTTGTGTTATGAATTTGCTGTCATGAATTGCAGCAGTGATTCCGCATCTGCGGATGGGGAACCGTAGAAGCGGAACTGGAAGAGCGCAGATTGTCTCGCAGAAGTGAGAATGGACCTGGCCGGACAATTCCACAGAAGTGGATAGAAGAACGCATGAGCGAGCTCGCTTTTGTGAACCAATGGACGCAGAAGCGAAGGTAGGCGGCTGGGTGAGCATCACAGAAGCAGATCATTTTTCGCATAGGCAGTCGCGCAAGTGCGAGACTTGGACCGCAAAAGCGAATTGGGGTGGCTAAGTGATGGATCGCAGAAGCAACAATGTTATCGCAAAAGTGGACACGCACACAAGTCCGCAGAAGCGGAAATCGTATCATTAATAACGTATCAGAAGGTTAGAAATTTCAGAAACGATATATCACGCTAAGGCATTATCTAAGAGGCGATTAAGGGCAATTTTAAGAGGAAATCGAATGGATTCTTCAGGTAATCATTCATAGACCTAATTTATGTTATTACCTTGCTAAATTATGGTGTTTAAACCTGAAATTGGAAGGATTAGGGGTGTAATAATGGAGGTTTTGGTCCTAAGCCTGTGTTATTGAATATCATCGATTTGAATGGGCAAATGGAGTTCGATTTTGGTAAACTTTATATGCATGGACTCGTGTTGAGATAAGGAATCCGAATATGTAACTTTTGTAATTTTTCGAGAAGCGTACCAAAAGTCAAGTTTTGGCAACTTTGTATTTTTTGGTATAATTTGAGTTATTTCGACTGGGTAATGTCCCTTTGGCCTATTTTGATGTATTTCTATTGATTGTGATCAGATTCTACATCTGTGGAGGTCGATTCTCGTGGCAAGGGCATCACAGACTAGTCGTCGAGCCGAGTCGAGGTGAGTAATGGGTGTGGGTGATGACTAGCTGGTTCGAAACCCTGGTATATCACTTTGTGGTGCTGTATTGAGGTGAGACACGTACTCTCCTGTGAGTGCGGGTTTGAATGTGATTGGGGACTATGGCTTAGTCCGACATGTTGATACTATATTGTGTTGTTGGCTATTATTGAGCCGGTGAACCTCCTACTTGGATGGTTGTGTACATCTTTGGGCTGTGAGCCAGTTATTGGGATCCTGCGAGGATCGTTATTGTTGTTTCTGTGATATTGACATGTTATTTTGCTACCAGTCCTGAGCTATTATTGTCATAATGGTTTTCCAAACTCTGGAACTTTTGATATACTGCTTTCCACTGAAAAATGATAGCTTCGTGTTTTTGTTGATTGGTCGGGCTGGCCTAGCAGTGTGTTGGGTGCCATCACGACCGAGTTTGGGGTCGTGACAAGTTAGTATCAGAACCTAGGTTACTAGGCCTCATTGGTCTTGAGTCGGTTGGTAGAGTCTTGTGGATCGGTACGCGGACACTTGTACTTATACTCGGCAGGTTGTGAACCTTTAGGAAAAAATTCACATTTCTTGAACTCTATCGTGCAATCTTGTTGTTCTGAGAACTGAACTTTTGTATTCTATTCTCTCGCAGATGGCGAGAACTCGAGCTTCAGGACGAGGTAGACGGCCACCATTGCCACCTCCTAAAGGTCGTGGGCGTGGCCGTGGTCGAGGTAGAGGTAGGGCAGCTGAGGCTATGCCAGCTAACCCGCCCGTTGTACCTATTCAGGGATAGCCCCCAGTGGTTGATGCTCAAGCAGCCCCAGCTTAGGCCCAGAAGGTGTCTATTGCCATTCCTGGTCAACAGGAGACTCTGGCCCAGATATTATCAGTATGTTCTGGATTAGCTCACGTAGTATCAGCTACCACTACAGCAGCGACATCCCAGACACGGGGAGGTGAGCAGACCCCTGCAACTCGCACACCTGAGCAGGTGGTACAGGGACTTCGGACACCGGAGGCGGTCCCAGCTCAGGCAGTTGCACCAGTTATTCCAGCTGCACCACTCCAGAGCATGTGGTACAGGTTATGCCGGACGACGATTAGCGTTGCCTAGAGTGATTTGGTAGACTCCAGCCACCCCTTTTCAGTGGTACTGAGGGTGAGGATTCCCAGGGTTTCTTAGATAAGTTCTAGAGGATGCTACATATAGCTGGTATTTTTGAGTCCAGTGGGGTTTCATTTACTACTTTTCAGTTTACTGGTCTAGCGTCTGATTGGTGGGAGGAGTTTGAGAGGCGTAGACCTGTGGGAGCAGCAACTTTTACCTGGCAACAGTTTTCTACTCTCTTCCTAGAGAAGTTTGTACCTCAGTCCCGTCATGAGGACCTTCATCACCAGTTTGAGTAGTTGGTACAGGGCGACATGTTAGTGACCCAGTATGAGCTGAGATATACCCAGTTGGCTAGGCATGCCACATGGATGATCCCGACTGATCGGGAAAAGATTAGTAGGTTCATTAACGGCCTCAACTATCTCATTCGCATTCTGATGACCAGAGAGAGTACTATCATCATCTTTTTAGCAGGTTGTGGATATGGCACGCTCCATTGAGGCGGATCATCGCCGGGAGCAGGAGGAGCAGGAGGCCAAGAGGCCTCAAAGTTCTGGTAGCTTCAGTGGTGCTCCATCTAGAGGGCACTTTCATCATGGAAAAGGTCGCTTATCTAGACCTTCTCATTCGGGCCGCCCCGAGCAGAGCGAAGCTTCTTCTTCTGGTCATGGTCGCCAGGGATTCCAGCAGGGCCAGTCTTCTCTTAGTGCCCTCCCAGATCAGAGTGCAGCACCTATTACTTCTTCAGTCCATGGTTCGTCTGCGGTGAGGGGTTCCCTTCAGTCCCCTTCTCCAGCACCAGGTAGCTATTTTGAGTGTGGCGAGTTTGGCCACATGAGGAGGCAGTGTCCTCGACTTCATAGGGATAGGTCTCAGTAGAGGGATCAGCCCTCCTCTTCAGCACCATCTCAGACTAGCTGAGGTGGAGGTCAGTCTTCTCGTAGTCGCCCCAAAGGTGAGGAGCGATCCACTAGGGGCCAGGCACGATTATATGCACTCCCTGACATGCGTGATGCAATTGCCTCCGATGTAGTCATTACAGGTATCATTTCTATCTGTCACATAGATGCCTTTGTTCAGGTATCATTTCTATCTGTCACATAGATGCCTTTGTTCTATTTGATCCCGGGTCCACATATTCGTACGTGTCTTCTTATTTTGCACATCATTTGGGTACGACTCGTGGTAGTTGCCTGTTTATGTATCCACCCCAGTGGGTGATACGATTTTGGTGCCTTCCTTGTTTGTATCTTGTCTTTCCTCCCCCAAACTTATGCTTTTGCAATCGCTTTAAGGGAAGGTCTGTGGATCATGTCAATAGATCCTGTGTTATTTCTATTGGGGGTCTGGAGACCCAGGTGGATCTGTTATTGTTAGGGATGGTGGACTTCGATGTGATATTGGGCATGGACTGGTTGTCTTCGTGCCATGCTATATTGGTCTGTCATGCTAAGACAGTTATGTTGCCTATTCCTGGTATTCCTCAGATTGAGTGGCGGGGTTCGACTGATTTCGTCCCTAGCCATGTTATTTCATTCTTAAAGGCTCAGAGAATGGTTGAAAAGGGATGTTTGTCGTATTTAGCATTTGTGAGGAATGTGGGAGCTGAGTCTCCTAGCATTGATTTTGTACCTGTTGTGAGGGACTTTCCAGATGTATTCCCCTCAGACCTGCCGGGTATGCCACCGGACAGGGACATTGATTTTGGCATTGACTTGGTGCCGGGCACTCAGCCCATTTCTATTCCTCTTTATCGGATGGCACCAGTTGAGTTGAAGGAATTGAAAGAGCAGCTTTAGGAGCTTTTGGATAAGGGATTCATTCGCCCTAGTTTATCCCCGTGGGGTGTACCGGTGTTATTTTTTAAGAAGAAAGATGGTTCCATGCGGATGTGTATTGATTATAGACAATTGAACAAGGTAACAGTGAAGAACAAGTACCCTCTACTACGCATTGATGATTTAGTTGATTAGTTACAGGGTGGGAGGGTGTTTTCTAAGATTGATCTTCGTTCAGGCTATCAACAGCTGAAGATTAGGGACTCTGATATTATGAAGACTGCATTCGGGACTAGATATGGTCACTATGAGTTCCTTGTGATGTCTTTTGGGCTGACCAACGCCCCAGCAGAATTCATGCATCTGATGAACAGCGTGTTCAGGCCGTATTTGGATTTATTCGTGATTGTGTTCATTGATGACATTCTAGTCTACTCCCGTAGTTAGGAGGAGCACCCTCAGCATTTGAGTATTGCGTTATAGAGATTGAGGGAGGAGAAGTTGTATGCTAAATTCTCCAAGTACGAGTTGTGGTCGGATGAGTGCGAGGAGAGCTTTCGAATGCTCAAGACAGCTTTGACCACAGCTCTAGTATTAGTGTTGCCATCAGCTTCAGGTTCATATAGTATATTGTGATGCCTCGAGGGTGGGGATAGGTTTTGTATTAATGCAGGAGGGTAGAGTGATTGTTTATGCTTCTCGGTAGTTGAAGCCTCATGAGAAGAACTACCCTGTTCATGATTTGGAGCTAGCTGCCATAGTTCATGCATTGAAAATTTGGAGGCATTATTTGTATGGCTTGTCCTGTGAGGTGTATACCGATCATCGTAGTCTCCATCATTTGTTCAAATAGAGGGATCTTAATTTAAGGCAGCGGAGATGGCTTGATTTTCTCAAGGATTATGACATTACTATTCTATATCATCCAGGAAAGGCCAATGTGGTGGCCAATGCTTTGAGCTGGAAAGCGGTCAGTATGGGTAGCTTGGCATATATTCTAACTGCAGAGAGATCATTTGCTTATGTGTTCAGGCGCTAGCTAATCGGCTAGTGAGGTTAGATATTTTAGAGCCCAGCAGGGTGTTAGCTTGTGTTGTATCTCGGTCTTCTTTATATGATCGTATTCGTGAGCGCCAGTATGATGATCCACACTTGCTTGTCCTTAAGGACAGACTTCAGCATGATGATGCTAGAGATGTTACTATTGATAGTGACGGTGTATTGAGGCTGCAGGGCCTGATATGTGTGCCCAACATTGTTGGCCTTCGTGAGTTGATATTGGAGGAGGCCCATAGCTCGTGGTATTCTATCCATCCAGGTGCCATGAAGATGTACCAAGACTTGAAATAGCATTATTGGTGGAGAAAGATGACGATGGACATTGTTAGACATATAGCACGGTGCCTCAACTGTCAGCAGGTCAAGTACGAGCATCAGAAGCCCGGTGGCGTGTTTCAGCGTATTGATATTACCGAGTGGAAGTGGGAAAGGATCACTATGGACTTTGTTACTGGACTCCCTCGGACCACGAGGAAGTTTGATTCAGTTTGGGTGATTGTGGATAGGCTGACCAAGTCAGCTCACTTCATTCCTATGTGCACTACGTACTCCTCGGAGCGGTTAGCTGAGATATTCATTCGAGAGATCGATAGATTGCACGGAGTCCCAGTTTCTATCATATCAGATAGAGGTACTCAGTTTACCTCGCAGTTCTGGAGGACATTTCGGCTTGAGTTGGGCTCCTAGGTTGAGTTGAGTACTGCATTCCATCCTTAGACGGACGGATAGTTCGAGCGCACTATTCAGATCTTGGAGGATAAATTGAGTGCTTGTGTTATTGACTTTGGTAGTTCATGAGCTGATTACTTGCCTCTCGCAGAGTTTGCCTCTAACAATAGCTACCAATCCAGTATTCAGATTGCGTCGTATGAGGCTTTATATGGGAGACGGTGTAGATCTCCAATTGGTTGGTTTGAGCCCGGTGAGGCAAGGTTGTTGGGTACAGAGTTAGTCCGAGATGTTTTGGATAGGGTGAAGGTGATTCAGGAGAGACTTCGCACAGCTCAGTCGCGCTAGAAGAGTTATACGGACCGGAAGGTTCGAGATGTTTCTTATTTTGTGGGTGAGAATGTTTTACTGAAGGTTTTACCTATTAAAGACGTCATGAGATTTGGGAAGAAAGGAAAGCTCAGTCCGAGATTCATTTGGCCCTTTTGAGATCCTCAGGAGGATTGGAGAGGTGGCATATATGCTTGCTTTGCCACCCAGTCTATCGGGAGTTCATCCAGTGTTTCACGTATCCATGCTCCGAAAATATGTTGGCGACCCATCGCATTTGTTGGACTTTAGCACTGTTCAGCTTGATGATGACTTGACCTATGATGTGGAGCCTATAGCTATATTGGGTCGTTAGGTGAGGAGATTGATATCTAAGGACTTTGCATCAGTAAAGGTTCAGTGGGCCATGGAGGAGGGCACTTGGTTGATCGAGTGGGAAATGCGGAGCAGATATCCTCACCTATTTGAGTCTCCAGGTATATTTCTTGACCCTTTCTAGGACGAGCATTTGCTTAAGTGGGGGAGAATATGACGACCCGGCCCATCGTCACGGGAATTACCACCCCATTACCTTCATTTATGTGTTTAATGTTTCTATATCAATGTTAGAGTCTATCGAGTGAGTTAGGAGTGATTCTGGTTGGAAAATGAGGCATATAGCCTTTTGAAATGAAACTTGATTATGAAAACTCAACCTAGAGTAGACTATGTGGTTAGAGGGCTCAGAATCAAATTATGATGGTTTGGTTAGTTCCGGGAGGTGATTTGTGACTTAGGGGAGCGATCGAAATTGAATTTGGAGGTCCGGTGTAGAAATAGGCTTGAATTGGCTAAGGTCGAATTTTGGCAAAATCCGAACGGTAGGTGAGATTTTGATTCGGGAGTCGGAATGGAATTCCAATAGTTGCAGTAGCTCCGTTAGGTGATTTTGGATATGTCTGCAAATTTTCAGGTCATTCGAACGTCGTTTGGTCGGGTTTTTGATTGAATGTTGGTTTCGGAAGTTCTAGATGAAACTTAGGCTTGAATTCGCTTGGATTCGATGATTTCCGTGTTTAAGGGCATGTTTTTATGATTGGAACAAGTTCGTATGATGATTTAGAGTAGAATTATATTTTTGGTTGAGGTTTCGGGGGCCTCGGGATTATTTCGGGAGGTCTAACGTAAGGATTTTATGTTATGGAATTGCTGTCATGAATTGCAGCAGTGATTCCGCTTCTGCGGATGGGGAACCGCAGAAGCGGAACCGCATGAGCAGAGATTGTCTCGCAGAAGCGAGAATGGACCTGGCCGGACAATTAAGCAAAAGCGGATAGAAGAACGCGGGAGTAGGCTCGCTTCTGCGAACCAGTGGACGCAGAAGCGAATGTAGGCGGCTGGGTGAGCATCGCAGAAGCGGAGCATTTTTCGCATAGGCGGTCACGCAGATGCGAGACCTGGACCACAAAACAGAATTGGGGCGGTTAAGTGATGGATCGTAGAAGCGACAATGTTGTCACAGAAGCGGACTCGCTTGTGCGAGTCCAAGTCCGCAGAAGCGGAAATCATATCAGTAATAAAGTACCAGAAGGTTAAAATTTTCAGAAACGATATATCACGCTAAGGCATTATCTAAGAGGCGATTAAGGGCGATTTTAAGAGAAAATCGAACGGATTCTTCAGGTAATCATTCATGGACCTAATTTATGTTATTACCTTGCGAAATTATGGAGTTGGAAGGATTATGGGTTTATTAATGGAGGTTTTGGTCCTAAGCCTTGGTTATTGAAAATGATCGATTTGAATGGGCAAACGGGGTCCGAGTTTGGTAAACTTTATGTGCATGGACTCATGTTGAGATAAGGAATCTGAATATATAACTTTTTTAATTTTTCGTGAAGCGTACCGAAAGTCGGGTTTTGGCAACTTTGTAGTTTTTTATGTAATTTGAGTTTTTTCGACTAGGTAATCTCCTTTTGGCCTATTTTGATGTATTTCTATTGATTGTGATCATATTCTACACTTGTGGAGGCCGATTCTCGTGGTAAGGGCATCACGGACTAGTCGTCGAGCCGAGTCGAAGTGAGTAATGGGTGTGGGAGATGACCAGCGGGTTCGAAACCCTGGTATATCACTTTGTGACGCTGTATTGAGGCGAGACACGTACTCTCCTATAAGTGCGGGGTCGAATGTGATTGGGGACTATGGCTTAGTCCGACCTTTTGATACTATACTGTGTTGTTGGCTATTATTGAGCCGGCGAACCTCCTACTTGGATGGTTGTGTACATCTTTGGGCTGTTAGCCAATTATTAAGATCCTGCGAGGATTGTTATTATTGTTTCTGTGATATTGACATGCTATTTTGCTACCAGTCCTGAGCTATTATTGTTATAATGGTTTTCCAAACTCTGGAATTTCTGATATACTATTTTCTACTGAAAAATGATAAAATGAGTTTTCAAATACTATTTTTGAGCCTATGAGGTTGCATTGCATTATAGCTGACTGGTAGTGGATCGAGCTGCGCGCCACATCATATTATGATATTGTGCTTGGGCTGTAAGAGCTCATCCGGAGTCTGAACCCCCATAGTGAGCACGGGTACCCAAATGGATCGGGCTATGGCCGTAGTGGTCATATTCATGCATTGCATTGCATTTAGCTGTACCTGTTAGCTTTTATGCTATTAGCTGATATTGTTGGTTCGTATATTATTCATGTTGATACTGATGTAGGGTATTGTGTATAGCTTTACTTAGTGTTATATTGGGTGTTCTTACCTTCGCTGTCTTACCCCTGCTTATTACCACTGAGCCTGGAAGTACTCACTTTACTCCCTGCACCTTGTGTGCAGATCCAGGTGCATCGCAGCAGACTTGATTCTGTTGCTGCTTGGAGTTGCTTCTGGATAGTCAAGGTAGTTGCCCGCATCCGCAGGACCTGACTCTCTCCAGCTTATCTTTTCATCTATTTTGTCTATTTCCGCACTTGAGCACAGTTGTATACACTATCACACTTCACATATTCTGGTAGAGGCTCATGACTTATGACTCCTGGTCTATTGGGAGGTTGTATTGGTTGGGATGTTTAATCCTGGTCTTTGGATATTTTCTTTGTTATACAATCATTATTTATGCCTAAAAGGGGTTAAATGTGAGCTGATAGCTCCGTGTTTCTGTTGATTGGTCGGGCTGGCCTAGTAGTGTGCTGGGCGCCATCACGACCGGGTGGGGTTGTGACAATAAGAGTACGATCCCATACCATGCAAAGTATTTACACATTCAATTCTCTCGGCATCATTATTATCTTCAATGTTCAAAAGCACCGCTTAAAGTGGATCTTCAACATTAATCATTGCGCTTGTGTCATCCACTATCACCGCCATGACAATGTTGACAAACGATCAAACTTCGGTACTATTTGGTTGCCTCATAGATTTGCACACATGGAACACTACCTTTGTATCACCAACCCGGAAGGTCAACTCTCCCACCTTGACATCAACCAAAGCTTTCCCAATTACTAAGAAAGGCTTCCAAGAATAATTGGAACTTTAAAGTCCACCTTACAATCAAGAATCATGAAGTCGTCCGGGAAGATGAACTTATCAACTCAAGCAAGGATGTCATCGATGATAGCCAAAGGCAACTTCATAGACCTATCCACCATTTGGAGCCGCATTGAAGTCGGGCGAGGTTGCCCAATCCCCAAGGTTTTGAACACTGAATATGGCATTAAGTTGATGCTTTCCCCTAAGTCACAAAGGGATTTTGCAAAGTCGGCACTTCCAATAGTACATGGGATGGTGAATACTCCCGGGTCCTCAAGCTTGGGAGCCATGGAGTGTACTATTGCGCTCACTTGATGGGTAATTTTGATCGTTTCACACTCCTTTGATCTCTTCTTTGTGACCAAATCTTTCTTGAATTTCGCATACTCGGGCATTTGCTCGAGTGACCGCCAAGGGCACATTCATGGTCAAACCTTTCATCATTTCAATGAATTTTTTAAATTGGTTATCACTCTTTTGATTGCCAAGCATTAAGGGTAGGGTGGAGAAGGCCTAGGCAAGGGTGCCTTGGCGTTTGGCACTTCCGGCTCGGGTATATCAATAGCATGTTCCATAGACGGGTTCACGTTCTCTTTAATGTCAATTCTCACCTCATCGCGTGCACTTGGCTCCACAACATCATCAACCCCCGTAGGCATGTCAACACTAGGCAACTCATCTTTCCCCACTATGGCTTGATTCTCTCTTGAGGCGTGCACATCACCGCCTCGTCCACTTTGTGTGGTCACCGCCATCACATGGTTGTTTTGCCCACCCTTAGGATTTACTACCGTGTCACTAGGTAGTGCACCCTATGGGCGAGTATTTAGATATTGTGAAATTTGTCCAAGTTGTACTTCAATGTTGCGGATGGAAGTATTATGTGAAGCTAATTGTGCATCCGAGTCTTGAGTTCTTTAAATCATTTGTTCAAACATTACTTCGATTCTCCCGAATTCATTGCCCAAAGAACTCGACCCTTGCGATTTATTTGGTGGCGGGTTGTTTGGATGTTGAAACATCGGGGACCTTTGAAAGCCTTGCCCCCGATTACCTTGGCCTCCATTGTTATTGTTCCAATTGTTGTTGTTCCAATTATTATTGTTTCCACTCCAATTGCCACTATTGTTGCCTTGATTCCCCCAATTGTTACTTTGATTACTCCCATTCAAATTTCCACCACCTTGGGGTTGATTATTGTTATTCCAATTACCACCACCTTGATGATTATTCCAATTCCCTTGAGATCGCCATTGTTGGTTTCTTTGGTTTCCTCTATTCCCTTGGTAGTTGTTGACATATTGGCAATCTTCATTTTGCTCATCATAACATTCATTTGAATACCCACTACCATCGTCATAATTTTCACAATTCCCTTGTTGTTGTTGCCCTCTTTGCCTTCTCTTCATCATGTTTACTCCTTCCATAGCATTGACTTGTCGCGGATTTTACACTTGTTGCAATTGAGCCTTTGCTAATTGATTCATTGTTATTGTATGTTTGGCAATGGCTTGGCCGTGGTCATGTAACTCTTTATGCAAGTGTATAACACTGGGATCACCTTGAGGAATGTTTACCCGACTTTGCCATGCCGAAGAAGTATCAGCCATTTCATCTAGAACTTTACATGCTTCATTGTACAGGAGCTTCATAAAGTTTCCACCCACCAATTGGTTCACAATGCATTGGTTTGTTGTGTTGATGCCTTTATAGAACATTTGTTGGATCATCACATCATTCATGTCATTATTCAGACACTCTTTTACAATGGTTCTAAACCTCTCCCATATTTCATACAAAGGCTCCGTCGGTTCTTGTTTGAAGGCCAAAATCTCATCACGAAGTGCCGCCATATGACTTGGAGAAAAGAACTTGGCAATGAACTTGTCCGCCAATTCATCCCATGTAGTGATTGAGTGATTCGGTAACCTCTCCAACCAATCGAGCGCTTTACCCCGAAGAGAGAATGGGAAAAGCCTCAATCTTAAAGCATCTTCGAACACATTGGTTTGTTTACTTCCCCAACAAGTATCCACAAACCACTTCAAGTGCTTGTATTCATTTTGATCGGAGGCACCCGTAAAATACCCTCGTTGTTCAAGAATTGTCAACATAACATTTGTGATTCGGAAATTCCTCGCCCGGATTCGGGGAGGAACTATTGTACTTACATAACCCTGGTTATGGAGGACCCTTGGAGCAACTCTTGGTGGAGGCGGAGGATGATCTGGAATTGCATCATTAGGATTTACATTAGCGTTTCTACCTCTCCTTGGTGTTTGTGGTACCTGGAGTTCCTCTTGTTCTACATCATCAACCTCCCCATGACCACTTTGTTAAGAGGGACATTCCCGTTTAAAGCCATTTGTACCTGTTGGTTTGACACTAATAATGTTAATAAAAAAAAGAAGGAAAGAGAAGCAACACAAAACTAGCTACACAAATAGTCAACACTGTAAGCTCCCCGGCAACGACGCCAAAAAGTGATCGGTGCGGACTCAATCCTTGGGAAGAGTGGGCGCTACTAACTTTTACCCGATAATGGTTTCGGGATCAATTTCCTCAAGGAGCTAGTTATGGGAGTCGAGTATTTGTGAAGTCTAGGAAAGTGTTTTGGCTCCTAATTTTGCTTCGTTCATTTTTGGTTTTTTCTTTTGTTTATCAACTACAATTGTAAGCTAAAGTATACTAGATAATGGTGCTAGTTGTATGCAATTAGAGAGAAACGCTTGGGTCGTATCACTCGCCTAGGTGACTAATTAAGGGTATAGAATTCTAATGCAAGGATGATAATACGGGAAATATGGATAACTGTTGCACTTAGCACTCACTCTCACACCTCTTGGTAAAGGAGTGAATTTGCCCAATTGATTATCTCAAGACCAATTGGATAGGCTAACTTGCCCAAGCAACTAATGGTACAAGTAGGGTAATTACTCTCTCGAGGTTTAACCCGTTACTTGAGACTACCATTCTCATGGGTCCATCACAAATCCTTTTTGGGTTAATTATGAGGTCATAGACTCTCTTTCTCAAGAAGATTTAAGACCCACTAAGCTAGACTTAGTGTTTGCAACCACCAAATCCAAGTGAAATCGTACAATTAACCCAAATACGAAATACCCAAAATCATCCAAACATTATGCAAAAACACCCATTAATTACTCACACTAGGGTTGAACCACAACCCTAGCTAATGGGTTTAGCTAGACATGCAAGCAGTAAAAATAGAAGAAATACTAGAAGAAATTGACATAATCATTAACTATAAGATTAATCTACTTGTATCCACGCTAATTATAAGAGAAAATAGCCTAAATTAGGATAATAAAAGTTGTCTCGTGCTTAGGTGCTTAGATAGATTACAAAACTTGACCTAAAAAAGTAAAATTTTCTATTTATACTACACAAAAAAACCGGACAAAAGTATCCCTGAGGGTCTGTTGTGGACCGCATAGAAATGTCATGTGGTCGCATAGGGTAAATGGTCTTCATATTCTAGCTTTTGGACTTGAGGATGTGGACCGCGTAAAAATGTCACGCAGCCGCATAGGTAAGGTCATGCGGACCGCATAGAAATGGTTCGCGGCCGCACAAGGTAAGTAATGCGGACCGCGTAGAAATAGTGTGCAGCTGCACTGTAAAAATCATCCAATTTATGACTCTCTGATATTTCACACACACGAACCGCGCTGATTTGGTGTGTGGCCGCGTGGAATTTTTCCTTGAATTTATTAGCCCCTGATCAATCTTCAGTGCGGACCGCGTAGAAATGGACGCGGTCCACGTGGAACTTCTTCAAAATTGTGGCCTCTCTAAACTTTTCTGTGAGGCCGCACGACAAATCACTGCGGACCATACAGCTTGGACTTAAACTTGATAACTTTCTGAACCTTCCTGTGCGTCCGCATGATAAATCAGTGCGGTCCGCACAGGTCTCCTTTTTCCCAACTTTCAGTCATCTTCTGGCGCTTGGCAGGTTTCACTCCTTTTTAGCCGATTTATGATATTCATCATCTAGTCGCTCAAACCTGCAATCACGTGCAACTTATAAGCAATTTAGGACTAATCAAGAGCAATTCATGCACAAAGCTCAGGTAAGAATGGGTATAAAACATGCACATATCACAGTTATCAAGCCCCGGGTTCGGGTTTTGCCAACTTCATGAATTTTGATGTTTTTTTAGTCTTTTTGATTGGGTTATACTCATCCTTTTGGTTTTGATCAGGTTTGGCACGCGAGAAGGCTTATTCAAGAGGAAAAGTCATAGCGAGCTAGATTCTAGGCCAGCTTGAGGTGAGTAATAGGTGTAAATGATGAACTGAGGGTTTGAAACCCTGGAATTTCACATCGTACCGCAATATTAAGGCGAGGCACTCACTCTATGATGAGTTCAAGGTTGTTAGTTATTGGGGATTGTGACTTGGTTCGTCCCTGTGATGTTTTACGGTGTTTTTTTACTAGAACTGGTTAGAAATCATCATTACTTGGATTTGACTGTTGTGTCTGGGCTCCGTGCCAGTTTTTTAAATCTTTTAGGGTTTTATTTCATTGATTTGCATACTTTGTACATTTTAACCTCATTCTAAGGTTTTCAGTACTATTTTGCAAACTCAACCCCTTTTTTCTAGACTAAGAAACTCAAAAGATATTTAAATGATATTTTGGGCTGTGGATTACTGATTTAAAAGTGACCGGAGGGCTTATTTTGATTTTTGGAATCATGGATGGCTCGTGCTACACAGTGCAGTATATGATATTGAGGCTGAGGGCTTAGTTGGTACCACGAGATGGCTTGTTTATTGCACAAGTGATGTAGGAGCCCCTTCGGAGTCTATACACACCCCCGGTGAGTGTCATTGATGTAAAACATATGGTTGGTTCGGATTGCACGCCGCAGTGGGTACATGAGTTGTGACGACCCAAAGGGTCATCACCTGTTTTTCTCATCTGTTCCACGCTTTCGAGGCCTTGAAAACCTTATTTTATATTGCCTCGATTTACGTGCATAGTCCGGGCACGTAGCCAGAAAAAAAATTTTTGTTAGAATATGTGAATTCTATGGAAAATTTGAAGAAATTTGATATTAATATTGATATAGTTGACTTCGGTCAACATTTTTGGTAAACAGACCCGGACCCGAGATCGGACGGTCCCGGAAGGTCCGTAGGAAAATATAGGACTTGGGCATGTGTCAGGAGTCGAATTCTGAGGCCTAGAGCACAAGATATGAATTTTCCTATGAAATTGTTTTTCTGAAATTATTAATGAAAATAGAAAGGAAAATTGATTAAAAGACAATGGTATCGGGCTCGTATTTTTGTTTCGATGCCCGGTACAAGTCTTATATATTGTTTAAGCACTGCATGTAAAGTTTGGTCGAAAATGGACGTCGTTTGACATGTTTCGAATATGTTTGGGTTGCGTTATGCTCGTTTTCTTATGCTTCGTCATCGTTTCTTCAAGCATAAATGATATCATATTGCATAAATGAGCTTCTATTACTGATTTGAATGAAGCATTAGATTCGTATCATAATTATGGACCCGTAGCAAAAAGAATCATCGAATTTGGACATCGTATGAGGATTTTATGGCCATTTTACTAAGGTTGCCCAGATTTTCAGGTTAATGATGAAATTGCCCCTGACGGCGTATTAAAAACCTGCACTATTTGCAAATCGTTTCCAATTTTTGAACGGGAAGAAGGTTCTGAGGCGATCTTTAAAAGAGAAAATCAGTGGGTATCATAGAGGTAAGTGATTTTATTATGAAAACTCGTTTATCGGTGATTATAAACCACAATCCCATTCTTTAATTCATGAAAATAGCAGAAAAATAGGATTTTGGGGCCTGGAATTATGAGACCTTTAGGGGTCGATTTGAGGGGTCAAACGGACTCCAATTTTGGTGTTCTTTATATGTACGGACTCGTGGCGAGACGTGTAATCCATTGGTATAATTTTCGGAATTTTTTGACCAAGCAGACCCGAGGTCGATTTTACAATTTTTGGACAGCATGTTAAAATTACTTTAATTAGGCAATTGGATTGATTTATTGAGTAGAATTGATGATATTAAATAAAGTTTGTATATATACGATTGATTTGGAGCCAAATTTGAAAGGAAAAGTATTGCTTGAGGATTGAGTGGACTATAAGCCGTCGAGGTAAGTGTTTGATCTATCCTAGCTTGAGGGAATAGGATTAATGTGCTAATAGCTATGTGATCGAGTGCGGTGTATGGGATGTGGTGACGAGCATCCATACACTGGCATCTAGCATGACCGTAAGTCGTTTGTTGACATATATTGTGGGATGTTTTTAAGAGATAATCTTGAACCCTTGCCGGGTTGTGAAGTTGATTATTGTTTTCCCTTGCCAGGACTTTATTGTGAAGTTGATTATTGTTTTCCCTTGCCGGGACTTTATTGTGAAGTTGATTATTGTTTTCCCTTGCCGGGACTTCATTGTGAAGTTGATTATTGTTTCCCTTGTCGGGACTTTATTGTGAAGTTGATTATTGTTTCCCTTGTTGGGACTTTACTGTGATGATTATCGTGTCCCTTGCCGGTATGGTTCATGTGAATTGTTTTCAATCTTTTGCCCTTAACTGTGATTGTTATTTGGGTGAGGAAGAGTGATAATGCACGAAGGGTTATGTCGTGCCTTGTTTTATTGATTTTGCACGAAAGATCATGTTGTGCCTTGTTTTATTTATTATGCACGAAGGATCATGTTGTGCCTTGTTTTATTGATTATGCACGAAGGGTAATGTCGTGCCTTGTTATTGATTATGCATGAAGGAACATGTCGTGCCTTGTGATATTGATTATGCATGAAGGAACATTCTGTGCCGTTGTTAATTGAACCATGCACGAAGGATCATGTCGTGCCATGGATGTAAGGATGAGAGTAAAAGAACGAAAGGTGATGCCGTGCACTTTTATTTGATTATCTGGTGAGGATTAGAGTAAAAGCACGAAGGTGATGCCGTGCAACTATTTGAATTTCTTGTTTTGATGATAGCTGTTTTTATTACACTTTGATTCTCTTTACTGATTTATTATATGTTGCTGATTGTGTTCCCCCAGTATGATCCTCCTTTGTTAATTGTGTTACTTGATAATTCTGTTATTTTATGGAATATACATATATAGAACTGCACAGGTTTATGTGAGTGTCTGGACCTAGGCTTGTCACTACTTCGCCGGGATAGGCCAGCCACTTACCAGCACATGGGGTCGAATTTTGCTGATACTGCACATCTGTGCGTTTTTGCACAGGTCCAGGTTTCGAGCAAGAGTAGCAGCAGCAGTTGAGTATTTGTGGGATTTCTGTGCTTACGAGACCGAGATAGCTTGCAGGCGTCTGCAGGCCCGATGCCTCTTCTATTTATTTTTGCTTATCACGGTGGTCTCATTGTCCGAGATAGACGGTTGTTCATTATTTTCTTTTAGACCATTATGTGTAGTATTCTTTAGTGGTTCGTGAATTGGTGACTCCACATCTTGGGTAGAGGATTTTGTCTGTTATTTTACATTATTATTATTTATCTCTATTTCGAAAGACTGCCGCATTTAATATATTGAGTAATTATTTCTTATTGAATATGAGAACTAAAATGATAGTATGAACAGGAAAATGTTGAATGAATTGGCTTGCCTAGCTACCACGAGTAGGCGCCATCATGATCCCGATGATGGGGGGAAATCCGGGTCGTGACAAGCTGGTATCAGAGCTCTAGGTTACATAGGTCTCACCACTCACGAACAAGCTTAGTAGAGTCTGAGGGGTAGGTACGGAGACGTCTGTACTTGTCCTCCAGAGTTTATTAAGTTAGGAAAAGTCTCTCATTTGTTCTTTCTTATCGTGCGTATTCATTCTTTAAATGTTAAGTTGAATTTCCACTCTTATCTTCCCATGAATGGCGAAGTTACGTACCGCTTCTCCAGCCGAACAATGGCACGGGCTGGTGATAGATCAACTACGCCTTCAAAAGTCTTACGGAGGTCGGATAGGTTCCACCAAACTTTTCGCTACCACCTTCAGCGGTGCATCTTTTGAGAACCCACGAGATTGTTCTTGACCTCTGTTATGAGGAATTACAGAACGTGGGAATAGTCGAATACGAGGGGTTAATTTTACTGTGCTTCGGATGGCAAACAGAAGTAGTGGGAAGATAATGTATTTACCACACCACTTATGGTTCTAACGGAAGATGCAATCATATAAGGAGATCACCTAATGAATCATGTGGTGTTTCAACGGACCTTGACGTCCGGTTGATTTGTTGGAGTTGTGAAGGACAAATATTGTGAGTTATTGGAATGTATATATATGGTATGGAAAGGTCCTCCAAATAATTTATACATATTTAAGGTTGGTTCTTTTCATGGGGGTAAGAATTTCCCCCGGAGAATAACGAAGAGTATATGTGTAAATGGGGTAGCTCAGCAGTGTTAAGCCAACTTAGTAAAAGAGGAAGTCGATATTTGTGGTAAGCCTACGATAGGGCAAGACGGCCAACGCAACACTGCCTACTAAACTCTATTTTAAGAAAATGTTCTGAAGACGTCACCTCCCAGATTCTCTACATGGTATATGCGATCTGAACGGTTGTACCAGGTCACCATGACGGTGTCCGAATATGTCTTCAAGTGCAATAAGTTAGCTGAGCCTCAAAGGATTTTTGTGAATGTGGAATTTTGGAGAAATGTAATTTTAGGAAAGCACTCAAGCTACACGCTCCATTGCAGTTAATATTTATCTTACATAGCCAACCAGATGTGGAGGTCAGGATGTCAGAGGTGGAGGTAAAAAAATCCTAGAGGTGGAGACCCAACCGTTGATATAATTTTTATGGTATAAGTGAGGTCACTACACCAGATGGTGTCATCATATGTACAATTTCGACAGCTTTAAAAAGGATATTTCTCCTTAATTTGATTGGTTTTTGAATAATTTAGGCGAGTCCTCTTAATCTGCTCCACTCATGAGTGGGCATCGTAATCATCAAATCTGCTTATGGGAATACCCAGGTTGGGTTATTACATGAGGATAGACACCTCTATTATTAGGTGTTAGTCACCAAAATAGCCATGAGGCTAAGAGTGACTTTATATTACTTATTATAGTGAGTTTTGATATAATTCTTGGAATAATCTAATTTTAATTGTTAATTGTAAGCCCTATAATTATGAGGGTTCATTTTATGTCGTGATTTTCTTTGACAGACAATTATTGAAAGGAAGAAAGAAAGGAAATGAAAAAATTCAGATGATACAATGTGCAAGTACTTGTGACTTAGAGTTGAGGATGAGGTCCTCAAATTTTTGCATAATGTGCAATATTTCTAAACCGAGCTTCAATCTGCGGTGGATATCATATGAGGATTAGGTCCTGGTGGTAAGATTTTATGTGTTTAAAATTCTTCTTTTATGAAATTAATATTTTCGTATTACATTTGTAAATGAGAGTCATGCCCGTTAGGACTATTTGACAATTCTTGTATAGTTTTTATTCATATTTAGCCATTTCTATTTTGAAATCGTTGAGTTTAGCCTTTGAGACGAGCACCTAGGTGCGGATAAATACGACTCATTAATTCGAAAAAGTAATCACGAGGTCTCCATACCTTATTCTGAGTAATGTGGGAGCTTTGGAATAAGGTTGATAACACGTAGTTAATTGGCAATGTTGTCATTTAGGGACAACTCTTATGGCCAAAGTCATGGTTATGTGTATAAGTACGAGGTGTTCATGCCTTAGTTAGACTGGCTCGTGATAGTACCTATGGATAACGTATTGATATGCTCCCGTAGTCAGGAAGAGCATGCACAACATCTCAGAGTGGCTCTCTAGACTCTGAAAAATAGTCAGTTATATGCAGATATTTCCAAAGTATGAGTTCTGGCTAAGTACAGTTGTATTTCTGGGTCATATCATGTCAGTAGAGGGCATTCAGGTGGACCCAAAAGAAGATTAAGGCAGTCAAAAATTTGCCTCAACCAGCTTCAGTGACCGAGATTCGGAGTTTCTTGGGGTTAGCAAGCTATTAGCGTCGATTTGTAGAAGGGTGCCGAGTTCAAGTGGTCAGATGAGTGTGAGGCAAGCTTTCAAAAGCTCAAGATAGCTTAGACTACGGCACCAATGTTAATTTTACCCACGGGTTCAAGGCCTTACACAATGTATTGTGATGCATCCCGTACTGGGGTTGGAGCGGTATTGATGTAGGATAGAAAATTTACTGCTTATGCTTCGAGACAGTTGAAAATCCATGAGAAGAATTATTCGGTTCATGATCTTGAGCTGGCAGTAGTGGTTCATGCCGTAAAAATCTCGAGGCATTATCTATATGGTTTGGCATGCGATGTGTACACGGATCACAAAAGCCTACAGTATTTATTCAAGCAAAAGGAGTTGAATTTGCGATAGAGGAGATGGTTAGAGTTGCTGAAGGACTATGATGTTACCATCCTATATCACCCAGGTAAGGCCAATGTGGTGGACGATGCGTTAAGTAGAAAGTCTGCCAGCATGGGTAGTCTCGCTTATATTCCGGTCAGCCAGAGACCATTTGCTCTAGATGTTCAGGCCTTAGCCAATCGGTTCGTGAGACAAGACATTTCTGAGCCTAGCAGGGTGTTAGCCTGCACGGTCGCTTGTTCTTCCCTATTAGAGTGTATCCATGAGAGGTAATTTGATGATCCTCATTTGCGTGTCCTGAGGGATACTGTATAGTGGGAAGGTGCCACGTAGGTAACTCTAGATGATGACGGAGTATTGAGATTGCAGGGGCGAGTTTGTGTGCCTAATGTTGAGGGGAATCGAGAGGTGATCTTAGCGGAGGCCCACAGTTTGCGATATTCTATTCACCCGGGCGCTGCGAAGATGTATCAGGACTTACAGCAGCACTATTGGTGGCGTAGGGTGAAGAAGGACATCGTTGTGTATGTCGCTCGGTGTCTGAACTGTCAGCATGTGAAATATGAGCACCACAGGCCTGGTGGTGTATTCTAGAGAATTGAAATTCCCGAGTGGAAATGGGAGCGGATTACAATGGACTTCATTACTGGACTTCCTTTGACTCGGAGGAGATTTGATGCTATTTGAGTCATTGTTGATAGGCTGACCGAGTCAGCACACTTCATTCCAGTATCTGTCTCTTACTCATCGGAGAAGCTAGCAGAGATTTACATAAGGGAGATTGTTCGCCTTCATGGGGTGCCGGTGTCTATTATCTCAGAACGGGGTACTCAGTTTACCTCGCATTTCTGGAGAGCGGTCCAGCAGGAGTTAGGCACCCAGGTTCGATTGAGTACAACTTTTCATCCTCAAACGGACGGTCAGTCCGAGAGGACTATTCAGATCCTAGAGGACATGCTCCGAGCCTGTGTCATTGATTTTGGAGGCTCGTGGGACCACATTCTACCATTAGCAGAGTTTGCCTAAAACAACAACTACCAGTCTAGCATTCAGATGGCTCCGTATGAGGCATTGTATGGTAGGAGATGTCGGTCTCCAGTCGGATGGTTTGAGCCGGGAGAGGCTCGGTTGCTGGGTACAAACTTAGTACATGAGGCCTTAGACAAGGTCAAGACTATCCAGGAGAGATTGCGTTCAGCTCAGTCCAGACAGAAGACTTATGCGGATCGTGAGGTCAGAGATGTGGATTTCATGGATGGTGAGCGGGTATTGCTCCGGGTATCGCCTATGAAGGGCATGATAATGTTCGGAAAGAAAGGCAATCTCAGTCCTAGGTATATTGGTCCATTTGATATTCTTGACCGAGTGGGAGAGGTGGCTTACAGACTAGTACTGCCAACCTAGCTTATCAGCCGTACACCCAATTTTTCATGTATCTATGCTTCAGAGGTACCACAGCGATCCTACACATGTGTTAGACTTCAGTACTGTCCAATTGGACAAGGATCTATCTTCGGAGATACCACGGCCATTCTAGACCGGCAGGTTCGACAGTTGAGGTCGAAGAGTTTTCCTTCCGTGCGTGTCTAGTGGAGAGGTCAGCCTCATAAGGCATCGACCTGGGAGTCCAAGTATGATATGCGGAGCCGTTACCCATAATTGTTCCCCGACTCAGGTACTTCCTTCTCTTGTCCGTTCGAGGACGAACGGTTGTTTTAGAGGTGGAGGATGTGACGATCCAAAGGGTCATCACCTGCTTTTCTCATCTGTTCTGGCTTCCGAGGCCTTGAAAACTTATTTTATATTGCCTCAATTTACGTGCATAGTCCGGGACCGTAGCCAGAAAATTTTTGTGTTAGAATATGTGAATTCTATGGAAATTTTGAAGAAATATGATATTAATATTGATATAGTTGACTTCGGTCAACATTTTTGGTAAACAGACCCGGACCTGAGATCAAACGGTCCCGGAAGGTCCGTAGGAAAATATGGGACTCGGTCATGCGTCCGGAGTCGAATTCTGAGGCCTCGAGCACAAGATACGAATTTTTCTGTGAAATTGTTTTTCTAAAATTATTAATGAAAATAGAAAGGAAAATTGATTAAAAGACAATGGTATCGGGCTCGTATTTTTGTTTCGACACCCGGTACAAGTCTTATATATTGTTTAAGCACTTCATGTAAAGTTTTGTCAAAAATGGACGTCGTTTGACATGTTTCGGATATGTTTGGGTTGCGTTATGCTCGTTTTCTTATGCTTCGACATCATTTCTTCAAGCATAAATGATATCATATTGAATAAATGAGCTTCGATTACTGTTTTGAATGAAGCATTATATCCGTATCGTAATTACGGACCCGTAGCAAAAAGAATCATCTAAATTGGACATCGTATGAGGATTTTATGGCCATTTTACTAACGTTGCCCAGATTTTCAGGTTAATGACGAAACGGCCCCTGACGGCGTATTAAAAACCTGCACTATTTGCAAATCTTATAACCTACATTCTCCTTCATTATAAGGTCAAATTGAGTGATTCAAAATCCTAAATTCATTAGAATTTTACAATGAATCTATTGGGAGTAGTAAAACTCGTGAAAAGTATACCTATAGTGACCAGTTCGAGTTCTTTTCCAATTTTTGAACGGGAAGAAGGTTCTGAGGCGATCTTAAAAGAGAAAATCAGTGGGTATCACAGAGGTAAGTGATTTTATTATGAAAACTCGTTTATGGGTGATTATAAACCACAATCCCATTCATTAATTCATGAAAATAGCAAAAGAAATAGGATTTTGGGGCCTGGAATTATGAGACCTTTAGGGGTCGATTTGAGGGGTCAAACGGACTCCAATTTTGGTGTTCTTTATATGTACGGACTCGTGGCGAGACGTGGAATCCATTGGTATAATTTTCGGAATTTTTTTACCAAGCAGACCCGGGGTCAATTTTACAATTTTTGGACAGCATGTTAAAATTACTTTAATTAGGTAATTGGGTTGATTTGTTGAGTAGAATTGATGATATTAAATAAATTTTGTATAGATACGATTGATTTAGAGCTAAATTTGAAAGGAAAAGTATTGCTTGAGGATTGAGTGGACTATAAGCCGTCGAGGTAAGTGTTTGATCTATCCTAGCTTGAGGGAATATGAGTAATGGGCTAATTGCTATGTGATCGAGTGCGGTGTATGGGCTGTGGTGACGAGCATCCATACACTGGCGTCTAGCATGACCGTGAGTCGTTCGTTGACATATATTGTGGGATGTTTTTAAGACATAATCTTGAACCCTTGCTGGGTTGTGAAGTTGATTATTGTTTTCCCTTGCCGGGACTTTATTGTGAAGTTGATTATTATTTTCCCTTGCCGGGACTTTATTGTGAAGTTGATTATTATTTTCCCTTGCCTGGACTTTATTGTGAAGCTGATTATTGTTATTCCTTGCCGGGACTTCATTGTGAAGTTGATTATTATTTCCCTTGCCGGGACTTTATTGTGAAGTTGATTATTGTTTCCCTTGCTGGGACTTTACTGTGCTGATTAGCGTGTCCCTTGCCGGTATGGTTCATGTGAATTGTTTTCATTCTTTTGCCCTTAACTGTGATTGTTATTTATGTGAGGAAGAGTGATAATGCATGAAGGGTGATGTCGTGCCTTGTTTTATTGATTATGCACGAAGGATCTTGTCGTGCCTTGTTTTATTGATTATGCACGAAGGGTAATGCTGTGCCTTATTATTGATTATGCACGAAGGATCATGTCGTGCCTTGTGATATTGATTATGCACGAAGGAACATTCTGTGCCGTTGTTAATTGAACCATGCACGAAGGATCATGCCGTGCCATGGATGTGAGAATGAGAGTAAAAGCACGAAGGGTGATGCCGTGCACTTTTATTTGATTATTTGGTGAGGATGAGAGTAAAAGCACGAAGGGTGATGTCGTGCAACTATTTGAATTTCTTGTTTTGATGATAGCTGTTTTTATTACACTCTGATTCTCTTTACTGATTTATTATATGTTGTTGATTGTGTTCCCCCAGTATGACACTCCTTTGTTAATTGTGTTACTTGATAATTCTTTTATTTTATGGAATATACATATATAGAACTGCACAGGTTTATATGAGTGTCTGGTCCTGGGATTGTCACTACTACACCGGGATAGGCCAGGCACTTACCAGCACATGGGGTCGGATTGTGCTGATACTGCACTTCTGGGCATTTTTGCACAGGTCCAGGTTTCGAGCAAGAGCAGCAGCAGTAGTAGAGTATTTGTGGGATTTCTGTGCTTACGAGATCGAGGTAGCTTGCAGACGTCCGCAGGACCGGCGTCTCTTCTATTTATTTTTGCTTATCACAATGGTCTCATTGTTCCGAGATAGACGGATGTTCATTATTTTTCATACCATTATGTGTAGTATTCTTTAGTGGTTCGTGAGTTGGTGACTCCACATCTTGGTAGAGGATTTTGTCAGTTATTTTACATTATCATTATTTATCTCTATTTCGAAAGACTCCCACATTTAATAAATTGAGTAATTATTTATTGTTATTGAATATGAGAACTAAAATGATAGTATGAATAGGAAAATGTTAAATGAATTGGCTTGCCTAGCTACCATGAGTAGGCGCCATCACGATCCCGATGATGGGGGGAAATTCGGGTCGTGACATGAGTGTACCAGTATTTATATTGTATTGCACTATTGCATCATTCCTTACATGTTACCTGTCATGGTTCTTTTTTCTACTACTACGTTATTAACTTGTCAGTTTTACTGTTAATGGTTTGGTACTATATCATATAGTTGCCTTGTGTTTTTCAGTGATTTCTTATCTTCAACTGTTATTTATGCATATTACTCACTAAGTCGGAGTACTCACTTTACTCCCTGCACCTTGTATTCAGATTTAGGTACATAACTGTCTGAGGGAGGACCTGTCTAGCTGAGCAGCTCTTCATCGGGAGCATAGAGGTAGCTGCATGGCGTTCGCAGCCCTGATTCTTCCCTCCTATCCTTATTTTTTTATTATTATTTTGCTTCTTACACAGTATTGTTATAGGATGACACTCTGTATTAGAGGCTTGTGGTCGTTACACTAGATCCTATTATGGACTTATGTTTCCGTATTTTGTTGGATTTCAGTACATTTCTCCATATTTATAGCCTTTCTTAAAATGGTTTAGTAATTTATTATGTGTGTTTAAATTCTTGAATCAGAAATAGTTGGGATTATTATTGAATGAGCGGTCTTGCCTAACGAGGTGTCGGGCACTGTCACAATCGGGGTTTGGGTCGTGACAAGTTGGTATCAGAGCCTAGATTACTTGGTCTTGCAAATCATGAGTCGGTTTAGTAGAATCTTGCAGATCGATATGGAGACGTCTGTATTTATCCTCGAGAGGCTGCAGAACCTTTAGAAAGACTTCATATTCTTGAAATCCTTGTTGTGCGACTTTGTTGATCCGAGAACTAAACTTATATATTCTATGCTCTCGCAGATGGTGAGAACCCGTGCTACCGAACGTCGCAGACGACCACCAGTACCACCCACTAGAGGTCGTGGTCATGATCGTGGTCGCGGTCGAGGCAGACCAGTGAGGGCAAAACCTGTAGATCCACCAGCTGCCCCAGTTCAGGACTAGCCCCGAGCTGTAGATGCTTCAGCAGCATCTGTGCAGGCCCCAACAGTGCCTATTGTTATTCCTAGCCTCTAGGAGGCCCTAGCTCAGATATTATTCGCTTGGACTGGCCTGGCTCAGGCAGTCTCAGCCACTACTGCAGCATCCACCTCACAGACCGAGGGAGGTCATCAGACCCCCGCTGCTCGCACACCTGAGTAGGTTGTGCAGGGATTGCAAATACTGGGAGCAGCCCCAGCTCAGCCGGTAGCTCCAATTGCACTAGTTGTGACAACCCTAGACTATGTGGTTCCATCTATGCCAGACGATGAGCAGCTTCGTCTTGAGAGGTTCGGTAGGCTCTAGCCTCTAGTGTTCAGTGGCGCTGAGGGCGAGGATGCCCAAGGTTTTCTTGACAAGTGTCAGCATATGCTTCGCGCCACAGGGATTCTGGAGTCGAGTGGAGTGAGTTTTACTATTGTTTAGTTCTTAGGAGTTTCATTTACATGGTGGGAGGATTTTGAGGGGCGTAGGCCTGTTGGTGGAGTGCCTCTTACATGGCAGCAGTTCTCCACTCTCTTTTTGAAGAACTATGTACTACAGTCTCGCAGAGAGGAGCTGCATTGTTAGTTTGAGTGGTTGGCTTAGGGGGATATATCTGTGACCCAGTACGAGATGAGATTTTCACAGCTAGACCATCATGCTACTTGGATGATCCCGACATATCGGGAGAGGATTAGGAGGTTTGTGGATTACCTCAACTAATCGCTCCATATTTTGATGACTAGAGAGAGGGTTTTTGATGCCTCATTCGAGGAGGTAGTTGATATTTCTCGTGATATTGAAGTGATTTTCCGCAAGGAGCATGAGGAAAGGGAGACCAAGAGGCCTCAGAGTTCAGGTAGTTTCAGTGGTGCTCCGTCTAGGGGCCATTTCCAATGTGGTAGAGGTCGTTCCTTCAGGACCTTAGTTAGCTCGCCAAGAGTATAGTGGGGTTTCTTCAGGCTGTGGTCATCAGGGATTCCAGCAGGGCCAGCCTTCACTTAGTGCCCTCCCTGCACAGAGCTTTTCTCATGCCTCTTCAGCCTAGGGTTCTTCTACAGCGAGGGGTTCTCTTCAGTCCCCTTCTCCAACACCAAGCAGTTGCTACGAGTGTGGTGAGTTTGGACACATGAAGAGGGATTTCCCTCAACGTTGTGGTGGTTGGTTTAAGTAGAGGGATCAGCACTCGTCTTCTACTCCATCTACTTCAGCACCCCCCCCCCCCCCAGTTAGGTAGGGGTGGAGGCCAGGCAGCCAGGGGTCGTCCTAGGGGTGGAGACCAATCTGGCGGTGGTCAGGTTCGATTCTATACTCTCCCAGACGTGAGGGCACCATTGCATCAGATGTTGTTATCACAGGTATTATCTCAGCCTGCCACAACGATGCCTCTTTCCTATTTGATCTTGGTTCTACTTATTCCTATGTATCTTTATATTTTTTTCATCACCTGGGTATGACTCGATGGGTGTCTTTCTTTACATGTGATTGTATCTCCCCTGGTGGGTGATACTATTGTTGTAGACCACATGTATCTGTCTTGTCTAGTGACTATTGGTGGTCTAAAGCCCCGAGTTGATTTGCTGATGTTGAGCATGGTAGATTTTGATGTTATTCTGGGCATGGACTGGCTATCTCCATGCCATGCTATTCTGGACTGTCATACCAAGACAGTCACATTGGCCATACCGGGTGTTCCGAGGATTGAGTGGCGTGGAATGATTGACTATGTTCCCAGCAGGGTGATTTCTTTTCTTAAGGCCCAACAGATGGTTGGAATGGGTTGTTTATCATATTTGTCTTTTGTGAGAGATATTGGAGCTGAGACTCCTAGTCTTGATTTTGTTCCCGTTGTGAGGGACTTCCCTAATGTGTTTCTAACAGACCTGTCGGGCACTCCATCGGACAGGGACATAGATTTTGGTATTGCCTGGTGCCGGGAACTTAGCCCATTTATATTCCTCTGTATCGCATGGCACCAGCGGAGTTTTCAGAACTAACGGATCAGCTTTAGGAGCTCCTAGATAAAGGGATTCATCCTAGTGTGTCACCGTGGGGTGCACCGGTCTTATTTGTGAAGAAAAAGGATGGCACACTGAGAATGTTCATTGACTACATGCAATTGAACAATGTGACAGTGAAGAACAAGTATCCCCTGCCCCATATTGATGATTTGTTTGACTAGCTCCAAAAGACAAAGATATTCTCCAAGATTGATCTTCGTTCAGGCTATCACCAGCAGAAGATTAGGGATGCAGAATATTATGAAGACGGCTTTTAGGACTAGATATGGGCATTATGAGTTTCTGGTTATGTCTTTTGGGCTGATTAATGCCCTTGCATCATTCATGCACCTGATGAGCAGTGTATTTCCCTCCTATCTTTAGTTTTTTATTACTATTCCGTTTCTTAGAAAATATTATTATAGGATGACAGTCTGTAATAGAGGCTCGTGGTCGTGACACCGGATCCTGTTATGGGCTTATGTTTTCGTATTCTGTTGGATTTAAGAACATTTCTCCGTATTTATAGCCTTTGGTATAATTGTTTAGTAATTTAATAATTGTGTTAAAATTCTTGAATCACCAATAGTTGGGATTATTGTTGAATGGTCGGGCTTTCCTAACAAGGTGTTGGGCGCCATCACGACCGGGGTTTGGGTCGTGACATACTGAATCGCAGTTAAATCCATGTCCACACGAATTTGTCAATGACTCATGTAGATTTAATCACAGTTCTGGAATTAAGTTTTAACAGCAGCGTTTTGTTTATCAAAAATTATACAAATCCAGATCCAAGCACGAAATATAGATTTAAAATCAGCATATGGATTGAAGTATTCAATAGTTTGTTTTGACACATTGTATAATCCAATTTTTGTTTAGTTATTCAGGTGAATCGTGAATAGTCAAATGGTTGTCGTAGCATAGTCATTTTGAATCATTTAGTTGCTGTATGTGTCAAATTGTTAAGACTGAATTGTCTCAAATTCTGAAAATGATCACTTGTTCAATGGTTCATAAGTTAAAAATGGATATCAAAATCCATGAACACAAATAATTGTATTGGACTTAGTTATATTGATAATAGGCCCAGTAGGATATGAAGCCCTTAATGCTAATATCTTCTGTTTGGGCCTGTATAAAGGGCCAGGGCTAGCCAGCTCTTCTATTTGGGCCTCTACAAAGGGCCAGGGCTGGCCAGCCAGCATCACATGAGATCTTATTGAATTTCCTAGATCTTGGGATATTTGAGAACGTCAAATCCTTTCAAAGGTGTAATTTTAGTTAGTAATATTTCTTCTGGCTTTCCAAGTTAGGTAGCAAATTTAAATTAAGAGGTCTTCCTCTTGTTTATGTTCGGACTTGAACTTGAGGCCAAATTTTATAATATTAGTTAATTAGGTTTTTCGAAGACAATACTTAATAGAAAATCCTAGTTCCTTTAGGTTGGACTTAAAATAAAAATGAGGTGCACCACACCAAACAAAACAAATTCACGAATTGAGTGACCCTCTTTAATACTCATGAAAAAACTTAGAATTCGGGACGTGCCATTTAGCGAATTTTTATGGCCTCCCACAAAGTTAATAACACATTAGTCACTTTAGGTGTATTTTTTAATAATTTTACGTTTCTAAATTCGGGTGTGCATTTCATGCAACCCAAATCCAAATCCCAAAACGTTGAATAAAATGTGTCGAGGATCCGGGTGCATTTCCTGTGACATGATCCAAAAATACATTTTAAACAACGTTCAATTTCTTAAAATTTTTAATTAAAAGCGGTCCAAAGGTAAAATGCACACAGGTTTGAACATGCTCTAAATTCAGATAATTATGCCAAATATTGTAGTTGAGCGACCGTGCTAGAATCACAGAACTCGGGAATGCCTAACCCATTCTACCGGGTTAACAGAATTCCTTACCTGGATTACTGGTTCGCAGACTATAATACAGAGTCAACCCTTTCCTCGATTCGAGATTTGAACCATTAACTTGGGACACCATAAATATGCCAGGTGGCAACTCTAAATCTTTCAATAAAATGAATCTTGTTTGGGCTGTCCTTTAATTGGAAAACTCTCTTTTACTATACCTTTCACGGGGTATAGCAAGAAAAAGTGACAGGCCTAGCTCGGAACCAACCCAAGATAGCGAGCCCACATTGGCTTTAGGCTAAATGGGCTGGCCAGTATGGTCCGGTGCCAAGCTGTCATACTCCACTGTGGGCTGATCCAACATGGAGAGATCACGAGCCCGGGCCCGTTTATCTTAGAATCGGCTGGCGGGTCTGGACCAGTTCAACTGGGCACAACAGCTATTTTTCAATAATAAAAAATAAAATATGAGCCAACGGTTGGAGTTAAAACTAGTTGTTGGCCTGCTAGCCGTCTGGCTTTTTAAAAAATCGCCATTTGCTCCCCAAACATTTTATAATTATACTTTTTTCCTATTCTCAATTATAAATACCCCTACTACTAGTGGCAAAGTTACTACTCCTCCCCGGCTCCCCGACTCAGACTTGTTACCCGTCCTCCTCCACCTATTATTCTTGATAGTAATAACCCTTGTTTTCAATATACCGATAGTCAATTTACCATGATATTATACCAGGTCAATAGTTAAATGATGAATACATGAATATTATTTATGATAATCTAACTATTGGTGAAAATGATGAGTAAAATGATGATTTAGATGAAAATATATGTATTAGCCTTATTGTTAACCCAACTGATAATAATCCAAATGATACCCCCCCCCCCCCCCTCCTGTAGTAACCCCTACTTTTAATATAAAACCTTCTAGATGGTGCGAAACATCTCTTGTTTGGCACTTTTTTATTCAACTTAGAGATCAAAATAAGGCTAAGTATAAAACTTGTGAGACTTTGATGGCTTATAAATTTACTGAACCGTAGCGGTACAGGTACTTTGACTAGACACATAAAGACACAACCTAAAGATAAAGTTAGATTTATTCAAATGAAAGTTGAGGAAGAGGGGACAATTGTAGGTACTCAGGTTAACCCTAGTACCGATTCAAATCTAGTTCAACCGGGAATTAACATTATTACCGGTGGCATTTTATATTGCGATCCAAATAAAGATCGTGAAAAATGGGAAAAAAATGATTATTGTTATGTGCTTACCTTATAAATTTCCTTCTAACCCACACTTTGTGCATTATATTAGAAGAGTTTTTAATCCTACTTATAAAGGATGGCCTCGCGCAACCGTAAAGAGCGACATTTATAAATATAAATATTAATATAAATAATATTTACGCTATTTGTTTACTCATATAAATTTTCATATTTCTATTACTACTGATATTGGTATAAATGGCAATGACTGTGATTATCTTAATGTTACCACTTATTGGATTGATGAGGAATGAAAAATGTAAAAACACATTATTGCTTATAAAATAATTAAGTCACGTCACACAGGTAAGTTTATTGCTAACACATTTGATGATATTTTTGCGTTAGAGATAAAATAATGTAAGTTTCAATGGATAATGCTTCCAGTACCACTAATGCCATAGGCTTTCTTACAACTACACTAAATCTTGCATTTAGTAATTTTTTCATGTTAGATGTATTTGTCATATTTATCATTTAATCGTCGGTGATGGTATGAAAATTTTAAATTTTGAAATTGGGAAGGTTAAAATGGCTCTTAATTGGCTTTTTTATTTAAACCATAGAAGTAGAGTAGAAAATATTTTTAAAAAATGTGATGAATTTGGCCTTAGAGAAAGAAAGGTTCCTAAACCTTGTCCGACTAGATAGAATTACATGTATGAAAGTTTAGTTGTTGTATATGAATATAGAAACTCAATAAACACAATGTTTAATACTTGTGTTGGTGGTGGTGATGATGATGATGATGATGATGATGATGATGATGATGATGATGATGATGAGAACTTTACAAATTAGGATTGGACTAATGTTAAAATTCTTGTAGACTTTTTAGAACAATTTTATGTTGCTACAAATGAATTCTCCGGGCAATATTATCCTACTATTTCTAACTATTTAGTTTATTTGTTTACTCAATTTTCAGAGAGATGGGGTAATTTATCAACTTTCTATTAATTATATGAAATATAAGTTTAAAAAATATTTTTCCATATCCCATCTATTTATGGTGGTGCTGCCATATTAAATCCTACCATGAAACTAGGAGGTCCTCACTTTTGGTATACAAATATTTATAAGGCTTTTATCACTTTCAGATGAGAGATTTGCTACACTTGCAGATGCAAAAGCCTCAACTAAAATAAATGCTCAAGCAATTTATAATGCTTATCAACTTGCCTTAGATCATGCTAGACCAAATGTTCCAACTCTTACTTCGTCTAGTTCGAAATCATCTAAAGAAATGCGGGCCTAAAAATAGTTAGTTCTTAGACAGAGTTCGGGGGTTCTCAAGGTGATAATATTGGTAATAGTTCACTACTAAATGAGCTTCAAGTTTATTTATCGCAAGTACTTGAATTAGAGAATCCCGACGGCTCTTTGATGTTTTGGAATGGATAAAGGATAAAGAAAAACACTATCCGGTCTTTCAAGGATGGCTCGAGATATTTTAAGCATTCAAGCTTCAACAATGGCATCGGAGAGCGCTTTCAGTCAAGTGTGACTTCAAATCAGTGATCATAGAGCATCTATGAGGAAGAGCTTGAAAAAAATCAGTACTCTTCAGAGATTGGACCCGTTCAGAGAAAAATAAATTTGGACTTGCTGAATCACAATCGGAGATAGACAAAGCTTATGAAGAAAAGCAAGCGGAACTTGCGGAGGATGTTGCTTCGCCCGGAAGTGGTGATGAACAAGCTTCTTTTCCGCCACCACCAACGAAAATTCCTCTGAACCATGAAGGATTTATGAAGTTTGTTAGAGATACTATGTCGCCTAATATGTAGCTTGTATTTTGGAATATCTTCATTAATTTTTTTCTTTTAATTGTGGTATTAGTACCTTGTTGTGCTCATTCCATTGGGGGAGGAAGACTAAGAAAGATATTACCATTTTTTGTTAATATCGTAATAATAAAAATTATAAGGCATTCCCTCTTTACAATATTTTTGTGTTTAAATTTGAATTAGAAGATTTAAGTCACAATTATATAATATAATTTACAAGAAATTGTCTTGGATAAAAATATTTCCAAAAATTAAGTAGGTCGGAACACTTAGGCCCGTTTAGGCCCGTGGGTCCGACCCACTTAGCCCGGGACCATGTGGGATTAGGCCCATAGTAGGCAGGTTCCACCCTCCAAGGCCGTTAAGTTCGGGAATGCTTGGGCCCGGCCCACCAGAGCTTTGAGCGGTTTGGCCCGGCCTGTTTAGTCCATTTAGGTCGTGGACCAGACCACAATACATCCTTACCTTTATTATAGTGAAAGCGAAGTGAGAGAATGATAGTCTGGAAGAGCTTGCGTATAAGTTCATAAATAAGGCATTAGAGAAATTTACATAAGATGATAAAGTCATGAACAACCTAACTATTCAAGAAAGTCAAATAATAAGTACTTTAGGAAGATCATTGCGTTGTGATGGTAAGTATATGGAGGAGATACGTTGTGAGAATGAGCCTAGCCAAGAGGATGAGCATCCATAAGACAGAGCTTTTCACTGTTCGAGATTACTCTAATTCAACTGAGATGATCGACAATAAGGCTATAGTTGAGTGTGAAGCAACAAAAGAAGTGTTCAAACCCTCATCCACCTTTCCATATCTGCAATATGTAGTAGAAGAGAATGAGAAACAAATGGTCGTAGACATACTAGAGGAATATTCACTTGACCTTTCACCCTTGTATTATATTCTAACCTTGATCACATGGATTTTATTTTTGAGGATTTACAGGAATATGTATGGATTGATCCCATAAAATAATGAAGGAAAAAGTTAAGGATGCTCATGAATGAGCAATTCACCGCTAAGTATGAGGACAAGAAAGAAAGAAAAGAGCGAGTCTTACAAGTATCCTCAGAAGAATTGGGCTTAATGATCTCTATAAAGAATCCACGGAGCAAAAATGAGGAATGAATTCAAAATTAGGGGTGGAGTTCATAAGTTCTCGAAAACAAAAAGAGAATTCAGGGAAATTTCCTTTACCTTATGCTTTTTACTTATGTGTCATGGGGACACGGCACAACTTAAAGTGTGGGGTGAGAGATATATTTTTATGATGTATATATGTGAGTTTTTGGTTTTCTTTTGTTAGGTAGTGTACGAATTCCCCCTTGGGTTTTCTATGTGTCGCGATTCTTTTCCAAGGGTTTTGTTTGAATCGCGTATAATTAGTTTTTATTTTTTTAGGAGTAGGAAACCTTGTGTTATGGTTTGAAATGAAAGAAATATCTCTTGACTTGGTTATGCCTTGAGAATAATGAGTGCTTTAGTGGTGACATTTAAGCTCAATATTTTACTCTTTCATAAGACCCTAAATTGTATGATATTAACTTTGCTTAACTGCTTTGACTAGTTTGTCTTAATGAGTCCAATCTGGAGTGAGTTTTGTGCCATGTGTGAGTTTTGTGTGATTTTGTGCATTGCATTTTGATGTCTAGAACTTGCCATGTGTGTTTACACAGTAAAATAGCAGTTTTATTCAGTCTTGGAAGAGATAAAGGTATTTCTTTGTTGACCCATTTGAGCCTCTAATCTTGTTTCTTTGACAACTACATTACAAGTCTTACCTATCTATTTGAATTAACCATATATTTGAATCTTGTACCTCTTATGAGCACTTAAAATTATTATGAACTTTGTAAAAGTTGAAGTAAGGGGTGGTTGATTTGGCTTTTGAGTGGGACTAATGAAATGTGTACTTTTCTGGAAAAAGTAAGAGTCACTTGAATCGGACAAGAAAAGAAAAAATATAGTCGTATTGTTATGAACGATATTCATTGATAAGTGGTAACTCTAATAATTTGGGGAGCTAATGCATATTGATATTAAGGTGGAGTATGGTTTGACATAAGTATGGGCTTTGAATGTTAAAGTGTACGTATTAAAGTACTTAGGGAGGTGTGGTCACTCTTAGATCTAAATGTATTCTACCCATCCCGCAACCTACATTACAACCAGTTAAAAGTCCTACTTGATCCTTGACTGAATGAGCTCAATTAGTAGAGTAGTACACTACAAACAAGCCTATGATGCGTCGTTTGTGGCATATGAATGTTGTTTCTGAGAGTGGGTGAATTTTCTCTATCTTAAGTTCCTCATTGTTCTTAATTTTTATTGTGTGTGGAACTACTCTTTTTTGTTGTGTGAGGTCACATAATTCATAAAGGAAAGGTAATATCGTTGACCTCCGTGTTAGAGTAAGTGAGTGAAATTGTGAAAAATGTGTGGTACTTGTGAGTCAATTCTCGAGGTGAAGTTGTTACACTATTGTACTTAATCTATTTTAAATATTCTTGGTGTGATGAGTTAGAAGAGTTACTTAGTAAGGTTATGTCTATATAAAGTGTGGTTTGACTGCTCGAGGACGAGCAATGATTATGTGTGGGATGTTGATAGTAGGTTACAATCTCATGTTTTAGTCGATTATTACATTCTAATTCACTGCACTTTAGTTGAGTCGGAGCATTAACCGCTAGTATTTTGCACTAATTGTATGTTTTATGTTTTGTAAGAGTGATTCCGAATTATGTATGTCACGACCCTAGTTCACCAATAGTGAGCATGTCATGACGGCACCCAGTCCCCACGACTAGGTAAGCCTAACACGTTGCGGAATATACAAGTTTATGAACTTTAAACAAGAAATAGTGGAAAAACGATATAAATAGGAATGTAATCCATGCCGCTTGGCACATACACTCGTCAACACACTGTATAAAACACCACCAAGACCCGGAATCCCACGGGCAACACAGACTAAAAGAGAGTATACAACTGTGGCTCTATGTGTGAAGAGTATCTAACAACGACATGAGAGAAAACATCTACTAATACTATCAGAATAGAAGGAAGGCCTCCGGATCCGCGGACGTAGCAGATCATACCTCGAGGTCTCCCAAAATGCTGCTGAATCACCTAATATGAGTCTGTCCCGATGTACCTGGATCTGTACAACAAAAGTGTGCATAAAAGTAGCATGAGTACACCACAGCGGTACTCAGTAAGTGCCAAGCCTAACCTCGATGGAGTAGTGACGAGGAAGGTCAGGGCCCTACTGAGAGAAACAATAACATAATGATATTAACAATATTAAGCAGTTTAAGTGATAATAATTTTGAAATAACAACAATAAAGTGATTACTGCAACCGTCTACAATTAAATAACAACAAGTAACAAACTCAATCAATAACTCAGGACCTCCGGGAATGGAACCCGCAGTCCCTACCAATAACTTAGGATCTTCGGGAATCGAACCCGCAGTCCCTACCAAAAACTCAGGATCTCCGGGAATCGAACCCGCAGTCCCTACCAATAACTCGGGATCTCCGGGAATCGAACCCGCGGTCCCTACCAATAACTCGGGATCTCGGGAAATCGAACCCGCGGTCCCTACCAATAACTCGGGATCTCCGGAATTGAACCCGCGATCCCTACTAATAACTCGGGATCTCCGGGAATCGAATCCGCAGTCCCTACCAATAACTCAGGATCTCCGGGAATCGAACCCGCAGTCCCTACCAAGGATCTCCGGCAATCGAACCCGCAGTCCCTACCAATAACTCAGGATCTCTGGGAATCGAACCCGCAGTCCCTACCAATAACTCAGGATCTCCGGGAATCGAACCCGCAGTCCCTACCAATAACACAGGACCTCCGGGAATCTAGTGCCAACAATATATTAAGAAGTTCAAGTAAGTCAACTAGGCAATTAAACATGTTGAATCCTAGCTAATCATGCTTTTCTAACGAATACCGGGTAAAAATAACGCCTTTATCAGCTAAGAGCAGGAATATCACTAATCGGACAATTCAAGTAAAGTGTGTGTTACAACATCCAGCGCATGTACACGCTCGTCACCTCACGTACAAGGCATTTAAACTATCACATAATATCCTAGGGGTGAAAGTTTCCCCACACGAGGTTAGACAAGCCACTAACCTCGACTCCGGTACAAAACCGCTAAGAGACAACTCTCTTGCCGCGAATGTCGGCCTCCACAGGTGTAGTATCTGATAAAAATCAATGGAATCACATCAAAATAGGACAATTGGGCATTACCCAATCAAAACGATCGAATTACACCAAAACCACAAAGTTGCCAAAATCCAACTTTCGGTACGCTTCTTGAAAAATTACGAAAGTTACATTTTCGGATTCCTTATCTCAACACGAGTCTAACCATACCAAGAACACCCAAATCGGACCACAAATGGCCCATCAAATCCTTGATTCTATCCAAGAGGGTTTTCTAACATTTTTAACAAAAATTCTCAAATTAAAGACTAAAACTTGCAATAGATTCGAGTTATACAACCAAAATTGAGTTAAGAGTACTTACCCTTTTGATTTCTCCAAAAATCTCCCGAAAAATCGCCTTACCCGAGCTCCAAATCATCAAAAATGGAAAATGGGACGAAGTTTGGACTTTATTCTGCTGCCCAGGTATTTGTTCTTCGCGTTCGCGGTCCTTCTCTCGCGTTCGCGAATAACAAACTCCCAAAAATATATTTTCCAACTTTGCTCGGACAACCTCTATTGCAATGGTCATAACGTTTTACACACAACTCCAAATGACTACTATAATATGTTTCGGAAAACTAGGTTCAAAGAGATACAACCTTCGTTTTTGAATCACCTCAAAATTCCTTGTAGATAAAAAGATATGAGCTTCCGAAGTAGGACCTGTGCGACAGAAAAATCCTGCTTCGCGAACGCGAGGGACTGTTCGCGAACGCGAAGAACAAAGTCCCTGATGGAAAATCCTTCTTCGCGAACGCGATACATTTATCGCGAACGCGAAGAACAAAGTCTTAGAGGCCAAATTCTTCTTCGCGAACGCGATAGGACCCTCGCGAACGCGAAGAACAATACCAGATACCAGAACAGCAGTTCAAAAACTTCAAAAAATGACCCGTTGGGCATCCGAAATCATTTCGAGGCCCCCGGGACCTCAACGAAAAATACCAACCTACTCCAAAGCATCATACTAACTTGTTACCATCATAAAAACACGTCCATAAACATGAAAATTACCAAATCAAAGCGAATTCAAGCCTAAGTTTCATCAAAAACTTCTGAAACCTACATGCTATCCAAAATCCAAACAAACGATGTCCGAATGGCCTGAAAATTTGCAGACATATCCAAAAGCACATAACGAAGCTATAGAAATTGTCGGAATTCCATTCCGGATCAAAATCTCACCTATCGTTCGGATTCGCCAAAATTTCAAACTTCGGCATTTCAAGCCTAATTGAGCTACGGACCTCCAAAATACATTCCGAACACGCTCCCAACCCCGAAATCACCTAACGGAGCTAATGGAACCATCGGATTTCCGTTCCGAGGTCGTCTTAACACTGTTCTGACTACAGGCCATTTTCCAACTATAAAGCTTCTAGTTAGGGACTAAGTGTCCAAAAACACTCTGAAATCCAGAACCGAACCTCCCGGCAAACCACAATAGCAGAAATAAACGTAGGGGAACAGTTAGATTGGGATCGGGGCGTGATTTTCTAAAACGACCGGCCGGGTCGTTACATCTTCCCACACTTAAAAGATTTGTTCGTCCTCGAACGAGCATAGAAAACATACCTGGAGTGGTGAAGAGATGAGGGTACTAGCTGCGCATATCCTCCTCGGTCTCCTAAGTCGCCTCCTCGACCGGCTAACCCCGCCACTGAACATTTACTGAAGCGATGTTCTTCGACCTTAGCTTCCTAACTTGCCTGTCTAGAATGGCTACTGGCTCCTTAATATAAGACAGATCCTCGTCTAGCTGAACAGAAGTGAAATCCAATACATGCGACGGGTCACCATGGTACCTCCGGAGCATAGAGACATGAAATACGGGATGGACTCCGGCTAGGCTGGGAGGTAAGGCCAACTCATAAACAACCTCCCCAACATGCCTCAAAATCTCAAAAGGGCCAATAAATCTAGGACTCGGCTGGGCATATTAGCCTGATATAATCTGAAGATATTCCCTCTTGTTCAAACAATTAAGTCTTAGAGCCTAATTCCAACATCCGGAATTCCATGTCAGGCTTGTTTTCATCAAGAGATCACTCAATATTCCTCAAACGCCGTCCTCCAACATGACTTCATAACCTTGCTGGATTCTTACCTTACAACACAAAATCCACAGGACCACGATAATATTTTATGATCAAATTAGCCAAAAATTCAACGAATCGGATGCTCCCATTGCACCTCACGATCTACATAGGTCTCGTTCCAACTTTTACAATACTGACACGACGGAAGAGATGTGCCGATATCCATAACCAACTACTGAATCAACAATTCATTGGGTCTATACTCCTGACAGGATCCATTACCTTGTCCTAAACTAGAGGATGATCCTTTCCTCTATAATATATTTCATATAATCAGTTTGCACTAACCCCAAATCACATAATCTCATCTCACCCAGTACGAACTGCTCAGGCGATAAGCCACATCAGACATAATCAAAAGTCCTACAAGATGACACAATGTGCTAGTAGGCTATTAATTCGTACGTGGTACAAAAGGAAGGCGAACACTAGAGAGAACTATTCAACTCTCACACTATCATGGACCTCCTCGGAAAAATAGGAAACAGAACACATACAAGCAATTATAGATACTGAAATAAACATCACACTGTTACGGCGTGCAACCCAATCCCAACAATATACCCATGGCGGCGTGCCACCCGATCCCAACAATATAACCATGGCGGCGTGCCACCCAATCCCAACAATATAACCATGGCGACGTGCCACCCGATCCCAACAATATAACCATGGCGGCGTGCCACCCGATCCAAACAATATAGAACTCACACAAAGAGTCATATGTCGAGCTTGATAGCTTATCACATCAAAATACTGAATATCGATCATAAGCACACTAAGGTGCAAGATATCAGTCACAAGGAAACATATAGCGCCATAGGCTACAAACTCAAGCACAACTGAGGTGCGATATATGATCTGAGTCTCAAGAGCCATCATGCTCATATAACATCACCGCTGAGCGGAACCTCAACACATAAGGAATTTACCAAGCCGTCTCACAACTTATACGGCGCAATATATCTTTACATGAGTTAACTAACCGCGAAATAAGACCGCGACTACCCCTCCATAAAGGGCGCATTACTAGAATAAACACAACTGGCCTGACGGAAGGCTCACTTACACATTTAAATCTATCCACCGACCTTAAGTCTATCCTGGTCGTGCCAAGCTAAGTCAATAACATTTCACAGGTCTATAACCCAATAAGCAGAGTGCCCTCCGGGCATAAATTCTCAAATGGATGATATCACCAAAATCCTCATACTTGGTTTAAATTTCTAACCAATCAAGTGACTACATGTCACACCTATACAATCTTCTTGTGGTACAAGCTCCCACCATCTTCCAAATAATTAAACGGGCCTGCACATTCAACCTACTAGCTGCACTAACATTGAAAAGCGATCAGGAGTCCCTAACCGAGATGCAAAGCCTTTCCCACAGAACATTGATCTCAAGTGATACTGACGTTAATACCCATCTACCTCAAACACTGAAACCCCTTTCCTGCTCATCCGAGCTCTTTATATCACATTCATTGACCAAACTACGATCTTGGTCCTTAATTCAAATTCCATACCACTCACTGTACCACACGTACCGATATACGATAGACACGATTTCCATCACAACTCTAGAACTGACGATAGGCTAATACTTCATCACATAAGACTTTCCATTTAACTCATTTCAGGAGAACTATAGCAACACACAGGCAAGTTCTCATAACCGTTGAATATGCCAATCTCTAAGTAGTGGTCCAAGCCACCATAACCCTTTCCGAGGTCCGTCTACTCATAACAGGCCCTAACAGAAGAATACTTCAGAATAACATCAATCACTGCGGCCGACAAGTCTCAAATGCACCACCACAAATCACATGCATAATTCGATCACGTTGCATGAACCGATCACTGACACCAATACGCCAACTCAAATATGGCTGATCAATCTACTTCCTTTCAGGTTATCCTTGATTGCCTTAGAAATGTTAATATATTAATGCAATACCTAACTTATTCCAACCGCACTTACCCCGAGTGACCTTAAATCATAAGGCCATGCTATCTCAAGAACGACGACCATTTCATGTCTCTCAATCACTACACCACAAGTCGAAACATCATAGATCGTTTTGTGCCTTTCTTCATAAGTTGCTTCAAAGCTTGATCCTCAACTGTACTTATAGACACAGAATTATCAGGCACCACACTTTACATCTTGAATTCACTAGGACCGCTATTGAGAGCCATCCGGCCCTAACTTGTCCCAGTACGCAACCAACTCTATTGAATGTTTATAAAATATGAATACCCTCTCGATAAAGCACCCAGCGGAATCACATCCCGCGAAGCCTGCACCTAGATGAGGCATAAATCATGAATCTTTCCTCAAGTCTGAACATGAGCCAGTAAGGCTAATCATAACATGCATTCAACAATTCATATACTCAAATTACCACTCATGGTCCTTTTTTGTAGCTGCAATAACCCATTAATACGCTAATACCCAGAATTCACGGAGGTAATTAGCCATGCAACCCAAATCATAAGCAGTGAGACTCTCCCACCAGCTAAAAGCCACTATTACACGACTCTCGAGCACATTTTCACTCAAGTCATCTACTCTTATTCAACTGCAATTCACTTGATCCTACGAACATAATCACATGTGTCCTATTAGCACTCTGACCCCATAGGGTATGACCTCATTCCAATACAACCAAACGTCATCCCACTCCATGCACCGAGCATTCTCTACCAACGACATTGTCACAACCCTAGTTCACCAATCATGAACATGTCATGACGGCACCCAGTCCCCACGACTAGGTAAGACTAACACGTTGCGGAATATACAAGTTTATGAACATTAAATAAGAAATAGCGGAAAACGATATAAATAAGAATGTAATCTGTGCCGCTTGGCACATACACCCGTCAAACACACTGTATAAACACCACCAAGACCCAAAATTCCAATGGTAACAAAGACTAAGAGAAATACAACTGTGGCTCTATGTGTAAAGAGTATCTAAATAACGAGATGAAGGGAAAACATCTACTAGAACTATCAGAATAGAAGGATGGCCTCCGGATCCGCGGACGTAGCAGATCATACCTCGAAGTCTCCCAGAAAGCTGCGGAATTACCTAGCACGAGCCTGCTCTGATGTACCTGGATCTGCACAATAAAAGTGTGCAGAAGAGTAGCATGAGTACACCACGGCGGTACTCGGTAAGTGCCAAGCCTAACCTCGATGGAGTAGTGACGAGGAAGGTCAGGGCCCTACCGAGAGAACAATTACAAAAATGATAATAACAATAATAAGCAGTTTAAATGATAATAATTCTGAATGCCAACAATAAAATGATTACCGCAACCGTCTACAATTAACTAACAACAAATAACAAACTCAATTAATAAGTCCAGGACCTGTGGGAATTGAACCCACAGTCCCATTAACAGTACCCCTGGGTCTCCGGGAATCGAACCAGCAACCCATGTCTCAATAGATCTCAGGATCTCTGGGAAACAAACCCGCAGTCCACATCTCAATAATATATCAATAGCTCACGATCTCCGGGAATCGAACCCGCAGTCCCTACAAATAACTCAAGATCTCGGGAATCGAACCCGCAGTCCATACAAATAACTTAGGATCTCGGGAATCGAACCCGCAGACCCTACAAATAACTCAAGTTCTCGGGAATCGAACCTGCAGTCCCTACAAATAACTTAGGATCTCGGGAATCGAACCCGCAGTCCCTACAAATAACTCAGGATCTCGGGAATCGAACCTGCAGTCCCTACAAATAACTCAGGATCTCGGGAATCGAACCCGCAGTCCCTACAAATAACTCAGGATCTCGGGAATCGAACCTGTAGTCCATACAAATAACTCAGGATCTCGGGAATCAAACCCGCAGTCCCTAAATATATAACTCAGGATCTCGGGAATCGAACCCGCAGTCCCTACAAATAACTTAGGATCTCGGGAATCAAACCCGCAGTCCCTACAAATAACTTAGGATCTCGGGAATCGAACCCGCAGTCCCTACAAATATCACTTCGGGTCTCTGGGAATCGAACCCACAGCCATGGGATCTCCGGAAATTGAACCCGCAGTCCACTAACACATCAAATATAGAAAACACACAGATAGAATATAATATGTTTAACTACAACTTCACCAAAACTAGTGCCAACAATTTATCAAGAACTTCAAGTAAGTCAACTATGCAATTAGACATGTTGAATCCTAGCTAATCATGCTTTTCTAACTAATACCGGGTAAAAGTAACACTTTTATCGGCTAAGAGCAGGAATATCACTAATCGGATAATTCAAGTAAGTGTGTGTCACAACAACCAGCGCATGTACACGCCTGTCACCTCGCGTACAAGGCATTTAAACTATCACAAAATATCCTAGGGGTGAAAGTTTCTCCACACGAGGTTAGACAAGCCACTTACCTCGACTCCGGTACAAAACCGCTAAGAGACAACTCCCTTGCCGCGAATGTCGGCCTCGACAGTTGTAGTATCTGATAAAAATCAATAGAATCACATCAAAATAGGCCAATTGGGCATTACCCAATCAAAACAACTCAAAATACACCAAAACCCACAAGTTGCCAAAACCCGACTTCCGGTACGCTTCTCGAAAAATTACGGAAGTTATATATTCAGGTTCCTTATCTCAATACGAGTCCGTGCATATAAAATTTATCGAAATCGGACTTTATTTGCCCATTCAAAATCGAAGGTTTTCTAAAATTTAGGCCTAGGGCTCAAACTATCCATTAATCCTCCATTAACAGTGAAATAATCACGAATTTCATAATAAACAAACGAATTAAGATCAAGAAACTTACCCCAGGATGATTTCCCGATGATAACCCAGCGTTTCCCCTTCAATATCCTCTCTTGGAGCTCAAAAATGGCGTTTTTGTGTGATAGGCCGCGTCTGAAATGTTTTTGGACTTAAAGTCACTGCCAGGCCATTTTTTTCGCTTTTGCGGATAATTTTCGCATAGGCGGGACCGCTTTTGCGGTTCTATTTCCGCTTTTGCGGTTCCGCATCCTCGGTCAAATTCCGCTTTTGCGGTTCTGACAGACACAAGCACTTTTCTCGGCACGGAAATGAGCATAACTTCCTCATACGATGTCCAAATTCGACGATTCTTTTTGCTATGGCTCCGAAATTACGATACGGATCTAATGGTTCAAACAAAACTGAATTTGGAGATCATTTACCTAATATGGTACCCCTTTATGTTCAAAGAAGCAAAGGTTGAAACATCAAATAAGAGCGTGATCACAACCCGAAACACACCCGAGGCCCCCGAGACCCCAATCAATCATACCAACCAACCCCAAAACACATTACGGACTTGCTAGAGGCCTCAAACCACATCAAACAACTCTAAAACCATGAATTACATCCCGATTCAAACTTTATGAACTTTGAAGTTTCCAACTTTTATTTCCGATGCTGAAACCTATGAAATCGCATCTGATTGACTTCATATTTTGCACACACATCCAAAATGATATATCAAAGCTACAGAAACTTTCGGAATTTCATTCTGACCCTCGGATCAAAATCTCACCTATCAACCAAAATTCGCCAAATACTAACTTTGCCAATTCAAGCTTAATTCTACACCGGTTATCACAAAAATATTCCGGACACACTCCTAAGTCCCAAATCACCTAACGAAGCTATCCGAACCATAATATTTGCATTTTGAGTCCGATATCAAAATTTCCACTTCCGGTCAAATTTTCTCAAAAACCTTCAATTTTCTATCTTTAGCCAAACGACTCCAAAATGACCCACGGACCTCCGAATTCACTTCCGATCGCGCTCCCAAATCTAGAATAACCATACGGAGCTACTCCCAGTCTCGGAATCCCAAATGGACATCAATAACACTAAAATGCATTTTAAGCCAAATTGATGCAATTTCTTCTAAAATGCTATCTTCCATAATATGCGCCAAAACGCTCCCGGGTTATCCAAAACCCGATCCAGGCATACACCCAAGTCCGAAATAATCATATGAACCTGTTGGAACCTTCAAATCTCAATTCCGAGGTCATATACTCAAAATTCCAATCCTAGTTCATTTCTTCAATTTTAAGCTTTGGAAATGAGAAAATTTCATTTAAATTTGACACCAAACTTCTTGAATTTTAATTCTGACCATACACACAAGTCAATATACTTGAGATGAAGTTGCTCATGGCCTCAAACTGCTGAATGACGCGCCGTATCTCAAAACGACCGGTTGGGTCGTTACAATCTCCCCGACTTAAACATACGTTCGTCCTCGAACGTGCTGAGAACTACACTGAAGTAGTCTGAAATCACTAGTTTAACATCTCATGCAACTTCCTGTGCTTCCACAACTCATTTGAGCACATTAGCTTGATAACTCTATAGATATACTCCTTTATTCGAGTAAATAAGCCATTAGACCCAATTCCAACATCCGGAATTTCCTGCCTAGCATGTTTCCATCATACGACCACAATATCATTTTTTCACACGATGTACCCATACATGACTGCATAACTTTGTTGAATTCACACTTTGCATCACTTTACTCATGGGTCCACAATAATATTCTTTAAATATAATAGTCGTGATTCCACAAATCTGATGCTCTCATTGCATCTCATGACCTACATGGGTCTTGCTCTAGCTTTTACAACACCGATACGACGGAAGAGATGTGCGGGAATTCATATTTAGTTGCCAAGTCAACAAATCATTCAGTATATACTTCTAACAAGATCCATTACCTTGTCCTAAACCAGAGAATGTTATTTTCCTCTATAATATACTTCATATAATCAGTTTGCACCGACCCCAAATCCCATAACCTCATCTCACCAAGTACGAACTGCTCAGGCGATAAGCCACCTCAGACAAAATCAAAAGTCTTGCAAGATGACACAATGTGCCAGTAGGCTACTAATTCGTACGTGATACAAAAGGAAGGCGAACACTAGAGAGAACTATTCAACTGTCACATTAACATGGACCTCCACAGAAAAAAGGAAACAGAACACATAAAAGCAATTATAGACACTGAAATAAACATCACACTGTTGCGGCGTGCAACCCGATCCCAACAATATAACCATGGTGGCGTGCCACCCGATCCCAACAATATAACCATGGCGGCGTACCACCCGATCCAAACAATATAACCATGGTGGCGTGCCACACGATCCAAACAAAATAACCATGGCGGTGTGCCACCCGATCCCTGTTAAAACTCACACAAGGAGCCATACGTCGAGCTGAATAGCTCATCACATCAAAATGCTGAATATCGATCATAAGCATACTAAGGTGCATGATATCGGTCACAAGGAAACATATAGCGCCATAGGCTACAAACTCAAGCGCAACTGAGGTGCGATATAAGATCTGAGTCTCGAGAGCAATCATGCTCATATAACATCACCGCTGAGCGGAACCTCAACACATAAGGAACTTACCAAGCCGTCTCACACTCATACGGTGCAATATATCTTTACATGAATTAACTAACCGCGAAATAAGACCGCGACTATCCCTCCACAAAGGGCGCATTGCTGGAAGAAACACAACCGGCCTGATGCAAGGCTCACTTCCACATTTAAATCTATCTACCAACCTTAAGTCTATCCTGGTCGTGCCAAGCTAAGCCAATAAGCAGAGTGCCCTCCAACATAAATTCTCAATTGAATGATATCACCAAAATCCTCATACTTGGTTTAAATTTCTAACCAATCAAGTGATTACAAGTCACACCTATACAATCTTCTTGTGGGTCAAGCTCCCACTATCTTCCGAATAATTAAACGGGCCTGCACATTCAACCTACCGGCTGCACTAACACTAAAAAATGATCAGGAGTCCCTAACCGGGATGCAAAGCCTTTCTCACAGAACACCGATCTCAAATGATACTGATGTTAATACCCATCTTACTCAAAACACTGAAACTCCTTTCCTGCCCATCCGAGCTCTTTATATCACATTCATTGACCAAACTATGACCTTGGTCCTTACTTCAAATTTCATACTACTCACTGCACATCACGTGCCGATATACGATAGACACAATTTCCATCGTAGCTCTAGAACTGACGATAGGCTAATACTTTATCACATAATACCTTCTATTTAACTCACTACATGAGGGCTATAACAACATACGGCGAATTCTCATAGCCATCGAATATGCCAATATCTAAGTAGTGGTCCAAGCCACCATAACCCTTCCCGAGATCTGCCTACTCGTAACAGGCCCTTAACAGAAGAATACTTCAGAATAACATCAATCACTGTGGCCGACAAGTCTCAAATGCACCGCCACAAATCACATGCATAACTCGATCACGTTGCATGAACCGATCATTGACATCAATATGCCAACTCAGCTATGGCTAATCAATCTACTTCCTTCCGGTTTATCCTGGATTGCCTTAGAAATGTAAATATCTCCCTTCAATACCTAACTTATTCCAACTGCACTCACCCCGAGTGACCTTAAATCATAAGGCCATACTATCTCTACAACGACGACCATTTCATGTCTCTCAAGTACTACACCACAAGTCAAAACATCATAGATCGTTTTGTGCCTTTCTTCATAAGTTGCTTCAAAAGCTTGAGGCTTAACTGTACTTATAGACTCAGAATTATTAGGCACCACACTTTACCTCTTGAATTCACTAGGACCGCTATTGAGAACCATCAGGTTCTAACTTGACCCAGTACGCAACCAACTCTACTGAATTTGTTTATAACATATGAATACCCTCTCGATAAAGCACCCAACGGAATCACTTCCCTCGAAGCCTGCTCCTATACGAGGCATAAATCATGAATTTTCCCTCAAGTTTGAACATGAGCCAATAAGGCTAAACATAACATGCATTCAACAATACATATACTCAAATTACCACACATGGTCCTTTTCTCGTGGCTGCAATAACCCATTAATACGCTAGTATCCAGAATTCACGCAGGTAATTAGCCATGCGACCCAAATCATAAGAGGTGAGACTCTCCCATTAGCTCAAAGCCACTATTACACGACTCTCGAGCACATTAGAAACATTCACTCAAGTCATCTACTCTTATTCAACTGCAATTTACTTGAACATACGAACATAATCACTTGTGCCCTATTAGCACTCTGACCCCATAGGGTATGACCTCATTCCGATACAATCAAACATTACCCTGCTCCATGCACCGAGCATTCTCTACCAACGACACCATAAAACATACTATGATTCTCACACACCTACGAAGCACCATGTAGCCCTTGTCGAATATTTCCCTGCTGATAAAAAAAATGTAGAGTTTATTAGGGACATAGGAACATCCAAAGTCCCAACATCATGCCATACGAGCCTCAACTCTTGCCCATCCGCAAGTTTTCAAGAACTTTTGAATAGCACCTAAATACATCGCAGGCCAAATCTGATATGATACATGACCCATAATTAGATCATTGATAGCGAAATCCTTTCACTTGACACGAAGCCTTAAGATACATCTTGTTAATCCATGACAATGGCCTTTATCATTTGTACATCTTCATCATAAGACAGTCCAAGACATTCGTTTGGTACATGTCCTTCTTAAGATAGTTAAACTCATGTTCCCCAGTATCTCTGTTGGCTGAATCCTTCGCCAAATAGATATCTCATATGAACCATATAGTCTTCATTACCACCAACTATCTTTAGTTCCACATCCACCTTGTGATTCTACCATTACCGTGATGATTAGGCAGTTAAGTAAACCTTCTCAAGACCGTACTTATCAACCGAATGTCTGAACCTAGTGCACCCCCATGTGCACAATTGAAGATTTCTCAATTCTCTTGCATTATCGATATGGATGACACGCGGTAACAATGGTTGAGTAAATTCTTGACTCCCTTGAAATCCCTCTGTAGCATCACGAACCGTCGGCGCATACTTGATACCGAGCGCACAAATTTCAATACACGAGTGGATGCAAAAGAACGTATGACATAGGCTCCAACTGAATAAATGGCGCACGATAAGGAATTCAAAGAATTGAAGAGTTTCCTAAATAGTTACATAGCCCCTCGTAAATAAATACAGACGTCTCCGTATCGATCAACGAGAATCTAAGTAACCGGTCTGTGTCCCGTGACTCCTATGAACCTAGAGCTCTAATAACAACTTGTCACAACCCTAGTTCACCAATCGTGAACATGTCATGACGGCACCCAGTCTCCACGACTAGGTAAGCCTAACACGTTGCGGAATATACAAGTTTATGAACTTTAAATAAGAAATAACGGAAAACGATATAAATAAGAATGTAATCTGTGCCGCTTGGCACATACACCCGTCAAACACACTGTATAAACACCACCAAGACCCGGAATCCCACGGGTAACACAGACTAAGAGTAATACAACTGTGACTCTATGTATAAAGAGTATCTAAGCAACGAGATGAAGGGAAAACATCTACTAGAACTATCAGAATAGAAGGATGGCCTTCGGATCCGCGGACGTAGCAGATCATACCTCGAGGTCTCCCAAGGTGCTGCCGAATCACCTAGTATGAGCCTGTCCTGATGTACCTGGATCTGCACAACAAAAGTGTACAGAAGAGTAACATAAGTACACCACGGCGGTACTCAGTAAGTGCCAAGCCTAACCTCGATGGAGTAGTGACGAGGAAGACCAGGGCCCTACTGAGAGAAAACAATTACAAAAATGATAATAACAATAATAAGCAGTTTAAACGATAATAATTCCGAATGAAAACAATAAAATGATTACTGCAACCGTCAACAATTAACTAACAACAAATAACAAACTCAATTAATAAGTCCAGGACCTGTGGGAATTGAACCCACAGTCCCATTAACAGTACCTTTGGGTCTCCGGGAATCGAACCCGCAGCCCATGACTCAATAGATCTCAGGATCTCCGGGAAACGAACTCGCTGTCCACATCTCAATAATATATCAATAGCTCAGGATCTCCAGGAATCGAACCCGCAGTCCCTACAAATAACTCATGATCTCGGGAATTGAACCCGCAGTCCCCACAAATAACTCAGGATCTCGGAAATCGAACCCACAGTCCCTACAAATAACTTAGGATCTCGAGAATCGAACCCGCAGTCCCTACAAATAACTTAGGATATCGGGAATCGAACCCGCAGTCCCTACAAATAACTCAGGATATCGGGAATCGAACCTGCAGTCCCTACAAATAACTCAGGATCTCGGGAATCGAACCCGCAGTCCCTACAAATAACTCAGAATCTCGGGAATCGAACCCGCAGTCCCTACAAATAATTCAAGATCTCGGGAATCGAACCCACAGTCCCTACAAATAACTCACGATCTCGGGAATCAAACTCGCAGTCCCTACAAATAACTTAGGATCTCGGGAATCGAACCCGTAGTCCCTACAAATATCACTTCGGGTCTCTGGGAATCGAACCCACAGCCCTGGGATCTCCGGGAATTGAACCCGCAGTCCACTAACACATCAAATAAAGAAAACACACAGAGAGAATATAATAAGTTTAACTACAACTTCACCAAAACTAGTGCCAACAATTTATCAAGAACTTCAAGTAAGTCAACTAGGCAATTAGACATGTTGAATCCTAGCTAATCATGCTTTTCTAACTAATAGCGGGTAAAAGTAACACTTTTATCAGCTAAGAGCAGGAATATCACTAATCGGATAATTCAAGTAAGTGTGTGTCACAACAACCAGCGCATGTACACACCCGTCACCTTGCGTACAAGGCATTTAAACTATCACATAATATCCTAGGGGTGAAAGTTCCCCCACACGAGGTTAGACAAGCCACTTACCTCGACTCCGTTACAAAACCGCTAAGAGACAACTCTCTTGCCATGAATGTCGGGCTCCACACGCGTAGTATCTAATAAAAATCAATAGAATAACATCAAAATAGGCCAATTGGGCATTACCCAATCAAAACAACTCAAAATACACCAAAACCCACAAGTTGCCAAAACCCGACTTCCGGTACGCTTCTCGAAAAATTACGGAAGTTATATATTCAGGTTCCTTATCTCAACACGAGTCCGTGCATATAAAATTTATCGAAATCGGACTTCATTTGCCCATTCAAATCGAAGGTTTTCTAAAATTAGGCCTAGGGCTCAAACTGTCCAGTGATGATAACCCAGCATTTTCCCTTCAATATCCTCTCTCGGAGCTCAAAAATGGCGTTTTTGTGTGATAGGTCGCGTCTGATATGTTTTTGGACTTAAAGTCACTGCCAGGCCATTTTTTTCGCTTTTGCGGATAATTTTCGCATAGGCGGGACCGCTTTTGCGGTTCTATTTCCACTTTTGCGGTTCCGCATCCGCGGTCAAATTCCGCTTCTGCGGTTCTGACAGACACCAGCACTTTTCTCGGCACGAAAATGAGCATAACTTCCTCATACGATGTCCAAATTCGGCGATTCTTTTTGCTATGGCTCCGAAATTACGATACGGATCTAATGGTTCAAACAAAACTGAATTTGGAGATCATTTACCTAATATAGTACCCCTTTATGTTCAAAGAAGCAAAGGTTGAAACATCAAATAAGAGTGTGATCACAACCCGAAACACACCCGAGGCTCCCGATACCCCAATCAATCATACCAACCAACCCCAAAACACATTACGGACTTGCTCGAGGCCTCAAACCACATCAAACAACTCTACAACCATGAATTACACCCCGATTCAAACTTTATGAACTTTGAAGTTTCCAACTTCTATTTTCGATGCCGAAACCTATCAAATCGCATCCGATTGACTTCAAATTTTGCACACACGTCCAAAATGATATATCGAAGCTACAGAAACTTTCGGAATTCCATTCTGACCCTCGGATCAAAATCTCACCTATCAACCGAAATTCGCCAAAATACTAACTTTGCCAATTCAAGCTTAATTCTACACCATTCATCACAAAAATATTCCGGACACACTCCTAAGTCCCAAATCACCTAACGAAGTTATCCGCATAAGATTTGCATTTTGAGTCTGATATCAATATTTCCACTTCCGGTCAAATTTTCTCTAAAACCTTCAATTTTCTATCTTTAGCCAAACGACTTCAAAATGACCCACGGACCTCCGAATTCACTTCCGATCGCGCTCCCAAATCCATAATAACTATACGGAGCTGCTCCCAGTCTCGAAATCCCAAACGGACATCAATAACACTAAAATCCATTTTAAGCCAAATTGATGCAATTTCTTCTAAAATGCTATCTTCCATAATATGCGCCAAAACGCTCCCGGGTTATCCAAAACCCGATCCAGGCATACGCCCATGTCCGAAATCATCATATGAACCTGTTGGAACCTTCAAATCTCAATTCCGAGGTCGTATACTCAAACTTCCAATCCTAGTTCATTTCTTCAATTTTAAGCTTGGAAATGAGAAATTTTCATTTAAATTTGACACCAAACTTCTTGAATTTTAATTCTGACCATACACACAAGTCAATATACTTGAGATGAAGTTGCTCATGGCCTCAAATTTCTGAATGACGCGATTTATCTCAAAACAACCGGTTGGGTCGTTACAGACATCTTAAAACATACTATGATCCTCACACTCCTGCGAAGCACCATGTAGCCTTTGTCGAATATTTCTCTGCTGATAATAAAATGTGGAGTTTATTAGGGACACAGGAACATCAAAAGTCCCAACATCATGCCATACGAGCCTCAACTCTTGCCCATTCGCAAGTTTTCAAGAATTTTTGAATAGCACCTAAATACATCGCAGGCCAAATATGATATGACACATGACCCATAATTTGATCGTTGATAGTGAAATCCTTTCACCTGGCACAAAGCCTTAAGATACATTTTTCTAATCCATGACACTAGCCTTTATCATTTGTACATCTTCATCATAAGACAGTCCAAGACATTCGTTTGGTACATGTCCTTCTTAAGATAGTTAAACTCATTCTTCCCAGTATCTCTGCTGGCTGAATCCTTCGCTAAATGGATATTTCATATGAACCATATAGTCTTTATTACCACCAACAATCTTTAGATCTATATGCACCTTGTGATTCTACCATTACCGTGACGATTAGGCAGTTAAGTAAACCTTCTCGAGACCGTACTTATCAATCGAATGCCAGACCTAGTGCACCCCCATGTGCACAATTGAAGATCTCTCAATTCTCTTGCATTATTGATATAGATGACACGCGGTAACAATGGTTGAGTAAATTCTCGACTCCCTTGAAATCTCTCTACAGCGTCACGAACCGTCGGTGCATACTTGACACCGAGCGCGCAATTTCAATACACGAGTGGATGCAAAAGAACGTATGACATAGGCTCCAACTGAATAAACGGCGCACGATAAGGAATTCAAAGAATTGAAGAGTTTCCTAGACAGTTACATAGCCTCTCGTAGATAAATACAAATGTCTCTGTATCGATCAGCGAGACTCTAAGTTACCGGTCTGTGTCCCGTGACTCCTACGAACCTAAAGCACTGATACCAACTTGTCACGACCCTAGTTCACCAATCGTGAACATGTCATGACGGCACCCAGTCCCCACGACTAGGTAAGCCTAACACGTTGCGGAATATACAAGTTTATGAACTTTAAACAAGAAATAGCGGAAAAACGATATAAATAGGAATGTAATCCGTGCCGCTTGGCACATACACTCGTCAACACACTGTATAAAACACCACCAACACCCGGAATCCCACGGGCAACACGGACTAAAAGAGAGTATACAACTGTGGCTCTATGTGTGAATAATATCTAACAACGACATGAGAGAAAACATCTACTAATACTATCAGAATAGAAGGAAGGCCTCCGGATCTGCGGACGTAGCGGATCATACCTCGAGGTCTCCCAAAATGCTGCTGAATCACCTAATATGAGCATGTCCCGATGTACCTGGATCTGCACAACAAAAGTGTGCAGAAGAGTAGCATGAGTACACCACGGCGGTACTCAGTAAGTGCCAAGCCTAAACTCGATGGAGTAGTGACGAGGAAGGTCAGGGCCCTACTGAGAGAAACAATAACATAATGATATAAACAATATTAACCAGTTTAAATGATAATAACTTTGAAATAACAACAATAAAGTGATTACCGCAACCGTCTACAATTAAATAACAACAAGTAACAAACTCAATCAATAACTCAGGATCTCCGGGAATCGAACCCGCAGTCCCTACCAATAACTCAGGATCTCCGGGAATCGAACCCGCAGTCCCTACCAATAACTCAGGATCTCCGGGAATCGAACCCGCAGTCCCTACCAATAACTCAGGATCTCCGGGAATCGAACCCGCAGTCCCTACCAATAACTCAGGATCTCGGGAATCGAACCCGCAGTCCCTACCAATAACTCGGGATCTCCGAGAATCGAACCCGCAGTCCCTACCAATAACTCGGGATCTCCGGGAATCGAACCCGCAGTCCCTACCAATAACTCGGGATCTCCGGGAATCAAACCCGCAGTCCCTACCAATAACTCAGGATCTCCGGGAATCGAACCCGCAGTCCCTACCAATTACTCAGGATCTCCGGGAATCGAACCCGCAGTCCCTACCAATAACTCAGGATCTCTGGGAATCGAACCCGCAGTCCCTACCAATAACTCAGGATCTCCGGGAATCGAACCCGCAGTCCCTACCAATAACACAGGATCTCCGAGAATCTAGTGCCAACAATTTATCAAGAAGTTCAAGTAAGTCAACTAGGCAATTAAACATGTTGAATCCTAGCTAATCATGCTTTTCTAACGAATACCGGGTAAAAATAACGCCTTTATCAGCTAAGAGCAGGAATATCACTAATCGGACAATTCAAGTAAAGTGTGTGTTACAACATCCAGCGCATGTACACGCCCGTCACCTCGCGTACAAGGCATTTAAACTATCACATAATATCCTAGGGGTGAAAGTTCCTCCACACGAGGTTAGACAAGCCACTTACCTCGACTCCGGTACAAAACCGCTAAGAGACAACTCTCTTGCCGCGAATGTCGGCCTACACAAGTGTAGTATCTGATAAAAATCAATGGAATCACATCAAAATAGGCCAATTGGGCATTAACCAATCAAAACAATCGAATTACACCAAAACCACAAAGTTGCCAAAACCCGACTTTTGGTACGCTTCTCGAAAAATTACGAAAGTTACATTTTCGGATTCCTTGTCTCAACACGAGTCTAACCATACCAAGAACACCGAAATCGGACCACAAATGGCCCATCAAATCCTTGATTCTATTCAAGAGGGTTTTCTACCCTTTTTAACAAAAATTCTCAAATTAAAGACTAAAACTTGCAATAGATTCGAGTTATACAACCAAAATTGAGTTAAGAGTACTTACCCTTTTGATTTCTCCAAAAATCTCCCGAAAAATCGCCTTACCCGAGCTCCAAATCATCAAAAATGGCAAATGGGATGAAGTTTGGACTTTATTCTGCTGCCCAGGTATTTGTTCTTCGCGTTCGCAGTCCTTCTCTCGCGTTTGCGGTCCTTCTCTCGCGTTCGCGAAGAACAAACTCCCAAAACTATATTTTTCCAACTTTGCTCGGACAGCCTCTATTGCAATGGTCATAACTCTTTACACACAACTCCAAATGACTATTATAATATGTTTCGGAAATCTAGGTTCACAGAGCTACAACTTTCATTTTTGAATCACCTCAAAATTCCTTGTATATAAAAAGATATGATCTTCCAAAGTAGGACCTGTGCGACAGAAAAATCCTTCTTCGCGAACGCTAGGGACTGTTCGCGAAAGCGAAGAACAAAGTCCCTGATGGAAAATCCTTCTTCGCGAACGCGATACATTCATCGCGAACGCGAAGAACAAAGTCTTAGAGGCCAAATTCTTCTTCGCGAACGCGATAGGACCCTCGCGAACACGAAGAACAATACCAGATACCAGAACAGCAGTCCAAAAACTTCCAAAAATGACCCGTTGGGCATCCGAAATCATCCCGAGGCCCCCGGGACCTCAACGAAAAATACCAACCTACTCCAAAACATCATATGAACTTGTTCCCATCATAAAAACACATCCATAAACATGAAAATCACCAAATCAAAGCGAATTCAAGCCTAAGTTTCATCAAAAACTTCCGAAACCTACATGCTATCAAAAATCCGACCAAACGATGTCCGAATGGCCTAAAAATTTGCAGACATATCTAAAATAACATAACGAAGCTACAGAAATTGTCGGAATTCCATTCCGACCCCCGGATCAAAATCTTACCTATCGTTCGGATTCGCCAAAATTTTAAACTTCGGCATTTCAAGCCTAATTGAGCTACGGACCTCCAAAATACATTCCGAACACGCTCCCAGCCCCGAAATCACCTAACGGAGCTAATGGAACCATCGGATTTCCGTTCTGAGGTCGTCTTAACACTGTTCCAACTACGAGCCATTTTCCAACTATAAAGCTTCTAGTTAGGGACTGTGTCCCAAAACACTCTGAATTCCAGAACCGAACCTTCCGGCAAACCACAATAGCAGAAATGAACGTAGGGGAACAGTTAGATTGGGGATCGGGGCGTGATTTTCTAAAATGATCGGCCGGGTCGTTACAATGTAGGTGTTATGGAATGAGTTCAAGTCATTTAAAGCTTTGAAGTCTGAGTAAAATCCCAAGAAATTAAGTGAGGATCGTGTTCGTGGATCAACAGATGTAACAATCGAGCATGCATATTATGCACTGTCTAGTAGAATACACATAACTCTTCGCTCAGAACTCTGTTTGGGCTCCACAATATATGGTTTGAAATCTAATTCAAAGCGCTACAATTTTGATTTCTTACATTTTTTAAATACCCAAATGAACATGGTGAAAAGTACGCGTCCGCGCGCTGATTGCACAAATAGGGTAGAACTATGTGAAAAATGTGCGAACACATTTCCAGGTGCGGCCGCAGACGTCTTGTCCGAGAAAAGTGTCCCTTTTTTGCGCTGGAGAAAATGTATGTGTTTGGTTTCGACCCTACTTAGTATATATACATGGGAAAATGGTATTTGTGGGACTTTTGATATAATTTAGAGCTAAGGAAGTTAATGATAGGGGTGAGAAGCAAGAGCACAAGGATTTCACCATTCATCCTCATTCCAGGCAAGGTTTTGGATGTTTTATGTTTTCTTTTGTCTTAAATTTAATTATGATGATTTTCTCCATACCCATGGAGTAATTCTTTATTAAGGATTGATGGATTTGGTATTTTGAGAATTTTTTGTGGATATTAACTTTCGTTTTATATATTGGATCATTTTTGGTGTTTTTATAGTTGCATATATATTCACATGTTTATGTAATCGAACTAGGCATAATTTGTGATGTTTTGCATTATCTTGTCGGTTGAATTCCTTGATCTTCTTAGTAATCAAAAGACGCTAGTTGAATTATGTCACGACCCTAGTTCACGAATCGTGAACATGTCATGATGGCACCCAGTCTTCGCGACTAGGTAAGCCTAACACAACGCGGAATATACACTTTTATGAACAAAAGATAAGATAACAGCGGAATAATATAAAGGAAATGTAATAAGTGCCGCTCGACACATACACTTCGCCAAATACCAGAAGAAAATACAACCACCAAGACACAGAAACTCATGGGCAACATAGACTAAGACAGTATAATGTGGCTCAATACATCAGGAGTGTCTACATAACGAATATAAAGGAATGACTAGCATCACTAAGAAGAGTAGAAGAAGACCCTCCGGATCTACGGAAGTAGCAGATTCATAACTCGAGTCTCCTGAAAATGCTCCTAAGTCACCTGTAGTTGTGAGCATGTGATTTTTGCCCCAAGCAAATAAATTCCAATATAAATATACAAATAAATACGAAAATAGTTTTTGATGTGCAATTGTATGTTTTAATTGAAATGCTTATGTGTTTGTTTTTAAAACAAATTTTGAAATAAAAATTACAAAGGAATCAATTAGAAAATATCACAAAAATATGAAAAAGTTAGAAAAATAAAAAAAAATACAAAATACCAGAAAAATAAAATAAAATGGCAAAAAATATCATAAAATACCAGAAAAATTAGGAAAAATAGGAAAATAAAATAAGTATAACAATTGAAAATAAATACAAAAAGAGAAAAATGAAATACAAAAGAAAATACCAAGAAAATAATTAAAATACAAGAAAAATACAAAAATGTAATATAATTTTGGGATGTGCGGTGAAATATATACACAATTGAATAGGCCCAAGTGTAATACGCCTAAGAGACCAGCTGGTCTGCCTAAGCCAGTGACCAAACGACGACGTACAGGGTTGCTTCAATCTTAACCATTGATGAAATCAATCCAACGGATCAGAAAAGGCGGCATAATTGAAAACCAAACGACATCGTATTTGAAATTAATCCTGGCCGTCCAAAAGAATGATCAGACGGAGGACAGTGAATCTTGTTAATAGCTAAACGACACAGTATAATGAAATAATCCTGGCCGTCCAAGCTTAAGCATCTAACGAATATAAAGCGGTCTTTCTTTAACTGAACGATGTCGTTTAAAAGGGAGAAATCCTGGCCATTGATCTCAGTTGATCCAAAGGCCAGGATCACACGAGATCAAGAGAGTATATAAATGCCAATATCTCGTTCAAAAGAATACATACACACATATTGCAAACCATTGAAAACCCTAGCCGCCTCAGACCTTCACCCTTCTTCTTCCTTAGTCTCCCATGGAGACTGGCCGGACTGGCCCTGAAACCACCACCGTCTCTGGCTCAAGCAGCCACCAAACACCTCACCCCTAGCCACCAAACACCACAACCACCATAAAACTCCAGAAAACCAAATATCCCCTTTCTTCTTGAAAATCCGGTCGCCGGAACCCTAGCCGGCGACCTCAAATCTATGAACCAGTCTTCAAGCCTTACACCATAAGACCGCCTTGAGGAGACCTTTCACCTCATATAGGTGGCTGGTCTCGAATATGGCGAGAATCCATCAAATATAACAAAGAAGCTCGCCGGAACCCTACTCCGGCGAGCACCCAAAAACAAACTCTACCCCAAAACCTCTGAACCAAGCCGAGACCACCCCTTACCCACCAAAACTCCAAAAAGAAGCCTCGTCAAAAAAATCTAACAGTCAGAGGACTTAAAGTCTTCAAAACTTTTGAAGTCTGGAAATAAATAAAGAAAGAAAGAAAGAAGAAAAAAAGAGGAAAGAAAGAGAGAAAAGAAAGAAAGAGAAGAAAAGAAAAAAGAAAGCCTTAAAAGCTAAGATTTATGTCCCTATTTTCTTTTTCTTTGTCTGTCTTCTGAAAATGTTCTTGTTAATATGATCTTGATATTCTTGTTAGCCTATCTTCTGCATGCTTTAGATCTACTCCTATTTCATTACACATGCCTAATTCTGTTATAGCATTCTTAGGTTTCCTAATGTGTATTACGAATGAATCATGGTTAAATAGGCTTGTTTATGTGTTTGTTCATCATGCCTTGTCTAAAGTTAAGCTTTGATTAATTGGAATTCAACCATTACCAAAATTTCTCTCTGAGTTCTAATTGATTGGAAATTGATTTACGATTAAGGCTATGTGTGCAAAATAACATGAATTGGCTACATTTGTAATTTGATTCATCTATGAGACCATTATGAATCTTTGATATTTTGCGATTTTGGTTATAGCTGTAAAGATTTATGGTTAGTTCTGAAAGCTAGAATATGTGTGGCTATTTCTGAAATAACTAAGTCTGTTTGTTAAAATGGCTATCCTTGATATGAATAGGTTATGATGTTAAGTGGTTAGTTTTGAAAACTTATCTCTGAATAGTTGACTTGTGCTAATAATGGGTTAAATAAGGCTTTAAGTCTTTTAATTGTGGTCTAATTTGAAAGGGATTTGGGGTCTAAATCTGGCTAAGTCTAAAAACAGTATAAAAATTGGTCATTAGTTAAATAAGTCTTAAACCCTAATCTGCTAGACCTTAGTAGGTCGGGTAAAATAAGAAAAATAGTAAGGGTATAATAGGAAACAATAAATGGCATTATTGAGGATTTAATAGAGCCTATAGGGTTAGAAATGACTTTAGTGCCTAGTATTCCTGTGATTTCCTACAAAATAAAGGGTAAATTGGGCATAATAAAAATGCAGTCTTGTAATAAAACTTAGCAAGTGAGGGTAACCTAGTAAAATACCACTAATAGAACACCAAAGAAATGTCTAGAACCTTCTAGCAAGGGCTGGAAGGCATCTCGACACACTTTCAGGGAACTAATCTGTAAATAATTAAAAGAATAAGGGGAGGGGATTATAAATAACTTATTTGAATTTCCCCCTAATTCCACCCCAAAATTAGTCTATAAATAGGCTTCTAGTAAGCCTCAAAAAGGGGTTCAAGATTCTGCAATTACAAAGGGTTCTAAGTTTTTCATTCTAAAAAAGGTTGAACATTCTGTATTTTACAAAGAGTTCAGCTCTGAAATTCTTAGTTGATTGCTTTGAGTATTAGTTTGGGAGTTCCTGCTGGAGTCTATTATTCTTCAATTCTTCTGGATTCTGCTTAAGCTCTTCGATTCTACTTGTTGATTTGCTGGACTGTTATATTTGGAATTCTATTTGCTACTCCGTTTGTTGCTCTGTTGATGCTACTTTGCTGACTATTCTTCATCCCCAAGCCTAGACTCATAAGATTGTTTTGTGAATCAGGTACACTCTCATTTCCTAAAGAAGTAATTGCACCTGTTTTTGAAGAAATAAAATTGCATGAGCTATTTGGATGATTTTACTTTTTGTTATTCCTTTTAGTTTGTAATTTATATCTTCTAGTATGATTGTAATTCATTAGGATGGTTTGTAATAACTAATACCTGTATGAAATCGAAGCAAAAATAGAGTAAATAGTATAGTAGTAATATATAATTAGATACAGTTATCATTTAGTCTAAGTTCAAAACAGGTTAACACGGAAATTAATGCACCTATTAAAACTGGTATAAGCTAGTAATTAACTGTTTCTGTTAGTTAAATCCTGGATAAGGATTAATTGGTTCATAAAAAGGAAATAAGTGGGTAAGGTTTAAACTACCTTGTTGTCTAATCTCGTTTGACAATGATTTACTTGTGATATAATTCAGAATTCTGTAGTTGATAATAATTCAAGTCTGTTAGTAAATATTTCTAGACTGTGTTCCTTTAGTTAACATTAAGCAACAAATAAGTTTACCACTAGCATATTTGGAATATTATTGTAAGTACTAGATTCCTATTATTAAAGTGTTTAACTAGTGAGTAGAGTTCATAATTAATATTGATTGACATGTATTCCGAAACTTCATGAAATAAAATGAATTTTATTGGTTTACTCTGTTGTCTGATGAATGTTTGTTCAAATTTTATGAAACTACAAGTCTGCTCTATATTTTATCCGTTTATTCTGGGCCTGGTCGAGAACACGGGCCCAGATTCAACTAAATTCACTTCTGGATCTCTAAGTGGTGATACTTGCATATACTGGGTTCTAGAAGCCCAGTCACACATAATGGACTGTTAATACAGTCCAAAAGTCCAGGCCTGGTCATAAATAAATGGCCTGGACATAGTAACAACAAATTCAAAAAATATCAAAAACTATATCATGATTAGGAGAAAAAACAGAAATAACAAATATAGTATATGATAAGTTTAGACCTATAAAATAAAGGGATGAGCCTCGTATTAAAATGAAAATACACGCGGGGTCCCCATATAAATTTTAATAAGAATGTTAGACTCGGGAAGACCGTTTAGTGAATTTCACGATCTTTCCTAAAGATAATAAGGCGTAGACGTTATAGGCACGACTAAAATATACATTCCTAAATATGAGTGCACATTTATGTGACTCAAATCTCAAATCCCGGCAAAGCTGAAACGTATTAAAGTCACAGGCGTACTGGTTGCGGTGTGACTCAAAATGCATTTTCGCGACGTCGCAAGTCGTTAAAAATAACAAAACAGGACATTCACATTTGTAAAAGCATATAAAGAAATCAAGCAGGTCAAAAACAACAGTTGAGCGACCGTGTTAAAACCACATAATTTGGGAGTGCCTAACACCTTCTCCTGGGTTAACAGAATTCCTTATCCGAATTTCTAGTTTCGCAGACTGTTAAAACGGAGTCATATTTCCTCGGATTCGGGATTAAACCGGTGACTTGGGACACCATTATCTTTCCAAGTGGCGACTATGAAATCTAAATAAATCGCGTTTCGATTGTCCTTAAAGTGGAAAAACTCCTTCCCTGTTGTTATTATTGTATTCTATCTCGGGGTGTATTGGTAAATAATGGTATGTACTTTATTCTATGGAAAAGTAGTAAAACAGGACGTGTGACAGCTTTGGCGACTCTGCTGGGGATAAGCAACCCAGAACTTTGGTTCAGGGTTTAAGAATTCTAGCTCAATAAAATTGTTGTTTTTAATATTATTTGACTTCATTATATGCTTTGATCAATGTGCTATATGTTTACCGCTTTGATATTACGCGAATTATATATAAAAATTGTGCTGAAAACCTTTCTTTTCTCACCTCCGAGAATGTGCTTACTGGTTGAGACTCCCCTTTCTGTTAGTGTCATACCCTAATAAGAAATAGAGGCCGGATAAACAAAGCTGAACGACCATGCGGGTCCCCGGTACGTAGTCCCCTCCTCGATCCGAGTTGTCCACTCGGGTACACAGTCTAGCACTATGAAAATATTAGGATATTGAGCCTAGATTTAGGATGATTATTTGCATCATATCTAACTTAGGGGACTCAACACAGGAGTTTGGTCCGTCTAGGACAGGTGGCCCGGGAATCAAAGACCGAGCATATTATATGTTGCATTTATTTGTCTTGAATTATTATGCGGACCGGCAAAATTTCTGAAAACAAAAAGAAAGAGAATTTTAGAATAGAAAAGTATCAAAATATTGACGAAATGCTGTCAAAAATTTGAAAAGAAAGTTTGAAAAATAGGTAGAACAAATTTTGTTGAAATAATTGGTCACAAAACAATTTGACCAAACTACGCAGGTTTGATTCTCACCACTAAGTGAGATACGTAGGCAACCCTTGACGGGTCCAACCACCCCTTTCAAAACAAATGACCAAAAAAATGTCGAATTTTTAGTTCTCAATAAATCGAAGTGATGCTATTTTTGAAAATAGCCAAATATTTCGAAAGGACGCCGGAAGGCTGTTTTTGCAAAAATGGCCGCTTTGAAGTCATTTCTTTTCCTTTTAAAATAATAGCCTTGAAATTTTCAAATGAAATATGGAAAGGTTGATTCTTTCAAAATAATGAAAAATTGTCTTTGAAAAATATTTTCCTTTTTGTATAAAATCGCCTTTAATAAATGTGCAGGATTAGCATAATACAAAATGAACCCTTGCACTAATGAACAAAATCCTTTTGGAGTTACGGTTATGGTGGAACGATCTAAGCCAAGAAGGACAGGGTTGGGTCAACACATATCTAAAAGATCTTACTGGGTTGATGTACATAATACCTCGGGGTGATATTATTCGGGCGCTCTTTGGTTGTTGGGATCCTACACATAATGTGCTTCACTTCTCAGATTTTGAGCTCACTCCGACAATGGAAGAAGTTGCTTATTACATAGGGAAAGGCGAGGTTCCCCTAAAGGATAAGTATCTGGTGGCTCCAAGGGCTATTACAGTGCACAGTTTCCTCGACTCCCTAAAGATTGCCAGAAACTTTCACAATGAAGACTTGGCTCACGGGTTCTGTACTATGCGTTTCATATACCGCAGATATGGTCATATTGGGGGATTTAATGACCCAATGAACAAACTTTGTAGCAAGTCGAACCGGGTTAAGTGGGAGGAACATAGGCGCTTCGCCTTTATGGTGGCCTTTTTGGGATTAATCATATTCCCGAGGAAAGATGGAAATATTGATATAAGAGTCGCTGGAATTGCCAGTACTCTCCTTGTGCAAGACAATAGCACACTGGCACCGATGATAGTGGTTGATATCTTCCGTTCCCTCACATCCTGTAAAGCAGGACATGACTTCTTCGAGGGATGCAATTTACTTCTCCAGATGTGTATAACAGAGCATTTGTGCCGCCACCCTCAGTTCTCAAGTTACGGATCGTCTGAAAAGACGTGTATTGAAGAATTTTATGTGAGAACAAAAGAAGTTAAGTTGCCAAAAGGATCAATAGGTTGGATCACGTACTCGCGATCACTGACTGCTAGCTAGATTGATTGGGCATACGGCTGGTTTCCCCTCAACGAGGTGATATAAATGCCAGCGAAAGGGTCGCATTTTTTGATAATAGGTCTTAAAAGCATCCAGCCTTACGCGCCATACCGGGTATTAAGCCAACTCGAAAGATATCGGGTCATACCAAAAGATGGGGACCTCAGCCTGCAAGCGATGGAAATCAGTCCTGATGGGCAATTCTCGGAAGCAATGATTCGGCAAATTTGGAATGAATGCCAATGCCTGAAATAGACACTTGTGTGGGAGACCGAGCTTGAGGAGAAGTATCGCCAGCGTATGCCGCATGGTATCATCGAGATATTGAGCATGAGAGACCGATGAAGAGGCCTCACATTCAAGAGTTAGCCGAGCAGTCTAAGGAACAAAAAGATTGGATGGCCAAAGAAAATGAATACCAAGCTAGAATCAGCTTGTTAGAGAAACAATTCCAAGACCACAAATTCGAAAGCAGCTTACAAGCGGCAGCCGATGAGGGTGAAAAGAAAAAGCTTAGGAAAGAAAACGAAATCCTGATGGCTCATATTTCAAAGATGAAAACAACAGCCGAAACCCCAGTTCGACTTGCCCAAGATGAGAAGCTCATTAAAAATCTTCGGCGCAAAGTGAACAACTATAGATTTGATCTAGATAAAGCTGAGAAGGAATTAGTCGGGGTTTGGAAACAATTGGCCAAGAATGCTGAAGAAAGAGTTCGAATGGTTCAATAGTTAAAAGATGAACATAATGTTGAAGTAGCTCGATTGAGGAAGAAGGTCAACAACCGAAGTCAAAAGTACCAAACAAACCAAAGAGTTTGAGGTAGAGAGAGAACATTGCTACATTGCTATGGCTCGGTTAGAATTGGAGCTACAACAACTACAAAAGAAGAATCAGCAAACCTTAGATGCTCGTGCTAAACAGATTGGAAGGTTGCTTCAAGAAAAAGGGGTCATCAGGGAAAGAATTGTCAACATTGCTCAATATATTACAAAGAAATGCCAACTGTGCGAAGATATGTCTTAGTCAACATTCACATCAGCAGTAATGTTCTTTGTAAAGAAAATAATGACCAACCTGGACAAACTCTAAAGTGGATTAGCATATAGGCTCACGGCAAGACCGAACGATGTCTCGCGGGCACTAGGAGCTTTAATGTATTAATAGGGCATGCATTTTTGTATTTGTATTTTTTTTGCATTTGTAGTACAACTTTATTTGTAACCGATGTCTGAATATCAATGAAAATTCAAAAGAAATTGCCATTATTTTTTCCTCTTGTATATACAAATTGCTCGGGCGATAGGAAAACGTATAGGAACAAAAAACAAAAAAAAATAAAAGAAAATAGAGAAGAAGAAGAAAAGGAAAAGAAGAAAAAGAAATAAACAAAAGTATTAAAATGATGAAAAAACAAAAGTGGAAAAGAAAGCTGGCGGTTCAAAAAGAAAGAATAATGCAAATATGATGCATAATGACTAGGCAAAAGTTGTGGTTTTAGAACTTGTGATGTTTATCCCTTTTGAGCTAACTATTAACAAATTTTGTTGTTGATGAGTATCAGATTTACAGTTAGCAACTGGAATTCTAGCACATCACAGCTACAAAACACGTTCTAAAGTCATGACCAAAGCAGTAACTCGGGAAATCGAGCCTACTATTATGGATCTGGTACAGGAGGAAGAGGTTATAGACGTAACTAGTATGAAAGAAGAGATGTACAAATTGAACCAGCAGATGTCAGAGATGTACCAGGCTTGGTCGAGGGGACAACCCTTGCCTTCCTACCCAGCCAACCCAGCATACATTCCTCCTCCGAACCCAAACCCAGAACCACCTACCATGAACTCATCCTATACATATCCAATTTACCCGAATTACTATGCTACAACCTCACATGCACCGACACCCTTGTCTAAAGAAGCTCCACCACCACCACCTCAGATTGCTCAAGTATACGTGGCACTGCCACCAGCTACTTTACACAAATCTTCTAGCGAACTTGTGTTCCATGTCCAAGATACCCATTATTATCCGCCAGAACCCACATTCAGGCAACACGATTCTTACACCCCGCTCATAGACATGACAGAGGAGGAGAAACCTATCAGAAATCTTGAACAGGAAGAGATGGCCCATAAAATGAAAAGTCTTGAGCAGTCATTTCGAAACATGCAGGGGCTGGGAGGCCAAGTGAGTGTTGCATACAAAGACTTATGTTTGTTTCCTGAGGTGCAGCTACCTGCTGGGTTTAAGTTGCTCAAGTTTGATATGTATGATGGTCATAGAGATCCAGTGGCCCATCTGAGGGGTTACTGCAGTAAAATGCGCGGAGCAGGAGGAAGGGATGAGTTACTCATGGCTTATTTCAGTCAAAGCCTAAGTGGCTCGGCATTGGAATGGTATACTCGACAAGATCATACCCGATGGTTCATTTGGGATGACTTAGCTCAATTATTTGCAAACCATTTCCAATACAATCTGGAAATTATCCCTGACAGGTTATCATTAACTACGATGGAGAAGAAACCCGGAGAAAGCTTTCGGGAATATGGATTCAGGTGGAAGGAACAGACTGCTCGTGTAGACCCACCAATGAAAGAAGGAGAATTGGTGGATTGCTTCTTATAGGCTTTGGAGCCGACATACTACAGACACTTGGTGTCCGCAATTGGAAAAACCTTTAACGAGGTAGTAAAGATGGGAAGCTTTGTGGAAGAAGGGTTAAGGACAAATAAAATTATGAGTTACTCAGCCATCAAGGCTACAAACCAAGCAATACAGACTGGAACCGGAGGGTTGATTGGCAAGAATAAAAAGGAAGAAGTTGCGGTCATTGAAGGTAGATCTTGGTCCCGGGGCCCCAACCCATATCATCATCAACCTCGCCCATACCAACCATATCCACCAGCACCATATAATCAACCACCACCATATTATCCTCCAACCAGTCCACAATTTTCTGTCTAACATGCTCAACCCTACCCACCGCCTCCACATTCATGGCATACCCCAGCTCCACAAAATGTCTACCACGCACAAAATGCCTATCCGCCTTCAAAAACCTACAGAAATCCAAACCGACCTAACTTCCGTCCAGATCCAGAAGTAAAAGGTGATAGGGCTCAAAGGAAGAGAACATTCACTCCTTTGTGGGAATCATATACCAGTCTTTTTCACCGTTTGAGAGAACTAGGGATGTTGAGCCCTATTGAACCAAAAATTCTCAACCCTCCACCCAGAAATTTAGACCAATCTGTCTGTTGTGAGTACTGTTCCGGGGCACCGGGACATGATACGGAGAAGTGTTGGCATTAAAAGTCCGCAATACAGGAACTTATTGATACCAGAAGAATTGAGATGCAAGCTCCAGAAACTTCCAATATAACCCATAATCCTTTTCCAGCACATCACGAGACACATATAATAAATCTAGAACAGGGAGAGAGCTGCCGAAAACCTTCCCAGACAGTAATGACGATTAAAGCAAACAACAAGGTGGAGGGGGAAGTTGAAAGAAAGCCAACAAAGAATACATCAATGATTGAGCCCGTGAAATTGATAGTACCTAGAGTAAAGCCTTTGTTGACTGTGAAGGGAGCTTATGTAGAGCCGGTGGTTATCAAACCAGTTGTGCAGATGCCAGTTGTGAATACCAGGGCTATATCGTGGAATTATGATAAGGTGACGGTGATGTAGAAAGGGAAAGAAGTTGTCACACCTCCTTTTGGCGCTGCCCGCGAGGGAGCAAAGGAGTTTTTCCAATTAAAGGACAATCGAAACGGGATTTATTTATTAAGAATTTCAGAGTAGCCAATTGGGAGATTTATGGTGTCCCAAGTCACCGATTGAATCCCGAATCGAGGAAAGGTTTGACTCTATTTAACAGTCCGCGAACCAGAAATCTAGATAAGGAATTCTATTAACATGGGAGAAGGTGTTAGGCATTCCCGAGTTCCGTGGTTCTAGCACGGTCGCTCAATTGTCAGATTTGGCTTAATTATCTAATTTTAAACAATTATGAACTTATATTCAAATTTTAACCTTTGAATCGCTTTTATTATTATTGCCCATTATCTTAATAAAAGAATTGCAACATCATGAAAATGCATTTTAAACCACATCACAATCAATGTACCCGTGATTATCGACACATTTCGATTCTGTTTTGATTCAGATTTGGTCCACATAAATGTGCACCCGAGTTTAAGAAAGTAATTATTATTAACTAACGTGCCTAAAGTAATTCCGCATTTGTAATTTGTGAGGCCGTGGGATTTAGCTAAATGGCACGCCTCGATTCTAAAGAGTTTTATTGTTCAAAGTCGTTATAGTCGGGTCACACGCAATGCACCCCGAATTTGGGAATTTGAGTATCGTAAGTACGTTTCCAAAACTAATTTTTTCATGATCCTCTTTCTGAGTTCGATTAAATGACCAATGATTCGACTTCGATTTAACCCTATCGTCACATAATTCATTAACCAAACTTTTCATAGCATATTTGTTTATTCCATATTTTCAAGTTCCTAAAACAAGTTATGCAATTAGTTAAAGCAAACCAACAAAATACTAAAATAAAGATAAGAGCCTATATGGATCTAATTATTTGTGACACTAAGTTAACTTGGCCTTCGATCTTCACAGAGCAAACAAAACAATATTCACAAACAAATAAAGTATATAAAAATGGAAACTGAACACTAGATTTAATACAAAAATCCTACTAGCAAATTCAAGCATACTAGTAAACAAAATGTATTTGAAAACATTCTTTCAATATTGATGAAGCAAAAACTCCAAATCGAAAAAATCAGACAGAATGACTAACCGGTGGATCAAAATCTTAGAGATCGGCAACAAATCTTTAAGCCGAAACAGGGGCCATGACCGGAAAAACATGAACCTCGCTTGTGACGGACAGTGAAAACATCACTGCTCCTTTCAACCTCGCATGGCAGCAGGGTTTGAATCGAAACCAATGTTGACCAATGACTCAGATCACATCTATCTCACTTTCATGCTTAAATTTTCTATCGCATTTCCGGCCACTCACGGTAGCAGCAGACACGAGAGGGTGGCATGATAACTGTATGTGTGTGTGAGCTAGATGCGACGGACTGGAGGAGAAGGATGACGCGCTGGTTTCAGGGGTCATTGACGGGTGGTGCTGGGCTACGCTGCTGGTTGACAACGAGGAGAGGCGTGGTGGTTGATGCTGGTTCGTGGCAACGGGGCTGCTATTATGGTGACGGATATGAAGGGTCGTGGATGGTTGGGACTCGACGGAAAAGATGGTGGAGGATGGTTTTGTTTAGGTTTTTTTCTTGGTTTTTTTTCGTTCGTTTTCTCCTCTTCTCATGAAAGAGATGATTGAATAGTGTATATCCCTCTATTCTGTTTTTGTATTTTTTGTATCCCTGAATTGTCTTCCCCTTCTTTTTTTAAATAAGTAAGAAATAAATTACCTATTTACAAATATATTTCCTATTCACAAATGCCCCTTCCTATTCACAAATGCTTTTTCTTATTCACAAATATCTTTTCATATTCACAAATGTCTTTTCCTATTCACAAACGACTCTTCCTATTCACAAATACATCTTTCTATTCATAAATGTCTTTTCCTATTCTCTAACACATTTTATTAATCACACTCAAATCTCTTTCTTTACTCTAATGCACTCCCAATCCCACCACTCTAGAAGCTTCATAATTAGTTAGGTAAGACTCCTATTTATTTTTCATTATTATTATTTTTTTTTAAAAATAAAACCTAAATTAATTTCTATCCCAAATTATCGTAGAAATTTAAAGTAATTAACCCTAATAATTAATTACTACAACTAATTAAAAACCAAATTAAAAGAAAATTACCAAAATTTAAAAATTAAAGAGTAAAACGCAACATGACTATTTTTATGATTTTTTCTATTTTTCTCAAATAACAACTTAATTGATCTAAAAATGTAAAATAAAATCCTACATGTAGATGCAATATTTTTTATATATATTTTTATGATTTGAAATAAATATCAAAGCTAATACTAATTAATTAAACTAAACTTGAAATTATTTTGTATTTTCGAAATTATATAAAAATAAGGTACTATTTTTGTATTTTTTTATGAAAAATACATAAACTAATTTATTTATTTTTTGTAATTTTCTTTTCTTGTAATAAAATAAAGTAAAAGAGTCAAAATTAGATGCGATAGATATATTAGGCATAAACTAAATATTTTACGCTAAAATATAAAAAGTCTCGGGGAGGGTAAAAAATCACATGTCTACAGCTACCCTTCTTTGACTGAAAACACAAAGAGTTTTCGGACAAAGAACGACTAGGCAGGTGTTTTGACCCGACCCTTATTTGGAGAGAGTAAAACTAAGAGGAAAGGAAGAGAATGTGACCAAGCCATGGTATCTGAGTTGCCTACATATCCTTGGCTATAAAGGAATCAGACCACATGTAGTTCAGAAGTGAGTAAGAATATGGAGTATGCCGAGGTGGAGAGCCAGTCGAGGTGCCGTTCCGCCGAGGTTCCGTTCCGTCGAGGTTCCGCTCTGTGGTCCTGCTATTACATCAAAAAATCAAAACATGCAAAAAGATTAACTAAGCCTATCAGCTACTAGTTACTAGATTCCTATCTATAAGTCGTCCGAAGCTTGATCTTGAGCATTGGTTGGTGCTTCATGCGGACTCTAAATTTGAACCTTGATACTTGCTAGTTGTAGGTACTAGTTCAATCTTCTTCGGCTTTCTGGATTAGGACCAGGTTTGCAGCTCTTGTGACCTCGGTCATGCCTTGAGCAAACCACATCTTTCCTCCACAACTGCACTTTGGATTCGCTTCTTCTTTTCTTTTTTCATTTCTTTTTCTTTATTGTGACTAACTTTTCTCGATCATCTCAGACCGTAGCTTCTGCTACTTCTAACCTGGATTGAATGCTGGGGATATTTTTTGTAACCCTCCGCTCTCCGGGCGGGATCCAACAATCAGAACAAACAAAACGAACGAACTTTCCTACCCAGCTTGCACTAGGAAGAGTTGTGAGTTGTTAGCAAAATTGTAAACCACTGATACTACTGATGCAATAATGATAGTAAGCTAAAGACTAGACTAGGATGTGCGTCTCCTACGAGTAAAACCAAGAACTTTGACTAGCAAATGTGTCTGCTAAAATAAAATATAAATGAACCAGGCTTAGGAAGTGTGTCTCTTAAAGATAAATTTAAATAACCAAGTGCGTCTCCTAGGGGTGAAAACTTCAGTGACTAAAACTAGGAAGTGCGTCTCCTATAAGAGCGACTTGAAAGATCTTGATTACGAAGTGTATCACCTATGGCTAAACTAGAATGAACTAAACTTGGAAGTGCGTCTCTTAAGGGTGAATTTAATTATAGGAAGTGTGTCTCCTATGACTGAACTATTGATTTAGGAAGTGTGTCTCCTATGGTGAAAATAAACTTAGGAAGCACATCTTCTATGGATAAAAATAAACTTAGGAAGTGTGTCTCCTGTGGGTGAATTTAATGACTTTAAAGTAGGAAGTGCGTCTCCTATGACTGAACTATTGATTTAGGAAGTGTGTCTCCTATGCATGAAAATAAAATTAGGAAGTGCGTCTCCTATGGGTAAATATAAACTTAGGAAGTGCGTCTCCTAGGGGTAAAAATAAACTTAGGAAGTGCGTCTCATATGGGTAAAATAAACTTAGGAAGTGCGTCTCCTATGGGTGAAACTTTAATGACTTTAAACTAGGAAGTGCGTCTCCTATGAATGAAATCTTAATTTAGGAAGTGCGTCTCCTATGCATGAAAATAAACTTAGGAAGTGCGTCTCCTATGGGTAAAAATAAACTTAGGATGTGCATCTCCTATGGGAGAAACTTTAATGACTTTAAACTAGGAAGTGCGTCTCCTATGAATGAAATTTGAATTTAGGAAGTGCGCCTCCTATGGGTAAAACTTTAATGACTTTAAACTAGGAAGTGCGTCTCCTATGAATGAAATCTTAATTTAGGAAGTGCTTCTCCTATGCTTGAAAATATTAATTTAGGAATTGCGTCTCCTGATTTCAACAACTTTGAAAATAAAATTGACATTCCTCTCTTCAGGCGGGCATCTGACTTCAACTATAATTTAAAGTAAAACGCCATTCCAATCTTCTGGCGGGCACCTGACTTCAACAATGATCGGGCATCTGACTTCAACAACAACTTAAAGTAAAACGCCATTCCATTTTTTAGGTGGGAACGTGACTTCAAAACAACTTAAAAGTAAAATGCATTTGGCAATAATTTATGAAATATATTTGGCAATGTTTATACAGGCAGGACCACTCGGGTCGAAATAAATTAAACGTCCTTTTGAAGAATAATTCAAACTTAAAATATCCTAATCAAGGTTCGGATAGACCCTTCAAAAATTGAAATTTAAAGACTGAAATGAATACCATCTTAGGTGAAAATTTTAAACAAACTAAGATTTTTTCTCTAAGAGATAATTCATCAGACTAGGTCCAATTTTTTGTGATCTCAAGAGAAAGATTCATCAGACTGATATTTGATATCTTAAGAGAAAGATTCATTAGACTAAGATTTTGACGCTAGGAGATAATTCCTCAGACTAGGTCTAAATTGATGTGATCTCAGGAGAAAGATTCATCAGACTGAGATTTTGATGCTAGGAGATAATTCCTCAGAGTAGGTCTAAATTGTTGTGATCTCAGGAGAAAAATCCATCGGACTGAGATTTTGTTATCTTAGGAGAAAGATTCATCAGACTAAGATTTTGACGCTAGGAGATAATTCCTCAGACTTGGTCTAAATTGATGTGATCTCAGGAGAAAGATTCACCAGACTGAGATTTTGATATCTTAGGAGAAAAATTCACCAGACTAAGACTCTTTCATCTTAGGAGAAACAATTCGTCAGACTAAGATTTTTATTTTAGGAGAAACTTTGCACTGCTATGTTCCTGTTACACACAAAGCAAAATTTTGTCAGTTTTTTGAAAATGATGGTCTATTGTGACCTTTTGCTAGGGATGATTTCCTCCTTCCCTTAACACTTTGTGTTATCTTCTTTCTTCCTCAAATGGGTAATTGACTTTAGAACTGCTTCCATCAACACTCATATCGTCTTCCTTCGGATGCTGGGGATAACTCTGCCGGAAAATTATTTATTTACCTGTTGGGATTAATACTGCTGGGGATGACACTAGCTTCTTGCTTTTCTGAACTCCAGTTTCGTCCCTTTGTTCTGTCTGCTGGGGATACAACTTCCTTCATTAAAACTTGTTTTCTTTCTTTCAACACTGATGGGGATAACATCAGTTCTAAACCCACTTCCCTCAAGACTAGTGTTGTTTTTCTTCCCCAAATGGGTACTTGATTTCAAGAAAATTTTTGCAATGAGAGAAAATTTTCTTCCCCAGTTTGATCATCTTTTTTGTGGCATGCTTTTCTGCCATCAACGTCATTTCCTTCTTCCTGCTTTAAATCAAAGAAAATTTGTTAGTTTAAAATGCGGTGGTTGGTTGTGATGCTCCTGCTGGGGATGTTTCTCCTCCTTTTTCCCTACTCTGCATTTCATTGTCAAAACTTGCTGAGGATATTATTATTTGCTGGGGATGATATTCCTGCTGGGTATAGTTTTTCCCTTTCTTGCTTCCTCGCCCTCCTTGACAACTTTTTGTTCACAAGCCTTTCACCATTGTTTTCCGCTAGTATCTTGACCACCCAAATTCCTATGTCAGTGACTCCGATTAAGGATCTTGCATGTTTTACTGATGAACCATTTTTTCGTTCATCCGTGTACTGAAAATTCCTTATTTTTTGAGATATCCCTCTTCTTTTTGTGGTATAGCTCGGGAACGAGCATTTTCCCGACCTTTGAGTCTCATTGGCCTTGGCCTTGAGGTTATCAACCTTCGCTTTTTGCTGGATATATCCTTCGTGACACTGATCCATCTCTTTGTCAATTTCCTCTTGCTGAAAAATATCTTTTTTGACACCGGCCTTGCGCTTGTTCCCTCCTGACTTATACCACTTAGGTGTACCAATCAGATCTCGTCTTGCATAATTGGAAAGCTGATGGAAAATTTTAAAGTCATTTCTCACAAACAGACTCTATTGGAAAATTTTTAATGAAAGGACAAAGATAAAAGAAGCAGAATATAAAACAAAGGAGGAGGATGACTCTCTAAAAATAAAAAATTATAAAATAAAAATAAAAACCTATCAATCGCGGATACCAACTCTAATGGCCATGATATGCACATATAGCATATCCTCCGTCGTTAATTCACATTTCATAATCTTCGTTTGGGGCTTTCCCATATGATTCTTAATCTTTGTTCGACTTGTACTGCCCGAAGGGTTTTCACTATCAAGCCTCTCTCATTTCGGTTTTTCTCTCAGCTTTCATCACCTTATGGTGCTTGTGAAAGTTTTCACCGCTAAGACTCTCTCATTTGTATTACTCTTTAGCTGGGGATTGGGGGTGTTAACGCTAAGACTCTCATATTTTTTTCTACTGGAGATCAGAGTCTTTCTGCTGGGAATCAGAGTGTTATGTTCTGATAATAATTCTTCATTTTCCTGACTTGGCCTCTTTTGAAGATTGGTCAAAAGGTCTTTCTTTGGACTGTAATGTGGATTTTGATAGGGCTTAGAAAGAAAGGGTATTAAAGGCTCAACATAAACCAACTTTGGGTTAAAAATTTACAACCTTCAGACCTAGATTTATTTATAATAAATACACTTTTTGCCCCATATTTTTGCTTGGGGATTTTTTTATTTTTATTTACACTATGACCGAGCTGTGAAGCGCCTACGTATCCTCTTTGAGGAATCAGGTCAAATGTAGTTCCCAATTCTTCATTTTTCTAGTTTTCCTTTTTTACTTTTTTTTTATTTTTTCATTTTTTTTTTGTTTTTGTTGTTTTTTTTTTCTTTATCTTCCACATTTGTGTTTCTAATTTTTGCTACTGATTCCGAAGGAGGGATATGAAAGAAATTAGAATAAGGCTCAAAGGGCTGACGATGGATAAAGTGTTTGGATAGCAGAACAAAATGTCTCCATCATTCCAATCTTCAAAATATGCCAAGTGCCAACAACACATTGGACATTCACTATATCTTTAAATCCCTATTGGGCAACACTCTCATTTTTATTACCATGAACGACCCCCATCTCAACATGACCAACTTGCATGTAACGATTTTCTTTTTACTTGCCCCTGTTTCACATGACTCTGGCTCCAAATGATCTCAAACCATTCTTATTTCCTTTAAATGTCTCGATCACCTACAAATAGTTTTATGATTAACTTTTAAGATTAGGCCCACCTTACGTGCGCATGTCATGTCACTAGAGTTGATAGGAAAAGGGACTATAAAGAGGAAAAACTTGGAAAAATGACTAGAAATAACTGAAGACAAAGAATTGCATTAGACAGTAAAATGGTTCGAACAACACGACAAACATAATAAACTGGGGTAAGACCCTTTGAACAAACCTAGACAACACTAAACGATATACTACAAACAAACAGAAAACAGGACAAATAAAATGATAGAAGGGTTTGAGTTACAAGACAATATCCAGATTACAACCCTGGTATAATCCGGACGACAGAAATGACAACAGAATAAACCACCAAAGCTCCTCTTTGGTAACCCCCAAATGAAGCATATTTCCAATTACCAAGCACAACATCTTTAACCACTGCCATTTGCATCAACCATACCGGTGTTGACTGTATCCGAATTTTGTACGACAATGTCGCCTACATTGATAAGCTCCTGAATTGCTTTTTTCAACGTCCAACATTTTTCTGTGTCATGCCCCGGGGTGTCTGAGAAATATGCGCACATTTGAGAAAAATCACTCCTCTTTGACCGATAATTTGGCATTTTTGTCTGAATTGGTTTCAAACATGCCTAGTTGCTTCAACTTCTGGAACAAACTGGCATACGATTCTCCCAAAGGGGTGAGAGCCTTTTCTCGTTTCAGTAACCTCTCCTTCCTGAATGCCTCATTTGGCCTGAAACCTGACCCAGGGGGTTTCCGGAATGCTCATGGGGGTGGATAGTCTTTTTGTAAAGCTGGGTATTTTGAAAGTGAAGTATGATTTTGGGGGTCTCGGGGAGAGTAGTGGTGTTGGGGAGGGGAGTAGCATTTCGAAAAAATAATTGGAGGACGAGTGATGGAGCTACTCGGGTGGCTGGAAAAGCTGTGATAGGCGAGTACATATGGAGAGTGTGGTGGATCATTTAGCATTGGGTTCAGTGTACGGGTGAATATAGAGTATATGAAGCTAGGTGGTGGCGGGGGTGGTGCTTTCCCATCCATCCACGCCCGATACATGTCAGACACATGTTGTCTCAATATTTTGACTTCTTCTACAAACCTATTGTTCCGTTCAACCAGTTGTGGTCGAGCATCGGTATCAACCCACTCAATTTTGAAGTTTTCTACCATATCCCTTGATTTTGCGTTGAAGAGAACCACAACCAACCACCTTAATTTTATCAACAATTCAAAACAAAATATGTTATAAATGGACTCATTTGGTCCCCATTATTAAAAAAAAAAATTGATTTTTTTTTAAAAAAAAATTTTTTGGTTGTGGTCGAATCTTATGTAGATTGCCTACGTATTAGGACCCCGCATGAATCAGACCTTGCGTATTTCGTGTCAATGAAAGGTCAATAACAATAAAACACATTTTTATTTTTAGAAATTTTTTTTCAATTTTTTAAAAATAAAACAAACTTGATTACAAAGTTTTAAAAACTGGCCATACTAACAAACTATGCCAAAAGAATTTACATACTTGAAAATCAGATACCATATGTTCTAATCAAAAGAAATATAATTTTTTAAAAAAAACAAACTGCATATTCCTTTCCTTTTTGCCAATTTCAACCAGATGGCTATTTCTGCAAACGTGGCCCCTTCTCAATTTCACAAAAATTTTGAGGTCGAAAGGATTATTTTACAAACTTGTCCGTTCTTTTATGAAAATAGCCTTTCGACAACTGAAAGATACTCTAAGGCTATTTTGGCAAGAACGGGGTAAAACACCGCAAAGGCTGGCTCGGCTTATTTTGACCAAAAATCCAAACAACATTCGCAAATAAACTGACACTTTTTTTTTATTTTTTATTTTTTATAATTAAAATGAAAAGACATGGTTTTGCAAAAACGATCTTTGAGTGCTTCAGAGACGAAGATTTTAAGGTTGTGTGGGTCAAGCGATCAAAATCTGAAACAATTGACCCAAAGGTGGTTATTTATACAAAATCAGCCTTCCGGCGTCCCTTTGGGAACATTCGACTATTTTGAAAACAGCATTACCGACTTATTTATGACGAAGAATTAATTTTGACATTTTTGGCTATTTTTGCGAAATAGGAGGTTGGACCCGATGTGGGTTGCCTACGCATCTCACATCCGGTGAGAATCAAACCCGCGTAGTTCGGTAAAAAACAAACTATTTTTGAAAACAATGACATTTTCTTTTTTTTATTTTTTATTATATTTTTTTATATTAGCAAGCGAAACGAACTATTTTTAAAAATAAGACTATTTTTTTTTTCAATTCATTGGCATATAAAACGAACTATTATATTTTTTCATTTTATTGATAAACAAATAACTATTTTTTTATGAATAAAATCACTTTTTTTTGTTGATAAATAAAGAAAAAAAAAATTTATTTTTTATTTAAAAAAACATTTTTTAAGTAAAAAAAAACTATTTTGAAAATAATAATTTTTTTATTCTCAAAATTTGGTAGAGTTTCGACACTATTTGGGCATTGGTTTGTTTCTAAAAATGAGTAGTTATCTCACTACACTGTCTTTTTTTTCATTTTCATCAATATTTCAAAGCTGGGGAGTATGTAAGTTTGAAGCAAATAAATGCGTAAAACAAACTGGATGCAGCAGGATGGTCTTTTCATTTCAGGTTGCCTGTCCTTGACGGACCCAACCCATGTGTTGGGTCCCCAAGTTCAAATGCAACATGATGCAAATAAGCGTTCCTACTAGGGATCTGGTATGAAGTTTTGTTATACTATGTTGAAAACATGGGTATTTGTTCTAGACCGTGTACCCGAGCAGACAACTCGAGTCGAGGAAGGAGCTCATTTCCGGGAACCAAAAGGCCAGCCGGCTTAGAAACTTTTCGAGCCTCTTTCTTATTTTAAGATAAGACACTAACATAATAGGGAGTCTCAACCAGTAAGCACATCCTCGGATGTGAGAAGAGAGGGATTTCGGCACAGTTTATATATACAGTTCGAATAAAAACAAAGCGGTAAAACTCATTATTTTGCATATTAAGCATATATCATATAAAAATATCAGATAATAAATAAATCCAAATACAATAATTATTCTAAGCTCGAATTTCTAACCCTGAACCGGTGGTTCTGGGTTTTTTCTCCAGCAGAGTCGCCAGAGCTGTCACACCTCCTTTTGCCGCTGCTCGTGAGGGAGCGAAGGAGTTTTTCCAATTAAAGGACAATCAAAACGAGATTCATTTATTCAGTTCAAATAATATCAAAGCGGTAAAACTCATCATTTTGCATATTAGGCATATATCATATAAAAAATACCAGATAATAAATAAAGCCAAATACAACAATTATTCTAAGCTCGTATTTCTAACCCTGAACTAGTGGTTCTGGGTTTTTTCCCCAGCAAAGTCGCCAGAGCTGTCACACCTCCTTTTGGCGCTGCCCGCGAGGGAGCGAAGGAGTTTTTCCAATTAAAGGACAATCGAAACGAGATTCATTTATTAAGAATTTCAGAGTCACCACTTGGGAGATTTATGGTGTCCCAAGTCACCGGTTGAATCATGAATCGAGGAAAGGTTTGACTCTATTTAACAGTCCGCGAACCAGAAATCCGGATAAGGAATTCTGTTAACCCGGGAGAATGTGTTAGTCATTCCCGAGTTCCGTGGTTCTAGCACGGTCGCTCAATTGTCATATTTGGCTTAATTATCTAATTTTAAACAATTGTGAACTTATATGCAAATTTTAACCTTTGAACCGCTTTTATTATTATTGCCCATTATCTTAATAAAAGAATTGCAACATCATGAAAATGCATTTAAAACCACGTCACAATCAATGTGCCCGTGATTATTGACACATTTTGATTCTGTTGTGATTTAGATTTGGGCCACATAAATGTACACCCGAGTTTAAGAAAGCAATTATTATTAACTAACGTGCCTAAAGTATTTCTGCATTTGTAATTTGCGAGGGCCATAGGATTTAGCTAAATGGCACGCCTCGATTCTAAAGAGTTTTATTGTTCAAAGTCGTTATAGTCGGGTCACACGCAATACACCCCGAATTTGGGAATCTAAGCATCGTAACTACGTTTCCAAAACTAATTTTTTCATGATCCTCATTCTGAGTTCGATTAAATGACCAATGATTCGACTTCGATTTAACCATGTCGTCACATAATTCATTAACCAAACTTTTCATAGCATATTTGTTTATTCCATATTTTCAGGTTCCTAAAATAAGTTATAAAATTAGTTAAAGCAAACCAACAAAATACTAAAATAAAGATAAGAGCCTATTTGGATCTACTTATTTGTGACACTAAGTTAACTTGTCCTTTGATCTTCACAGAGCAAACAAAACAATATTCACAAACAAATAATGTATATAAAAATGGAAACTGAACACTAGATTTAGTACAAAAATCCAACTAGCAAATTCAAACATACTAGCAAACAAAATGTATTTGAAAACTTTCTTTCAATATTGATGAAGCAAAAAACTCCAAATCGACAAAATCAGACAGAATGACTAACCAGTGGATCAAAATCTTAGAGATCGGCAACAAATCTTTAAGCCGAAACAGGGGCCATGACCGGAAAAACTTGAACCTCTCCTGTGACGGACAGTGAAAACATCACTGCTCCTTTCAACCTCGCATGGCAGAAGGGTTCGAATCGAAACCAACATCGACCAATGACTCAGATCACATCCATCTCACTTTCATGCTTAAATATTCTGCCGGATGTTCGGCCAGTCACGGTAGCAGCAGACACGAGAGGGTGGCACGATAACTGTATGTGTGTGTGTTGCTGGACGCGACGGACTGGATGAGAAGGATGACGATGCTGGTTTCAGGGGTCGTTGACGGGTGGTGCTAGGCTACGCTGCTGGTTGACAACGAGAAGAGGCGTGGTGGTTGCTGCTGGTTCGTGGAGACAGGGCCGCTATTATGGTGAAGGATATGAAGGGTCGTGGATGGTTGGGCTCGACGGAAAAGATGGTGGAGGATTGTTTTGTTTAGGTTTTTTTCTCGGTTTTTTTCGTTCGTTTTCTCCTCTACTCATGAAAGAGATGATTGAATAGTGTATCTCCCTCTATTCTGTTTTTGTATTTTTTTTATCCCTGAATTGTCTTCCCCCTTTTTTTTTTTTTTAATAAGTAAGAAATAAATTACCTATTACAAATACTCATTCATATTCACAAATGCCCCTTCTTATTCACAAATGCCTCTTCATATTCACAAATATCTTTTCCTATTCCTAAATGACCTTTCATATTCACAAACGACCCTTCCTATTCATAAATACCTCTTTCTATTCATAAATATCTTTTTCTATTCACAAATGCCTCTAACACATTTTATTAATCTACACTCAAATCTTTTTCTTACTCTAATGCACTCTCAATCTCACCACACTAGAAGCTTCATAATTAGTTAGGTAAGACTCCTATTTTTTTTTAAATAAAACCTAAATTAATTTCTATCACAAATTATCGTAGAAAATTAAAGTAATTAACCCTAATAATTAATTATTACAACTAATTGAAAACCAAATTAAAAGAAAATTACCAAAATTTAAAAATTAAAGAGTAAAACACAACATGACTATTTTTATAATTTTTTCTATTTTTCTCAAATAACAACTTAATTAATCTAAAAATGTAAAATAAAATCTTACATGTAGATGCAATATATTTTTTTATATTTTTATGATTTGAAATAAATGTCAAAGACAATACTAATTAATTAAACTAAACTTGAAATTATTTTTGTATTTTCGAAATTATATAAAAATAAGGTACTATTTTTGTATTTTTTTTTTATGAAAAATACATAAACAAAAAAAAATTTTGAAATTTTTTTTCTTGTAATAAAATAAAGTAAAAGAGTCAAAATTAGTTGCGATAGATATATTAGGCCTAAACTAAATATTTTACGCTAAAATATAAAAAATCTCGGGGAGGGTAAAAAATCACATGTCTACAGAAGTTAAAGGAGAAATTTGTGAAACTCATGGTTTAACTCGTTCCGGGCGATGCTTTGCCCCGGAAGAACTAAGAAAGATGAAAGTGGTGAAATAAAACTCGGCTCATGTGAAAAAGGCAATCAGTGAGGAGGAAGCTGATGAATTCTTGAAGAAGATGAAAGCTCAAGACTATTCTATAGTTGAGCAATTGAGAAAGATGTCCGCGTAGATTTCGTTGTTATCCCTGCTAATTCATTCTGATGAACATAGAAAGGCATTGATGAAGATTCTAAATGAAGCCCATATACCCCAGAAGATTTTAGTATGTCATCTGGAGAAAATCACAAACAATATCTTTGAGACAAATAAAATAACATTTTCAGATAGCGAGTTGCCATTGGAAGGGACGGAGCATAATAAAGCACTATACCTCACGGTTAAATGTGAAGAATCTGTAGTAACCCGTGTTTTGGTGGACAACGGGTCAAGCGCCAATATTTGTCCATTGACAACCTTGGGGAAGTTGAAAGTCAGTCTTGAGAGAATTCATCAGAACATCGTATGTGTAAGGGGTTTTGATAGAGGCGTAAAGAACACCCTGGGGGATATCATACTAGGGCTTACTATCGGACCGGTGGATTTCACTATGGAATTTCAAGTGCTGGATGTCGTTGTATCATACAACCTCTTGTTAGGACATCCATGGATCCACGCTGCGAAAGCAGTACCATCCTCTTTGCATCAAATGGTAAAATTTGAATGGGAACAGCAAGAGATAATAGTGCACAGGGAAGATGATATTTGCAATGCTATTACACCATTTGAGGAAGCTGAAGGAGATAAAGGTCCGTGGGTGTACCAAGTAATGGACAACGTGGTTGTGAACAAAATATCTGAGGGAGAAAACATGCCAGTACCCACGGTGGCCCATGCAGTAGTTATGATCGCTAAAGAAATGATAAAAAATGGGTTTTCTCCGGGAAAAGGGCTTAGGAGTGACTTTGCAAGGTATAACACAGCCGATCCACCTTCCGGGCAGTACTGATACTTTTGGTTTGGTTTTTAAGCCAACCATTGTTGATATTCAGAGAGCTAAGAAATTGAAGAAGAAAGGGTGGTCCCTCCCAAAACCTATCCCAAAACTATCCAACTCATTTGTCAAGCCTGGTACACAGAGACGTCTGGTGATTGTTAGCCAAACCGTGCTGAGATAAAACCGGAAGAAGAGCTTCTAGAGGCTATTTGATGATGTGAATGTGTTGGAGACGGGTGAAGGAACAAGCAAAATGGATGTTCAATTCGTGGGACCTCACACTATGCTAAATAACTAGGAAGCTACTCCTCTTCCGATCAGGAGGGAGTTGTGGTCGTTAGCTTTTAATATTTCATTCCCAAAATTGTCTTGTTTTAAAATTGTAATCCCATATCCCGTCAAATAAAATGTATCCAACTCTTGTTACCTTTAGAAAAATTTAATGAAATGTAATTTCTTTTCTTCCTCCATTTTTGCCTTATTTTATTTTTTTCTTCTTTTGTACAGTTCAATATTTGTTGATTCCAATGATAAGTCATGCATGAAGGATTCCCGGTCCAGTCTTGATAATCGAATAGTTATACAGGAAATTGAAAATGAACATGAAGTGGAATATGAGGATGAGGAAGTACTGGAGGAAATTAGTAAAGATTTGAGTCATTATGAGGAAAAACCCAAACCGAACATAAATGAGACGGAGTATATTAATTTGGGAAGTGAGGAGAATGTCCGAGAAACAAAGATTAGTGTGCATTTAGAGGATTCCCTCAGAGAAGATCTAATCAGGTTGTTACATGAGTACAAGGACATATTTGCTTGGTCCTATGATGACATGCCCGGGCTCAGTACTGATTTGGTGGTACATAAATTGCCCACTTATCCAGAATGTCGGCTGGTAAAACAGAAGTTAAGGAAATTTAAAACAGACATCAGTGTGAAAATAAAAGAAGAAGTTAACAAGCAATTCGAGGCGAGGGTCATACGGGTCACTAAATATCCCACCTGGTTAGCTAATATTGTGCCTGTTCCAAAAAAGGATGGAAAAACCAGGGTGTGCGTTGATTATCGGGACCTCAATAAAGCTAGTCCAAATGATGATTTTCCATTGCCAAATATCCATATATTGATCGGCAATTGCGCCAAACATGAAATTGGTTCTTTTGTGGATTGTTATGTGTATCACCAGATCCTGATGGACCAAGAAGATGCAGAAAAGACAGCCTTTATCACGCCTTGGGGAACATATTGCTACAGGGTGATGTCGTTTGGGTTAAACAATGTTGGGGCTACATATATGAGGGCAATGACCACTATGTTTCATGACATGATACACCGAGAGATTGAAGTATATCTGGACGATGTCATTATCAAGTCCAAAAAGCAATGTGACCATGTCAAGGATCTAAGAAAGTTCTTCCAGAGGCTCCGAATATATAATCTCAAGCTCAATCCAGGAAAGTGTGCTTTCGGGGTGCTGTCATGAAAGTTATTGGGATTCATAGTAAGATAGTGTGGTATTGAATTAGATCCGTCAAAGATAAAAGCAATCCAGAATTTGCCTCCATCGAGGAACAAGAAAGAAGTGATGAGTTTATTGGGCAGGTTGAATAATATTAGCAGATTTATTGGTCAGTTAACGTTGACTTGTAAGCCCATTTTCAAATTGTTGAAGAAAGATGTTGCGGTGAATTGGACTGATGAATGTCAAGAAGCATTTGACAAAATTAAGGAATATCTGGATAATCCTCCTATATTGGTTCCTCCAGAACCGGGAAGACCTCTAATCCTTTATCTGACTGTATTGGATTATTCTTTTGGCTGTGTACTAGGGCAGCATGACGAAACAGGGAAGAAAGTGCAAGCATTATCTTATCTTAGTAAGAAGTTCACATCGTACGAGGTAAAATACACTCAGTTAGAGAGAACATGTTGTGCTTTAACATGGGTTGGCATTACTTGTCAGCTTATACTACTTATTTGATATCTCGGTTGGATCCACTGAAGTATATATTCCAGAAGCCTATGCCCACAGGAAGGCTCTCTAAATGGCAAATTCTACTTATAGAGTTTGACATCATTTATGTAACTCGTACGGCAATGAAGGCACAAGCAGTTGCTGACCACTTGGCAGAAAATCCGGTCGATGATGAGTATGAACCATTAAAGAAATATTTTTCTAATGAGGAGACAATGAATATTGAAGAAGTAGAGCAAGATGATAAGCCAGGCTGGAGAATGTACTTTGATGGGGTCGTCAACAGTAAGGGAGTCGGAATCGGAGCAGTACTCATTTTAGAAACGGGTCAGCATTATCTTGTTAGTGCTCACCTGCAATTTTTCTATACTAACAATATGGCCGCGTATGAAGCATGTATATTGGGATTGAGAATGGCAATAGACATGGGTGTTCAAGAGATTTTGGTTATGGGTGACTCGGATCTCTTGAAACATCAGATTCAAGGAGAATGGGAGACAAGGGATTTAAAAGTGATACCTTATCGACAGTGTCTGCATGAACTGTCTCAGAGATTTCAATCCATAGAGTTCAAGCATATCCCACGAATGCACAACGAAGTAGCGGATCCTTTAGCCACATTATCATCAATGTTGCACCATCTAGATAAAGCTTACATAGATCCACTACAGATACAAGTTCGTGATTAAAATGCGTATTGTTTGGCTGTAGAAGAAAAACTTGATGGTGAGCCGTGGTATCATGATATCATAGAATATTTAAGGACAGGAGTGTACCAGAGCAGGCCACATGGGACCAGAAAAGGGATAAGGCGATTAACAAATGGATTTTTCCTCAGTGGAGGAGTTGTATACAAAAGAAGACCAGACTTGGGTCTATTAAGATGTATAGATGCACAACAAGCTGACACAATTATGGCCGAAGTGCATGCAGGAGCTTACAGGCCTCATATGAGCGGATATATTTTGGCCAAAAAAATACTGAGAGCATGATATTATTGGCTCACCATGGAGCATGATTGCATTAGATATGTGCAGAAATGCCATCAATGTCAGATACACGGAGATTTGATTCATTCCCCACCCTATGAGTTCCATACAATGTTAGCACTGTGGCCATTCGTCGCCTGGGGCATGGATGTCATCGGACCAATAGAGCCCGCAGCATCTAATAGGCCCAGATTTATCTTGGTAGCAATTGATTATTTCACTAAATGGGTGGAGGTGAAGACATTTAAAGTAGTGACAAAAAAGGCGATAATGGATTTCGTGCACACAAATATCATTTGTCGCTTTGGAATTCCTAAGGTGATTATCACAGACAATGGAGCAAATCTGAACAGTCATCTCATGGCAGAAGCATGTCAAAAGTTCAAAATCCTGCACCATAACTCTACACCTTATAGGCCTAAAGCGAATGGAGCGGTGGAGGCTGCGAATAAGAATATTAAGAAGATTCTCAGGAAAATGGTGGAAAAGTCTATACAGTGGCATGAAAAACTACCATTTGCTCTCATGGGTTATCGTACAACTGTACGTACTTCAATTGGTGCAACACCTTACTCATTGATGTACGGAATAGAGGCAGTCATACCTGCAGAAATTGAAATACCTTCACTTCGGATCATAGTTGAGGCTGAAATTGATGATGATGAATGGGTAAAAGCTCGACTAGAACAATAGAGCTTGATTGATGAGAAAAGGCTAGCGGCAGTTTGCCACGGACAGTTATATCAGCGGAGGATGGCAAAAGCATACAACAAGAAAGTACGTCCACGAAAATTCGAAGTTGGACAATTGGTGCTAAGACGTATTTTGCCTCATTGGGCCGAAGCAAAAGGAAAGTTTGCACCGAATTGGCAAGGACCATTCATGGTGTCACGGGTATTGTCCAACAGAGCTTTATATTTAACAGATGTTGAAGGAAAATGTGTAGAGACTGCTATCAACTCAAATGCAGTCGAGAGATATTATGTATGATTCCTTTTTCATATATACAATTGTATTTGTCATAATTTTGAAATTGAAATGATGAAGGCATTTTATTCTCTATCCAAACACTTTATCTATTGATACCCTTGTTGAGCCTTATTGCATTATTCTTTCATATCCCTCTCTCTGAATTAATCATGAACAAGAAATTGGAAAGAAAAGGGGAAAAAGAGAATGAAAATGAGAATGAAGAAAATGAAAGAAAAATGATTTTAAAAAAAAAAAGAAAAACAAAAAAAAGAAAAAGAAAAATATACAAAAGAAAATCGAGAAAAAGTCAAAGACATTTGAAGCTTAGGGTATGAACTACATTTGACTGGATCCTGAAAGGGTACGTAGGCAGCCTCAGTGAGGTTCAGTCACGACAAAAATAAAATCCAAGATTCCCCAAATATTGAAACTGGGGCAGAAGTTATGTTTATGATTCCGAGAGTTGTAAATATTTTTGAACCTTCATATAAATTTTGAGCCTTTATACCTTTCTTCCCAAACCCATCCAAAAGCCACATTATAGTCCAAAGAAAGACCTTCTGATTAATTTCAAGAAAATGATGATACAATAAGAATAAGGAGAAACATGGCCTGGACAATACCTGGAGGTTTGGAAACAAATTTTTAAAAAAAAAATGAGAGAGTCTTATTGGTGAAAACCCTAACGAGCACCATAAGGAGAATGTGAGATGAGAGAAAATAAAAAATAAGAGAGTCTTATTGGTGAAAACCCTAACGGGCACCATAAGGCGAATGTGAGGTGAGAGAAGAATAAATGAGAGAGTCTTATTGGTGAAAACCCTAACGGGCACCATAAGGCGAATGTGAGGAATATTTTGATGAAAGAAGAAAATCAGCAAAAATAAGAAAGGTTTGGGTTGAAGGAAAAGATGAAATCAAGTCAGCAACGATTCGATTGGACAGATTGGGTCGGTATTTAAATACATGGCATGGTCAAAGGAATTAGTCGTTATACCTAGATAAGTTCTATCTTTACTCCAAAATACCCTTACCCCTTCAAATTCATATTTCTGCATTTCATTGATCAAAACCAAGCTAACTACCAGCTCCTCATGTTAAAAGGCATAATAACACTTGGTCAAAGTAAAAGAGAAAATAATATATATATATATATAAAAAAAAGGATGGCAATCAAGGCTGAAGGAAAATGAAAAGAAAAGAAACAAAAAAGGAGAAAAGCAAAAGAGGATTACAAGAAAAAGTTGAAAAAAATCTGGCAATGAACTGCAAAGCAGGATGAAATAAGAAGAGGCAGACGATGGAAGCATGGCCAACAAGAATGCCAGTTGCTAACCATCATTTTGTAACTAATAAGATTGTTCACTGATTTAGACAGGGACAAAAGATTCAAATTCTCACTAATCACTTTAAAGTGAATGTGACCAATGTGGAAGGAAAACATCAACAAAGTAAAACACCAATAAAGGGGGAATCTGCAGAGAATGACTCACTCAAATATCAGGAACCTACCCAAACAGCAAGGGAGGTATTGTCTTTTCAAAATTCACACCCCAGTTATCAAACTGAGGGAATATTTTTCTGCATTTTCATTTCATGTTTCAGGCGCCCACCTGGATAATGAGGGAATATTTTTCTGCATATTCATTTCATGCATCAGGCGCCCACCTGGATAATAAGGAAATATTTTTCTGCATTTTTATTTCATGCATCAGGCGCCCACCTAGATAACGAGGGAATATTTTTCTGAATTTTCATTTTCATGCATCAGGCGCCCACCTGAATAAAGAGGGAATATTTTTTTGCATTTTCATTTTCATGCATCAGGCGCCCACCTGGATAACGATGGAATATTTTTCTGCATTTTCATTTCATGCATCAGGCGCCTACCTGGATAATGAGGGAATATTTTTCTGCATTTTCATTTCATGCATCAGGCTCATGCATCAGGCGCCCACCTGGATAATGAGGGAATATTTTTCTGCATTTTCATTTTATGCATCAGGCGCCCACCTGGATAACGAGGAAATATTTTTCTGCATTTTCATTTCATGCATCAAGCGCCCACCTAGATAACGAGGGAATATTTTTCTGCATTTTCATTTCTGTTCAGGCGCCCACCTAGATAACGAGGGAATACTTTTCAGCATTTAAATTTTCTATTCAGGCGCCCACCTGTATAACGAGGGAATACTTTTCATCATTTTAATTTTCTGTTCAGGCGCCCACCTGTATAACGAGGGAATACTTTTCAGCATTTTAATTTTCTGTTCAGGCACCCACCTGTATAACGAGGGAATACTTTTCAGCATTTTAATTTCTGTTCAGGCGCCCACCTGGATAATGAGGGAATAATTTTCAGCATTTTAATTTCTGTTCAGGCGCCCACCTGTATAACGAGGGAAAACTTTTCAGTATTTTAATTTCTGTTCAGGCGCCCACCTGTATAATGAGGGAATACTTTCCAACATTTTAATTGTTTTTCTAACAAGAGTAACACCATAACACATGGAAAGCCTCACACTGGGGCAGAGGAAAAAGTTTTCTTTGTTTTTGTTTTTAAACAGGTATCGACTTGGAAGCAAGAAGCACATTTTTGAAGTCACGCGAAGGGATAGAAGCAGTATATCATAAACATGAAATAATAAAAATCCACAAAAAAAGGATGCAAATAAAGAGCAACATGTGATATGGAAAAGCAAGACAATTGCAAGAAGACAAGTCATAGATACGATTCTCTTGTAATTCATAAGTCATAGTTTAGAGTAGCTTTTTTATTTTCATTTTATCCCGGTGTAATAAGGAGTTAGTCAATGATTATAGCAACAACAGCAGCAACATCAAGTCTTGGTAGTTTCAAACTACCAGACCTTCCCGAACTACACTGACCTGATTCCTGTTTAGCCCAGGATATGTAGGCAACCTCTGAAGCAGGGTGCGGTCAAAAGGTTTTCAAAATACTTCTTACGGAATATGCTAGTGGGCAAAAATCTCTCATTACTGCTCACTTATCTTTGCACTGAAACTCTTCGTTTTCCCGAGCAAAGAGGAGCAGCTGTGAGCACGTGATTTTTATCCCAAGCAAATAAATTCCAATATAAATATACAAATAAATACAAAAATAGTTTTTGATGTGCAATTGTGTGTTTTAATTGAAATACTTGTGTGTTTGTTTTTAAAATAAATTTCGAAATTAAAATGACAATGGAATCAATTAGAAAATATCACAAAAAACATGGAAAAGTTAGAAAAATCAACAAAAATACAAAATACCGGAAAAATAAAAGAAAATGGCAAAAAATATCATAAAATACCAGAAAAATCAGGAAAAATAGGAAAATAAAATAAGTATAATAATTGAAAATAAATACAAAAAAGAGAAAAATGAAATACAAAAGAAAATACCAAGAAAATAATTAAAATACAAGAAAAATACAAAAATGTAATATAATTTTGGGTTGTGCAGTGAAATATATACACAATTGAATAGGATCAAGTGTAATAGGCCCAAGAGACCAGCTGGTCTGCCTAAGCTAGTGACCAAACGACGACGTACATGGTTGCTTCAATCTTAACCGTTGATGAAATAAAATCCAACGGATCAGAAAAGGCGGCATAATTGAAAACCAAACGACATCATATTTGAAATTAATCCTGGTCGTCCAAAAGAATGATCAGACAGAGGACAGTGAATCTTTTTAATAGCTAAACGACACAGTATAACGAAATAATCCTGGTCGTCCAAGCTTATGCAACTAACGGATATAAAGTTGTCTTTCATTTAACTGAACGATGTCGTTTAAAAGGGAGAAATCCTGGCCATTGAACTCAGTTGATCCAAAGACCAGGATCACACAAGATCAAAGGAGTGTATAAATGCCAATATCTCGTTCAAAACAATACATACAGACATATTACAAACCATTGAAAACCCTAGCCGCCTCAGACCTTCACCCTTCTTCTTCCTTAGTCTCCTATAGAGACTGGCCGGACTGGCCCTGAAACCACAGCCGTCTCCGGCTCAAACAACCACCAAACACATCACCCCTAGCCACCAAACACCACAACCACCATAAAACTCCAGAAACCAAAAATCCCCTTTATTCTTGAAAATCCGGTCACCGGAACCCTAGCCGGCAACCTCAAATCTATGAACCAATCATCAAGCCTTACACCATAAGACCATCTTGAGGATACCTTTCACCTCATCTAGGTGGCTGGTCTCGAATCTGGCCAGAATCCGTCGAATATAACAAAGAAGCTCGCCGGAACCCTACTCCGGCGAGCACCCAAAAACAAACCCTATCCCAAAACCTCTAAACCAAGCCCCAGACCACCCCTTACCCACCAAAACTCCAAAAAGAAGCCTCATCGGAAAAATCTAACAGTCGGAGGACTTTAAGTCTTCAAAACTTTTGAAGTCTGGAAATAAAGAAAGAAAGAAAGAAGGAATAAAGAGGAAAGAAAGAAAGAAAAGAAAGAAATAGAAGAAAGGAAAAAAGAAAGCCCTAGAAGCTAAGATTTCTGTCCCTACTTTCTTTTTCTTTGTCTGTCTTCTGAAAATGTTCTTGTTGATATGATCTAGATATTCTTGTTAGCCTATCTTCTCCATGCTTTAGATCTACTCCTGTTTCATTACACATGCATAAATCTGTTATAGCATTCTTAGGTTTCCTAATGTCACGACCCTAGTTCACCATTCATGAACATGTCGTGATGGCACCCAGTCCCCGCGACTGGGCAAGCCTAACACATTGCGGAATATACAAGCTATGAACACTTAAATAAGAAACAGCGGGAAAATAGCATAATAAGGTATTTAATCTGTGCCGCTTGGCACATACATCCGTCAACACACTGTATAAAACGTTACCAAGATCCGGAATCTCACGGGTAACACATACTAAAGAGAATATACAACTGTGGCTCTACATGTAAAGAGTATCTAACAACGAAAAAGGAAAATGTCAACTAATACTATCAGAATAGAAGAGAAGCCTCCGGATCCGAGTACGTAGCAGATCATACCTCGAGGTCTCCAAATGTACTGCTGAATTACCTAGTATGGGCATGTCCTGATGTACCTGGATCCGCACAACAAAAGTGTGCGGAAGAGTAGCATGAGTACACCATGGCGATACTCAGTAAGTGCCAAGCCTAACCTCGATGGAGTAGTGACGAGGAAGGTCAGGGCCCTACTGAGAAAAAACAATAATATAATGATTGTAACAATAATAAGCAGTTTAAATGATAATAATTCCGAAATAACAACAATAAAATGATTACTGCGGCCGTCTACAATTAAGCTAACAACAAGTAACCAACTCAATAAAACAAGTCCAGGGACCTGTGGGAATTGAACCCACAGTCCCATTGACAGTACCCATGGGTCTTCGGGAATCGAACCCGCGGCCCATGTCTTAGTAAATCCCAGGATCACCGGGAATCGAACCCGCAGTCCACATCTCAATAAATCTCAGGATCTCCGGGAATCGAACCCGCAATCCACATCTCAATAAATCTCGGGATCTCCGGGAATCGAACCCGCAGTCCACATCTCAATAAATCTCAGGATCTCCGGGAATCGAACCCGCAGTCCACATCTCAATAAATCTCAGGATCTCCGGGAATCGAACCCGCAGTCCACAACAGTATCATTCCGGGTCTCTGGGAATCGAACCCACAGCCCTGGGATCTCCGGGAATTGAACCCGCAGTCCACAACCACAACAATTAAAGGAAATACACAGAGAGAATATAATATGCTTAACTATAACTTCACCGGTAAATAGTTCCAATAATTATCAAGAAGCTCAAGTAAGACAATTAGGCAACTAGACAGTTAAATACTACCGAATCATGCTTTTCTAACTATTATCGGGTAAGAATATCGAATTAACAACTAAAAACAGGAATATCACTCATCGAATATTTTAAGTAAAGTATGTGTTCAACAACCAGCGCATGTACACGTCTGTCACCTTGCGTACAAGGCATTTAAACTATCACATAATATCCTAGGGGCGAAAGTTCCCCCACACGAGGTTAGACAAGCCACTTACCTCAATTTCGGTACAAAACTGCTAAGAATTAACTCTCTTGCCGCGAATGTCGGCCTCCACAGGTGTAGAATCTGATAAAAATCAATAGAATCACATCAAAATAGGCCAATTGGGCATTACCCAATCAAAATAACTCAAAATACACCAAAACCCACAAGTTGCCAAAACCCGACTTTCGGTACGCTTATCGAAAAATCACGAAAATTATATATTCGGGTTCCTTATCTCAATACGAGTCCGTGCATATAAAATTTATCAAAATCGGACTCCGTTTGCCCATTCAAATCAAAGGTTTTCTAAAATTTAGGCCTAGGGCTCAAACCCACCTTAAATCTTCCATTTTCAGTGAAATAATCACGGATTTCATGATAAACCAACGAATTAAGGTCAAGAAACTTACCCCCGATGATTTCCCGATGATATCCCAGCGTTTCCCCTTCAAAATCCTCTCTTGGAGCTCAACAATGGCGGTTTTGGTGTGTTAGGCCGCGACCGAAATGTTCTGGACTTAAAGTCACTGCCAGGCCATTTTACTCTACGCGATCGCAACAATGGGCTTGCGATCGCGATGCACAAAAATATGGGCGGCCTAATTTTCCTCTACGCGATCGCGTGATCCTGGACACGATCGCAGTGAACAACTCAGCGACCCTACGCGATCGCAATGACACGAACGCGATCGCGAAGAACAAACTCGTCCGGCTTCCCAAACTACCCTACGCGATCGCATACTACCTCACGCGATCGCGATGCTTACTCTCCCAGACTTACGCGATAGCACGCTTTACTTCGCGATCGCAGAGCTCAGGATTTCTCCCTTACGCGATCGCGGAGAGCAAAATTTCTCTGCAATTATTGCAGCAGAACAGCAGTGCCTTTTGGCACAAATTGGTCCGTTTGGACCCCCGAATTCATCCCGAGGCTCCCGGGACCCCAACGAAAACCCCCAACATACTCCAAAACACGATACGAACTCATTCCAATCATAAAAACACGTCTAACAACATCAAAACTCATAATTCACATCGAATTCAAGCCTAAATTTCTTAAAACTTTCCGAATTGCACATTCGATCAAAAACCCGACCAAACGACGTCCGAATGACCTGAAAATTTGCGGACATATCCAAAATCACATAACGAAGCTACAGAAATTGTCGGAATTCCATTCCGACCCCCGAATCAAAATCTCACCTATCGTTCGGATTCGCCAAAATTTCAAACTTCGGCATTTCAAGCCTAATTGAGCTACGGGCCTCCAAAATACATTCTGGACGCGCTCCCAACCCCGAAATCACCTAATTGAGCTAATGGAACCATCGAATTTCCGTTCCGAGATTGTCTTAACACTGTTCCGGTTACGGACCATTTTCTAGCCTTAAAGCTCTCATTTAGGGACTAAGTGTCCCAAAATGCTCCAAATTTCAGAACCGAATCTCCCGGCAAACCACAATAGCAGAAATGAACTTAGGGGAACATTTAAATTGGGGATTGGGGCGTAATTTTCTAAAACGACCGGCCAGGTCGTTACATCTTCCCACCCTCAAAGATTCGTTCGTCCTCGAACGAGCATAGAAAACATACCTGGAGTAGTGAAAAGATGAGGGTACTGGCTGCGCATATCTTGCTCAGTCTCCCAAGTCGCCTCCTCGATCGGCTAGCCCCGCCACTGAACCTTTACCGAAGCGATGTTCTTTGACCTTAGCTTTCTGACCTGCCTGTCTAGAATGGCTACTGGCTCCTCAACATAAGACATATCCTTGTCTAGCTGAACAGAAGTGAAATCCAACACATGCGACGGGTCACCATGGTATCTCCGGAGCATAGAGACATGAAATACGGGGTGAACTCCGGCTAAACTAGGAGGTAAGGCCAACTCATAAGCAACCTCCCCAACACGCCTCAAAATCTCAAAAGGGCCAATAAACCTAGGACTCATCTTTCCTTTCTTCCCAAACCTCATAACGCCCTTCATGGGCGAGACTCGAAGCAGAACCCGCTCGCCAACCATAAAAGCCACATCGCGAAACTTCTTGTCCGCATAACTCTTCTGTCTAGACTGAGCTGCACGAAGTCTGTCCCGAATCACCTTGACCTTGTCCATTGCATCCTGAACCATATCAGTACCTAGCAGCCTGGCCTCGCCCGGCTCGAACCAACCCACGGGAGACCTGCACCTCCTACCATATAGGGCCTCATACGGTGCCATCCGAATACTAGACTGGTAGCTGTTGTTATAAGCAAACTCCGCCAGTGGCAGAAGTGATCCCATGAACCTCCAAACTCAATCACGCACGCACGGAGCATATCCTCCAAAATCCGAATAGTGCGCTCGGACTGCCCATCAGTCTGGGGGTGAAATGCTGTGCTCAGCTCCACCCGAGTACCTAACTCCTGCTGTACAGCTCTCCAGAACCGTGAAGTGAACTGAGTGCCTCTATCTGAAATGATGGAAACTGGAATACCATGTAGCCGAACTATCTCCCAGATATAGATCTCTGCCAGTCGTTCCGATGAATAAGTAGTGCTCACCGGTATAAAGTTGGCGGACTTGGTTAGTCGATCCACGATAACCCAAATGGAATCAAACTTCCTAACGGTCCGTGGAAGTCCAGATACAAAGTCCGTGGTGATGCGCTCCCATTTCCACTCTGGAATCTCAATCTGCTGCATCAATCCACCCGGACGCCGATGTTCATACTTCACATGCTGGCAGTTGAGGCATCTGGAAACATAATCAACTATATCCCTCTTCATCCGCCTCCACCGGAAATATTATTTCAAGTCCTGATACATCTTCGCGGCTCCCGGATGGATGCAATACCGCGAGCTATGGGCCTCTGCTAGAATCAGCTCTCGAAGATCATCTACATTGGGCACACAGATACGCCCCTGCATCCTCATGACTCCATCATCCCCGATGGTAACATCTCGAGCATCACCACGCCGAACTCTATCCCGAAGGACAAGCAAATGAGGGTCGTCGAACTGACGCTCCCTGATGCGGTCTAATAAAGAAGACCAAGAGACCATATAGGCTAGAACCCGGCTGGGCTCCGAAAGATCCAATCTAACAAACTGCATGGATAAAGCTCGAACATCCATCGCCATAGGCCTCTCCGAAATTGGTAGGTATGTCAAACTCCCCAAACTCTCCACCCCGCAACCCAAGGCGTCGACAATTACATTGGCCTTGACCGGATGATAGAGAATAGTAATATCATAGTCCTTCAACTGCTCCAACCATCTCTTCTGACGCATTTTCAGGTCCTTCTGCTTAAGCAAGTTCTGCAAGCTTCGATGATCAGTGTAGATCTCAAAAGGAACCTCATACAAATAATGACGCCAAATCTTCAAGGCGTGAACAATGGCAGCTAGCTCAAAATCGTGGACAGGGTAGTTCTTTTCATGTACCTTCAACTGTCGGGACGCGTAGGCAATCACCCTACCATCCTGCATCAATACTGCACCGAGTCCAACTCGTGAGGCATCACAATATACAGTATAGGACCCCGAACCTGTAGGCAACATCAATATAGGGGCCGAAGTCAAAGCTGTCTTGAGCTTCTGAAAGCTCGCCTCACACTCGTCTGTCCACTGGAAAGGGGCACCTTTTTGGGTCAATATGGTCATAGGTGCTGCAATCGAAGAGAACCCCTCTACGAAACGACGATAATAGCCCGCCAAACCAAGGAAACTGCGAATCTCAGTAGCGGAGGAGGGTCTGGGCCAACTCTGCACGGCCTCCACCTTCCTCGGATCTACTCGAATACCATCACTCGACACCACGTGGCCCAAAAATGCCACCGAACTCAACCAGAATTCACATTTAGAGAACTTGGCATAAAGCTGCTTCTCCCTCAGAATCTGAAGCACTATCCTCAAATGCTACTCGTGCTCTTCCCGGCTCCGGGAATATACTAGAATATCATCAATGAAGACAATCACGAACGAGTCCGGATAAGGCCTGAACACACTGTGCATCAAATGCATAAAGGCTGCTGGGGCATTAGTCAGCCCAAAAGACATCACGAGGAACTCATAGTGACCATACCGGGTCCTGAAGGCAGTCTTCGGGATATCTGGCTCCCGAATCTTCAGCTGGTGATACCCAGAGCGCAAATCAATCTTAGAAAACACATGTGCGCCCTGTAGTTGGTCAAATAAATCATCAATACGGGGCAAAGGATACCGGTTCTTCACTGTAACCTTGTTCGGCTGACGATAGTCAATACACATACGCATAGAACCGTCCTTTTTCTTCACAAACAATATAGGAGCACCCCAAGGCGAAACACTGGGTCGAATGAAACCCTTGCCCAATAACTCCTGTAACTGATCCTTCAACTCCTTCAACTCAGGAGGAGCCATACGGTACGGTGGAATAGAAATGGGCTGAGTGCTCGGCAACAAATCAATAGCAAAGTCAATGTCTCTGTCGGGCGGCATGCCCGGGAGATCAGCTGGAAATACATCAGCAAAGTCACGTACCACAGAAATAGAATCAATAGAGGGAGTGTCAATACTGATGTCCCGCACATAGGCTAGATAAGCAGCACACCCCTTCTCAACCATACGCTGAGCTCTGAGAAAAGAAATAACACGGCTGGGGGTATGATCTAGGGTACCACTCCACTCAATACGTGGAATGCCTGGCATAGCCAGCGTCACGGTCTTGGCGTGACAATCAAGAATAGCATAATGGGGCGACAACCAGTCCATGCCCAGAATAATATCAAAATCGACCATCCCGAGCAACAATAGATCCGCTCTAGTCTCAAAATCACAAATGGTAACCAAACACGACCGATATACACGGTCCACAACCAAAGAATCACCCACCGGAGTGGAAACATAAATGGGGGCACTCAAAGAATCCCGAGGCACACCCAGATGAGAAGCAAAGTAAGAAGACACATATGAAAAAGTGGAACCAGGGTCGAATAGAACCGATGCCTCCCTGTGACTAACCAGAATAATACCTGTGATAACAGAATCGGATGCAACAGCCGCAGCGCGATCGGGAATAGCATAGAATCCGGCCTGTCCCCCTCTCGAGGGCGGCCTCCGGAACCCCGACCCCCGCCCCCGGCCGGCTGGGCAGGTGGAGTGGCAGCCGGAGCCGGAATGATAGCCTGCTGACCCTGGGAACCATGCTGAGGCTGCGAAGACTGATGAGGTGCTCCCCTCCTACGCCTGGGGCACTCCCTAACCAGATGGCGAGTATCCCCGCACTCAAAGAAAGCTCTGGGAGGACGCGGTGGCTGTGACTGACCGGCCTCACCCCCACTAGTCTGACCCCTGGAAGTACCCCGCGCAGGAGGTGCACTAGAAACTGGGGGAGCATAATAAGGCTCCTGAGGTGCTGGAAGAGCTGGTGTACTACCGGCTGCTGGCAATGCTGAATGAACTGGAGGACCAGAATAACCTCTGCCAAAACGACCGGCTGATGAAGTGCGGGCACCAGAGAAATGGCCCGACTCACGAGACCTCTTGGTCTCTCTATCTCCCCGCTCTCTAGGGAGCATACTCTCGATCCTCTTGGGAATGCTAACTGCCTGCTGATAAGATATATTTGTCTCCAGCTCTCTGGCCATACTGGATTGGATAGGCGGAATCAGGCCCTCAATAAATCTCCGCACCCTCTCCCGGACTGTGGCTACCAAGGCCGGTGCATGCCTGGCAAGACGGGTGAAACTAATAGCATACTCCGATACTAACATGGAACCCTGTCGCAACCACTCAAACTCCGAGCGCCAAGAATCCCTAAGGCTCTGAGGAACATACTCTCTCAAAAATAGATCTGAAAACTACGTCCAGGTCAATGAAGCAGACTCCTCTGGACTTTCCAACTCATACGTGTGCCACCAATCATAAGCGGCCCCGCGAAATTGAAAAGCAGTGAAGGAAACCCCACTGGTCTCCACAATCCCCATAGTACGAAGAATACGATGACACTCCTCCAGAAAACCCAATGCATCATCTGAAGCCAACCCACTGAACACTGGAGGGTCATATTTCTTGAACCTCTCCAATCTGCGCTGCTCTTCCTCAGAGGCAGCTGGTCCACCTCAGGGCTGTGTTGGGGCGGCAGGAGGCATAACCAAAACCTCTGGAATCTGTCCCACTAGCACACACTGCTCAGGTGTAACGACTGCGGGAGTCTGGGCTCCTCCCCCGGCCTGGGATGTAGCTGCAACGAGAGGAAGCAGTCCTGCCTAAGCTAAAGTGGTATACATACTCATAAACTGGGCCAGGGTCTCCTGTAGTGCTGGAGTAGTAGCAGCTGTAGTCGGTGTACCAGGTGCCTGCGCTCCAACCTGGTCTACCTGTGGCACCTCAGCGGCAGCGCGCGCGGGTGCTGTGGCCGCACCTCGGGCGCGTCCTCGTCCTCTACCTCGGCCCCGGCCTCTGACGGCGGCAACAGGGGGCGCGGGTACCTGATCAACGCGAGTATCTCGTGTCCTCACCATCTGTAAGAGAATAGAAAGCAATAGTTTAGATTTGATGCCAAAAACGTCGCACGACAAGGAATCCAAAAGAAATGAAGAGTTTCCTAAATAGTTACATAGCCCTTCGTAGATAAATACAGACGTCCCCATATCGATCAACGAGACTCTAAGTAACCGGTTTGTGTCCCGTGACTCCTATGAACCTAGAGCTCTGATATCAACTTGTCACGACCCTAGTTCACCATTCATTAACATGTCGTGATGGCACCCAGTCCCCACGACTGGGTAAGCCTAACATATTGCGGAATATACAAGCTATGAACACTTAAATAAGAAACAGCGGGAAAATAGCATAATAAGGTATGTAATCCGTGCCGCTTGGCACATATATCCGTCAACACACTGTATAAAACGCTACCAAGATCCGGAATCTCACGGGTAACACAGACTAAAGAGAATATACAACTGTGGATCTACGTGTAAAGAGTATCTAACAACGAAAAAGGAAAATGTCAACTAATACTATTAGAATAGAAGAGAAGCCTCTGGATCCGCGGACGTAGCAGATCATACCTCGAGGTCTCCCTGAAAGCTGCAGAATCACCTAGTACGAGCCTGCTCTGATGTACCTGGATCTGCACAACAAAAGTGTGCAGAAGAGTAGCATGAGTACACCACGGCGGTACTCGGTAAGTGCCAAGCCTAACCTCGATGGAGTAGTGACGAGGAAGGTCAGGGCCCTACTGAGAAAAAATAATAATATAATGATGGTAAGAATAATAAGCAGTTTAAATGATACTAATTCCGAAATAACAACAATAAAATGATTACTGAGACCGTCTACAATTAAGCTAACAACAAGTAACCAACTCAATAAAACAAGTCCAGGACCTGTGGGAATTGAACCCACAGTCCCAGATCAGTAAATCTCAGGATCTCCGGGAATCGAACCCGCAGTCCACATCTCAATAAATCTCGGGATCTCCGGGAATCGAACCCGCAGTCCACATTTCAATAAATCTCAGGATCCCCGGGAATCAAACAGGCAGTCCACATCTCAATAAATCTCAGGATCTCCGGGAATCGAACCCGCAATCCACATCTCAATAAATCTCGGGATCTCCGGGAATCGAACCCGCAGTCCACATCTCAATAAATCTCAGGATCTCCGGGAATCGAACCCGCAGTCCACAACAGTATCATTCCGGGTCTCTGGGAATTGAACCCACAGCCCTGGGATCTCCGGGAATTGAACCCGCAGTCCACAACCACAACAATTAAAAGAAATACACAAAGAGAATATAATATGCTTAACTATAACTTCACCGATAAATAGTGCCAATAATTATCAAGAAGCTCAAGTAAGACAATTAGGCAACTAGACACTTAAACACTACCTAATCATGCTTTTCTAACTATTATCGGGTAAGAATATCGAATTAACAACTAAAAATAGGAATATCACTCATCGAACATTTTAAGTAAAGTATGTGTTCAACAACCAGCGCATGTACATGCCCGTCACCTCGCGTACAAGGCATTTAAACTATCACATAATATCCTAGGGGCGAAAGCTCCCCCACACGAGGTTAGACAAGTCACTTACCTCAATTTCGGTACAAAACCGCTAAGAATTAACTCTCTTGCCGCGAATGTCAGCCTCCATAGGTGTAGTATCTGACAAAAATCAATAGAATCACATCAAAATAGGCCAATTGGGCATTACCCAATCAAAATAACTCAAAATACACCAAAACCCACAAGTTGCCAAAACCCGACTTCCGGTACGCTTATCGAAAAAACACGAAAATTATATGTTCGGGTTCCTTATCACAATACGAGTCCGTGCATATAAAATTTATCAAAATCGAACTCCGTTTGCCCATTCAAATCAAAGGTTTTCTAAAATTTAGGCCTAGGGCTCAAACCCACCATAAATCTTCCATTTTCAGTGAAATAATCACGGATTTCATGATAAACCAACAAATTAAGGTCACGAAACTTACCCCCGATGATTTCCCGATGATATCCCAGCGTTTCCCCTTCGAAATCCTCTTTTGGAGCTCAACAATGGCGGTTTTAGTGTGTTAGGCCGCGACTGAAATGTTCTGGACTTAAAGTCACTGCCAGGCCATTTTACTCTACGCGATCGCAGCACTAGGCTTGCGATCGCGATGCACAAACATATGGGCAGCCTAATTTTCCTCTACGCGCTCGCGTGATCCTAGACGCGATCGCAGTGAACAACTCAGCGACCCTACGCGATCGCAATGACACGAACGCGATCGCGAAGAACAAACTCGTCCGGCTCCCCAAACTACCCTACGCGATCGCATACTACCTCACGCGATCGCGATGCTTACTCTCCCATACTTACGCGATCGCACGCTTTACTTCGCGATCGCAGAGCTCAGGATTTCTCCCTTACGCGATCGCATGGCCATCTCCGCGATCGCGGAGAGCAAAATTTCTCTCCAATTATTGCAGCAGAACAGCAGTGCCTTTTGGCACAAATTGGTCCGTTTGGACCCCCGAATTCATCCCGAGGCTCCCGAAACCCCAACGAAAACCACCAACATACTCCAAAACACGATACGAACTCATTCCAATCATAAAAACATGTCTAACAACATCAAAACCCATAATTCACATCGAATTCAAGCCTAAATTTCTTAAAACTTTCCGAATTGCACATTCGATCAAAAACCCGACCAAACGACGTCCGAATGACCTGAAAATTTGCGGGCATATCCAAAATCACATAACGAAGCTACAGAAATTGTCGTAATTCCATTCTGACCCACGGATCAAAATCTCACCTATCGTTCGGATTCGCCAAAATTTCAAACTTCGGCATTTCAAGCCTAATTGAGCTACGGGCCTCTAAAATACATTACGGACGCGCTCCCAACCCCAAAATCACCTAACGGAGCTAATGGAACCATCAGATTTCCGTTCCGAGATTGTCTTAACACTGTTCCGGTTACGGACCATTTTCTAACCTTAAAGCTCTCATTTAGGGACTAAGTGTCCCAAAATGCTCCAAATTTCAGAACCGACTCTCTCGGCAAACCACAATAGAAGAAATAAACTTAGGGGAACAGTTAAATTAGGGATTGGGGCGTAATTTTCTAAAATGACCGGCCGGGTCGTTACACCTAATGTGTATTACGAATGAATCATGGTTAAATGGGCTTGTTTATGTGTTTGTTCATCATGCCTTGTCTAAAGTTAAGCTTTGATTAATTGGGATTCAACCATTATCAAAATTTCTCTCTGAGTTCTAATTGATTTGAAATTGATTTACGATTAAGGCTATGTGTGCAAAATAACATGAATTGGCTATATTTGTAATCTCAATCATCTGTGAGACCATTCTGAATCTTTGATGTTTTGTGATTTTGGTTATTGCTATAATGATTTGTGGTTAGTTCTGAAAGCTAAAATATGTGTGGCTATTTCTGAAATAACTAAGTTTGTTTGTTAAAATGGCTATCCCTGATATGAATTGATTATGTTGTTAAGTGGTTAGTTTTGAAAACTTATCTCTGAATAGTTGACTTGTGCTAATAATGGGTTATATGTTAAATAAGGCTTTAAGTATGTTAATTGTGGTCTAATTTGAAAGGGATTTGGACCCCAAATCTGGCTAAGTCTTAAAACAGTATAAAAATTGGTCATTAGTTAAATAAGTCTTAAACCCTAATTTGCCAGACCTTAGTAGGTCGGGTAAAATAAGAAAAATAGTAAGGGTATAATAGGAAACAATAAATGGCATTATTGAGGATTTAATAGAGCCTATAGGGTTAGAAATGACTTTAATGCCTAGTATTCTTGTGGTTTCCTACAAAATAAAGGGTAAATTGGGCATAATGAAAAGGCAGTCTTGTAATAAAACTTAGCAAGTGAGGGTAACCTAGTAAAATACTTCTAATAGAACACCAAAGAAATGCCTAGAACCTTCTAGCAAGGGATGGAAGGCATCTCGACACACTTTCAGGGAACTAATCTGTAAATAATTAAAAGAATAAGGGGAGGGGATTAGAAATAACTTATTTGAATTTCCCCCCAATTCCACCCCAAAATTAGTCTATAAATAGGCTTCTAGTAAGCCTGAAAAGGGGGTTCTAGATTCTACAATTAAAAAGGGTTCTAAGTTTTACATTCTGAAAAAGGTTGAATATTCTGTATTTTACAAGGAGTTCAGCTCTGAAATTCTTAGTTGATTGCTTTGAGTATTAGTTTGGGAGTTCCTGCTGGAGTCTATTATTCTTCAATTCTTCTAGATTCTGCTTGAGCTCTTCGATTCTACTTGTTGATTTGCTAGACTGTTATATTTGGAATTCTATTTGCTGCCGTGTTTGCTGCTTTGTTTGCTTCTCTATTGCTGCTACTTTGCTGACTATTCTTGATCCCCAAGCCTAGACTTATAAGACTGTTTTGTGAATCAGTACACTCTCATTTCCTGAAGATGTAATTGCACCTGTTTTTGAAGAAATGAAATCGCATGAGCTATTTGGATGATTTTACTTATTGTTATTCCTTTTAGTTTTGTAATTGATATCTTCTAGTATGATTGTAATTCATTAGGATGGTTTGTAATAACTAATACCTGTATGAAGTCGAAGCAAAAAAAGAGTAAATAGTATTGTAGTAATATATAATTAGATATAGTTATCATTTAGTCTAAGTCCGAAACAGGTTAACGCTGAAATTAATGCACCTATTAAAACTGGTATAAACTAGTAATTAACTATTTCTGTTAGTTAAATCTTGGATAAGGATTAATTGGTTCATAAAAAGGAAATAAGTGGGTAAGGTTTAAACTACCTTGTTGTCTAATCTCGTTTGACAATGATTTACTTATGATATAATTCAGAATTCTGTAGTTGATAATAATTCAAGTCTGTTAGTAAATATTTTTGGACTGTGTTCCTTTAGTTAACATTAAGAAATAAATAAGTTTACCACTAGCATATTTGGAATATTATTGTAAGTACTAGATTCCTGTTATTAAAGTGTTTAACTAGTGATTAGAGTTCATAATTAATATTGATTGACATGTATTCCGAAACTTTATGAAATAAAATGAATTTTATTGGTTTACTCTATTGTTTGATGAATGTTTGTTCGAATTTTATGAAACTACAAGTCTACTCTACATTTTATCCGTTTATTCTGGGCCTGGTCGAGAACACACGCCTAGATTCGACTAAATTCACTTCTGGATCTCTAAGTGGTGATACTTGCATATACTGGATTCCAGAAGCCCAGTCACACATAATGGACTGTTAATACAGCCCAGAAGTCCAGGCCTGGTAATAAATAATTGGCTTGGACATAATAACAACAAATTCAGAAAATACCAAAAACTATATCATGATTAGGAGAAAAAACAGAAATAGCAAATATAGTATATGATAAGTTTGGACCTATAAAATAAAAGGATGAGCCTCGTATTAAAATGAAAAGACATGCGGGGCCCCCATATGAATTTTAATAAGAATGTTAGACTCGGGAAGACCGTTTAGCGAATTTCACGGTCTTTCCTAAAGATAATAAGGCGTAGACGTTATAGGCACGACTAAAATATACATTCCTAAATATGAGTGCACATTTATGTGACTCAATCTCAAATCCCGGCGAAGCTGAAACGTATTAAAGCCACAGCCGTACTAGTTGCGGTGTGACTCGAAATACATTTTTGCGATGTCGCAAGTTGTTAAAAATAACAAAACGGGACATTCACATTTGTAAAAGCATATAAAGAAATCAAACAGGTCACAAACAATAGTTGAGCGACAGTGTTAAAACCACGGAATTCGGGAGTGCCTAACACCTTCTCCCGGGTTAATAGAATTTCTTATCCGGATTTCTAGTTTCGTGGACTGTTAAAACAGAGTCATATTTCCTCAGATTCGGGATTAAACCGGTAACTTGGGACACCATTATCTTTCCAAGTGGCGACTCTGAAAATCTAAATAAATCCCGTTCCGATTGTCCTTAAAGTGGAAAAACTCCTTCCCTGTTGTTATTATTATATCCTATCTCGGGGTGTATTAGTAAATAACGGGGTATACTTTATTCTTCGGAAAAGTAGTAAAAAGGGAGGTGTGACAGTAGTGCGTCTGATCAGATGTACATGGATCTGCACAACAAAAGTGTGCAGAAGAGTAGCATGAGTACACCACGGCGGTACTCGGTAAGTGCCAAGCCTAAACTCGATGGAGTAGTGACGAGGAAGGTCAGGGCCCTACTGAGAGAAACAATAACATAATGATATTAACAATATTAACAGCTCAATTAAGAATAAGTCTGAAATAACAGCAAATGAGATAAATACTACAAACCTTCTACAGTTAAGCTAACAAAAAGAAATCAACACGACAAGTACAAATCAACAATCCAGGATCTCCAGGAATTGAACCCGCATTCCCTTTTTATTCTTAGCAACTCAGGATCTCCGAGAATAGAACCCGCAGTCCATATATCAGTATCACAAGATCTCCAGGAATTGAATCTGCAATCCGTATATCAGTATCTCAGGATCTCTGAGAATTGAATCCGCAATCCGTATATCAGTATCTCAGGATCTCCGGGAATTGAACCCGCTGTCATTTACCTCAGTAGCATCGGATCTCTGGGAATTGAACCCGCAGTCCACAGAACACAAACACAATGAATAAGAGGAAAACACAGAGAAATATGAAGTACACAGCTACATTTAACACTAAATCCAGTCTCAACATGTTCCAGGAAGTTCAATTAAGACAAGTAGTCACTTAGACAGATAATCCTATCTAATCATGCTTCCCTAGCACACACCAGATAAGTCTTGCAATTTAACCAATTATATAACAAAGATAACACGTATTGAGCAGTTCAAGTAAGGTGATTTTCAACAATCTGCACAAGTACACGCCAGTCACCTCCCGTACAAGGCATTTAAATCAACATATATATATATATATATATATATATATATATATATATATATATATATCCTAGGGGAGAAAATCCCCCACGCAAGGTTAAATAAGCCACTTACCTCAATCCTGGTAAAAACTGCTAAGAAACGACTCCCTTGCCACGAGTATCCGACTTCGAGTGTCCCAAATCTAGTTAAACAACACAGTGTAAATAACATCGCAAGTAACTAATTATAGTGATAAAATTAGAGCTATGGTGCAAAATGGGTAAAATGACCAAAATACCCATGCAGACATCGACTCGGAATCGAAATATTTTTATGTTTTCAGAACCCTTGTACTCTCACGAGTCTAACCATATAAAATTTATCAAAATTGGACTCCGCTTGCCTATTCAAATCAAGTATTTTCAATAACCCATGCTTGGAGCAAAATCCTCCATTAACTCAATCATCTATTTTCAGAGGTTTTATCCGTGTTTTAATAGTATATTGACATAAATTTAGTCCATGAGTGATTACCTGATGTTTCCCCTTGATTTCCTCCTCAAAATCGCTAAAATCTTCTCCTAGTTTGAAGCCTTCAATATTTTAAATGTTCTGAAATTTTCGAGTTAGACTGACATTAAACCCTCCAGGGATTTTCGCTTCTGCGGCTCTGGGGTCGCTTCTGCGATCCCACTTCTGCAGAGAAGTGTGACGACCCAAAGGGTCATCACTTATTTTATTAATCGTTTTGAGCTTCGAGGCCTTGAAAACCTCATTCTATATTGCCTCGATTTACGTGCACGATCCGAGCATGTAGCCGGAAAGATTTTGTGATAGAAAATATGAATTCTATGAGAAATTTGGATAAAAATGATATTAATATTGATATGGTTGACTTCGGTCAACATTTTTGGTAAATGGACCCGGACCCGAGAACGGACGGTCCCGGAAGGTCCGTAGGAAAATATGGGACTTGGACATGCGTCCGGAGTCGAATTCTGAGGCCTAGAGCCCAAGTTATGAATTTTTCTGTGAAATTGTTTTTGATGTAATTATTAAAGGGAAATGAATTAATTGACCTTGGTATCGGGCTCGTATTTTGGTTCCGACGCCCGGTACAAGTCTTAAATATTATATATGTGCTTTTTGCAAAGTTTGGTGACATTTGGATGTCGTTTGATATGTTTGGGACCTTAAGTTCGAAGTTTGAAAGTTTTGAAAACCAAAAGTATGAAAATCATGAACTTGAGGCTTGATTTGATGAAAACGATATGATATTGGCGATGTGATCGCACGAACAAGTTTGTAATGTGTTTTTGATGTTGTGTACATGTTTGGTTTGGAGCCCGGGGGCTCGGGTAAAGATTTGGTAGGCCGTTGGATCAATTTCTGAATTTCTGCACTGCTGGTTTTTCACCCAGCTGTTGTCTTCGCAATTGCGAAGATTTTCTCGCAATTGCGAGAGGTCCCAGGCTGGCCCTGGTTTTCAAATGCGAACCATACTTCGCAAATGTGAAGTGGGCAGGGTTGGGCATTGGTTCGCAAATGCGAACAAGACTTCGCAAATGCGAAGTTGACCGGGGTGTGCAGTGGTTCGCAAATGCGAACATACCTCGCAATTGCGAGGTTGACAGCAATCAACCCAAGTTCGCAAATGCAAACTTATGGTCGCAATTGCGACAACCCCAGTGATCCAGCCATGTTCGCAAATGCGAACAAATGTTCGCAAATGCGAACTTCCCGGCATTTGCCTTGGCTTCGCAAATGCGAACAAAAGTTCGCAAATGCAAACTTCCCATCCTTAGCTTATTTTTCAAACTCCAGAAATTGGTCGGGGTTCGCAATTGCGAACCCCTGTTCGCAAATGCGAACACAGAGACCTGTAAATCACGATTTCCAGCTTCATTTTTCACATTTCACAACCCAAAAACATCCATTGGCGATTTTTCACGAACTCCCTCTTCTTCAAAGCAATTGTAAGTCACTTTTTACTTAATTATTTCAATTCCTAACAACATTAAACATATTTTTCAATAGAAATCAAAGGTTTTCATGGTAGAAATTCTTGTTTTTGGTAGAATATAGGGTTTTTCATGAATTGGGTAATTGGACCTCGAATTGAGGTCCGATTTTGAAACAAATCATATACTTGAACTCGTGGGGGAATGGGTAACCGAATTTTGGTCCAAACCCAGAGTTCTGACCATGTGGGCCCGGGGTCGATATTCACTATTCCGGGCAGAATGTTGTAAAAATTGTAATTGACCATATGAATTAGTTTGTTGAGTAGTATTGATGATATTAAATCAATTGTGTATAGATACGATTGGATTGGAGCCAAATTTGAAAGGAAAAGGCATTGCCACGGATTGAATTGTTTGTAAACATCTGAGGTAAGTGTTTGTTCTATCCTAGTTTGAGAGAATAGGATTATGTGCTACGTGCTATGTGATCGAGTGCGGTGTATGGGCTGTGGTGATGAGCATCCATACACTGGTGTCTAGCATGACCGTGAGTCGTTGTTGATACTTGTTGTGAGACATATTTGGAGATAAATTGTTGAACCCTTGTCGGGTTGTAGAATTGTTATTGTTTTCCCTTGTCGGGACTTGTTGTGAAGTGAGATATTGATTGCCCTTGCCGGAACGGTTCATGATTTACTGTTTCATTCTTTGACCTTAACTGTGATTGTTATTTGGGTGAGGAAGAGTGATAATGCACGAAGGGTGATGTCGTGCCTTGATTTATTATTTATGCATGAAGGTTAATGTTGTGCCTTGTTATTGATTATGCACGAAGGTTAATGCCGTGCCATGTTTTGTTGATTATGCACGAAGGTTAATGCCGTGCCATGTTATTGATTATGTACGAAGGATCATGCCGTGCCTTGAACCATGTACGAAGGATCATGCCATACCATGGAAGTGAGGATGAGAGTAAAAGCACGAAGGGTGATGCCGTGCACTTTATTTACTTATTTGGTGAGGATGAGAGTAAAAGCACGAAGGGTGATGCCGTGAAATTATTTGCCATTTCTTGACTTGATATTACCTGTATTTCCATTATACTTTGTTTTTCCTTGTGGACTTATTAACTGTTGTTAATTGTTGAGTTCTTTTGAGATATTCCTTGTTGCGTTGTTACTTGATTATTTTTCGTTATCCTGTGGTACACATATATATAGAAATGCCCAGGTTTATGTGGGTGTCTGGTCCTAGGCTTGTCACTACTTCGCCGGGATAGGCCATGCACTTACCAGCAGATGGGGTCGGTTGTGTTGATACTACACTTCTGTGCGTTTTTGCACAGGTCCAGGTTTCGATCAGGAGCAACAGCTGTAGATCTTTTGCGTGGAAGTTGATCATATTTGAGATCGAGGTAGCTTGCAGGCGTCTGCAGGCCCGGCGTCTCTTCCTTTACTTATGTTACTAGCTGTAGTCTCTTTGTTCCGAGACAAACAGATTTTGTTATATTTCTTTCAGACGTATATGTGTAGTATTCAGTGGTAGTTCATGAGTTGGTGACTCCACGTCTTGGGTAGAGGATTTCAGTATCAGTTACCTTGAAACTACTTATTTCTATTTTTATAAAGTCTTCCGCACTTGTTTAATTAAGATCATGATTTTGACTGTTAAATTGAGTATGAAGTATTGCTAAAAACAGGATAGTGTGTGTGAAGTGGCTTGCCTAGCTATCACGAGTAGGCGCCATCACGATCCCGATGTTGGGGGAAAATCCGGGCCGTGACAAGAAGATGCCGCTTCTGCGGCTCTACCTTAATTCACCCAGGTCCGCTTCTGCTGTCCATAGTCGCTTCTGGAACGACCACTTCTGTGGAAATTATTCGCTTCTACGGAAAGCTGCTAGCCACCCAGACTCGCTTCTGCAGGCGTAAGCCCGCGTCTGCGGGCTCGCCTAAGCGATTACCCTTTCGCTTCCGCGAACACAGCCCCCTTACAATTTTTCGCACCTGCATACCTCCCTCCGCTTCTACGGACTCACTTCTACGGTCCAAGCTCCGCAGAAGCGGAAACAACAGAAGGCAGGGAAAAGCTTGCTGCAACTTCAAATTTTTCTTTTGTTTCGCCTTCCGAAAACATTCCGAGGCCCCCGGGACCTCAACCAAATATACACATCCACTCCAAATCACGATACAAACTTGTTCCAATCATAAAAACATATCATTAAACACAAAAATCATCCAATCATGGCGGATTCAAGCCTAAGTTCTAACCAGAACTTCTAAAACCTACATGCTAAGAAAATCCCGACCAAACGACGTCCGAATGACCTGAAAATTTGCAAACATATCCAAAATCACCTAACAAAGCTACTGCAACTGTCGGAATTCCATTCCGACTCCCGGATCAAAATCTCACCCATCGATCGGATTTCCAAAAATTCCAAACTTCGACATTTCAAGCCTGTCACGACCCCAAATCCGGTCGTGATGGCGCCTAGCACACTGCTAGGCCAGCCCGGCCAATCAACAGAACTCACGGAGTTATAGCTCACCTTTAACCATTTTAGGCATCAACAAAGATAGAATAACAATAATAGAAGTACCAAGTACGGGGACCACATCCCAAAAACAATAACAACTCCCCAAAGACCAAGGGGTCAAAAGTCAAGAGCCTTTAAAGAGTGTACAAGTGCAATAATGTCTACATCAGTACTCAGTGCGGAAATAGACAACAATATGAAATAAAATAAAGCTGGAAGGGGAGCCAGGTCCTACGGACGTGGCAGATACCTTGACTATCCCAAAAGGTATCTCTGAACAGCTACTGGATCAGGTCTGCTGAGACATACCTGGATCTGCACACAAGGTGCAGGGAGTAAAGTGAGTACTTCCAAACTTATTGGTAATGAACAAGGGTAAGACATCGTAGATAAGAAATCACAATATATCACTATAAAGCTGTAATCAAATACCCTGCAACAGTCTCAATATCAACAGTAACTGTACCAACAAGTACCAGCAAAACAATATAACAGCTATCAGATGTAATGCATGAAATGACCGCTGCGGCGCGTAGCCTGATCCAATTTGGGTACCCGTGCTCACTGTGGGGGTTTAGACTCTGGAGGGGCTCCTACAGCCAAGCACAATATCATGAATACATTGCGGGGTGCAGCCCGATCCACTACCAGTCAGCTAATATGCAAATGCGGCCTCACAGGCTCAAAAGTAGTTTTTTGAAAACACTTTTTATCATTTTTCAGTAGAAAACAGTATATCAGTAGTTCCAGAGTTTGGAAAACTATTATAACAGTGATAGCTCATGGCTGGTAGTAAAACAACATGTCAATATCACAGAACCAATAATAACGATCCTCGCAGGATCCCAACAACTGGCTCAAAGCCTAATAATGTACACAACCATCCAAGAAGGAGGTTCACCGGATCAAGAATATCCAATAACACAGTATAATATCAACAGGTCAGACTAAGCCATAGTCCCTAATCACAATCGACCCCGCACTCACAGGAGAGTACGTGTATCGCCGCTATACAGCGTCACAAAGTGGTATACCGGAGTTTCGAGCCCGCTGGTCATCACCCACATCCATTACTCACCTCTACTCGGCTCGACGACTAATCCGCGATGCCCTTTCCACGAGAATCAACCTCCACGGGCGTAGAATCTTATCAAATGTAGTAGAAATACATCAAAATAGGCCAATGGGATGATACCCAGTCAAAGAAATTCAAATTACACCAAAAACTACAAAGTTGCCAAAACCCGACTTTCGGTACGCTTCTCTAAAAATTATGAAAGTTACATATTCGGAATCCTCGTCTCAACACGAGTCCATACATATAAAATTTACCAAAATCGGACTCCATTTGCCCATTCAAATCATTGATTTTCCATAATCTAGGCCTAGGGCTAAAATCCCCCATTATTTTTCCATTAGCAGTGAAATACTCGAAGATTCCATGATAAAATAACGTAATTAGGCCATAAAACCTACCTCCGATGAATACCCGATGAATTCCCAGTAATTTCCTCTAAGACTAAAAAATGGTGATTTTATGACTGAAAACCGCGACTGGACTGTTGTCACGACCCGGATTTCCCACCATCGGAGTCATGATGGCGCCTACTAAATGGAAGCTAGGCAAGCTAAATATTAATTACACCTCCATTAATTACCAAATTATTATTAAGACTTATTATTAAAAACATTTAAATTACAGCGGAATAATCAAAATTAGCGGAAGACTTAGTCAAATATGATAAAGAAAACCCAACCATGATACACTACCCAAGACTGGTGTCACAATACTCATGAACTTCTAAGAATAATACACATAATTGTATGAAAGAAAATTACAAGTTGTTTATCTCGATTACATGAGATAACAGAATGAAAAACATAGATAGAAGAGACAACGGGTCCTGCGGACGCCTGCAAGGCTACCTCGTAATCTCAATAGACGGAAAATCCATAAGTCGCTACTGCCGCTGCTGCTGTCCGTAACCTGTATCTGCGCAAAAAGGAGCGCAGAGTGTAGTATCAGCACAACCGACCCCATGTGCTGGTAAGTGCCTGGCCTATCCCAACGAACTAGTGACAAGGCTAAGGCCAGTCACCCACATAAACCTGTACAGTTGCAATATATATATATATACAATACATATATATATAATACATTTATAAGGAAAGACTCTGCTCTGAAATAACAGTCAATAACTCATGATATCCAGAATAATCTAATCAATAGAATAAATCTTACTTTCATGTCTCAATTCCTCTCTCATTTCATATCTCGTGGTAGGCGTACCACCCGCTCCCAACTATCACAGTAATTATATCTTGTGGTAGGCGTACCACCCGCTCCCAACTATATCAATAGGCTACCGACAACTATGGCCAATGCCAAGATTTAAATCATTTTGTGGTCGGCGTGCCACACGATCCCATTTCTTATTATATAAGTGGTCGGCGCGCCATACGATCCCAATCCATAAATATATATATAAGTGGTCGGCGCGCCACACGATCCCAATTCACAAATATATATATTACCGGCATTTAGCCAATAATCTTTGCATCAACAATATTTATAATTACCGGTTTTAAACCAATAATTGATATTGATTTCAACAATTTATCTCCATTACCGGTATAACACCAATAACTCTTAGTCAACAATTTATTCATAACTAAATTCCTATTCCTTCGAGCTAGGATAGAACAAACACTTACCTCGAAAGTTTACGAACGATTCAATCCGTAGCAATGCCTTTTCCTTTCGAATTTGATTCCAATCCAATCGTATCTATACACAATTGATTTAATATCATCAATACTACTCAACAAACTAATTCCTAAGACCAATTACAACTTTTACAACATTCTGCCCCGAATAGTAATTTTCAACCCCGGGCCCACATGGTCAGAACTCGGGGTTAAGACCAAAATTCGGTTACTCATCCCCCCACGAGTTCATGTATATGATTTGTTTCAAAATCGGACCTCAATTCGAGGTCCAATTTCCCAATTTACGAAAAACCCTATATTTTAACAAAAACAAGAAATTCTACCATGAAAACCTTTGATTTCTATTGAAAACATGTTTAATGATGTTAGGAATTGAAAGAATTAAGTAAAAAGTGACTTACAATTGTTTTGATGAAGAAGGAATCCGTGAAAAATCGCAAATGGGTGTTTTTGTTTTGTAAAAAGTGAAGAAATGAACTGAAAATTGTGTTTTACAGGTCTCTGTGTTCGCATTTGCGAACATGGGTTCGCAATTGCGAACCCCGACCAATTTCTGGAGTTTGAAAAATAAGCTAAGGCTTGGGAAGTTCGCATTTGCGACCTTTTGTTCGCATTTGCGAAGCCAAGGCAAATCTGGGGCTTCGCATTTGCGAACATATGTTCGCATTTGCGAACTAGGCTGCCTCTAGGGACTTTCGCATTTGCGAACGATTGTTCGCATTTGCGAACAAGGTTGGGCTGAGGGACCTTCGCATTTGCGAAGAATGCTTCGCATTTGCGAAGCATGCCTTTTCACCGGAGGCCTCGCAATTGCGAGGTTTGGTTCGCATTTGCGAACCCAAACGGTCCTGGGCACCCTTCGCATTTGCGACCAAGGGTTCGCATTTGCGAACCCTGCCTTGACCCGCCACCTTCGCAATTGCGAGAAATACTTCGCAATTGCGAAGACAGCTGGGTGAAAAACCAGCAGTGCAAAAACTCAGAATTTCATCCAATGGCCTATCAAATCTTTACCCGAGCTCCCCGGGCTCCAAACCAAACATGTACACAACATCAAAAACACATTATGAACTTGTTCGTGCGATCACATCGCCAAAATAACATCAAAATCAATGAATTGAGCCTTAAAACTCAAGAATTCTTTCAAATTTCAAAATTTCCAAAATATCCAATTTAAGGCCGAAACACGTCAAACGACGTCCGTTTTCAACCAAACTTTACAGGAAGCGCTTAACCAATATATATGACTTGTACCGGGCGTCGGAACCCAAATACGAGCCCGATACCAGTACTTTTTAATAAAAATTCAGTTTCATTTTCCTTAAACATTTTCGGAAAACAATTTAACAGAAAAATTCTTTTACTGGGGTTCTAGACCTCGGATTTCAATTCCGGGCATACGCCCAAGTTCCATATTTTTCTACGGATTTTCTGAGACCGTCAAATCACGGATCCGGGTCCGTTTACCAAAAATGTTGACCAACGTCAACCATATCAATATTAATATCAAAATTCTTCAACGTTTTCACATATTTCACATATTTCAACATAAAAATTTTCCAGCTTTGTCCCGAACTGTGCACGCAAATCGAGGCAACTATAAATGAGGTTTTCAAGAACTCAAAAGCTCGGAATGATTAATAAAACAAGTGATGACCCTTTGGGTCGTCACATTCTCCACCTCTAAAACAACCGTTCGTCCTCGAACGGACAAAAGAAAGAAGTACTCGAGTCATGGAATAAATGAGGATATTGGCTCGGCATGTCAGATTCGGACTCCTAGGTCGATGCCTCAGGAAGCTGTCCCCTCCACTAAACTCGCACAGAAGGAAAATTCTTCGACCTCAACTATCGAACCTGCCGATCTGGAATAGCTACCGGCTCCTCCTTATAGGATAGATCATTGTCCAATTGGACAGTACTGAAGTCTAACACATGTGTGGGATCGCCGTGGTATCTCCGAAGCATAGATACGTGAAAACTGGATGTACGGCTGATAAGCTAGGCGGCAAAGCTAATCTGTAAGCCACCCCTCCCACTCTGTCTAGAATCTCAAATGGACCAATATACCTAGGGCCGAGCTTGCCCTTCTTCCCGAACCTCATCACGCCCTTCATAGGCGACACTCGGAGCAATACTCGTTCACCAATCATGAAATGCACATCTCAAACTTTACGATCCGCATAAGTCTTCTGCCTGGACTGAGCTGAACGCAATCTCTCCTGAATAGTCTTGACCTTATCCAAGGCCTCCTGAACTAAATCTGTACCCAACAACCGAGCCTCTCCCGGTTCAAACCATCCAACCGGTGATCGACATCGCCTACCATATAACGCCTCATACGGAGCCATCTGGATGCTAGACTGGCAGTTGTTATTGTAGGCGAACTCTGCTAATGGCAGATATTGGTCCCACGAGCCTCCAAAATCAATAACACACGCTCGAAGCATGTCCTCTGGAATCCGAATAGTCCTCTTGGACTAACCATCCGTTTGGGGATGAAAAGCTATACTCAGCTGAACCTGGGTGCCTAACTCCTGCTGGACCGCTCTCCAGAACCGCGAGGTAAACTGCGTACCCCGATCAGAGATAATAGATACCGGCACTCCATGGAGACGAACAATCTCTCTAATGTAAACCTCCGCTAACCTCTCCGACGAGTAGGAGACAGATACTCGAATAAAGTGTGCTGACTTGGTCAGCCTATCAACAATGACCCAAATAGCATCAAATTTCCTCCGAGTCAAAAGAAGTCCAGTAACGAAGTCCATAGTGATTCGCTCCCATTTCCACTCGGGAATTTCAATCCTCTGGAATACACCACCAGGTCTCTGGTGCTCATATTTCACCTGGTGACAATTTAGACACCGAACGACATACGCAACGATATCTTTCTTCATTCTGCGCCACCAATAGTGCTGCCGTAAGTCCTGGTACATCTTCGCGGCGCCTGGGTGAATAGAATACCGCGAACTGTGGGCCTCCGCTAAGATTAACTCTCGAATCCCTTCGACATTGGGCACACAAACTCGACCCTGCAATTTCAATACCCCATCATCATCTAGATTTACCTGTGTGGCACCTCCCCGCTATACTATATCTCTCAACTCACACAAATGAGGATCATCAAATTGCCTCTCACGGATACGCTCTAATAAAGAAGAACGAGCGACCGTGCAGGCTAACACCCTGCTAGGCTCAGAAATGTCTAATCTTACGAACCGGTTGGCTAAGGCCTGGACATCTATAGCTAATGGTCTCTGACTGACCGGAATATATGAAAGACTACCCATGTTGGCAGACTTTCTACTCAATGCATCGGCCACCACATTGGCCTTACCTGGGTGATATAAGATAGTAACATCATAGTCTTTTAGCAACTCTAGCCACCTTCTCTACCTCATATTCAACTCTTTCTGCTTAAACAAATACTGAAGACTCTTATAATCGGTGTATACTTCACATGCTACACCATACAAATAATGCCTCCAGATCTTCAATGCGTGAATAATCGCCGCCAATTCTAGATCATGCACTGGATAGTTCTTCTCATGAATCTTTAACTGCCTCGAAGCATAGGCAATAACCTTGCCATCCCGCATTAACACTGCACCAAGCCCAATACGGGAAGCATCACAATAAACAGTATAAGGTCCCGTACCTGTGGGTAAAACCAATACCGGTGTCGTGGTCAAGGTTGTCTTGAGCTTTTGAAAGCTCGCCTCACATTCATCGGACCATTCAAATTGCACACCCTTCTGGGTCAATCTGGTCAGTGGGGTTGCAATAGACGAAAATCCTTCTACGAATCGGAGATAATAACCCGCTAACCCCAAGAAACTCCGAATATCTGTGGCTGATGTCGGTCTAGGCCAGTTCTTGACTGCCTCAATTTTCTTCGGATCAACTTGAATACCTGCTGCCGTCACAATATGACCCAGGAATGCAACCGAACTTAGCCAAAATTCACACTTTGAAAATTTTGCATATAGCTGGCTATCTCTCAGAGTCTGTAAGGCCACTCTGAGTTGCGCATGCTCCTCCTGACTGCGGGAATATATTAATATGTCATCAATGAAGACTATTACAAACAAGTCTAGATAAGGCTGGAACACCCGATTCATTAATTCCATAAAAGCTGCTGGAGCATTTGTCAACCTAAAAGACATGACCAGAAATTCATAATGTCCGTACCGAGTGCGGAACGCTGTCTTAGGGACATCAGATGCCCTAATCTTCAGCTGATGATAGCCAGGATCTCAAATCTATCTTTGAAAATACCTTGGCACCCTGAAGCTGGTCAAATAAATCATCAATTCGCTGAAGTGGATATTTATTTTTGATAGTCACCTTGTTTAACTGTCGATAGTCAATGCACATTCTCATCGAACCATCTTTCTTCTTTACAAATAATACGGGTGCACCCCACGGCGAAACACTGGGCCTAATGAAACCCTTTTCAAGTAAATCCTGCAACTGTTCCTTCAATTCTTTTAACTCTGGCGGAGCCATACGGTATGGGGGAATGGAAATGGGCTGAGTGCCCGGAGCCAAATCAATGCAAAAATCAATGTCCCTATCGGGCGGCATACCTGGCAAGTCTGAAGGAAATACTTCAGGAAATTCGCGAACCACAGTCACAGAGTCAATAGAAGGAACCTCAGCACTAGAATTACGGACATAGGCCAAATAAGACAAGCATCCCTTTCCAACCATACGCTGAGCTTTAACATAAGAAATAACATTACGGCTAGTATGACCTGAAATTCCTTTCCACTCTATACGAGGCGAATTCGGCAGGGCTAAAGTCACAGTCTAGGCATGGCAATCTAAAATAGCATGATACGGAGATAGCCAGTCCATTCCTAGTATAATATCAAAGTCCACCATATTTAGCAGTAATAAATCAGCACGGGTCTCGAGACCCTCAATTACTATAATACATGACCGATGAACTCGATCAACCACAATAGAATCGCCTCCTAGTGTAGACACATGAACAGGAACACTCAGTGGATCACTGGGCTGAACCAAGTATGGTGCAAAATAGGAAGACACGTACGAATATGTAGACCCGGGGTCAAATAATGCTGATGCCTTTCTATCACAAACCAAAATAATACCTGTAATGATGTCACGACCCTAGTTCACCAATCGTGAATATGTTGTGATGGCACCCAGTCTCCACGACTAGGTAAGCCTAACACGTTGCGGAATATACAAGTTTATGCACATTTAATAAGAATTAGCGGGAAATGAGATTAAAGGAATGTAATTCGTGCCACTTGGCACATACACCCGTCAAATACACTGTATAAAACACTACCAAGACCCGGAATCCCACGGGTAACACAGACTAAAAAAGAGTACATACAACTGTAGCTCTATGTATAAAGAGTATCTAACAACGGAATGAAGGAAGAAAAAAAACATCTACTAGCACTAGAATAGAAGGAAGGCCTCCGGATCCGCGGACGTAGCAGATCATACCTCGAGGTCTCCTAAAGTGCTGCTGAATCACCTAGTATGAACCTGTCCTGATGTACCTGAATCTGCACAACAAAAGTGTGCAGAAGAGTAGCATGAGTACACCACGGCGGTACTCAGTAAGTGCCAAGCTTAACCTCGATGGAGTAGTGACGAGGAAGGTCAGGGCCCTACTGAGAAAAACAATAATATGATGGAAATAACAATAATAAGCAGTTTAAATGATAAAAATCCCGAAATAGCAACAATAAAATGATTACTGCAACCGTCTACAATTAGGCTAACAACAAGTAACCAACTCAATAAAACAAGTCCAGGACCTATGGGAATTGAACCCACAGTCCCATTGACAGTACCCATGGGTCTCCGGAATCGAACCCGCAGCCCATGTCTCAGTAAATCTCAGGATCTCCGGGAATCGAACCCACAGCCCTGGGATCTCCGGGAATTGAACCCGCAGTCCACCAACACAACAATTAAAGAAAACGCACACGGAAAATATAATATGCTTAACTACAACTTCACCGAGGACTAGTGCCAACAATTATCAAGAAGTTCAAGTAGGACAATTAGGAAATTAGACAGATAAATCCTACCTAATCATGCTTCCCTAACGAATACCAGGTAAATGTCACAATTTAATAAATTAAGAACAAGAATATCATGAATTGAACAATTCAAGTAAAGTGAGTTACAACAACCAGCGCATGTACACGCCCGTCACCTCGCGTACAAGGCATTTAAACTATCACATAATATCCTAGGGGTAAAGGTTCCCCCACATGAGGTTAGACAAGCCACTTACCTCGATTCCGGTACAAAACCGCTAAGAGACAACCCTCTTGCCGCGAATATCCAACTCCGAGTGACCCGAATCTAGTCAAAACAATTACACAGTATAAATAACATCGCAAGTAACTAATTACAATGATACAATTACAGCTACGGCGCTAAAGTGGGTGAAATGACCAAAATACCCCTAAATCCATCGGCTCCGAATTGAAATATTTTTACGTTTTCAGAACCCTCGTACTCTCACGAGTCTAACCATATAAAAATCTCCCAAATCGGACCACAAATGGCCCTTCAAATCCCAAATTTAAAGTTTTTGCTCCAAGCCCTAATTTCTTACAATTTTGCTATGTTTTCATAAATTTCAAGGATGATTCTTCAATAAAATCATGTATTTAGTTCATAGGACTTACCTCTAATCACTTCTTGTCAAAACCCCTTCAATTCTCGTCCAAAAGCTCTCAAGAATGGCCAAAAATGGTGGAAAAATGGGTTTGGTTCGCGGATGAAATGTTTTAAAACTTTTTGTCCAGGTATTTTGTTCACTGCGATCGCGGGAAATGCTTCGCGATCGCGGAGAACAAATTCTGGCCCAAAAATTACCCTTCGCGATCGCGGGAAATGCCTCGCGATCGCGGTGAACAACTTCCAGTTCCTCCGGACAGGCTTCAGTAAAATGGTCATAACTTTTTACAGACAACTCCAAATGATGAATGATTTGATGTTCTAGAATCTAGACACATAGGGCTATAACTTTCATTTGTTGATCATTTCCTGTATCCTTATACATTTCGAGATACAAGCTTCCAAATCCATTTATGTGTTTTAGATATCCTTCTTGGACAGCATAGAGTGTAACATACATAACTTTTGCTACATATTTCCAAATGTTGATTTCTTTATCTTTCTGAAAACTAGACACGATGGGCTACAACTTTCATTTTTTAATCACCTCAAAATACCTTTTAGATAAAAAGATATGAGCTTCCAACGTAGGGCCTGCGCGACAGAAATTTCTTCTTCGCGATCGCGAAGCAATCAACGCGATCGCGGTTCATTAGCTTTTTTCTCAGATTTTGCTCACCGCGATCGCGACCAATACCCCGCGATCGCGTAGAGCACTGCTGTAGCCAAAAACCAGCAGTGAAAAATGGCCTAGAAATGGTCCGAAACCACCACGAAACTCACCCGAGGCCCCCGGGACCTCAACCAAAAACACCAACACTTCCTATAACCTTATTCAAACTTGTTCCAATCATCCAAACACGTCCATAAACACAAAAATTATCAATTTACAACGGATTCGAGCCTAAATTTCTTAAAACTTTCCGAATTTCACATTCTATCTAAAACCCGACCAAACGACGTCCGAATGACCTGAAAATTTGCGGACATATCCAAAATCACATAACGAAGCTACAGAAATTGTCGGAATTCCATTCCGACCCCCGGATCAAAATCTCACCTATCGTTCGGATTCGCCAAAATTTCAAACTTCGGCATTTCAAGCCTAATTGAGCTACGAACCTCCAAAATACTTTCCGAACGTGCTCCCAACCCCAAAATCACCTAACGAAGCTAATGGAACCATCGGATTTCCGTTCCGAGGTCGTCTTAACACTGTTCCGGCTACGGGCCATTTTCTAACTTTAAAGCTCTCATTTAGGGACTAAGTGTCCCAAAATACTCCAAATTTCAGAATCGACTCTCCCGGCAAACCACAACAGCAGAAATGAACTTAGGGGAACAGTTAAATTGGGGATTGGGGCATAATTTCTAAAACGACCGGTCGGGTCGTTACAAATGACGGCATCAGAAGACTCAGCCTCTGGTCTGGCGGGAAGTGCATAACATCGGGGCTGTGCCCTACCACCCTGAGCAGTATCTCTAGGACGATCAGCTGCTGGCTGGTCTCTACCTCTATCGGTCCGAGCTCCACCTCTATGACCTCTACCTCCACCTCTATGTCCTCTACCTCCGCCTCTAGCCGGCTGGGCAGGCTGTGAGGGAACTGGGGCCTGAATCATGGCATGAGAACCCTGCTGCTGAGATCTGTCAGAAGCTCGAGGGCAATACTTTGCAATGTGCCTAAGATCACCGCACGTAAAACAAGCCCTCGGCCGCTGAAAATAGCGAAGTGGTGGTGCACTGATAGGCTGCTGATCAGAGTAGCGTGGCTGAGAATTACGATCACCTGAAGCATCATGAGAAACCTGAAGAGCTGACCGATAAGGCCTAGGAGGATGGCCTCTATCATAAAAATCTCTATCTCCAGACGAGGTACCACCGAATCTACCCGAATTACGAGATCTCTTATCTGATCCATGTCTCGCTCCCTGTGACAGAGCCATCTCGATCCGGCGGGCTGCATTAGCCGCCTCCTGAAAAGTGATTTTAGTTCCTGCCCCCATAGCCATCTGTAGCCGAATTGGCTGATTCAAGCCATCAATAAACCTCCTCACCCTCTCCCGATCCGTGGGAAGTATGATAATAGCATGACGAGCCAGGTCCACAAACCTAGTCTCGTATTGTGTGACAGACATAGAACCCTGATGAAGACGCTCAAATTGTCCGCGCATAACCTCCCGCTGAGTTGCTGGAAGGAACTTCTCCAAGAATAATTCTGCAAACTGCTCCCAAGTCAAAGATGACGATCCCGCTGGCCTGGATAGACAATAATCTCTCCACCAAGTCTTGGCGGAACCAGATAACCGAAAAGTAGCAAAGTCCACACCATTAGTCTCCACAATACCCATAGTACGAAGAACTTCGTGGCAGCTGTATAGGAAATCCTGTGGATCCTCTGAAGGAGTGCCACTGAATGTGGTAGTGAACAGCTTGGTAAACCTGTCCAATCTCCACAACGCGTCAGCAGACATGGCTGCACCATCATTAGACGGAGTCGCAATAATAGGCCGAGCTGCCTCAACTGGCTGAATTACAGGAACCTGAGTCTGGGGAATCACTGGCTCCGGAGTGCGCGTAGCAGGAGTCTGATTACCTCCTCCGGCCTGAGAAGTGGCTGGTGCTACCGGTAATAAACCTGCTCTGGTGATATGATCCATAAAACCTGCTATCCGGACCAAAGCATCCTGAAGATCCGGTGAAAACAAAACTCCTCCTGGGACCTGAGCTGGGCCTACTGGAGCTGCTGGGGCTGGAACCTCCTCCTCGACATGAGTCTGAGGTTCTGTCACTTGGGCCGCTGCTCGGGGATGAGCTCTGCCCCTACCTTGTCCTCTAGGACGACCTCGACCTCGGCCTCTACCCCTAGCGAGAGCTGCCGCTGCTGGGACCTCGGGCTGCTGGTCAGTAGATGAGGATGCACGTGTCCTTACCATCTGCGGAAGAACGGAGTAGAAATTCAATTAACATTTGAAAGATCAAGTCGCACGACTGGAAAGAATAAAGGGAATATTTTCCTAACCTTGTAGCCTCTGGAGGATAAATACAGACGTCTCCGTACCGATCCTTCAGATTCTACTAAGGTTGTTCGTGAGTTGTGAGACCTGTGCAACCTAGTGCTCCGATACCAACTTGTCACGACCCGGATTTCCCACCATCGGAGTCATGATGGCGCCTACTAAATGGAAGCTAGGCAAGCCAAATATTAATTACACCTCCATTAATTACCAAATTATTATTAAGACTTATTATTAAAAACATATAAATTATAGCGGAATAATCAAAATTAGCGGAAGACTTAGTCAAATATGATAAAGAAAACCCAACCATGATACACTACCCAAGACTGGTGTCACAATACTCACGAACTTCTAAGAATAATACACATAATTGTATGAAAGAAAATTACAAGTTGTTTATCTCGATTACATGAGATAACAGAATGAAAAACATAGATAGAAGAGACAACGGGTCCTGCGGATGCCTGCAAGGCTACCTCGTAATCTCAATAGTCGGAAAATCCACAAGTCGCTATTGCCGCTGCTGTTGTCCGTAACCTGTATCTGCGCAAAAAGAGCGCAGAGTGTAGTATCAGCACAACCGACCCCATGTGCTGGTAAGTGTATATATATATATATATATAATACATTTATAAGGAAAGACTCTGCTCTGAAATAACAGTCAATAACTCATGATATCCAGAATAATCTAATCAATAGAATAAATCTTACTTTCATGTCTCAATTCCTCTCTCATTTCATATCTCGTGGTAGGCGTACCACCCGCTCCCAACTATCACAATAATTATATCTTGTGGTAGGCGTACCACCCGCTCCCAACTATATCAATAGGCTACCGACAACTATGGCCAATGCCAAGATTTAAATCATTTTGTGGTCGGCGTGCCACACGATCCCATTTCTTATTATATAAGTGGTCGGCGCGCCACACGATCCCAATCCATAAATATATATATAAGTGGTCGGCGCGCCACACGATCCCAATTCACAAATATATATATTACCGGCATTTAGCCAATAATCTTTGCATCAACAATATTTATAATTACCGGTTTTAAACCAATAATTGATATTGATTTCAACAATTTATCTCCAATACCGGTATAACACCAATAACTCTTAGTCAACAATTTATTCATAACTAAATTCCTATTCCTTCGAGCTAGGATAGAACAAACACTTACCTCGAAAGTTTACGAACGATTCAATCCGTAGCAATGCCTTTTCCTTTCGAATTTGATTCCAATCCAATCGTATCTATACACAATTGATTTAATATCATCAATACTACTCAACAAACTAATTCCTAAGACCAATTACAACTTTTACAACATTCTGCCCGGAATAGTAATTTTCAACCCCGGGCCCACATGGTCGGAACTCGGGGTTAGGACCAAAATTCAGTTACCCATCCCCCCACGAGTTCATGTATATGATTTGTTTCAAAATCGGACCTCAATTCGAGGTCCAATTTCTCAATTTACGAAAAACCCTATATTTTAACAAAAACAAGAAATTCTACCATGAAAACCTTTGATTTCTATTGAACACATGTTTAATGATGTTAGGAATTGAAAGAATTAAGTAAAAAGTGACTTACAATTGTTTTGATGAAGAAGGAATCCGTGAAAAATCGCAAATGGGTGTTTTTGTTTTGTAAAAAGTGAAGAAATGAACTGAAAATCGTGTTTTACAGGTCTCTGTGTTCGCATTTGCGAACATGGGTTCGCAATTGCGAACCCCGACCAATTTCTGGAGTTTGAAAAATAAGCTAAGGCTGGGAAGTTCGCATTTGCGACCTTTTGTTCGCATTTGCGAAGCCAAGGCAAATCTGGGGCTTCGCATTTGCGAACATATGTTCGCATTTGCGAACTAGGCTGCCTCTAGGGACTTTCGCATTTGCGAACGATTGTTCGCATTTGCGAACAAGGCTGGGCTGAGGGACCTTCGCATTTGCGAAGAATGCTTCGCATTTGCGAAGCATGCCTTTTCACCGGAGGCCTTGCAATTGCGAGGTTTGCTTCGCATTTGCGAACCCAAACGGTCCTGGGCACCTTCGCATTTGCGACCAAGGGTTCGCATTTGCGAACCCTGCCTTGACCCGCCACCTTCGCAATTGCGAGAAATACTTCGCAATTGCGAAGACAACAGCTGGGTGAAAAACCAGCAGTGCAAAAATTTAGAATTTCATCCAACGGCCTATCAAATCTTTACCCGAGCTCCCCGGGCTCCAAACCAAACATGTACACAACATCAAAAACACATTATGAACTTGTTCATGCGATCACATCGCCAAAATAACATCAAAATCAATGAATTGAGCCTTAAAACTCAAGAATTCTTTCAAATTTCAAAATTTCCAAAATATCCAATTTAAGGCCGAAACACGTCAAACGACGTCCGTTTTCAACCAAACTTTACACGAAGCGCTTAACCAACATATATGACCTGTACCGGGCGTCGGAACCAAAATACGAGCCCGATACCAATACTTTTTAATAAAAATTCAGCTTCATTTTCCTTAAACATTTTCAGAAAACAATTTAACAGAAAAATTCTTTTACCGGGGTTCTAGACCTCGGATTTCAATTCCGGGCATACGCCCAAGTTCCATATTTTTCTACGGATTTTCTGAGACCGTCAAATCACAGATCCGGGTCCGTTTACCAAAAATGTTGACCAACGTCAACCATATCAATATTAATATCAAAATTCTTCAACTTTTTCACATATTTCACATATTTCAACATAAACATTTTCCAGCTTTGTGCCCGAACTGTGCACGCAAATCGAGGCAACTATAAATGAGGTTTTCAAGAACTCAAAAGCTCGGAATGATTAATAAAACAAGTGATGACCTTTTGGGTCGTCACAACTGTTCTGGAATTTAATTCACTGCCAGACAGATTAACCTTACGCGTTCGCGTTACTGCTCACGCGTTCACGATGCACAATTCGATCTTCCTCTACGCGAATGCGATGCCTCCCACGCGTTCGCGGTGAACAACTTTTCAACCGGCCAATTTTTCTTTTACATGAACGTGTAACCTGGGACGTGAACGCGATGTTTCACTTCTTCCACCTACACGAACGCGACACCCTCAATGCGAATGCAATTCTCAATCCTGACTTTCCTACGCGAACGCGGCCAGAGCCACACGAACGCGAAAGCTTAAAGTCCTGCACAGAATTTGCAATTTTCTGCAGATTTTCTAAGTTCCAAAATGCCCGGATGAAGGTCGGAATTTACCCCGAGGCCCCCGGGACCCCAACGAAAACCACTAACATACTCCAAAACATGATACAAACTTGTTCCAATCATAAAAACACGCCCTTAAACACAGAAATCATCGAATTATAGCAGATTCAAGCCTAGGATTTAACTCAAACTTCCGAAACTAACATTCAATTAAAAACCCGACCAAACGACGTCTGAATGGCCTAAAATTTGCAGACACATCCAAAATTACCTAACGGAGCTACTGCAACTGTCGAATTCCATTCCGACTCCCGGATCAAAATCTCACCTACCGTTCGGATTTCGCCAAAATTCAACCTTAGCCAATTCAAGCCTATTTCTACACCGGACCTCCAAATTCAATTCCGATCGCTCCCCTAAGTCACAAATCACCTCCCGGAACTAACCAAATCATCAGAATCCAATTTCGAGCCCTCTAACTAAATAGTTAACTCCGGGTTGACTTTCCATATTCAAGCTTCTTCCAAAAGGCTATTTGCCTCATTTTCAACCAGAATCACTCCTAACTCACCAGATAGACTCTAACACTGATATAAAAGCATGAAATATATAAATGCAAGGTAACGGGGTGGTAATTCCTGTGACGATGGGCCGGGTCGTCACAAAGCCTAATTGAGCTACAGACCTCCAAAATACATTCCGAGCGCGCTCCCAACCCCGAAATCACCTAATGGAGCTAATGGAACCATCGGATTTCCGTTCCGAGGTCGTCTTAATACTGTTCTAAATACGGATCATTTTTCAACTGTAAGGTTCTCATTTAGGGACTAAGTGTCCCAAAACACTCCAATTTCTAAAACCGAACATCCCGGCAAACCACAAATAGCAGAAATGAACTTAGGGGGAACAGTTAATTGGGGATCGGGGCGTAAATTTCAAAAACGAACCGGTCGGGTCGTCACAAATTATTATTTAGATCTAGTTATGATGATAATCGAAAGAGGTTGTCCTAAAGATTAACCCACTACAAATTCTTGCATATCTTCACTGAGCTTAACTTAGTTTATATTGTGAGGTTGAGATCTAATCGAGAGAGATATTTCTACAAAACATTCAAACTAATAATAGAGTGATTTCGAAAGACTCACTTGAACCATAGAGTAAAGTAACTAGAGTTAATTCCCAAACAAGTATCTTGCACCTATCCAATAAACCCCTACCTCCTCCTATTGATATCTTCTTGCTTACACTTGTTGAAATTATCATTAGCCAATAGATAGATTGTTAGTTAATTTTAGTTTTAATTCACACAACTCCCAATTGTAGACCATCTTGATTAGCAATAATACTAGAAGCTACGAAAATATTATTTAAATTCAATCCATATGGATGTGATATTTTCTATACTATATTCGGCTAGTGAGTATTTTTAAGTGTGTGTTTCAAGCTCGTCAAGTGGCTGACCTGCTATCCAAGTATGATAACACCATCACTAATAAGGAAATTTATTTCACAGAAAATGAATTACCGAGTAAGTTTAAAGGAGCTCTCATATTGGATAGGATACAAATTTCAACCTTTAGAATAAAGGCAAAAACACATTCAGGTTGGTTCTTCGAACCTCCATGATGTACCAAAGATGAGTTGTTGACATGGAATGTTGCTGCTAATAACTCATCTATTTCTTTTGAATGTGCTTGCACACTTTAGTACTGAATACACTTTGTCACACCTCCTTTTTACGTTGACCCGCGAGAGCGCGAAGGAGTTTTTCCAATTAAAGGACAATCGAAACGGCATTTATTTAATTAATTCAGAGTCGCCACTTAGGAGATTTATGGTGTCCCAAGTCACCGGTTTGAATCCCGAATCGAGGAAAAGAATGACTCTGTTTAACAGTCTGCGCACTAGAAATCCGGATAAGGAATTCTGTTAACCCGGGAGAAGGTGTTAGGCATTCCCGAGTTCCGCGGTTCTATCACGGTCGCTCAACTGTCGTATTCTGCTTATTTATCTGATTTTATAACATGCTTTAAGTTATGTTCCAATTTAAACTTTTAACCACTTTTAATATTATTATTTATTATTTTAATAAAAAAGAATTGCAACGTTGTGAAAACGTATCTCGAACCACATCGCACCAGTGCACCCGTGGTTGTCAACACATTTTGACTCCGTCGAGATTTGGATTTGAGTCACATAAATGTGCACCCGAGTTTAGGGAGGTAAGATTATTAAATATGCGCTTAAAGCTACTAACGCGTTATTATTTTGAGAAGGCCGTGAGATTCTCTAAAACGGCACATCTCGAAGTCTAAGTATTTTATATATACATTTATGAGGGCCCCGAGATTTGTATAATTTTGTTAGGGGAGGCACACCTCTAATTCTAATTTTTTTTTTAAAGGCAAACCTAAAGCAACTACGATTCTCTACTTTATTTTTCTCTGGAAAAAAAAAATCCCAATTTCTTTAGTAAGATTATCAAGGGTCGTTATAATCGGGTTACATGAAATGTACCCCCGAATTTTAGGCATCATAAATATGTCACGGGAACCGTACCCATAAATCACTATAATGTATTAATTAAGAATTTGCCCAAGGTAGGCTAGCATTTTTGGAATCAGCAACTATTTACTATAGACTACATGAACAAAATGAGCTAGCTACGTATATTTACAAAGATTAGATTAATAAAAACTCTTGCTAAACTAGGCTAAAGAATCAACTAACTCATTGTTATATCCGTCTCGACTCTAAATTTTAAGGTTTCCTATTTTTACCTTCATAAAGAAAGTTAAACAAAATATCTAAACCACGCATTGACACAAACAAAAACTTATTCCATCAACAACATAATCTACATTTCAAGCTACTGTCAAGCAAACATATTAAGCATATTCTAACTACATTTTTAAACAAATTACTCTAGGCTACTGTAAAACAAATATAACCCTCATCCAAACATCAAAATATGCGAATCAAGAGACCATGGGCACAAATAAAGCGCTTAACAAATAATACATGAGATGACTTGTAATATTGAAAAAAAACTAAGGAAAAGAAAACGAACCTTTATTCGCTTTCAAAATATACAAAGGGAGGCAACGAGCAAACCCGCTAACAAAAGACCACGTCGAAACCTCGAAACATACCGGAAAATATGAACCAAACCAGGAACACAGAACCAACGACCTCCTTGACAGTAATGGACGATTTGGAGTTGTTTTGGAGTGAGTTCAACGATGTTTTGGAGCTGGTTCGTTGCTGGTTTTTTTTTCCAGCAACTGGAGGAGTTGGACGTCAACAGTGGCGTCATTTGGTTGCTGTTGTTTTTCTGCTGGGCGACGAAGCAGCACGCAACATCGGTTGGTGCTGCCCGGTTATTGCGACGAATGGAGCCGGTGATGGTCTGCGACGTGACGAGCAGCGAGACGACGGGGATGGAGTGAAACAACGATGGTTGCTGGACGACGCAGCAGGTGGGTTCGTCGCGCGCTGCTGGTTCGCTGGGGTCGACGCAACAACGACGAACGAGCAGCAAGACGACGTCGGTCGACGACGTAAAAGCGGCGTCGATGGTTGCTGCTGGACGTTGCAGGTGGAGGGGTAGGTCCGCGAGGGTTTTCTTACGGTTATCCTGCTGTTTCGTTTTTGAAAATGAGCCCAAGCTCACTGTTTTTTTTCCCGTTTTTGGTCCACCCCTTTGCTGCCGTTTTTCTTCTTCTTTAAAAAGAAGATGTATAGTACCCCCCCTCTCACTTCACGTGAGAGTCCTCTATATTGTAGCCTCTTTGTTTTTGTTTTTTGTCTTTTTATTTTTGTCTTTTTTCCTTTGTCTTTTTCTTTTGTCTTTTTCTTTTGTCTTTTCTTCTTATTCCCCCATCCCCCATTATGTGTTGTCCCCATGGTGTATGCATGTGTGTTGTATGGGTTATTTTTGGCCGTGTTACCCGTGTGGTGGACTCGGATTATTACGGGCTAGGTCCGAAAATTATAAAACCGGGTAGTTTGAACCCGAATATTATTCTTTGCCCGGAACCGAGAATGAGAACACGATTTTATTTGATTCATCCTATATAAGCAAAATAACTATAAAACTCACAATTAAAGCAAAACCATTTTTTATATTTTCTCCAAGATTAAAATAACTACAAAATGTTAATGAAACTATTTTTGTAATTTTCGTTTTTTTAATAAAGATAAAAATATAAAGTGCTATTTTTGTATTTTTCAAGTTTAAAATGACTATAAAACATTAATAAAACTATTTTTTGGAATTTTCATTTTTTTAATAAAGATAAAAATATAAAGTACTATTTTTGTATTTTTTAAGTTTAAAATGACTACGAAACGTTATATTTTTTGTTATTTTTTTATCTTAAGGTAAAAATAGAGAAAAAGAGTCGAAATTAGCTAAAATAGCCATATTAGGCCTAAACTAAATATTTTACGCTAAAAATATAAAAAACTCTCGGGTAGGGGCAAAATCACGCATCTACAGCTGCCCCTCTTTGACTGAAAACACAAAGAGTTTTCAGACAAAGAACGACTAGACAAGTGTTTTGACCCGACCCTTATTCGGAGAGACTGAACTAAAAGAAGAGGATGTGACCGAGCCCTTGTATTTGAGTTGCCTACATATCCTTGGCTATAAAGGAATCAGGCCACGTGTAGTTCAGAAGTGAGTAAGATTATGGAGTAACCGAAGTGGAGAGCCAGTCGAGGTGCCGTTCCGTCGAGGTTCCGTTCCATCGAAGTTCCGGTCTGTGGTCTTGCTATTACATCAAAAATCAAACATGAAAAAGACTAACTAAGCCTATCAGCTCCTAGTTACAAGATTCCCATCTATGAGTCTTCTGAAGCTTGATTTTGAGTATTGGTTGGTGTTTCATGTAGACTCTAAATTTGAACCTCGATACTTGCTAGTTGTAGGTGCTAGTTCAATCTTCTTCGCCCTTCTGGATTAGGACCAGGCTTGCAGTTCTTGTGTCATTGACCATGTCTTGGACAACTTTCATCAGCTTCTGCATTTTGGATTGGCTTCTTGCCTTTTTTTTTTCTTTTTGTTTATTGTGACTAAACTTCTGTTGATCCCCTCGGACTGTTGACTCGCATTCTGGTTGCAAGCTTCTTTTGTTGCTATCTTGCATTGCACTTTGAAGTGAATTCCCTTACTTGTGATCTTCGAGCTATTCTCCCTCAAAGTCTGAATCTATCTTTTCTGATCCTTGTTGCCTTCCTTCTGATTCATGCTGGGGATTTCCGTTACACTCTACCACTTTTCGATTGTTCACTATCCTTATCAAATTTTGGAAACTGAGACGTCGTTCTGCTTTTCTGGCGGGCTTCTGACTCTAACGACAAACTCTAATCATAAATCGCCATTCCATTCTCCAGGCGGGCTCCCTGACTTCAATCATCAACTTTGAAAATAAATCGTCATTCTTCTCTTCAGGCGGGCTCCTGACTTCAACATCAACTTAGAAAATAAATCGCCATTCCTCTCTTCAGGCGGGCTCCTGACTTCAACAACATCTTTTGAAAATAAATCGCCATTCCTCTCTTCAGGCGGGCTCCTGACTTCAACATCAACTTTTGAAAATAAATCGCCATTCCTCTCTTCAAGCGGGCTCCCGACTTCAACAACATCCTTTGAAAATAAATCGCCACTCCATTCTTCAGGCGGGCTCCTGACTTCAACAACATCTTTTGAAAATAAATCGCCACTCCATTCTTCAGACGGGCTCCCGACTTCAACAACATCTTTTGAAAATAAATCGCCACTCCATTCTTCAAGCGGGCTCCCTGACTTCAACTATAAGTTCGAAACTAAATCGCCACTCCATTCTTCAGGCGGGCTCCCTGACTTCAACTACAACATCTTTTGAAAGTAAATCGCCACTCCATTCTTCAGGCGGGCTCCCGACTTCAACAACATCTTTTGAAAATAAATCGCCACTCCATTCTTCAGGTGGGCTCCTGACTTCAACATCAACTTTTGAAAATAAATCGCCATTCCTCTCTTCAAGCGGGCTCCCGACTTCAACAACATCCTTTGAAAATAAATCGCCACTCCATTCTTCAGGCGGGCTCCCGACTTCAACAACATCCTTTGAAAATAAATCGCCACTCCATTCTTCAGGCGGGCTCCTGACTTCAACAACATCCTTTGAAAATAAATCGCCACTCCATTCTTCAGGCGGGCTCCCGACTTCAACAACATCTTTTGAAAATAAATCGCCACTCCATTCTTCAGGCGGGCTCCTGACTTCAACATCAACTTTTAAAAATAAATCGCCATTCCTCTCTTCAGGCGGGCTCCTGACTTCAACAACATCCTTTGAAAATAAATCGCCACTCCATTCTTCAGGCGGGCTCCTGACTTCAACAACATCTTTTGAAAATAAATCGCCACTCCATTCTTCAGGCGGGCTCCTGACTTCAACATCAACTTTTGAAAATAAATCGCCATTCCTCTCTTCAGGCGGGCTCCTGACTTCAACAACATCCTTTGAAAATAAATCACCATTCCTCTCTTCAGGCGGGTTCCTGACCTCAACAACATCTTTTGAAAATAAATCATCACTCCATTCTTCAGGCGGGCTCCTGACTTCAACATCAACTCACTAACTCCATCCCGTCCATGTCGCCTTTCTTTGCTTCCTGCACCACTTTCTTCTTCCTGCATCACTTCTTGGGCCATCCTTTCTTCTGAATTACCTTGTTTTGGAATTGCTTTCCTCCTGGGTTGTGTTATTTTTCTCTTGACTGCTGGGGATATCTTTGGAACTAATTACTTACCTGCTGGGGTAATGCTGCTGGGGAAATCTTCTTTATTTCCTTTTTTTCTACTTCCTTCAAAACCTTTATTCTCTCCCGGGATCGCTGGGGATTGAAATGTCATCAGCTGGGGATTACACTGTCGGGGGATCCCTTTTCCTTTTTCCTCTTTCCAAACCTCATTCGGGACTCGCGCTTGGCTCCCTTGAAAAACTTGTAGGATATAATGCCGCCGGAGAAATCTCGAAATCAGTGTTTCATTTTTCCGAGAACTGCTGGGGATGATACCGACTTCTTGCCTTTCTGAACGCAAGCTTCCTTGTTTTGTCTTGTCTGCTGGGGGTATAATTTCCTCTATCAAAACTTGTTGTTTTTTTTTTTCAAAGCTGCTGGGGATAATCGGGTTCAAAGATCATTTCCTCGCGTTATCCGGCTTCTTTCCCCAACCGGGTATTTGGTTTCGAGAAAATTTTCGCAACGGGAGAAAATTTTCTCCCCCAGTTTGAGAATCTTCTTCGTGGGATGCTTTTCTGCCAACAACCCCTCTTCTTCCTGTTTCAAATCATAGAAATTTTCTTAGTTTAAAACGCGGTGGTTGGTTGTGATGCTCCTGCTAGGGATGTTTCTCCTCCTCTTTCCCTGCTCTGCGTTTCATTGTCAAAACTTGTCGGGGATGTTATTATTTGCTGGGGATGATATTCCTGCTGGGGATTAGTTTTTCCTCTTGCTTCCCCGCCTTCCTTGACGACTCTTTATTCGCGAACCTTTCCACGTGGTTTTCTACTGACCACCCGAATTCCTATTATAGTGACCCTTCGTGAAGACCTTGCATGTTTTACTGGCGAACCATTTTCTTTGTTCACCCTTGTCACTGAAAATACCTCTTCTGCTGGGGATATCCTCCCTTCTTCTGTGGCGTTCTCCGACCTTTGAATCTCACTGGCCTTGGCCTTGAGGTCATTAACCTTTACTTTTTATGGAGGTATCTTTTATGATGCTGGTCTACCCCTTTGTCAATTTCCTCTTGTTGGGGAACATCCTTCTGGACATTGGCATTGCGCTTGTTCCCTCCTGACTTATACCACTTGGGTGTACCAATTAGAATACTGTCTTGCGTAATTGGAAAGTTGATGGAAAATTTTGCAGTCATTTCTTGCAAACAGACTCTATTGGGGAATTTTCGATAAAAAGAAGAAAGATAAAAGGAAACAGAATAAAAGACAAAAAGGAAGATGACTCTCTAAAAAGAAAAATTATAAAGTAAACCTATCAAACGTGGATACCAACTCTAATGGACATGACATGCACATATAACCTATCCTCCATCGTTAAACCGCCTTTTGTAATCTTTGCCTGGGGCTTTCCCATCTGATTTCCAATCTCTGTTCGACTTGTAGTGCCCGAGGGGTTTTCACTACCAAGCCTCTCTCATTTCGGTTTTTCTCTCAGCTTTCATCGCCTTATGGTGCCTGTGAAGGTTTTCACCGCTAAGACTCTCTCATTTGTGTTACTTTTTCGCTGGGGATTGGTGGGGTTACTGCTAAGACTCTCCTATTTTCTGGTGGAGATCGGAGTCTTTCTCCCGGGAATCAGAGTGTCATGTCCCGATGAAACTTCTCTCATTTGCCTAACTCAGCCTCTTTTGAAAATTGGTCAAAAGGTCTTTCTTTGGACCGTAATATGGGTTTGGACAGGGCTAGAAAGAAAGGGTATTAAAGGCTCAAAATAAAACAAATTGGGTTCAAAATTACAACCTTCGGAATCCTATATTTTCCTTACATAAACACTTTTTTTTTTACTGCCCCTGTTTCTTGCTTGGGGATTTTTTTTTTTATTTACACTATGACCGAGCTGTGAAGCGCCTACGTATCCTCTTTAAGGAATCAGGTCAAACGTAGTTCCCAATTCCTCTTTTTCATATTTCTTTTTTCATACATTTTGCTTTTTCTTTTCTTTATCTCTTTTTGTTGTTTTCTTTTTCTTTACTTTTTCTTTATCCCTTTCTTCTTTTGCCTTTCAAACTTGTGTTTCTAGTCTTTGCAACTAATTCCGAAGGAGGGGTATGAAAGAACTTAAAATAAGCCTCAAAGGGTTGACGATGGATAAAGTGTTTGGATAGCAGAACAAAATGCCTTCGTCATTCCAATCTTCAAAACATGCCAAGTGTAAACAACACAATTAATATTCGTCATATCTTTAAAGCACTGTTGGGCAACACTCTCATTATGAACGACCCCATGTCGATTTTGGCCAGCTTGCCTTTGACTGTTTCCTTTTTACTTGCCCCGATTTCACATGACTCAGGATCCAAATAGTCTCGAATTGTTTTTATTTCCTTTAGATGACCCGATCATCTTCCAATTGCTTCATGATTAACTTTTAGAATTAAGCCACAATTATGTGTGCGCATGTCGTGTCACTAGATTCGGCGTTTGAACACAAGACAAATCTAAAGGGTAAGAAGAACTAAACAAATAAGATGACCGGAAGTAACAAAAAGACCGAAAGCTTCATTAAACTAATGACGAAATGGTTCAATAACAAAAACAAGCAAAACAAACCAGAGTACAGCCCTGAAACAAAACTGGGCAAGACCAAAGCGAACTGCTAGGACAAAAAGGAAGGACAAGAGGGTTTGACCCCAAGACAAAATCAGAATCACAACCTTGAAAATAACTCGGACAAACAGAAATGACAACAAAAATGAACCACCGAAACTCCATCTAGCTGACCCAAAGACGGAGTGTCTTTCTAATTACCAAGCACAACATTTTAGCCACTAAGTTCTGCATCAATATTGCTGAGGCTTCCATCTGCTTCAACATTTTTAGCTTCAGTCAATATACCCCCCAGAGGATTCGTGTGCTCTCCGTCATCGTCATTGATCACAATCAACCATCCTTTTTGAATCATTCTTTCTATTTCCTTTTTCAAGGTACGACAACTCTCAATATCGTGCCCTCTGACATTGGAATGGTATGCACATCGTGCAGTAGGATCGAAGCTTTTTGCACGTGGATCGGGAGTATATCCGGGGAGCGGTGTAATCAGGCCGACATGTTTTAACCTTTCGAACAAACTTGCATAAGATTCTCCGATAGGGGTAAGAGCCTTTTCTCGCTTCAGCAACATCTCCTCCCTAAACGCCTTATTTGGCCTGAAACCTGACCCAGGAGGTTTCCGGTATGTTCGTTGGGGTTGGTAGGCTTTTTGTGGAGCTGAGTACCTGGAAGGTGAAGTACGATTTTGGGTGTCCCGGGGAGAGTAGTGGTGTTGGGGACGGGAGTAGCGTTGTGAAAACATAGCTGGGGGACGAGTAATCGAGCTACTCGAGTGGCTGGAAAAGCTGTGATAGGTGGGTATATATGGAGAGTGTGAGGGATCATCTGGCATCGCGTTCAGTGTACGGGTAAGGACAGAGTCCAGGAAGCTAGGTGGTGGCGGGGGTGGTGCTTTTCCATCCATCCATGCCCGATACATATCAGCCACATGTTGTCTCTATATTTTGACTTCTTCTACTAACTCGTGGTTCCGTTCAACCAGCTGTTGTCGGGTATCGGTATCAACCCACTTAGTCTTGAGATTATCTGCCATTGTCCTCTGACTTTGTCTTACGGGGAAGAGTTATTTTAGAACCACAACCAACCACCTTTCTGTAAATGGACACAACAAAGCGAAGTCATCACGTTAGCGTTAGGGCATTTGACAGACAGGTGAACGCACATTAGGGATGCAATGAACCTAGGCAGTTAAACCTTTCTATCATGCATTTGCTTCAGTTTCATGTGTCATTCCGGCTTCTCATATCTGTGCTTCGCCAACTTTCCTTTATTTTCTAAATTGTTGTTTTTTTTTCTTCTCTATTTTTCTCTTTTTCTCTTTTTTCTCTTTTTTTTTTCTTTTTGTAGTTTTTCATTTTTTTTCTTTTTGGCTATGGATATGGTCGAATCCTATGTGGATTGCCTACGTATCATGACCCCGCATGAATCAGACCGAGCGTAGTTCTTGCAAATTAATGCAAGAAATAAAGAGAGGTTTATTTGATTTTTTTTTGATTTTTTTTTTCGAAGAAAAATTGTAAAAGCCGACTCCAACTACAAACTTGAAAAACTTTCACACCTTGTGCAAGAGATTTCTACAAGAATAAGAATATTTCAGTGTCAATTTTTACAAAATTGGCCACATAATGGCTTATTTGACAAAATGACTATTTTTGCAAAATTTATTTAAAAAATTGTTTTTTATCCTGTGGCTCATGGGGCATCGTCGGCATCACCATAAACCAACACAAGACTATTTTTCATAAATTGGCCATATAATGGCTTATTTAGATAAAGTGGCTATTTTTGCAAAATTTTGTTTAAGAGAATAAACTCGAAAATTTCTCATCAGGTGGCTCATGGGGCATCGTTCAGCACCGACACAGGCCAACACAAGACTGAGGAAGTAAAAATGTAAAAATGTGACTATTTCAGCAAAATTCCGGCCATGTAATGGCTTATTTGACAGAGTGGTTATTTTGTAAAGTTGAGTAATGACTCAAAACTTGATTTTGCGGATACAGCCTTTCGATATTTTCGCGAGGGAATATTTCAAGGCTGCGTCCAAAATTATTTAAAAATTCAAAGTGGCTATTCTTGCAAAAATGGCCTTCCGGCGTCCTTTTGAGGAACATTCGGCTTATTTCAAACAAGAATAGCATCACCCGACTTATTTATAACAAAAATAAAAAATTTGACATTTTTGGTTACTTTTGCAAAAAGGGGTGTGTACCCGAACTTGATTTTGCGGCTATGGCTTTGCAACATTTCCACAAGGAATATTTCAAAGTTGTGCCCGCAAATTATTAAAAATGATTCAAAGTGGCTATTTTTGCAAAAAAAACAGCCTTTCGGCGTCCTTTCGGAACATTCGGCTATTTTCAAAAACGGCATCACTTTGATTTTATTGACAAAATTAAACACACATTTTTTTTTTGATTTTTTAAAAGGGGTGGTTGGACCCGATGAGGGTTGCCTACGTATCCCACCTAATGGTGAGAATCAAACCTGCGTAGTTCGGTCAGATTATTTGACCAATTATTTCAACAAAGTTGTTCTACCTATTTTTCAAATTTTCGACAATGTTTCGTCCAACATTTCGATATTTTTCTATTCTAAAATTTCCTCTCTTTTTGTTTTTCAGGAATTTAGCCAATAATAAACTAGAACAAATAAATGCAACATATAACATGCTCGGTCTTTTGATTACCGGGTCACCTGTCCTAGACGGACCCAACCCCTGTGTTGAGTCCCCTAAGTCATATATGATGCAAATAAACGTCCTAGACCTAGGCTCAATATCCTGATGTTTTCAATGGTACTAGACCGTGTACCCGAGCGGACAACTCGGATCGAGGAGGGGGCTACGTACCGGTGACCCGCGGGGTCAATCGGCTTTGTAACTTATCCGGCCTATTTTTTCTTATTTTTGGTATTGACACTAACAGAAAGGGGAGTCTCAACCAGTAAGCACATCCCCGGAGGTAAGAAGAGAAGGGTTTTCGGTACAATTTATATATATACAGTTCACGCAATATCAAAGCGGTAAACATGTAGCACATTATTCAAAACATATAATGAATTCAGATATAAGCAAAAACAGCAATTTAACTGAGCTCGAATTCTTAAACCATGAACCGAAGTTCTGGGTTACTTATTCCCCAGCAGAGTCGCCAGAGCTGTCACACCTCCTTTTTACGCTGACCCGCGAGAGCGCGAAGGAGTTTTCCAATTAAAGGACAATCGAAACGGGATTTATTTAATTAATTCAGAGTCGCCACTTAGGAGATTTATGGTGTCCCAAGTCACCGGTTTGAATCCCGAATCGAGGAAAAGAATGACTCTGTTTAACAGTCTGCGCACCAGAAATCCGGATAAGGAATTTTGTTAACCCGGGAGAAGGTGTTAGGCATTCCCGAGTTCCGCGGTTCTATCACGGTCGCTCAACTGTCGTATTCGGCTTATTTATCTGATTTTATAACATACTTTAAGTTATGTGCCAATTTAAACTTTTAACCACTTTTAATATTATTATTTATTATTTTAATAAAAAAAGAATTGCAACGTTGTGAAAACGTATCTCGAACCACGTCGCACCAGTGCACCCGTGGTTGTCAACATGTTTCGACTCCGTCGAGATTTGGATTTGAGTCACATAAATGTGCACCCGAGTTTAGGGAGGTAAGATTATTAAATATGCGCTTAAAGCTACTAACGCGTTATTATTTTGAGAAGGCCGTGAGATTCTCTAAAACGGCACATCTCGAAGTCTAAGTATTTTATATATACATTTATGAGGGCCCCGCGATTTGTATAATTTTATTAGGGGAGGCACACCTCTAATTCTAATTTTTTTTTTTAAAGGCAAACCTAAAGCAACTACGATTCTCTACTTTATTTTTCTCTGGAAAAAAAATCCTAATTTATTTAGTAAGATTATCAAGGGTCGTTATAATCGGGTTACATGAAATGTACCTCCGAATTTTAGGCATCATAAATATGTCACGGGAACCGTACCCATAAATCACTATAATGTATTAATTAAGAATTTGCCTAAGGTAGGCTAGCATTTTTGGAATCAGCAACTATTTACTATAGACTACATGAACAAAATGAGCTAGCTACGTATATTTACAAAGATTAGATTAATAAAAACTCTTGCTAAACTAGGCTAAAGAATCAACTAACTCATTGTTATATCCGTCTCGACTCTAAATTTTAAGGTTTCCTATTTTTACCTTCATAAAGAAAGTTAAACAAAATTTCTAAACCACGCATTGACACAAACAAAAACTTATTCCATCAACAACATAATCTACATTTCAAGCTACTGTCAAGCAAACATATTAAGCATATTCTAACTACATTTTTAAACAAATTACTCTAGGCTACTGTAAAACAAATATAACCCTCATCCAAACATCAAGATATGCGAATCAAGAGACCATGGGCACAAATAAAGCGCTTAACAAATAATACATGAGATAACTTGTAATATTGAAAAAAAACTAAGGAAAAGAAAACGAACCTTTATTCGCTTTCAAAATATACAAAGGGAGGCAACGAGCAAACCCGCTAACAAAAGACCACGTCGAAACCTCGAAACATACCGGAAAATATGAACCAAACCAGGAACACAGAACCAACGACCTCCTTGACAGTAATGGACGATTTGGAGTTGTTTTGGAGTGAGTTCAACGATGTTTTGGAGCTGGTTCGTTGCTGGTTTTTTTTTTCCAGCAACTGGAGGAGTTGGACGTCAACAGTGGCGTCGTTTGGTTGCTGTTGTTTTTCTGCTGGGCGACGAAGCAGCACGCAACAGCGGTTGGTGCTGCCCGGTTATTGCGACGAATGGAGCCGGTGGTGGTCTGCGACGTGACGAACAGCGAGACGACGGGGATGGAGTGAAACAACGATGGTTGCTGGACGACGCAGCAGGTGGGTTCGTCGCGCGCTGCTGGTTCGCTGGGGTCGATGCAACAACGACGAACGAGCAGCGAGACGACGTCGGTCGACGACGTAGAAGCGGCGTCGATGGTTGCTGCTGGACATTGCAGGTGGAGGGGTGGGTCTGCGAGGGTTTTCTTACGGTTATCCTGCTGTTTCATTTTTGAAAATGAGCCCAAGCTCACTGTTTTTTTTCCCATTTTTGGTCCACCCCTTTGCTGCCGTTTTTCTTCTTCTTTAAAAAGAAGATGTATAGTACCCCCCTCTCACTTCACGTGAGAGTCCTCTATATTGTAGCCTCTTTGTTTTTGTTTTCTGTCTTTTTATTTTTATCTTTTTTCCTTTGTCTTTTTCTTTTGTCTTTTTCTTTTGTCTTTTCTTCTTATTCCCCCATCCCCCATTATGTGTTGTCCCCATGGTGTATGCATGTGTGTTGTATGGGTTATTTTTGTCCGTGTTACCCGTGTGGTGGACTCGGATTATTACGGGCTAGGTCCGAAAATTATAAAACCGGGTAGTTTGAACCCGAATATTATTCTTTGCCCGGAACCGAGAATGAGAACACGATTTTATTTGATTCATCCTATATAAGCAAAATAACTATAAAACTCACAATTAAAACAAAACCATTTTTTATATTTTTTCCAAGATTAAAATAACTACAAAATGTTAATGAAACTATTTTTGTAATTTTCGTTTTTTTAATAAAGATAAAAATATAAAGTGCTATTTTTATATTTTTCAAGTTTAAAATGACTATAAAACATTAATAAAACTATTTTTTGGAATTTTTGTTTTTTTAATAAAGATAAAAATATAAAGTACTATTTTTGTATTTTTTAAGTTTAAAATGACTACGAAAAATTATATTTTTTGTTATTTTTTTATCTTAAGGTAAAAATAGAGCAAAAGAGTCGAAATTAGCTAAAATAGCCATATTAGGCCTAAACTAAATATTTTACGCTAAAAATATAAAAAAATCTCGGGTAGGGGCAAAATCACGCATCTACACACTTCAATAACGCTGTTGTTCTTTTGGCATTGTACCTTTTCAGGAGGTCTTGATTTTATGTCCCATCCGATGTATTATTATGTTTCTCATATACAAGGTAGGGGTCAAGCCAAATCACCACCACCACAAGGGGTGTAAGCCTGGGTGGATGGATTGAAAAAAAGAAGAATTTAGTTGTATTCAAAACAACAAAAAGTCAAAAAGTAGAGTGTACGCCGTTCTATTCAATTCGACTATACTCTATTTTAAAAGGCAGAATTGGGACTCGCCCCAGGGCGGAGCACTCGTAAAACACCTTTGGAATTATGTGTGGGGCTTAGTTTCGTGAGACATACGCCTCGGTCATCGGGGCTTACGCCCCGGGCACGCCCAACGCCCAGTGTACTAGGCTCGCCTAATAGAACTTTATACGGTTTCTACGTAACTACAACAACAACAACAACAACAACAACCCAGTATAATCCCACTTAGTGGGGTCTGGGAAGGGTAGTATGTACGCAGACCTTACCCCTACCCTGGGGTAGTCGGTTTCTACGTAACTAACATTGTAAATTCTCAAATTTGCTTAATAAAT